>CM077476.1:1831268-2431268 GCA_039654755.1 Calcarius lapponicus
GTCACCCATCCCAAAATGGGATTCCCAGTGTCTCCCATCCCAGTATGGGATTCCCAGTGTCACCCATCCCAGTATGGGATTCCCAGTGTCCCCCAATCCCACTGCAGAATTCCCAGTGTCCCCAGTCCCAGTGTGGAATTCCCAGTGTCCCCAATCCCAGTATGGAATTCCCAGTGTCCCCGATCCCGCAATTTTCCCACCCACCCCGCGTTTCCCAAAGGTCCCCCATGGAAAAACCTCCTCCCTTTTCCCGCTGAATCCCTGGGATTCCTGGAGGATCCTGGCGCATCCCATCCCATCATTTGGGAATAATGGGAAAAAAATCCCAAAACACCTGGGAATAACCCCCGGGTTGGGATTGGGATCATCCCAAGGAAAAACAGGGATGGGGTGTCTGGGATGTCCAGATCTTTCCCTGTGGGTCAATCCCGGTTTTCCGTGCTGGGTGTGGTGGTGCCTGGGGGACTGGGATTCCCGGGATTCCCGGGATTCCCGGGATCCTGGGAGTGCTGTGTCCCCCCCAGGGCGATGGCTCGGCTCTGCGGGCCCCCGGCTGCCGCCCATCGTCCCGGAGCCTCCTCCCGGTGCTGGGAAGCGCCTTGGAATGCCAGAGGGTGACCAGCAGCGCCTTCCTGGCCGAGGTGAGCGGGAAACACGGGGAACGTCCGGCGGCACTGCCCGCCTGGGGTCCACGGATCCGTCCGTCCATCCGTCCATCCATGATCCATCCATTTCCTCATCCATCCATCCATGAATGTGTCTATGAATCCGTCAATGGATCCATTCATGGATCCATCATCCTTCCCATGGATCCATCCATCCATGGATCCATCCATCTGTCCATGCACCCATCATCCATCCATCCATCCATCCATCCATCCATCCATCTCCTCGTTCATCCATCCACCACCCATCCACCTATGGATCCATCCATCCATCCATCATCCATCCCATGGATCCATCCATCCGTCCACCCACCCACCCATCATCCATCCACCCATCCATCCACCCATCCATCCATGAATCTGTCCATCCATGAATCTATGAATCCATCAGGGGATCCATCCCATGGATTCCATCCCATGGATCCATCCATCCATGCATCCATCCATGGATCCATCCCATGGATCCATCATCTGTCCCATGGATCCATCTGTTCATCCATGAATTCATCCATCCATGAATCTGTCTATGAATCCATCAATAGATCCATCCATCCATCCATCCATCCATCCATTCCATCCATCCATCTAATAGATCCATCCATCATCCATCCATCCATCCATCATCCATCCATCCATCCATCCATCCATCCATCCATCCATCCATTCCATCCTGTGGATCCATCCATGGATCTGTCCATCCATCCATCCATCCATCCATCCATCCATCCATCCATCCATCCATTCATTCCTGTGGATCCATCCATGGATCTGTCCATCCATCCATGGATCCCTCCATCATCCATCCATCCATCATCCATCCATCCCGATCATCCATGGATCCATCCATCATCCATCCATCCATGGATCCATCCCTCCATGGATCCATCCATCCATCCATCCCTCCTCATCATCCATCCCATCATCCCATCCATCCATCCCATCCATCCATCCTTCCATCCATCCATCCATCCATCCATCCATTCCCTCCTCAATCCATCATCCATCATCCATCATCCATCCATCATCCATCCATCCATCCATCCATCCATCCATCCATCCATTCCATCCATCATCCATCCATCCATCCATCCATCCATCCATCCATCATCCATCATCCATCCATCCATCATCCATCCATCCATCCATCCATCCATCCATCCATCCATCATCCATCCATCCATCATCCATCCATCCATCCATCATCCATCCATCCATCCATCCATCATCCATCCATCCCTCCATCCCATCATCATCCATCCATCCAACCATCCATCCATCCATCCATCCCTCCCTCCATCCATCATCCATCCATCATCCATCCATCCATCCATCCATCCATCCATCCATCCATCATCCATCATCCATCCATCCATCCATCCATCCATCCATCCATCCATCCATCCATCCATCATCCATCCATCCATCCATCCATCCATCCATCCATCCATCATCCATCCATCCATCCATCCATCCATCCATCCATCCATCCATCCATCATCCACCCATTCCATCCATCCATCCATCCATCCATCCATCCATCCAAACATTGCCCATCCCCTCTGCACCTCACATTTACTGTTAAATAAAAATACTACTGACTTTGGGTTTGTCTGCACCTTAATTAGGGCAGAGAAACCTTTCTAATCATTTTAATGACCACATTTTTGCTGTGGGGACACAGAGCCTGCCCCAGCCTGAGCTCTGTGCCTGGGCAGCCAGCTGGGAGCTGTGGGCATGGAGATGTTCCTGCTCTCCCTGTGCCTGAGAGAAGCTGGACAAATCAAACTGACCTGCAGGTCCAGGGCTGCATCTGGTTGGGCTCAAAGAGGTGAAATCCATTTTGGGATCTCTCTCAGTGGTGTCACTCTGCTGCCAGGATTTTAAGGGCAACCTGTCAGGGATATTTTGGGAAGCAGAGGCTCCTGCCTGCTGCCCCTGTGCACAGAATTCCAGTCAAACGAGGTCTGCTGGGTGGAGCAGGGCTCAGGGGGAAGCTGTGGTTTAGTGGGAAACCAGGATGAGAAAATGGTTTCTGAGCCCCCTGCCGCACACAGGACCAGCCTGTGGCTTGGGCTTTGGCTTCTTCTGTGCAACTCCCACCACTGTGGGGTCATCTGGAGCTTTGCCCCAGCCCCAGGGACAGGGAGAGCTTTTTCCCAGGGATCTGCCAGGCTGGGAAGGGAAAGGAGCTCAACATCTGCCCCCCCACAGCTGAACAGCTCCTGGGTGCTCTGGGCTTTCAGTGCTGGGCAAGGCAGAACATCCCCACAGAAGTTCCCACCTGACCATTGGAGTTTCAGGGGTGGCTTTGGTGTCAAACCCACAGAGAGACTGAAACCCCTGCATGGCCTGGGGGGCCCAGCCAGGGCTGCCCACCCACAAGAGCCATTTGTGGAACAAACTCATTTTTTATCTCCTTAATTAGGTCACAATTCCCCTGATTTTTGAGCGGCAGCACCCAAACTGACCACAGGCACCTTGCCATGGGCAGCTGGGCTTTGTCTCCACACAGAGCAGGGGTTTGATGGAATCATGCTCAGGAAAACATGGAAAAGCACTCACCAGAGGGACAGAGTGTGTGCTAAAGCAGAAACCACAACAGAAGATGCAGCAGCAGGAGGAATCCTGGAGTGCAGCAGGAGCCTGCTGTGATTTCTGTGTGCACTGAGCTCCTGGGGAGGGATGTGGGGTGTGCTCTGCTGTGCGAGGAGCAAATCTGGCAGCCAGGAACACATTTTAGGATTGTGTTGCAATTAATGTGATTAAATGGCAGAGCCCTCCTTATTGTTCTTGTCCCGCTCTCTCCCTACGAGGCTTCATCAGAGTAAAACTTTCTCTTCAGGAATCACAGAATTATGGGATGGTTTGGGTTGGAGGGACTTTAAAAATCATCTCATTCCAAGGGCAGGGACACCTTTCTCTTCACCTTTTATTGTCCCAGGTTATTCCAAGCCCAGCCTGGCCTTGGACACCCAGGGATTCCCCGAGTGGCAATGATCACTTCCATCTATTTCATTTATTTATGGCAGGACTGAAAGAACAGTTATTCAGTCCCAAATGAAGTAGATGATCCTCTTGCTGGTGAATTCTCTGCATCAGCAGAAGCATTTGATGCTGCTGAAGGCTGCAGTGATCACCAGAAGATAGGAATCCATCTCCCCCTGGGATTTATCCCTGTGCCTGGGCAGGGGATGCAGACACAGCTCTCTGGAAGGAGAATGTCCCACTCAGAACTCCTGGTGATTTCCCGTGGTTTGGTTAAACCCCTGAGGGCGGAGGGAATGGGGAGAGCAGGGCTGGGTGTCAGTGTGGGGGTCCCAGGGCAGCTGTGAGGGACACTTCTGTCACCACAGACACACCTGGCCAGGGCAGGAGGAGTCAGGGCGCTGCCCTGGGGGGGTAATCCTGAAAAGCAGATGGAGAACCAGCCCTGGTGTGAGCCTGGAGGGAATTCCAGCTGCAGGCGCAGGGCACGGTGAGTCAGGCTCTTCGTCTGCCCTCTAATAATCCCCTGGGAAGGGGCTCTGGGAGGTCTTGGGAGAGGATTCCAGGGAAAAGCCAGAGCTTTGGGATCTCTGGAGAGCCTGGCTGTGTGTGAGCCCTGCAGGGGCTGGAGCAACGTGGGATTTACAGCATTGAAATGAGAAGGGAGAGCCAGTTTGGATTCAAGAAACACCCCCCAAAAACCAGGCAGAAGGGACATTTTCCAGGCACAAAACCCCCCACCTCAGAGTCTTTCTGCTCCAAAGAAAAGCCAGGCAATAAATACTGGGCAAAGCCATGAATAATAAATGTCCATTATTGTCCCCCAGCGCTGCCAGCTGTGAGCATCTTGCTCTGGACCTGCTCCATCCCATCCAGCCTGGCCTTGGGCACTGCCAGGGATGCAGGGGGCAGCCCCAGCTGCTCTGGGCACCCCTGTGCCAGGCCTGCCCACCCCTCACAGGAAGGGATTTTCCCCATAACATTTATCCTAAATTTCCCAAGGGCTCCAGCTTGGCCCTTCATTTCCCCAGCTGGGCAGAGATTGTGGCTGAGCAAATCCCAGCCCTCTCTTGTGCCTTTGGGGCTCCTTAATCCTCCCTGCCCTCGAGCAGCACCAAAAATAAGCTCTGAGCTCCCTCCAAGGGCAGCCTGGACGACAGGTGATGCCCTGGAGGGGCTGCCTGGAGCCCCTCTGGGATTTCTGGGCTCTTTTCCCAGCAGGAGCACCTGGGATGCAGCAGAGCCTGGGCTGGAGGGGGCAGCATGGCAGAGCAAGGAGGGGTTTCCCCTCTCCTACCTGCCCTGCCAAAATCCTGACAAAATCTTGTCAAAATCCTGCCAAAATCCTGCCAAAAATTTTGTCAAAATCCTGCCAAAATCTTGTCCAAAACTTGCAAAAATCCTGCCAAAATCCTGACAAAATCTTATCAAAATTCTGCAAAAATCCTGCCAAAAATCTTGTCAAAATCTTGTCAAAAATCCTGCAAAAATCCTGCCAAAATCTTGTCAAAATCCTGCCAAAAATCTTGTCAAAATCCTGCAAAAATCCTGCCAAAAATCTTGTCAAAATCCTGCCAAAAATCTTGTCAAAATCTTGGCAAAATTTTGTCAAAATCCTGTCAAAATCTTATCAAAATCCTGCAAAAATCCTGCCAAAAATCTTGTCAAAATCTTGTCAAAATCCTGCCAAAAATCTTGTCAAAATCCTGCCAAAAATTTTGTCAAAATCTTGTCAAAATCTTATCAAAATCCTGCAAAAATCCTGCCAAAAATCTTGTCAAAATCCTGCCAAAAATCCTCCCAAAATCTTATCAAAATCCTGACAAAAATCTTGTCAAAATCCTGACAAAATCCCTACAAAATCTTGTCCAAATCCTGACAAAATCCTGACAAAATCTTGTCAAAATCCTAACTAACAAAATTCTGACAAAATCCTGACGAAATCTTGTCCAAATCCTGCCAAAAATCTTGTCAAAATCTTGTCAAAGTCCTGACAAATCCTGACAAAATCCTACCAAAAATCTGCCCTGATCCCAGCTTTCCATGGGATGTGGGATGTCTCTGGCTGGAGCCCAGCTGGGATTCTCCCCCTCTTTACCAAAATCATCCAATTTTGCACAGGAACCAGCAGGAAACACCCAACTGCAGCCACAGCATGGAAGTGCCACTCCACCCTGCTTAGCCACAATGTGGGGATCAAAGAGCCTGATTCCATCAAATCCACCTTTTTTCTCCAAAGAAACAAAAATAAATTTCTGATTACACTTTTTTGGGGGAGGCTTCTTAAACATAGAAAATTTAATTTTGGAGTGACGCATTCATTTTGCTTTGCTTTGGGTGATAAAAGAAAAGTGGAAAATTTAATTTCCTCTTTGTTTGCTCTGTCCTGGAATGCACTTGTGGAGATGATGCCCAGGGTGTTCTCATTTCTCTCATTTCTCCCCCCAGCCCCCTCCTTTGCTATTTAAAACCCATCAAAATCACAAAACTTCTGCAGCTGAGGAGGGTGGAAGGAAGTGGAGCAGTGCTGGGTCAGTGCGCTCCCCCTCACCTCTGGAAAAGGGAACAAAGCCACCACGAGCTGGGACTTCTTTCTTTTCTAGAAAGAAACATCTGAAATGACTTTTCAAAGCTGACAAACAAAGCACAGACCCTTCCCCAGCTCTGCTGGCTCTGGAATTCCTTTCTGGCCCCACAATTTTTTCTGATGTTTCTTGCAAGGCTCCAAACCCCAATGTCCAGCCTGGCCGTGGGCACTGCCAGGGATGCAGGACACCCTGTGCCAGGGCCTGCTCACCCTGCCAGGGGGGATTCCTTCCCAATATCCAGCCTCAACTTCCCTTTTTCTTGACCCCATCCCTGTCTGTCTGTCCCTGGTGAAGAAACCGTCCTTTCCTTTGCTCCTCATTCCCTGAACCAGGCATCCCTCAGGGTGCTGTTGCTGCCTCTGGGATGTCCCCTCTGCCTGATTTTATCCTCTGCTTATCCCTTCTTGACCATTTAGATCCTGAGTTCCAGGACCTGCCTCTTTCCCACGTGGCTTCTCTGACACCTGGGGCCACCTGGAGCCACCTGGATCCACCTGGGGCCACCTGGAGCCACCTGGGGCCACCTGGATCCACCTGGAGCCACCTGGGGCCACCTGGAGCCACCTGGAGACACCTGGATCCACCTGGAGCCACCTGGGGCCACCTGGAGCCACCTGGAGCCACCTGGAGACACCTGGATCCACCTGGATCCACCTGGGGCCACCTGGAGCCACCTGGAGCCACCTGGGGCCACCTGGGGCCACCTGGAGCCACCTGGAGCCACCTGGAGCCACCTGGGGCCACCTGGGGCCACCTGGAGCTCCCTGCTCTGTTGCCTGGTTGCCATTCCAAACACAGCTCGTTGCCCGCCTGCATCCCTGGGTGCCCACCCAGCCTTTCCATTGGCTTGGGCAGCCCTGGGAGGAAGGTTGACCCTAAAAGCAGGTGCAGGCTGCAGGCAGAAGCTGCAGGAAGCAGTTAATGGTTAACAGCACTGGGTAATTCCCTGCTTTTTCCACTTTCCAGCCACAAGCAGCTCTGGATGCAGCATGGATGGAGCAGCTGGGTGTTTACAATGTCCAGATTTATTTTGATGGGGTTTTTTTGTGGTTTAATGACCATCATTTCCATTTTTGCAATGCCTCTTCTTCCTGTTTTTTGTTTCCTGCTGTCAGGTGGCAGCCTGGGCTGGGCACATTTCTATTTTCAGCAGGAATTTCACTGACACAGAAAGCAAAGCAGAGCAGCCCCCCATCACATCCAAGACAAAACCTCAGCCTCAGGACTGTGCAACCCAAAGCTTCCTTCCCATTTCCATGGAGACCAATCCAGAGCATCTGGGAACTCAACACTTTCCTATAGCAATCAAAATGATGGTAAATCACCAGCCTGGAATGGTTTAATCCAACATTTGCTGGGATTCGTGCCTTTTGAATGGAAATAAATGTGAATTCAGCTTGCGCCCCAGGAAGGAAAAGCCTCAGGAATGATATTGGGGTTAAGGCAGCAGGGAAAGGGACTCAGCATCCAGAAGGGAATTAAGGAAGGCAGGGAAAGAGATCAAACATCCAGAAGGGAAATAAGGAAGGCAGAGAAAGGGATAAAACATCCAGAAGGGAATTAAGGAAGGCAGGGAAAGGGATGCAACATCCAGAAGGGAAATAGGGAAGGCAGAGAAAGTACCTGTTGCTCATTTTAAAGCAGGATTTTCAGAGGATGCCAAGAGATGAAGGATGATCCCAAAGGGATGTGGCTGTGCCTGGGGTGGCCGTGGCTCTTTGGGGGCACAGCCCTTCCATCCTCCTCCATCCCAGAAGCCAAATCCATGCCCACACAGGGCACCACAGGAAGGCATCGCACAGGGATGACCTTAAAAATGCAGAATCCACAAGAGAAGCCCCTGCTTTCTCTGCAGCTTGCCAGGCAGCCCCAAACCCAGCCAGATGTGGGGGTTTAGCCCCAAACCCATCCAGGTGTGGGGTTTAGCCCCAAACCCAGCCAGATGTGGGGGTTTAGCCCTAAATCCAGCCAGATGTGGGGTTTAGATCCAAATCCAGCCAGATGTGGGGGTTTAGCCCCAAACCCAGCCAGATGTGAGGTTTAGCCCCAAACCCAGCCAGATGTGGGGTTTAGCCCCAAACCCAGCCAGATGTGGGGTTTAGCTCCAAACCCAGCCAGATGTGGGGTTTTTTAGGAACCCGTTTGCACCTGGAAGTGCTGGGGCTGCCGGAGGTGACGGCGCCAGAGCCTCGAGGAACAAACAGGAGAGAAACCGAGAGCCAGGAGCGGATCTGTGGGTGGAAAAAGGGGTCGCTGGATTCCTGGAAGGATTAAAGTGCCTCGTAAAAGAGCCTCATTCAGGCAGCGAGCGCTGACATCCCGGCTTTACAGCGCTCTTTAGCAGCCCTCTGAGGAAGGTTTAAAGCTGCCATAATTCATGGCCATAGCTCGGACCATGAAAGGATGGAGAGAGGGTTTATTGCAGCCTCACAGCCCTTCGCTCTCAAGCTTTAGGAACTGCAGGAAGAGTTCTGGGCACTCGCTGGGCTGTCTGGGGCTGTGGGGGCTCTTGGCACACCGGGCTCACACTGCTCCAGTCCCAAAGCCAGGGCTGAGCCCAGAGCTCTGCAAATCCAGAGGGAAAGGCTGGGAGATGGAGAAAATCCACCCTGGAGAAAAATCCATCCTGGGGGAAAATCCATCCTGGGGGAAAATCCATCCTGGGGGAAATCCACCCTGGAGGAAAATCCATCCTGGGGAAAATCCACCCTGGAGGAAAATCCATCCTGGAGGAAAATCCATCCTGGGGGAAAATCCATCCTGGGGGAAAATCCATCCTGGGGAAAATCCATCCTGGAGGAAATCCATCCTGGAGGAAATCCATCTTGGGGGAAATCCCTCCTGGAGGAAAATCCATCCTGGAGGAAATCCATCCTGGGGAAAATCCACCCTGGAGGAAAATCCATCTTGGGGGAAAATCCACCCTGGGGAAAATCCATCCTGGAGGAAAATCCACCCTGGGGAAAATCCACCCTGGAGGAAAATCCATCCTGGAGGAAATCCATCCTGGGGGAAATCCATCCTGATGGAAAGTCCATCCTGGGGGGAAATCCCTCCTGGAGGAAATCCATCTTGGGGGAAAATCCATCTTGGGGGAAATCCCTCCTGGAGGAAAATCCATCCTGGGGGAAAATCCATCCTGGAGGAAATCCATCCCTGCCTGCAGAGGTTGGGCAAGGCTCTGAGGTGGGTGGGTGGCACACAAGGTGATTTTGGGAATGTCCACAGACAGAAGGGATGAGCATTTTAGTGCTCAGTGGCACTAAAACACAGGGGATGACTCCACAGGGATATGTGCGGTTTTTCACGCTGTCCTGGGATAAAATTCCCAAATTCTCCTTTTCAGGCTGTCCTGGATAAAATTCCCAAATTCCCCTGGCAGTGCTGCCTGCAGGTCCTGCCAGAGCACTGTGAAACCCCAGGGTGCTGCTGCCTGGAGCATCTTTATGGATTCGGGCTCTCCGGGTTTCTCCACTGGTTTTAATTGGGATGATTAATTGTCTCGTCATTAATTCAGTTGGAAATGTGTCATTTTGATTCTTTCCTTGTTTGGGGACTGATTTTTCCCCCTGCCAAACGCTGCTGAGGAGCTGCAATGCTGTCACTGCCACCCTGCCCTGGGTCAGCCGGGAGAACAGCAGGGATGGAATTAAGGAGCTGATGTGAGATTTGGGTGAAGAACCAGCCCAGGGGAGAGCACAGTGCCACAGCAAATCCCAGATTCCCCTGCTGCCATCCTGAGAAACCCTTGGGATGCTCAGCACCTTCACCACCCTCTTTTCTCCTCCTCCTGGGTTTGTTTGGTGCCTCCTTCTCCTGCAGCCCCACAGCCAGGGCGCTGCTGCTGCTCAGCCTGGTGCCACAGCCCATTTTTGCCCGCAGTTATTGGCACCCATCACCCAGCAGCAGCACCAGGAGTCCCTGCAGGGCCCTGCCCTGGTGCGCTCTGTGTTTGAGTCCCCCTGGTTTTCCTGCCTGCATCCAGCCCCCCCAAACTGCCCTGGCATTCCTGCGTCCCCACCATCCATGGGCCAGCTGGGAAAAAGAAGAGTGGGAAGAGCAGCACTTTCCATTCTTTATTTGTGGGAACAGTTTGTTCAGCAACAGGAGCAGAGCTGGGACCCTCCCCGTGGTGCCCCAGCTGCACCCAGAGCCCCCCAGGGCAGCTCCCCAGGCAGGGCAGAGCTCAGCTCCCCGTTCCCCACACGCTCCCAGTGCAGCAACACTGGAGCATCCCCACTGCCAGAGCTAAGCTGGGCTTTGCTGAGCTGAGCCTTGGCTGCGCACTCGTCCTTGCCAGGGATTGCTCCCCATGGAATCACAGAGTCCCAGAGTGGTTTGGGTTGGGAGGGACATTAAAGATCATTCAATTCATTAAAGACCATTCAATTCATTAAAGACCATTCAATTCATTAAAGATCATTTAATTCATTAAAGATCATTCCATTCATTAAAGATCATTTAATTCCCACCCCTGCCATGGGCAGGGACACCTCCCACTATCTCAGGTGGCTCCAAGCCCTGCCCAGCCTGGCCTTGGACACTGCCAGGGATGGGGCAGCCACAGCTTCTCTGGGAAATCCATTCCAGGGCCTGCCCACCCTCCCAGGGAAGGATTCCTTCCTGATATTTCGGGATACGAGTGCTCAGTGCCAACACTGGTCCAGTTTTTGCCCCTTCCCTGCACTCCAAAGGAGGGAGGGAGCAGCAGCTGGGCACTGCCAGGGCAGGTTTGGGTTCCCCATTCATGGCCAGGCTCAGCAGCTGGGCACTGCCAGGGCTGGGCACTGCCAGGGGCTGCTCCAAGGATGGGTTTGAATTCCCTATTCATGGCCAGGCTCAGGACAGGGAGCAGCAGCAATCAGGGAGCCAGGGAGGGTCTTGGAAGGGGAAGGGGAGCCCTGGTGAGGTGTCAGGAGAACAGGAATAGCAGGGGCTTGAGGAGCAGCAGGAGGGAGAATGGAATGAAGTTTCCAGGAGCAAACACAGGTGGGAAAGGGGCAGCAGCTGCTGCTGTGGAGCAGGAGCCACCTCCCAGGGGACAGCACAACCACCCCGGCTCAGGGTGCTCAGAAACAGATCCAGCAGAGGGTGGAATCGTGGAACAAGCCTGAAGGGGGGCAGGCAGGTGGATTGAACAGCTCTGCAAGGCAGGTCCCTGCTTTTGGGCTGGCAAATGATTGAAGTCCAACCCCTGTACCTGCTGTGGCACATCAGGGACTGGGGAGAAAGAACTGCCACAACCCCAGGCATGTCCCTGACCTGCAAACAGCCCCAAGGGCTGTGTTTGCAGTGCAGAATGAGGGACTGGAGCCAGCCAGGAATCCTCTCAGGTTTTTGCTGGGAAGCGTCTCCCATCAGCAGGTTTGGACTAAGCCTTGGCGGGGTTCTTCAGAGGGAAAGGAGAAATCAGGGTCTCCTAGGGCAGCTGGGAGCTGTGCCAAGGGATTTCAGGGTATCCTGAAAGCTGTGGGAGAGCAGCAGGGCACCTGAGAGCCCCCAGCTGAGCAACTCTCATGGCTCTGCACAAAGAAAATCGGGATGGAGGGGCACTGCTGAGCTCCTGCAGCTCTGTCCATCCCAGCAAAGCTCTGCCCAGCCAGCTCTCAGTCCTTGAAGGATCCTCACGGCATCCTCAGCCCAGAACAGCATTCCTGGTCTCAGCTTTTCCTCTTCCCTCGTGTGCCCAACCCCTGTCCATTCAATCCTAGAGTGGGAGGTCCTTGAAGCCCACCCAGTTCCACCCTTGCCATGGGCAGGGACACCTCCCACCACCCCAGGATGCTCAGAGCTCCATCCACCCATCCTTGGACACCTCCAGGGATGGCACCTGCTTTTCAGCTCTCACAGAACCACGGAATGGGTTTGCTTGGGAAGAACCTCAAAGAGCACCAAGTCCAAACCTCCTCTCACAACAGGACCCCTTCAGCAGGAGGTGGCTCCTGGTGTGGCTGGAGGTGTCCCTGGCTCCTGCCCCTCTGCTCAGAGCCCTCACACAGCTCTGGCTGTTTGTGGGGAGGGGCTCCTTTAGCAGCTTCACATCAAGCAGCGAGACAATAAATAAATAAATAGGATTGCACTGGAGGGAAAGGTTCTGCAGCTGGAAGCCCGAGGGGGAAGGTCTGAGATGGGGCTCCCACAGTTCAGTACCAGCTCAGTGACCACAGAGCTGCAGCTGGGCCACCACCTGCCAGTCCAAGGTGCACATCTTTATGGTTTCCAGCCAGTTTTTCCTGCTGTTTTCTGCCTGAGGCTGTAAGTCCCTCCATCTCTTTCTCTGCTTAATATGTTTTCCACAATCCAAAGTCAGGAGCTCGGTGTGCTCCTTCCCACAGCTGCAGGAGAGGGATGGATGCTCTGCCATGGGTGTTGTGCCATGGATGTTGTGCCATGGGTGTTGTGCCATGGATACTCTGCCATGGATGTTGTGCCATGGATGTTCAGCCATGGATGCTCTGCCATGGATGCTGTGCCATGGATGCTCTGCCATGGATGTTCAGCCATGGATGCTCTGCCATGGATGTTCTGCCATGGATGCTCTGCCATGGATGCTGTGCCATGGATGCTCTGCCATGGATGCTCTGCCATGGATGTTCTGCCATGGGTGTTTTGCCATGGATATTCTGCCATGGATGTTCTGCCATGGATGTTGTGCCATGGGTCCATGGGTGTTGTGCCATGGATGTTGTGCCATGGATGCTCTGCCATGGGTGTTGTGCCATGGATGTTGTGCCATGGATGTTGTGCCATGGGTGTTGTGCCATGGATGTTCTGCCATGGATGTTGTGCCATGGATGCTGTGCCATGGATGCTCTGCCATGGATGTTCAGCCACGGACGTTGTGCCATTGTTGTTGTGCCATGGATGTTGTGCCATGGATGTTGTGCCATGGATATTCTGCCATGGATGTTCTGCCATGGGTGTTGTGCCATGGATGTTGTGCCATTGTTGTTGTGCCATGGATGTTCTGCCATGGATGTTGTGCCATGGATGTTGTGCCATGGATGTTGTGCCATGGATGTTCAGCCATGGGTGTTGTGCCATTGTTGTTGTGCCATAGATATTCTGCCATGGATGTTCTGCCACATTCTGAGCCTCAGGTGGGAAATCCTGGCTCCCAAGGGTGGCTGGTCCTGCTGAAATGTGACTTCCTGCAAGGAAAAGGATTGCCAGGTCCCAGCCTTCCCCAGGCAGGACAGTTGGAGTTTTTTTGGAGCAAGGAGAGAACAAAGGCTCCATTCCTGCCCTGTGCCAATCCTCCTGCTCCTTGGCGACAGTCAGGGCCCCTCGTGCTCTCTAGAGGAGAAGAGGTAGACAGAGAAGACACCAGAAGGAGAAACAAGCACAGAATAAATCAAAGGAATCTTCCATGCTCCTGTCTCTTGGTCTTGGACAGATTCCTGTTGCACCTGGATCCCCACCCAGCAGAGGACAGGCTGCCGTGAGCACGTCCTGGCTGTGCCTCTTCCAAACCAGCTGGAGCCCACACTGGGCCTGGTGCTCCCTTTTGGAAAGGCTTTTCCAGGGGGAAAAAACCCCTCAGCCCATCTTTCATGGTTTGGACACCCCCTCCTTCAGTTCCTGTGGCTTCTTGGTGTCCTCCAAGGCTCTCAGAGCCTCTCCTGGTCCCTTGGTTGTCCTTGCCCAGCTTCTCCTGGCGGTGCTGCGTGGTGGGTGATGGGTTGGGATGAGGACCTTGCCAAGGCAGTCACTTCCCACAGCATCCCCTGGCTCAGGGAGGAGAGGCTGTGCTCCCACTCCATCTCTGCAGAGCCCTCACAGCTCAGGGTGGTGAGGAACAGAGGTTGGTTCAGCTCTCCACCATTCCTGGGCATCCAGGGATCTCTGTGGGGAACAGAGAGAAAGGAAAACAGCATTAATTTAGCACAGAGAGGTTGGGAAAGAGGAGGGATTCGGATGCCAAAGCCAGGAGAGAGATTAAACCTCTTTCCTTGATTGTGGAGATAGGAAATGACAGACAAGGCAGATGAAAAAATGGGAAATTAATTCAGAGATAGAGAAAGGAACAAGTACAGAATATGCCAGTGTTTTATTTTCTGGAAGTGATATTTTTTAATAAGGACATGTAAAAGATTATCATCTGTGTGTGTAGGAGAAGAAAATAGCTTTAAAGCCAAAATGGATCTGCAGAGAGGGAAAAAAAAACCCCATATCTGTTCTTTGGGAACACAATGCCTCTCTTGGAAGAATTCTGGGTATCCAAGCTGGAGTTGTATTTCTTGTTCAAATCAAGGATGAAGTTCCAACATGACAGGGATGATTTGCACCAGTGTCCCTTGCCAGCATCTCTTTAAAAGCATTATTTGTACTCCATCTGCCCTGCAAAGTGTGTTTGCCCCTCCTTTTTTCCTTCCTTCCTCCCCTCTTCCCCTCCTTCTTCATTCCCAACCTGTGCCAGCATCTCCCCATCCTCTCAGGGAAGAATTTCTTCCCAATATCTCACCTCTGTTGATTTGAAGCCATTCCCCCTTGTCCCGCCCCTACAATTCCTGAGGAAAAGAGGAAATCTTGCAGATTATGAGCTCTTTAGGAAATCCCTGTGTGAACCAATCCCAGCTCTGCCATTCCAGCAATTCCACAGGCAACACTCCCCCAGGGGACCAAGGAGCAGCAGCTTGTCCAGGGTGGGCAATGCCCCCAGCCATGGAGGAGGGATGCTGTGGCTTTGGGCACTGTGGGATGCTGAGCACGCTGGGGTTCCTCCAGAACAAATCTGGAAACTCAGGGCGGAGCTCCTCTGCCCTTTCTCATCAGCTGGGAGCCCGAGGCCTCTTGTGCAGCAATCCTATAGATGGTGCCTGTCAGCTTCCAAGGGAACCTGAACCTTCCCCACAGCTCCCAGGGCAGAGCCACTGGTGGAGATCAAGCGGGAAGGAAAAGGGGATGCTCCAAGATAATTCCATTTTTGTGCTCAGGAAATGGAGCCACAGAGCCCAGCATGGCTCTGCATCCCTCACCACTGGGGTTTAATTGCTGCTGCTGTAATTAGGGAGTTTGGCTCATTATGGTGGTGCTGCTCATCACCCCCATCCCTCCAGGGGTTCAGATCCCGGTTTGGCTTTTCCCAGGAAAACAAAGGAAGTTGATGTTCCTGGATATCTCACCACAAGATGGTCACAATAATGACTTTGTGGTGTTCCAAATCCAAGCCACACAGTCTGATAGGAGTTCTGGAATGTTCTGCCCAGGGAGGTGGTGGAGTCCCCATCCCTGGGTGTGTTTAACAAAGCCTGGATGCGGCACTGGGTGCCAGGGTTCAGTTGAGGTGTTGGGGCTGAGCTGGACTGGATGGTCTTGAAGGTCTCTTCCAACCCAGTGATTCTGAGAATTCTGTGATTCTGCGTGATTCTGTGAATTCTGTGTGTGATTTTGTGAATTCTGTGATTGTGTGTGATTCCATGAATTCTGTGATTCTGTGAATTCTGTGATTGTATGTGATTCTGTGTGATTCCGTGAGATTCTGTGATTGTGTGTCATTCTGTGAATTCTGTGATTCTGTGAATTCTGTGTGTGATTCTGTGAATTCTGTGAATTCTGTGTTTGTATGGGATTGTGTGTGATTCTGTGAATTCTGTGATTCTGTGAATTCTGTGACTGTGTGTGATTCTGTGAATTCTGTGAATTCTGTGATTCTGTGAATTCTGATTGTGTGTCATTCTGTGAATTCTGTGATTCTGTGAATTCTGTTTGTATGTGATTATGTGTGATTCTGTGAATTCTGTGAATTCTGTGAATTCTGTGAATTCTGTGACTGTGTGTGATTCTGTGAATTCTGTGGATTCTGTGAATTCCATGACTGTGTGTGATTCCGTGAATTCTGTGAATTCTGTGAATTCTGTGAATTCTGTGACTGTGTGTGATTCTGTGAACGTGTGTGGTTCTGTGAATTCTGCGAATTCTGTGATTCTGTGAATTCTGTGATTCCGTGAATTCTGTGATTCTGCGTCATTCTGTGAATTCTCTGAATCAGTTCCAGCAAAACCCATAGAACTGTTCTGCCATCAGCTCTGCATCCCAGAGCAAGCCCTGCCTTGCTGCTGAGTCCCAGGACACGCTGAGCCCAAGCTCCTTTGCAGTGAATCAGCAGCAGGGTTCTGCAATGAAGGAACCAAACTCCTTTTCAGTAAATCAGCAGCAGGGCTCTGCAATGAAGGAACCAAACTCCTTTGTAGTAAATCAGCAGCAGGGCTCTGCAATGAAGGAACCAAACTCCCCTTCACAATTCCAGCGCGGCACCGACGTCAGCGCAGCCATTCCGGATTTATCCTCGTGTCTCTCAGAGAGGATTTAGCCCTCACTGATTTATTCCCCTGTAAAAGTGAGGTGCAGGGGGAGGGGGGGTTGCAGCAGGCCCTGATGGAAGGCAGGGCTGCCCAAATGGTGGCAAAATCCCAAGAAATTTTACTTATGGGCTCCTCTGTGCAGAGGGAGCGGGGCTGGGAGATGGCAGCTGGAATAAACAGCACAGCCCTTCTCCCAAACATCTGCCTCGTAAAAAGCACAAAATCAGATGTTGTCCTGGAATGCTGCTGGCTGCTCCCAGTGACACGGACAGAGCACGGCTCGCCTGACCCTTCCAACATTTCCTCTGCCCTGGGAGCTGAATTCCTCAAGGTTCACAAGGCAAAGCTTAATACTGAAAACAGAAGTTGGCTGAGGAAACCTTGCAGGCTCTGGTAATGAGCAGTGCCTGGTCACCTGTGGGAATGCTGGATTCAGCAGATGGATCAGTCACATCCCACACAGCAAGGGGTGCATAGCCTTATTAACAACTTCCCAGCTGGAATCCTCTCCTTTCCATTCCCTTCTTTTGGTTCAGGGCACCCCTAGGAGAGGTGGAAGCCCGCTGATGACGTTTTTGGTCATTAGTCCTAATTAATCCCGGGCTCAAGGACGGCCAATGCACAGGGTGAGGAGCTGATGAGAAAGTCAGAATTCCCTTTCCAGTCAATGGGAATGGATTGCTGCCCACAGAGTCACGGCAGGAGCCTGAAATGGCTCCCAGGGGACATTTCCCAAGGGGTCAAGGAGAGGATGAAGAGGAAAACAAATTCCTGGTGGGTTGTCTTAGTGCTTTGCACTAAGTGGTTTTGCAAATCAGCAGGAACAGCAGTGACAGGACACGGGGAATGGCTTCAGATTGAAGGGGAGCAGGGTTAGATGGGATGCTGGGAAGGAATCCTGAGAGGGTGGGCAGCCCCTGGCACAGGTGCCCAGAGCAGCTGCGGCTGCCCCTGGATCCCTGGCAGTGCCCAAGGCCAGGCTGGATGAGACTTGGAACAACTGGGATAGAGGAAGCTGTCCCTGCCCATGGCCGGGGTGGAATGAGATGATTTTTAAGGTCCCTTACAACCCAGACCATTCTGGGAATCTCTGGTTACATAAATGTTATATTTGCTTCACTCCATTTGAACGCTGTACCCTGTGAAATCTCCATGGGGGCTGGATGTCCATGGACATGGAGCTCTCTGCAAGGCAGCCCCAAGCAATCCAAGGATTCAGGGTGGAATGAGGGCAGAGTAAGACAGAATTTCCTGCTCCAGCCCTCCAGGAGCCAGGAAAATCTGCCAGCCTTGCCCTGCACCGTCTGCACCTCCACAGGGGTCTCACAACCCAGTCAGGCCTGGCACAGCCCCTCTCCAGACTGTCCCCCCTTTCCTTTCCTGCCTCTCCAAGCTTTCCCTGGAAACTCCTGCTATTTTATCCTGTTTCTGCAACCTGTCATCCCCCATTTGCCAACAGCTCCTCCTGGAACGTTTAAACAGCATCTGCTGCAAGTGCAGGGTGCGAGAGGAACCCCAGGGCTCAGCAACAGGAGAGGAACCATCAGGTGCCCCTGCACACAGCTCAAGGGCAAAGAAAAACCTGTGAATGCCTGACAAGAAGCCAAGGTGTGGCATAAAAAACAACCCCAGAGTGTCCCAGTCCCAGATTTAGTCTGGTTTATGATCACTTTTATCTAGAAAAGGAAAAATCCCAGCTCAGCCCTTCCAGTTTGCTGTGCCAAGCCCAGCACAGCACAGCTGGGCTCTTGGTCCAGCAGCCACAAAGCCAGACTGGGACACAAATTCCCAGTTAGTTCTTAGCACATGTGCAGCTTTCCCCACGAGCCAGCACCAAACTAACCCCACCAATCTACTGCTGGCTGTGGTGTCAAACCTCTGGAGATCCAAGTCCTCTGTGCCCTTCAGCCCCGCCTGAAGGGTCTCCCAGCACTGGGATATCACTCAAATCCACCTGAGGGAAGATCCCTGGCTCCCACACTGCTGCAGTTCCACCCCTAAACCCCAAACCTGGATTTGCATCTCCTTTGCTGAGGAATAATGACCCCATCAAGTGATGGGTTTGGAGGACTCCTTTTTTTCCAGGCAGAGGATCATCCGGGCACCTCTGGAAAGCAGCCAGGATGGGAACAGCTGCAAAGCAACAGGCTTTTCAAAGCTCTGTTACCCCATTTCCCTCTCCTTCCCCTGTCCCAGCTTTTCTGAGGGGTTTTTCTTCTGTTCAGTTCTGGGGAAGTGGAAGGACATTGTTTGCTTTGGGTCTTGTGGGGTTTTTGAATCATTGAACGGAATGAATGTTGTTCCCAACAGAGGGAGCAGGGACCAGGGATAAACCATGGAAGGGACCTTAAAACCACCCAGTGCCACCCGTGCCATGGCAGGGACACCTCCACGGTCCCAGGCTGCTCCAAACCCTGCCCTGGGCACTGCCAGGGATCCAGGGGCTCCCTCACAGGGAAGGATTTAATCCAATATCCCACCTAAACCAACGCGGGCAGCACTTCCCCTTGCTTTGTGGCACTGTAATTTCCTTTTCTTGGTGTGATGCCAGCAGAGTGCAGACTCGTCCCCAAGGCTGGCTCACACCCAATTTCCTCTGCAGATATTCCAACTAACACAGGGCTTAAACCCAAGCCAAACAAGTTAACAATGAGCAGAACAACCTTCTCCCCAGAGGAATAAGAGATCCCCTCCTCCACCTGCCTTTGGGCTCCTCACAAAGGAAAATCTGAGATGGAATTTTGAATTCTCTCCTCCACCTGCCATTGGGCTGCTCACAAAGATCTGGGATGGAATTTTGAATTCTCCACCTGCCTTTGGGCTGCACATAAAGGAAAATCTGAGATGGAATTTTGAATTCTCTCCTCCACCTGCCATTGGGCTGCTCACAAAGATCTGGGATGGAATTTTGAATTCTCCACCTGCCTTTGGGCTGCACATAAAGGAAAATCTGAGATGGAATTTTGAATTCTCTCCTCCACCTGCCATTGGGCAGCTCACAAAGATCAGGGATGGAATTTGGAATTCTCTCCTCCACCTGCCTTTGGGCTGCTCACAAAGGAAAATCTGAGATAGAATTTTCAATTCTCTCCTCCATCTGCCTTGACTCCACACAAAGGAAAATGTGGGATGGAATTTTGAATTCTCCACCTGCCTTTGGGCTCCTCACAAAGGAAGATCTGGGATGGAATTTTGAATCTCTCCTACACCTGCCTTTAGGCTCCTCACAAAGGAAGATCTGAGATAGAAATTTCAGTTCTCTCCTCCACCTGCCTTTGGGCCACACACCAAAGAAAATCTGGGATTAAATTTTGAATTCTCTGCCCCATCTGCCTTTGGGCTCCTCACAAAGGAAGATCTGGGATGGAATTTTGAATTCTCTCCTCCCTCTGCCCTGACTCCTCACAAAGGAAGGTCTGGGGTGGGATGCCAGCTCCCCCCTGCCACAATCCAAGCACAAAGCCCTGTCCAGCTGCTCTCCCTGGCCCTGCTGGGGGCAGGGGGCTCTGCTGGGATGCTGGGATGATCTCCAGCGTTCTCTCCCAATTCCTGCTGCCCTGTGACACACAGGGGCAGGAGCACTGCTGTGTGCCAAGCTCAGGAGGCCACGGAACGTCAAAAACATGGAGACACCACCAAATCCTCCCAAGAAAATAGCCAACAAAATCCTCCAGGTGGGAGACAGCCAGGGATGTGACAGAAGTGGGATTATCAGCAGGTGCCTGTGGATGCCTGGAGGGGATCCACACCAAAAACATCCCACATTGTAATAAATCAGCTTTTGTGGACATTTGGATTCCAGCAGTGAAAATCCCTCCCCAGGCTCGGCGTCATGGCTTGTGGAATTCAGCTCTGGACTCTGATTTCCTCTGACTACCCCAAGGAGTTCTTGGAAAACTTGTAAATGGACGTGGGGTGGTCAGCTTGATGGTTTTATGTGAAATATCTCAGTGTCAGGGGGAATGCAGAAGGATTTTTATTCTAGGAAGTCCAACAGTGCCTGGAGAATGAGTGCTCAGCCAGGGCTTGGCTTCTTAGCACAAAAACCAGGGATATCCTCCCCGTCTGCTCATGCTGCTGTGTCCCACCTGGGAACAAGGAGCAAATCTTCTTTTGCAGCCTGAGCAGTGTGTCCTGCCCCTCAGAAATTCCCTGCCCAGGGTGGAGCATCCATCAGCTCTCCTTCCATCCCTCCCCAGGGAACTTCAGGGATTCAAACCGCCCCTGTCTCTCACTTCCCACAGGAGCAACCCCAGAGCAAACACATTTCTTTCAGCCTGGAGGAGTGGCAATTCCTGCAATTCATGCAATTTCTGCAATTCCTGGCAATTTCTGCAGTTCCTGGCAATTTCTGCAATTCATGCAATTCCTGGCAATTTCTGCAGTTCCTGGCAATTTCTGCTGTTCCTGGCAATTCCTGCAATTCCTGGCAATTCCAACTCATGGTTCAATCACTGGATTTTGGAGGACGCTGCTCCTGAGGAGTTTCATGGATCTTCCATCCATTAAATCAGTGCCAAGCAGGTCAGAAATGCACAATTACAGGGGCAGGGAGAGGGACAGAGCTCTGCTGGCCTCTTGTGCAACTCATCCCCACTAACAGTTTCCAAAGCTGCTCCAGAGCTCAAGCCCCATTCCCAAAATCTCCTTGGGCAATCTCTCCCTCTGCAGCAGCTGCTGCTGGCTGAGAGAAAATCCAGATTTTCCCCCTGATCCGTCTCACCCACATCAAAGGGTGGAGCACAGGAGCTGTGCCAAGGCCTAGCAAACACTGCCAGGGCTGAACCTGAGTGGGCAAGGCTCCAGCTTGGCTGGGCTCACCCCAAGCTTTGGTTTGGTTTGGTTCACCCCAAGGTTTGGTTTGGTTTGGTTTGGTTTGGTTTGGTTTGGTTTGGTTTGGTTTGGTTTGGCTGAGTTCACACCAAGCTCTGGTTTGGTTGGGCTCACCCCAAGCTTTGGTTTGGTTTGGTTCACCCCAAGGTTTGGTTTGGTTTGGTTTGGTTTGGTTTGGTTTGGTTTGGTTTGGTTTGGTTTGGTTTGGTTTGGCTGAGTTCACACCAAGCTCTGGTTTGGTTGGGCTCACCCCAAGCTTTGGTTTGGTTTGGTTTGGTTTGGTTTGGCTCACATCAAGCTTTGGTTTAGTTTGGTTTGGTTTGGTTTGGTTTGGTTTGGTTTGGTTTGGTTTGGTTTGGTTGGGCTCACACCAAGTTTTGGCTTGGTTGGGCTCATCCCAAGCTTTGGTTTGGTTTGGTTTGGTTTGGTTGGGTTCACACCAAGCTTTGGCTTGGTTGGGCTCATCCCAAGCTTTGGTTTGGTTTGGTTTGGTTTGGTTTGGTTTGGTTTGGTTTGGCTGGGCTCATCCCAAGCTCTGGTTTGGTTTGGCTCACCCCAAGCTTTGATTTGGCTGGGCTCACCCCAAGCTCTGGTTTGATTTGGTTTGGTTTGGTTGGGCTCACACCAAGCTTTGGTTTGGTTTGGTTTGGTTTGGTTTGGTTTGGTTTGGTTTGGCTGGGTTCACCCCAAGCTCTGGCTTGGTTGGGCTCACCCCAAGCTCTGGCTTGGTTGGGCTCACCCCAAGCTCTGGTTTGGTTGGGCTCACCCCAAGCTCTGGCTTGGCTGGGCTCACCCCAAGCTCTGGTTTGGTTTGGCTGGGCTCACCCCAAGCTCTGGCTTGGCTGGGCTCACCCCAAGCTTTGGTTTGGTTGGGCTCACCCCAAGCTCTGGCTTGGTTGGGCTCACCCCAAGCTCTGGTTTGGTTGGGCTCACCCCAAGCTCTGGCTTGGCTGGGCTCACCCCAAGCTCTGGTTTGGTTTGGCTGGGCTCACCCCAAGCTCTGGTTTGGCTGGGCTCACCCCAAGCTCTGGCTTGGTTGGGCTCACCCCAAGCTCTGGCTTGGCTGGGCTCACCCCAAGCTCCGGTTTGGTTTTGTTGGGCTCACCCCAAGCTCTGTCTCAGCACAGCCCAGCTGGGCTGGCAGAGGCTGCTGATGCTGTCACAGACAGACACAACACCCAGCAGCCAGGCAGGGCCGGGCTCCCAGGGCTGTTTACCCACCACACCTGGGCAAACACAGCCTGTTTCCACAGCCCAGCTCCCAGCGCCAGGGCTGGGCTCTCCTGCTCTGCTCCCTGGCGAGCCCCTGCCGCAGGCCCTGAGCAAACGGTTGGCATCTGCCAGGGAGATATAAAAAGATTTCCCTGCGGGGTGGAGCTTGTGGCGGTGATCTCATGGTTCCAGTCACGGTGACCTGCTGCACTTGATGGATGCAGCCCTTGCTCCGTGCCCCTGGCAGCAGCAGCACTGCTGGAGCACGGGCTTGCCTTGTCCTCCTGTGATAAATGAGTATTTTATGATCGGTTTTTGGTATTATTAAATAATACAAAAATATTAATATTATTATTATTATTATTATTATTATTAGTAGTAGTAGTAGTAGTAGTAGTAGTAGCAGCAGTAGTAGTATTAGTATTGTTAGTATTATTAGTATAATATTAAAATATTAAAATTAATATTATATGTGTCCTGTTAGAAAGTTATTATTAAAAGGAAGTTAATATTAAAATTAATATTTTATTTGTCCTGTTAGAAAGTTACGCTGTGGGAATTTTCTTGAGTAGTGTGTTAAATATAGTTTTAGGTTATAACAAAATGTTAAAATAGAAACTATGCTATGTAGGATACTTTTTTTCTTTTTTTTTTCTAAAGAAAGAACAGAGATAGCAGCCACAGGAACCTAAATCTTTCAGAGAAAGGGAATTTATTGCCCCGTTATGGGGAGAAATGAACTTCTTCCCACCTCGTTCTGCAGGACGGTGCTGTTAGGATTGAGAGGAAGAAGCTGACACTGCCCAGACAGAATCCTGTGTTTGAATGGAATTTATGCATCATGTGTGAGGTGTATGAATATGCAACAGGTTATTGTTTTTAAGGGTTAATCCTCTGTTAACGTGGGTCCTTTTCCAGGCTTATGCTGCCCATAAAGAGGTATCAAGACCGTACCATAACTCTTTCTTTCTATTGTCTCATATTGTCCTAATCCAAATTGTCCAAATTATTATTACTCTAATGGTATTACTATTTTTATAACCATTTCATTACTATTAAACTTTTAAGATTTAAAACCAGGTGGTTGGCGTTTTTCACAGCTCCGTTCCAGGGCAAACCCAGCTCCGAGCGCAGCAGCAGGGCCAGCCCGTGCTCCTGACACTGACACTGACACTCCCTGCGGGAGGAAAAGCGCAGGACTGCGCCAAAACGGCAGGAGCGGGATGCTAAGGGCACACATTTCGTTTTGGTCGTTTATTTACTGTAATTTCCCTCCTGCTTAAGGAGGCTGAGAAGATCAGCTGCCACCTGAAACCTCATTTGGAAATAGGTGGTGCCAAGACTTGTAGGATGGGAGGAGAGTTCAAGGAGCTCGCTACAGCCCTCTGAGGGTCTGATATGGGAGATTTTCAGGCGTGTTTTATTTTAAATCAGCTGCACAGTTACAACAGCGCTGAAATCTGAAGGACCCCAGGGCTGGGGGAATTGTTTGGTTCCTCCACACCTGGCCCTGGGCTCACTGCAAAGGCAGGAGGGCAGAGCAGGGCTCGGGATCACATAAAGTGGCCAAAAACCCCCTGTGCTGTGCAAGGAGAGAGATTTCTGTGCACAGAAATCAGCAAGAGGAGCGTGGGAATGATAACTGAGCCTCCCATAAATTACTGGAAGCCAAACTTCAGTGAACTCCATGTAAGGAAGATGAAAGGAGGAGCGGGTGGGATTTATTCAGCTCCACACATTTATTCAGCTCCATTATTCTCACCTCCAAAACCAGTCCAGCAGCCCCTTAATCCCTCAGCAGCTCATCTCCAGATTGTCTCTATTATTAACAACAAAGGGCTCGTTATTGCCATCACCGTCCTTTGAAGGAGCCGTGGATGGGGGTGAGGATTCCCGTGAGGTGAATCCCTCTGGCTTGGCAGGAGACACAGATTTGGGAAATGATGTCCCTCTGGCTTGTCCCAGACTCCTTTATCCAGGGGAGAAGGGAACACCCTTCCCTTCTGCAAAGACACAGCCTGGAAACCTTCCAGGCCACTCCTGAGCAGGATAAACCATCCCTGGGTCTGCACCGGAGCACAGAATCCCTTCAGAAATCCACACCTTTCTCTTATTGATTGTAACAAGAAGGAATTGGAACTCCTGGCTAAACGCACTGGGGATTTATTTCCTCGAGGAGCAAAGCCCCAGAGGACCTGGCTGGGCTGTTCCTAGAACCAGCATTTGTACAGAAATTGCCATTATCAGCCTGGCACCTGGCTGGGCTGTTCCTGGAATTAGCATTTGTACAGAAATTGCCATTTTCAGCCCCATTTGCATTGATGCAATGCCTTCTCCCCTCTCCTGAGAAACGAGGCACCCTCGGATGAATCACCCAGGGGAGGGAAAAGAGGAAATTTGCTGCAAACACAGCCTGGTCCATCAGGGAGGAGGAGAATTCAGCAGGTACTCCGGCTTCATGGAACAAGCTGGCAGGGGCTGCAGACACTTTTAAGTTAGGATTACTCATGACTAAAAAAAGTACAACAAAAAGTGGTTTTCTACTACCGCCAGGCAATGATTGCACGTTTGGAGTGAAGATTGTGTCTGATCCTTTAGGGGTGCAGCTCTGAGTCTCATCCCCTCTGTGATCTGGAGGATCTGGAGGCATTTGTCTCACAGCCACCCTCAAAAGCAGCAAAGGTAGAGAAGGGTTTCATCCTAAAAAATACAACATAAAATGGATTTCTACTGCTGCCAGGCAAGGATTGCACGTTGGGAGTGAAGGATTTTGGGGGGTCCAGCTCTGAGTCTCATCCCCTCTGTGATCTGGAAGATCCCATTGTCTCACAGCCACCTCAAAAGTGGCAAAGGTAGAGAAGGGTTTAATCCTAAAATAATACAACATAAAATGGTTTTCTAGTGCTGCCAGGCAAGGACTGCACCCTGGGAGTGAAGGATTTTGGGGGTCCAGCTCTCATCCCCTCTGTGATCTGGAAGACCTGGTGGCAGCTGTCTCACAGCCACCCTCAAAAACAGCAAAGGTAGAGAAGGGTTTCATCCTAAAAAATACAATATAAAATGGATTTCCTACTATTGCCAGGCATGGATTACATGTTTGGAGTGAAAGATTTGGGGGTCCAGCTCTGAGTCTCATCCCCTCTGTGATCTGGAAGATCTGGTGGCAGCTGTCTCACGGCCACCCTCAAAGGCAGCAAAGGTGGAGAAGGGTTTCATACTAAGAAATACAACCTAAAATGGATTTTTACTATTGCTAGGCAGGGATTGCACGGCAGGTCCTGGCAGGGGCAGGTGGCACCGGGCTGGGCTGTGAGTCACCAGGGCTCAGCCTGGTTTCTAATCTGGGCCCTGCTGTTTGTCACCACGAGCAGGGTGACACCTTCACGCTGCCTTTCTCTCTTCCTGCCACTGACAAGGCTCAGACAGGGCTGAGGAGGTTCTGAGGAGTCACGCCCAAAGCCTGCAGGGACATTTTGGCCTTTCCAAGTCCTGTGTGTGTGTCAGCAGCAGCACAATCTCTGCCCAGGGACTGCACAACCCAGGCAGCTGCTCCTCAGGGGTGGGCATGGACACTGGACAGACTCCAAGGGCTCCTGTTAGTGATGGCACTCAAAGCTTCCTCACTCAGCGTGGATTTTTCTCTAAAACTTAATTTTGTTTGCAGTAATTTGTGGGCTGGGTAATGAATAGAACGAACACTTGAAAAATTCAGCAATGCATGTTGCAAATAATCTGAATTTTGCAATGCCTAATCATGTCTTTTTTCAGGGGAAGAAAAACCTATTCCATTATTAGAAAATAGAAAATCCTATTCCATTATTAACAAAGGATCTCTTTCAGAAGGGTCCCGTTGATAAATGGACATTTGGACCAGGGTCTGCATCCCTAATACAGCCAGGGTCCCTCCCAGGCCCCCATGCCGTGGATTGCCACCTTCCCATGGGAAGTCTGGAATTCCCTGGGGCACAGTGAGCTGGGGGCGCCTCCACTCATCCTCTGGATCAGCCACCTCAGCAAAGTGACAGTGGCAGTGACAGTGACAGTGGCAGCTCGTGTTCCCAGGAAGGCGCAGAGCCCCAGCCCTGGTCACACAGGGAAATGTGCACCATGGACACACCAGCAGAGCTGACAACGCTGACCTGTCCCCTCCAAACACACCACAGCTCCTGGCTGGCACTGTGGAGACCTCAGGATGACAAATAAAGAGCAAATTAAGACCAGCAAAACTCCGGGGAGCGGCGCTGATGCCAAAGCCCAGCAGCATCCCAGGGACCCAAGCCCTTCCCACAGCCCTTCCACGGGGAAAAAGCCATTTCCCCTTCAACTCTCCTGGCTGGCAAAGCGGTCAGAGGGTGAGCTGGGTTCTCTGAGAGGTCTTTCCCAGCCTCAGTGGCTCTGTGATTCCCCATTCCCACCTCCTTGTCCCCGAGGTCAGCGGGGCCAGGGCGGCTGTCCTGGTTTGTCTCCATACCTGTCACACACTCACCCCAAAGGCATCCCCGGCTCCAGCACGACAGGAACGCCTGCCCCACGCCCTCCCAGCCATGCCTTGGCAGGCAGCAGGGCAGCCCTGAGAAGGAAGCAAAGCTGCTGCTCATTCCAGAGGCAAGCATCGTCCCCCAGAGCTCCGGGAGCACACAGGGGAACCTGGGAGGGCACAGGCACCAGCCAGGCTGCCTGCCCTGAAATGCAGATCCACAGAAACACAGATCCTGCCCTGAAATGCAGATCCTGAACAGAAACACAGATCCTGAACAAAAACACAGATCCTGCACAAAAACACAGATCCTGCACTGAAACACAGATCCTGAACAGAAACACAGATCCTGAACAAAAACACAGATCCTGAACTGAAACATAGATCCTGAACTGAAACATAGATCCTGAACAAAAACACAGATCCTGCCCTGAAATGCAGATCCTGGACAGAAACACAGATCCTGAACTGAAACACAGATCCTGAACAGAAACACAGATCCTGAACAGAAACACAGATCCTGCACAGAAATACAGATCCTGCACAGAAACACAAATCCACAGAAACACAGATCCTGCCCTGAAATGCAGATCCTGCCCTGAAATACAGATCCTGCCCTGAAATACAGATCCTGTCCTGAAACACAGATCCTGCCCTGAAATACAGATCCTGTCCTGAAACACAGATCCTGCCCTGAAATGCAGATTCTGCTCTCACAGCATTTCCCAGCTCTGCCTCCTATTCTGCAATCCATTCCTTCCTTCTCCCTCCCTTTCAGGGGATCCAGCCTCTTGAGTTTCCTGCTGGTGCTTGAGTCATTTTCCCTCCTAGGACTGATTTCTCATGTTTAATTGTTTCTCCATCTTTTTACGCTCTCCTTGGGCTGTATTTTACTTTGTCTCTCTTATTTGGTTGCATCCATCTTTCCATGTAACAATTCTCCATAGATTGCTTCTCTTCCCACCACCAGTCTGTGCTGGATTCATGACTTTCGTGGCAGAGCTGATGAGAGCCTCGCTGGACATCCCAACCTGTCCTAAAAGAGCTCTCCAGTTCTATCATTATCTCTCCCCTCCCAAGTTTTGAGTGCTAAAGGGAATTCTTGGGCAGTGAAAGAAACCACTCCTAAATCCACTCTGAGTTTATTGATTTGTAAATCCTATAGAAATGAACATTCCCAAAGCTGGGCCGTGTAACTGTGGCAAACTGAGATCCCACCCTGCAGCCTTTGGCACAGCTTTGGAAACCAGAGGGCTGGAGCCAGCCCAAGAGACCAAGCCTGAGCAGCTGCAATGCCAGCACCCCATCCTGGCTCCCTCTGAGCTCCAGGGGCTCTCCAGCCTGGCAGGAACTGTTCATCCTGCCAGGATGAACTGTTATCCCTATGAATAAATTCCTATAATATTCCCTCCATTATTCCCTGTAATAAATTCCTATAAACAGGAATCCCCAGGATCCCCTTGTAGGAAGGGGCTGTCTCTGCAGCAGGGAGCTCCAGAGGGACAGGGCAGCACAGAGCCAGCCCTAAATGAGCTGTGCCCATGGTGGCACTGAGCAGGAGCCTTGCTGTGAGTCCCAAACCTCCTCCCTGGAATTGTGAGTCCCAAATCTTCCCCCTGGGCTTGTGAGTCCCAAACCTCCTCCCTGGGCTTGTGCTTTCCCTTCTCCCTGGGCTTGTGCTTTTCCTTTTCCTGGAGTTGTGAGTCCTAAATCTTCTCTCTGGGCTTGTGAGTCCCAAACCTCCTCCCTGGAATTGTGAGTCCCACACCTCCTCCCTGGGCTTGTGCTTTCCCTTTTACTGGAGTTGTGAGTCCCAAATCTTCCCCCTGGGGTTGTGAGTCCCAAACCTCCTCCCTGGGGTTGCACTTTCCCTTCTCCCTGGGCTTGTGAGTCCCAAACTTCCTCCCAAGGGTTGTGAGTCCCAAACCTCCTCCCTGGGCTTGTGCTTTCCCTTTTCCCTGGGGCTGTGTGTCCCAAATCTTCTCTCTGGGCTTGTGAGTCCCAAACCTCCTCCCTCAGGTTGCACTTTCCCTTTTCCCTGCCCTCCGAGCTCCCCTTGCCTCACTGCTGTGCCAAAGGGATTTTTCTGTCTGTGAAGCTGTTGGTGCATCTGAGCCCAGCCCTGAGCCTGGCTTGGCTCTCTGGAGGAGCTCAGGAGCCCCTCTGGGGTCGAGGCAGGGCTCAGAGCAGGATTTGGGCTCTGCTGAGGCCTCAGCCCCAGGCCAGGCTGGTTCAGGTTTATCTCAGCATCACAGGGCTGGCTGTGCTGCTGACACTTTTCCTCTCCAAAACCACTGCCAGCAACAAGTCCTGATGCTCATGAGGCAGAGCTCAGCTCAGAGGGCTGGAGCAGAGGGTGACAGCCTGATCCCAGCCTTCCCCAGCAGGTGAATGGAGAGGGAGGAAAGCTCTGAGCAGTGAGAACAGATTCCCCTGCGGACTGACCCAGTTTCCCCGCAGATATTTTGGGGCTGCCACCAGCTCTGCTGTGTGCAGACACACTTCCTCTCACTACCACCATCAGAAAACACACACAGCTCCCACTGAGACATTTCATTTCAAGGCCAGACTGCAAGAAACTTATTTAGGTCTCCAGCTTTTCTCAGAAGAAAAAGCCACACATTTCCACTCACGTGTCAAACACAACAGGGTGGGACTTTCAGGCTCTGGAATCCCGAAACCCCAGGGATGTTCTGCACGGCTTCTGAAGCCTTCAAGGCTGCCTCACAACGTGCTGTCCCATGGGACCTGCATCCAACAGCCACCAAGGAGGTCGTGTCCTCACAGGCACCATTTAATCTGATCTCACTGTGGCTTTGGGGGTGATAAGAAATGTTTTCAGCAGCGTGGCTCTTGCTTCAGCTGCAAGATATCAAGATGAAGCTGTTCCCACCCAGGGATGAACAAGCATTTCCTTCAGCCAGGCAGAAAAAAAGAAGATTAAGGAGAGGTTTTTCACACTCGCATACACTTAAGAGGAAAAAATATTTACATGAGGGAGAAAGGACTTGGCAGGGCCTCCCCAGAGGCCATTTGCTGTTTATGCATTTCTCAGGCCTGGGCTGAGGCTGCAGAGCCTGAGCCTCCCTGGGCCACTGGGGGATGTTTTTAGGGCTGGGAGATCCCTAAAACCAGTGGGATTGTGTCTGTGAGCCCCCAGGCTCTGCCAGGGTGGCTCCCCAAGGCTTTTCTGGCAGCATTGCTGGGGGAGCAGAGCCAGGAAGGGCTGCTGGCATCCCCAGGGCAATAAGGAGGCTCTGAGCACCTCTTGAGCCCAAGCACCTTTCCAGGGGAAATGTTCCCTGTCAGGAATGTCCTGTTGTAACAGGGATGGGGAAAGGTGGTGGCAGCTGCTGCTCCCCCATGGGTTCTGAAGGTCTGACTGAGTTTTTCCTCCTGCAGTCAGCCACGGCTGGGGCTCCCTATCCCTTGAAAGCACAAATTCTTACAATTTGGCAGGAAGTGCCGGCTGCAATCTCCCTGCCTGAGCTGCACAACAATTCCCTGCTGTTGTTTCTGGAAAGGAGAAGTCTCAAAATGTGCAGGGCAGCGTGTCCTGTGCTGCCAAGGCTTCATCCTGGGCTTAAGTGGCACAAAGGACACAAAATCCTCCTCATTGCAACACTCTGGGCTGGCATCCTGCTTTGCCTCACTCCTGCTCTGTCCTCACCCCACCTGCAGCAGGAGGGACATCAGGACAGCAGGGAGCAGGAGGTTGGTCCCTCTCCAGAGAAAGGCCCTCCCAAATCCCAAACCCTGCCAGCTGCTGGGAGCGCTGCCATGGGGGCACAGGAGCCACTGCTGCCAGCCCAAACAGAGAAGCAGGTGGGTTTTAAACCCCTGTCTGCAGATCCTGGTGGGAGAGGGGAAAACCAGAGAGTGCTGAGCATCCACAGCCCCCTCCTCACTGCCAGGGCTCAAAGCACTGGAATAATAAATAAAATAAAATAAAATAAAATAAAATAAAATAAAATAAAATAAAATAAAATAAAATAAAATAAAATAAAATAAAAAATAGAATAGAATATAAAAATATAAATAAAATACAAATGAAATAAATTATAAAATTATTAATAAAATAAATAGTAAATAGTAAATAGTAAATAGTAAATAGTAAAGAATTGATAATAAATAACAAATAACAAATAATAAATAACAAATAATAATAAATTAAGGAAGTTTTTTTTCCCACACTGTGTTTCCTCCCTGCTCCTTGAGGTGTTGGTTTTCTTTAATGAGCCCTGAAGGATTCACTAGGAAAATGCTGGGAAATATGGGAGGAATGGCTTTAAGCAAGGACACTTGAACTACAGCATAAATCCCATAAATCCTCTTTATTTCAACACGTCAGTCAGTAGGACCTGCAGTAAATACTTGGAGTTTTGAACATACAGATCTTCATCTCTGTCCTTATCTGGCACAGCAAACCCTTTGCATTTCCGTGTTTATGTTCAGCTCTAAGTACTGCTGTGTATAGATAATGGATAAATACACACACACATAGATCTGTATGTGCACTTGTGAAAAAATGTCCTTACCAAGAACAGGAAACAAGTGAATATTTCCCAATCCACTCTCCCTGACACTGGAAATACTGCACAGAAATCCAGCTGGATGCTCCTGCCATAGGAAAAATGGCAAAACTGAAATTGCAGGCATGGAGAACCAGCATATCCATTTTTTTTCATGATCGAGAAAGTAAAAAAAAAAACCTCAGTGCCCCCTTAAATACTGTGCTTCATTCAGCACCTTTACACACAGCAATTCCAGCTGCCAGATCCAGGGGGATGGGGGTTTCCACACTCCTAATCCTTGGCCCATTTTCAAACATTTGGGGGCATTTAGGAACAGAAATCTCTGCCCTCCCTCTCTGCTGAGCCCCAGGGTGGGGTCTGTGGGAAATAGTAAAGACAAGCTCATTATAAGTGAGTTTTTACCATCTTTCATGGTCTCAGCCATGCAATGAGGCTGATGCCGCAATGAAAGCTCAAAGAACATGAAAACAAACTCCACACACAGGGTCCAGCTCCACAGGGGAGGCTGGGGCAGGCACAGCCCTGGCAGTGCCAGGTGCACCTGTGGGCAGTGCTGGACTGCAGGAATTGCTGAACAGTTTGGGATTTCGGGCACTTTGGGAACAGCCAGTCCTACAAAGGCGCTCGAGCCACGCTTCCAGGTGGGGATCTGCACCCAGACCCTTTTCCCTCCTCCCTGTTCACATCTCCCCAGGGCCACAGCAAGCAGCATTTCCAGCCCTGGCTGCCCAGGAAGGCTCCCAAGAGGCAAAGGATTGGTGTAACCCAGCAGCTCTCTGTCCTGGGGAGGATGGAGCAGAGACAGCCCTGGTGTGCAAACTGCAGCTGCCCCGGCCCCAGGCAGCAGCCACAGCCAGGGCAGGGTTTTGTAACAGCACCCAAGCTGTGTTTGTGATGTTCACCCCACCAAGACTTTAAAAACAAAACCAGTCTGTTTGGCCAAAGTGGATAAAGGCAGTGAATGCAGGGCCAGGCTCCAGCTGGCTGCACAGCAACACCTGGGGCTGTGTCCCCTGTGTGTCCCCTCCTCTGTGGCAGTGGCACAAGGGACAGCCAGCAGCACAGTGCTTGCTTCAGCCTGCTCTGTTTGCTGGAAGAATTTAATGTTTGTCACTGATTTCCCTCAAATGAAGTCACCACCGTGTGTTTTATCAGATGTGTTTAACCTGAGCCAACTCTGCCAGTGGAAAATCCTAAAATCCAATTTAAACAGCGACTCCTGACTCCAATGCTCCATTTTTAATATGTCTATAAAACTTTTTAATATAAAATATTTTAACAGGGCAAAGTTGTTTGGTTTTTTTTTTCCCCAGCCATGGAAAGGTTTGGCTTTGGTAGAGCCATAATGTTTTTTCCTCCACTATTTCTCTCTTTTGATTCCAACTATACAGTTTATGTTTCACCAGTTTTAGTAATGTTGCCTTAGAGGAAAGAAATCAGTTCTTCAGCACCCAGACTCCAGTGCAAGCTTGAGGTTTCCTGAGCTTTGCAGCACCGAGGTCATTTGTCCAGTGCAAACAGCCCAAAATTCCCTGTCCCTTCCACAGCCACGTGCTCTGGGCGCTGGAGTGGTTCTGTAAATAATCACTCGCTCATCTCTCAGCTTTGGCTACCCACAGCCACAATATTTGAAGTAAGAAGAGGAAGCCAAAAAAAAAAGAGAACAATTATTTGGACAACAAACCCTGCTCTGCCAGCGCTACCGAAATGCAAATAATTCATCATAGCGAAAACACAAACCAGAACAGAGATGTGGGCATGGGAATTCCCTGTGCCACGGGGTCCTGCCTCAAACTGGGGAGATGGGAGCCTGCTGGGGGCTGGCCTGACCCCCAGCACTGTGGGACACCTCATCCCTCTGTGCCCCTCAAACCCACGGTGCCCTGGGCATTGCACAACAGCAGGGACTGGCAGCACATCAAGGGATAGAGCAGATAAAGCAAGGCAGAGATATTGATCTCTGCAATCAAGAGGTTAATTCTCATTTCCCTGAGTGCTGTTTGGTAATCACAGCCTGCACGGAGCTAGATTGCATCTGCAGCCCCAGAGTGAGTGCCTGCACCGAGTGTGCACCTACACTGAGTGTGCACCTGCACTGAGTGTGTTCCTACACCGAGCGTATTCCTACACCGAGTGCCTACACTGAGTGTGCACCTACACCGAGTGTGCACCTACACCGAGTGCCTACACTGTGTGTGCACCTGCACTGAGTGTTTTCCTACACCAATTGTACTCCTACACTAGGTGTGTACCTACACTGAGTGTATTCCTACACTGAGTGAGTGCCTACACTGAGTGTGCACCTACCCAGAGTGTGCACCTGCACCGAGTGTGTTCCTACACTGAATCTGTTGTTACATTGTGTGTGTTCCTACACCAATGTGTACCTGCACCGAGTGTGCACCTGCACCAAGTCTGTTCCTACACTGTGTACCTGCACTGAGTGTGTTCCTACACCGAGTGTGCACCTACACTGAGTGTGTACCTGCACCGAGTGTTCCTACACCAGCTCCCCACCCCTGCACATCCTCTGAGCTCTCTCTCAGTGCCAGTGGAGCACGGAGTGAGCAGTGCCAGACTGCCAGTCCCTCTCCATCCCTTCCAGTCCCTCTCCATCCCTTCCAGCCCCTCTCCATCCCTTCCAGTCCCTCTCCATCCCTTCCAGCCCCTCTCCTGCCCTTCCAGCCCCTCTCCATCCCTTCCAGCCCCTCTCCTGCCCTTACAGCCCCTCTCCATCCCTTCCAGCCCCTCTCCTGCCCCTCCAGCCCCTCTCCTGCCCTTCCAGTTCCTCTCCATCCCTTCCAGCCCCTCTCCTGCCCTTCCAGTCCCTCTCCTGCCCTTCCAGTCCCTCTCCTGCCCTCCTCCTGTCCGTGTTTATCCGCGGGGCTGCCCCGCGGTCTCTCACGCCACAGAGTGTCACCGTGTCACCGCACCCTTCCTTGGCACTCGGAGCACCTGGGGCACTGCTGGCACCGCTCCCCGGGCGGCAGGGAGTGCACGGGCGGGCAGAGGGCGAGGGAAGCGCTCCGGGCACGTCCCCTGTCCCTGCTGCGGCGCCGGCTGCGCGGGGCACAAGAGGAGCCCAGGCAGTCACAGGGCTTGGGGAGCACTTGGAGCTGCTCCTCCTCCCCAGGCAGGATCAGCAGCGCTTTGGGAAAGAGGAAAGGGAGCAGCAGGAGCTCCCAGAGCGCTGCGTTTTGCGATGAGAGCTCGGGCAGTTTGTCGCCACACCTGGAGCAGCAATGTCCCCTCCCGGCCGGGGGATTCCCTCCAGCCCTGACAGCGCCAGAGCTCGGGGCGAGTCCTCAGAGCAGCCGAGGCACTGCCGGGGGTGTCGGTACCAGAAACCCCGACCCGGCTACGGCTCCTGCGGGACGGGCACGGGGCTGCCCCAAAGCCGCTCTGCCTCCGCCTGCACCGGGACTCAGCCCCGGGGGGACACTCACCACCCATCCAGGTCTCCGGGACACCCAGACACCCCCACATCCCCAAAGCGACCACAGCGACAACGACAACGCCACCAACACCCCCGTGGTGCGGGGCTAGCGCGTGGAAATGCGGGGGGTCCGCACACCCGAGCATCCCAGAGCATCCCCCGGGATGCCGCAGCCCGAGAGGTCCCGGAACAGCTTTCCCTGCCCCTTTCCCGAGTATTCCTGAAAGAACCCCGCACTGCACACGCTCCCGGCCGCGGGTCCAGCGTGTCACACCGGGCTGCGCCCCCAGCCCAAACCGCTGCTCCCCTCCAGCCAGGGACTGAACTGTCCTGTCCTGTCCTGTCCTATCCTGTCCTATCCTATCCTATCCTATCCGATCCTATCCTATCCTATCCTATCCTATCCTATCCTATCCTATCCTATCCTATCCTATCCTATCCTATCCTATCCTATCCCTATCCCTATCCCTATCCTATCCTATCCTATCCTATCCTATCCTATCCTATCCTATCCTATCCTATCCTATCCTATCCTATCCTATCTTATCCTATCCTATCCTATCCTCTATCCTATCCTATCCTATCCTATCCTATCCATATCCTTTCCATATCCTATCCTATCCTATCCTATCCATATCCTATCCTATCCTATCCTATCCTATCCTATCCTATCCTATCCTATCCTATCCTATCCTCTATCCTATCCTATCCCTATCCTATCCTATCCTATCCTATCCTATCCTATCCTATCCTATCCTATCCTATCCTATCCTATCCTATCCTCTATCCTATCCTATCCTATCCTATCCTATCCTAGCCTAGCCTAGCCTAGCCTAGCCTATCCATATCCTTTCCATATCCTATCCATATCCTATCCTATCCCCTATCCTATCCTATCCATATCCTATCCTATCCTATCCTATCCTCTATCCTATCCTATCCTATCCTATCCTATCCTATCCTATCCTATCCTATCCTATCCATATCCTATCCTATCCTATCCTATCCTCTATCCTATCCTATCCCATCCATATCCTATCCTATCCTCTATCCTATCCTCTATCCTATCCTATCCTATCCTATCCTATCCTATCCATATCCTATCCTATCCTATCCATATCCTATCCGTGCCTGTCCTGTCCCGTCCTGTCCTGTCCCGCAGAGCCCGGCACACGGGACAAACCCCCCTCCACCCCGCACCCAAGGGACCCGCAGCCGTGCCGCGCTCGGAGCGGCGCTTCCAGGGTGCCCCGGAAAATCCGAACCTCCTCCGGTGCCACCTCCCCCGGCTCGCTGTCATCTGAGCCCTGCAGTTAAACAAACCGGGCGCTTTACGAGCTTTTGGCTGGGCTGTGACTGTAGCCGCGTGTCACCCGACTTCCCAGCGCCACATTCCTGAGTCCCACAGTCACAGGCTCACATTCTAGGCAGACGCTTCGTTTATTTCTATCGTTATTTTTCTATTTTTTTTTCCCCTACAGAAAGTCGCGTAGCGCTTGGCAAAACAAAACCCCCCAGAGCATTCGCAGTTTCTGGGCTGTGATCAAACCGTCCCAGAGCCGGCAGCCCCGATCTGCCCCGCTGCCTGCATCCCTTCCCCGCCGCTTTCTCGCAGATCAAAGTCAGGGGTTTTGCCATCTCCGCAAAGTGCCCCGGGCTGCACAATCGTGCCACCCCCGCCGCAGGTGCCCTCCTGGCCTGGAGCGCTCCCAGAGCCACCAGCGGGGTGGTGACAAGGGCACCGGCAGCAGCCCCGCCGGGACAGGGCGGTCCAGCCCCGCTCCCAGCGGGGTCGCTCAGTCCCAGGCCGGTTCAGTCCCTCCGAGGACGAGCATTCTGCACAGCCTGGCATCCCCCACCCCGCCGAGGGACCCCCGGATTGTGCCCCAAACCTGGGGGGGCTGCCAGAAGCCCCTCCGCTCTGCCAGGGGCCAGCCCCGCTTGGCAGAGTCGGAGTTTGGGGTTTCTCGCGGCTGTTTTAGGCGCTCTCTAAAAAAGAACCACCACTGTTATGAAAGGAGGGTGATTTTCCTTGCAAAGGCTCCTCCGTGCCACCCCCGCCCGAGCCCCCAGCACCCTCCCCGGCGGGCACAGTACCTTTGCCGTGCAAAAAGTCCTCGGGGCGAGGGAAGGAGCCCTCCTCGCAGAGCAGCTGGCAGGTTTTATCCGGGGCCAGGGGGTAGCCGTTGTCCTCCTCGTTGTAGTCGCTCCTGCCGTTGCTGTTGGAGTAGCCGTTGGCGTACATCTTGAGGGCAGACCTGCGCAGGCACAGCAGCTCCTGGAAGGCGTACCTGAAGTCGGGGCTCCGGCAGTAGATCAGGGGGTTGAAGGCAGAGTTGACGTAGCCCAGCCAGTTCAAGAGGATGTACAGGTACTTGGGAATGATGTTGTCCTGGATGACGTGCACGATGTTGACGATGAAGAAGGGCAGCCAGCACAGCGTGAAGGTGCCCATGATGATGCCCAGGGTTTTGAGGGCCTTGTGCTCCTTCAAGAAGAATTTGGAGGAGCGGCGGTGCCCGGCTCCCCCTTTCTGCTCCTGCTCCTTGTTCTGGGTGTGGAACCTCCCCTCGCTCCTGTCTATCTTCTGCAGCTGCTTCTTGGCCACCTGGAAGACCCTGGCGTACACGAAGACCATGACGACGAGGGGCAGGTAGAAGGAGATGATGGAGGAGGCGATGGCGTAGGCTTGGTTGGTGAAGAAGTCGCAGCACATCTCGTCCTGGTAGCAGCGGATGGCGTCCTCGTGGTCCGCCCGGTACCAGTGCATCTGGATGGGCAGGAAGGAGGTCAGGCCCGACACCACCCACACCACCAGGATGACCACACGGGCCTTGCCCTTGGTCAGCAGGCTCTGGTACTTGAACGGGGAGGTGATGGCGAAGTACCGGTCCACGGCAATGACACACAGGGTCTCGATGCTGGCCGTGACGCACAGCACGTCCAGAGAGGTCCAGAACTCGCACCAGAAGTTCCCAAACTTCCACATCTCCATGATGATGTGGCAGGCGCCGAAGGGCACCACGGCCAGCCCCATGACCAGGTCGGCGCAGGCCAGCGAGGTGATGAAGTAGTTGGTGACGGTCTGCAGGCGCTGGAAGCGGGCGATGGCCGTGATCACCAGCACGTTGCCGAAGACGATGGCCAGCACGATCAGCGACATCAGGATGCCCATGCCCACCATCCACACGTCCCGCGACACCGTGGGGTCGGCGGCGCTCTGGTTGGCGCTGGCGTTGCCGCCGGGCAGCTCCGTCCCCGCCGCGGACATGGCCCGGCGACAGCCCCGGGGCGGCGGGGGCGGCTCGGCTCCGCTCAGGGCTCCGCTCAGGGCTCCGCTCAGGGCTCCGCTCGGGGCTCCGCGGCCGCGGCGCCGCTCCGGGAGCCGCGCATACGGGACAGGTGCGGGGCAGGTGCGGGGCCGCTCGGCCGGGGCACCGGGCACCGCTCCGCTCCCGTCCCGCCCGCGTCCCAGCCCGTGTCCCAGCCCGTGTCCCAGCCCGTGTCCCAGCCCGTTAGGCGCCGCGGAGCTTTTTAAGTGACAGCAGCCCGTGACATCAGCCCGCCGCAGCCAATGGCGGCCGGCACCGCACCCCGACCCCCCCCGCACCCCGCGGCCACCCCCGCCTGCCCCACGCGTGTCCCCGCCCCGCGCGCTGCATCCCCGCCGTGTCCCCGCAGCCGCTCCGGGTGCGCTGCCTTCCTCTCCGTGCTCTCCTGTCCCCCTGCCCCAGAGTGTCCCTGTGTGCTCCTTTCACTGCAGCCGCTCCGTGTGTGCTCCTTTCCCTGCCGTGTCCCCGCAGCCGCTCCGGGTGCGCTCTCCCTCCTCTCCGTGCTCTCCTGTTCCCCTGCCCCAGAGTGTCCCTGTGTGCTCCTTTCACTGCAGCCGCTCCGTGTGTGCTCCTTTCACTGCCGTGTCCCCGCAGCCGCTCCGGGTGCGCTGCCCTCCTCTCGGTGCTCTCCTGTCCCCCTGCCCCAGGGTGTCCCTGTGTGCTCCTTTCACTGCAGCCCGCTCCGTGTGTGCTCCTCTTCCTCTCCGTGCTCTCCTGTCCCCCGCCCCAGAGTGTCCCTGTATGTTCCTTTCACTGCAGCCGCTCCGTGTGTGCTCCTTTCCCTGCCGTGTCCCCGCAGCCGCTCCGTGTGTGCTCCTCTTCCTCTCGGTGCTCTCCTGTCCCCCTGCCCCAGGGTGTCCCTGTGCGCTCCTTTCACTGCAGCCGCTCCGTGTGTGCTCCTCTTCCTCTCCGTGCTCTCCTGTCCCCCGCCCCAGAGTGTCCCTGTGTGCTCCTTTCGCCGCAGCCCGCTCCGTGTGTGCTCCTTCCCCGCCGTGTCCCCGCAGCCGCTCCGGGTGCGCTCCTCTTCCTCTCCGTGCTCTCCTGTCCCCCGCCCCAGGGTGTCCCTGTGTGCTCCTTTCACTGCAGCCCGCTCCGGGTGTGCTCCCCTCCCTCGCGGTGCTCTCCTGTCCCAGGATGTCCCCGCAGCCCCTCCGTGCATGCTCTCCCTCCTCTCCATGTCCCCCGCCCCAGGGTGTCCCCGTGTGCTCCTTTCCCCGCCGTGTCCCCGCAGCCGCTCCGTGTGTGCTCCCCCTCCTCTCCGTGCTCTCCTGTCCCCCGCCCCACGGTGTCCCCGTGTGCTCCTTTCCCCGCCGTGTCCCCTCCTGCCCGCAGCGCCCTCCCTATGCCCCCCATGTCCCCAGGCTCCCCGCCCCGAGGTGTCCCCACCCCACCCGTGCCCCCTGATGCTCCCCAGCACGCACAGCCCCAGGAAAATCCCGATTGCTCTGGGGCTCCTGGCGCTGAGAACCCCTGGCACCCCTTTGTCGTTGGTGGCACCTCGTGACAGGATGTCACCCAGGTCCCCAACCCTGCCAGTCCCCAGCTTGGTGCTCTGGCTGCATCCCAGTTGTGGGGGGCATCCAAGTGGAGCAGCCACAGAAATCCCAGAGCTGGTCAAGGGCAGAGACACCCCCTAACTGTCCTGGGGGCACTGACCAGGCAGGGAGTGACCACTGGACACTGTGGCCAGCCAGGCTTGTGGTCAGAGCCAGACACTGTCACAAGCATTCCCCTCCAAAAGAAACAAATTGGCTAAATAAGGGCTAAGGAATCCTGGAAACTTCCTTTTAGCCTGACAGGAGATAACCCTGCCCCGGAGTTTCATTTCTGCCATCCCTCTGAAGCAGCACTGCTCTCCAGAGACACCTCACTGCTGGCCCTGGCTGCTTTAGAGGTGACAGCTGAAAGCTGTGGTTCTAAAACTGCCCTGTACCACAGAAAGGGAGAAAATAAAGAATTCTTTTCACCCAGATTGCCCCAGTGCCACCAGCAGCAGCTGCCGGTCAGTCCTGGCTGGATGCAGCTCTGTGGCCCTCACACAGCACAGGCAGTGCCAGACTCTGCCTTTGTCAGCAATTAAACACTTATCAATGGTGAATCTTATCTGAAACTCATCAGCTCCTGGGCTCTGATGCATTTTCATGTTTCTGCCTCATTTTTCCTGCAGTTCTGGGCTGCCAAGGCCAGGTTGCCCCCTTTTTGCTGCCTTTGCCCCACTGCCCCGCACCACAGCCTGCTGGGTGCCCATGTCATGCCCCAGCTGTGCTGGGGATATTTATTTATGGGGAAAGGAGGAAGTTTTGTGGTTTAAAGCAGAGGGGCAGATGAGGTACTGGAATCAGGAAATGAGATTAAAGGCAGTTAGGAAGTGTCTGTCCTGCCCTGAACCAGCGGCTTCCCTGCCCTCCCCACACTCCCCCTCTGCATCCACACACTTCAGAGGTTTAAAAATGAGGAGACAAGGAACAGAAGATCCAGAAGTCACCCCCCACAATCAGAAACTGTGGGAACTGCACCTCATCCTCAGATCCCCGTTCCCCCTTTTTTGGTAAGAGCTGATGTGGCAGCCCTAGGAAGCACTCCAGGTGTCAGGTGGGGACCAGGTGGGTTTGCTGGGCTGCCCCTGAGTGTTCTGTCTCCAGATCCAAGCATTCCTAAAGCATTAAGTCCCCTATCCTAATAAACATACAGATGTTCATCCTACAGATGTTCAGCCTTGCAGGCAGCCCTGGGCCCTGGCAGGAGCAGAAGCAGATTTGGGGATGTGGTGGGAGAGAGCGACAAAGGCTTCAACAAACACTTGTTTAAAAGCAGAGTTCTCTACTTTGGAGCAAGTGTTTTAGCCAAGGCAGCCCTGTCTCTGGCAATCCCCCTCCAGAGGCTGCTCAGGGCTCTGTAATTCTGTGCCCAGGGTGCAGGGATCAGTTTCCAGCCCAGTTTCCAGCTCCATATTTTGAGTTTGTTGTACTCTGTTCAAAGAAATCTCAGCCTGGGCTCTGGTCAAGAGGCTGTTCCTGAGGAAGCAGGGCAAGGCTGATTTTTGTTCTTTGGTTTTCTCCCTTGGCTTCCTCTTTGGCAATCTTTGCTCACCTTTTAGGGTGGGCGCAGGGCTTGACATGATTTTTTTCTTTGACTCCATGGCTCTGGCCCTCAGTGAGTTGGACACAGGTTCAGAAAAAAGGCAGGAATTTGCCTGACATAAAAATAAATTCCATCACCCCAAGTCCCACTGGCTTTTGAGGTTTGCGTGACTTTTACTTTTGAGTAATTATTGGATTTCCATCCGGTTCAAGGCTTCATATTGGAACAAATACAACACCAAACCTCAGAGATGTTATGAACACAGTTCAGTTTGAATTTTTGGGGGGAGAGAGCCCCAAAATGCCTCCTCCTGGGTTCCTTGGACTTGTAGGGTGTCAGAACCAGACAGATCTCCCTTGTTTCATGGCCCACTGGCCCTGGTGCTTTGTCATGACGCTGATCTTTTCCCTTTTCATAATTGGATGTGCTCTCCCTCCTCACTGAGTGACATTTGAAGAGCAGCCTGTGGGATCAATGAGAAAGCAGGGCTGGCAGAGAGAAATAATCACTTTTATCAGCCCAACTGACATAATTGGAATAAACAGCCGGGCTTTGGGAAAGGAAGACTTTGCTGAGGACTGTGAGGAGCTGCGTGCTGTGTGCCTGCCCAGGTGTTTATCACAAACTGGAATGGAGTGGCCTGGCCAGATCAGGCTCTTTTACCTCTAGCTATCCTAACTACTATAATTACCACACTCATGTTACTGTTCTCCAGTCACTAAAAGTTGGTGCATTACAGTTGAAGCTAGAAGATGTGTTTCAGTTTTCTCACAGTGGAAAATTCTGAGACCTTTTTTCTACTTGTAACATTGGTGGACTTGTTTGCCTGCGCTCTCTTTCTGCTTGGTAAAAACATCTTCTTGTTTGAGGTGGGTTTATCCTTTGCTCTAAGTCATAAAAACTTTTTCTAACTTTTTTTTTTTTTTTCTAACTTATATAATACTTTTTGCATCCTTGGTTATCTAGTAAGACTGGTTAAGCAATTATTTTCTTGCTTCTATCTCTATTCTTTCTTCATATTCTACGTTCAAAAATCTTTCTGCTAAGTATACGTTTCTGTGAGACTTTCTTGTCGAACTTTCATCATTCCTAACACCCAGTTTTTAACCCCTGCAGTGCCAGGAGGGAAGGAATTGCTGTGTTTCAGAGCAGACCAAGGGAAAGGAAACTGCAGGACAGGAGGGGCGAGCCCGGTGCAAAGCGAGGCACTTTGTGTGGAACCTGACACTGCCGGAGCGGCTGAGCACCGGGGATTCATTGTCCCCGGGCCAAAGACTGAGCTGCTCAGCCATCAGTCAGCGCTGCTGTGGATGCGGGTGACGGAGAGACACAACGTGAGGGCAGCAGAGGAAACCGGGGGTGGGGAGAGCAGGGCAGGGACAGCCGCAGATAAAAGATGCTTATCACCGCCTTTTCTTCCCCCTGCTGCTTTTCCCACAGCCGAGCTTGGTTTCCAGCTGTCTCCAAGCCAGCCCTCCCTCGCTCTGGGCTGGTCCCTGCCGGTGCCACCAGTGTCCCCTGTCTGTCCCCAGACCTGCTTTCCCGGCTGTCAGCCTGCACAAGGGGAATCTGCACACCTGGGGGGTTTGGGGTGCTTTCTGCTCCATCACCAGCTCGGAGGGGACCCCAGCCAGGTGCAGGGGGGTCCCCTTAATGCAGCCACAAATTCCCAGCTGCCTGGGCTGGAGCTGAGCGCTGGTGGCGTGAGGCCAAGGCTGATCCAAGACAAATGCACCAAACTGAAGGGTCCTTCAGCTGAAGGTTTCTGATTTAAAACCTTTCAAATTTCAACCAGTCAGTTGAAGGTTTCTGATTTAAAACCTTTCGATTTTCAACCAGTCACCTGAAGGTTTCTGATTTAAAACCTTTCCGCTGCCTTCCTGAGCTGCTCAGGCAATTCTCATTAAGCAGGACGCAAACGATGTGGCACCTCCCCTGGTGACTCCCATAAATAATGGCCATGGGTACAGGAGCTGTTCCATGAAAACAGCGCAGGGACCTCTGCCCTGTCCCCCTGTCCATCCAGCAGCATCTGCTGTGCCCCAGGTGAGCCCTGGAGCTGGGGACACAGGTCCCTGTGTGCAGGACAGAGGACAGACCTCCACCTCACGCCTAATTTTAGAAGGCTGCTCCATGAGCTGGTAGGAAAAGGAACTCCATGTGCTGGAATAAGCGCAGAGTCCAAGAGGAAATTGGGTTTTTCCTGAGAGCTTTCTTATCAAATCTGCCTCATATCAAACCCAAAATAGCTGAGTGGCCGCTGAGCTTTGCCTCAGCCCCGAGGGGATGGACTGAGGAGGAATTGCTGCAGGGTAGGATGTTCTTCATCTGGGGCAAACCCAAGAGGCTTTAATTTGCTTTAATCACCTTTTCCTCCTGGATCCCATGGACCTTTGCAGCTATTGTGCCCACGGTTTTCTGGTTTCCCTCAATGAAACACAATCAACAATTCCTTATTTCTCCAGGAGTATTAAGAGGACATTCACTGGTGTCTGTTCTTTTGGAGCAGCTTCACAAGATGGTCCTAAAAAGTTTGGGTTTCAAAAAGTTTGGGTTTCTCTGTGGCTACAGCATAAAGGGTCACATCCTTTCCCTAAAAGCCTTGCTGGAAAAAGAAAATAACAATTAAAAGTGGCTTAGGTTAATTGTTGGAATTCTTTGTGAAGCCTCAGCCTGTTCCAACAATTTCTCTTCACAGAGAAAAGCAAGGCACAACTTCCCAAGGATATTTCTGGGATTCACATTCTCTGAACTCCGGAGAAAGAAAAAACAAGTTTTTATTTCATTTACCGCTCCTGTGTTGCTCACAAGTAGAATGCATTGTAGAAGATTGTTTACTTGAAGAGAATTGCTAATTAGATTCTGGTGTGAGTGTTTTGATTTATTGACCACTTGAATCCAGGTGTGTGTGTGGAGGCTGTCAGCTGAATCACAAGATTCTGTGCAGCTGTGTGCTTGTGCAGATTCAGTTTAGATGTAGTTGTCAGGAAAATTAATCCACAAACACCAGAGGTTTATGTCCCAAAAGGAGACAGAGGAGTCCTTTTACTTTATTCCAATAAAGGGAGAGGCCATGGGGCATTCCCCTGGGATCCCTTGAATTTTTGGAGGATGCAGCCTCCTTTTTATCCCGATTTCCAGCCACATTTCCCTTCTCTCTTTCCCCATTTCTGAGGTACTTGAGAGGTTCAGACTTCCCAGAACACCTGACACCAGAGATTCCCCTCTAATGTACAACCCTCCTTTTTCATTTTTAATTCTTACGGAATTTAGGGGGTTTTCTTCCCCATTGTTCCTTTCATCTTTCAATGTCTAATTTCACTTATCAGCAAACCTAAAGTTTATTTGTAAAAGCAAATCTCTTTTTCCATTCACCAATCAGTGGAATCCTTCCCGTTGTTTCTTTTATCTCCCAGTGCTGGTTTTATCTCCCAGCAGCCCCACAGCTGGTTTGGAAAGACAAATCCACTGTTCCTCTCATAATGTAATAGAGTATAGAATAATACAGTATAATAAATATATATATATAAAACATAATTTTATATATATATATATATATATATAAAAGACATAATGTAATATATATATATCATAATGTAATATATATATAATAATGTAATATATATAACATGTTATATATATAACACAATGTTATATATATAACATAATGTTATATATATATAACATAATGTTTCATAATGTTTATATATATATATGTATATATATATATATATATACATATAAAATATATAATTAATTAGCCTTCTGATAAGATAGAGTCCTCCTCGTCATTCCTCCCCCTCTCGGGGCTGTCCTGCTTTTACTGGATTCCATCACTCATCCCTGTGTTTCACACAGACCCTGGACAGTTCCAGCAGGAATTGTCACAGGGATTTTCCTCTGAGCACAGAAGTGAATGGATGCTCTAAAAGGAACTCACTGGCTGAGTTCTGCAGGATCTGGAGAGTGGAGGATCCTTAACAAAGTGACTGGGCTTGAGAACAAACACACCGAGAATCCTGCACGAAACCACCCGCAGACCACGCAAAGACAGGGGTTTCATTATCTACCGTCAACTCATTTGCTTAATTGGGGGCCGAGTCGGGTGGCGAGAAGGGTGGGAAGCACGAAGCTGTCCGGGTGAGGCGAAAACAGAGAGAATTCCCCCTCTGCTCGCTCCCTCTCAGCCTGGCCGTGATAGGAACCCCGTTAAACCATTCCTTTGTCCCTTCCCTTCCGCATCCCATCCCCAGCTCGCCTCTCTCATCCCTCCTTTTATTCCCCATTCTCATTTTCTCGTTCAGGAACTGAAGGCAGAGCAGCCCCGGGAAGCAAAGGCACCGCCCTGGGAGGAATTTGGAAGGAATTGGAGACGGCACTTCTCGGTTGCTTTCGATGATGTGATTTATTTTTCTTATCTTCTGCGCAGGCAGGAAGGGTGAGCTCGGCTCACATCTTCACCACACGGCTCAGAAAGTCACAAGACCCCTCATTACAAGATTTTAAAAATATTTCTTAAGGAATAAAACTCTGCTAACAAGGATATTTATGCTTTTGGTTCAATCTTTAAATATTTCGTCTTATGGACTCACGCTGCAGTGTGAGCTTTCTTAGCTAATCATGCCATGGCGCACAAATTTACAGCACTGTACTCCACTCCGGAGGAAGCAGGAATTTTTGTCTGTCACCTGTTTATAAATCCCTTATTTTTCGAGGAAACAAGGACAGATCCTTGGTTTTGTCGCCTAATCTTTCTTCTACTTAGCTTGTGTGCCTCTGCTTTAAACTACAAATCCACATTCTCGCTTCTAGCACTTAAGTTTGGAGGCTTTTCCTAAGGTTTCAGATCAAATCCCGTGTTTAATTCCAAGCTTTGGCTTCCAGGCCCGAAGTTCTGAGAGTTCCCTGCATTTCAGATTCCAGCACCACCCGGGCTCCCTCCCCACCTCAGCCCCTCTGGAATGCGAGACAAACCCAGTTTAATTCCTTAAACAAACCCCGCTGAACTCCTCAAACAAACCTCATTTAACTCCTTAAACAAACCCTGTTGAACTCCTCAAACAAACCTCATTTAACTCCTTAAACAATGGCCGTAATTGCTTTTAGATGGGCCATTGTGTGCAGCGCCCACCTCGGAGATGGTATCTGGGAGCGGGGCTTTGTGCGCCACGGAGATTTAATAGCACACCAGATTACATCTCTGACGAGTGTTTTTATTTGCTGCGCGACGGTAATTGGGCGCTTTTAATCTGGGCTTGATTTTATTTTAATTTTTCTGGATGTTGCCAGCCCTGAGGGAAATGGTGTAAGGCTGTCTCGTGCTAAAATTAGCCCTGGCAAGCTCGAATTCGCCCCTTCCGCCAGCTCCCGGCAGAATATTTGGGATAAAAAGCGGCTCCGAGTCTGACCAGAGAACCTGCAATTCCCACCTCTCCCACTCCCGCTTTAACCTTTCCCATGGAGGCGCAGACTCCACGTTTTTAGAACTTTCTATCCTCCAGAATTCCTCCCCGTTCCCCGGAGAACAGGAATTTTCTCCCTCAGTTCACCAGAAAGTATCAAAAGCTCGGCTTTTTGCCTTAAAAATCCACCCTCGTGCCTGTCTGAGGACTTTTTGGTTGCATCCCTGGAGATGCTGCTGCAGAAGAGAAATTCTCCAGGAGCCAAACCTTGTGCCTGCAGATTTCTCTCACAGTCCCCTGTGTCCATCTCTGAGTGTGAGAAATCCCTGAGAGAAATTTTCTCCATTACATTTCCAGTTCTAGGAATATTAAAAAATAATATTCAAAAAAATATTCCAAAAAATATCTCTTGGCTCCTCCTGCTGCCGAGCAGCTCCCCAGGGCAGGGCAGAAGGCCAGGCCAGGTAAACCAAGGTAATAATGAAGATTTGAGTGGTTGAGGTGAGCACAACACCGGGCTGGCTCCCTGCCTTCTCCCCAGAATGAAAGAAATTCGTGCAACCTTCCTGCTGTGCCCGTTAAATATTCCTGCAGGGAGCTGAGCCCTGCCCAGCCATTGATTCCCCACCTCAAAGGTCAAAGCCATTTGGTTTCATAATCACTTGTGTAACCCCCTGGTGCAAGTGGGAGGTTGGGAAAGGTGTCCTGGAGGAGCAGGTGGAGCAAGGAGGGAGATGCTGCATTGCCCAAATGCAGGGCTGGTGGAAATGTGGATCTGGGGTGGGATTTTGGGAGGGGAAAAGGCAGAAATGCCTTGGGAAGGCTGAGCTAGAGCAGAGGCCGGACAGAGCTAAAGAATAAAGCAGGGGTTTATTGAAAGCATCTCCTCCATGGATCCACCTTGGGCAGCACAAGAGCCCAGCCAGGGCTGCACCCAATATGAACCAAAATGGTCAAAAATGAGCCCAAGATGAACCCAAATGGTCACAAAATGAACCCAAGATGAACCAAAATGGTCCCAAAACGCACAACCAGTCATGGGGTCTCTCCCTGGGATCAGTTCTGCTCCATTTGCACCTTGCAGTTCATTGTCCCATTCCAGCTTTAGCCCATCCAGTCCCACCCTGCTTGTTTTTCTCTCTCCAGCCCCCGGTGTTTGTGCTCTTGGGGCTGGTTTTGATGAACCCCTGAGCTGTCCCAGTTCCATTTGGGGCGTCAGCAGGGGGATGTGTGTGCTCTGTGGGTGCTCCCCTGTGCATCCCAGTGGCTCCATTCCTGCAGGATTAGCCAGGAGGAGGTGGGACAGACCCTGGGGGCTTCCCAGGGCACTCAGGGCACGTTTGTGTCTCTTCACCAGCGGCTGCTGTGGTTCTCAAGGCTCAGGTGTGGTCCAGCAGCAGCACCTGGAATTTTTGTCTGCCCCCTGTTTATAAATCCCTTGTTTCTTGAGGAAACAAGGACAGATCCTTGGTTTTGTCTCCTAAATTGCTCTTTTGTCTCCTAAGCTGCTCTTGCACTGCTGGAAGAAAGAGACTGAGGAGGTGACAGCAACACAGTGTCCCCATTAGGGCTGGGGCACATCTTGTGGCTGACACTGGGCCCAAGGCGGGAGCTGTCAGCAGCAAGAACTGATGGGAGCACCAGGCTTTGTCCCACAAAAACACGAGGTGACTGCAGGGAAGGAGCTCCTGTCCCTGTCATTTGAGAGCAACTCCCTCCTTTAGTTTCCACAACATCTTCAATTGCTTCCTGAGGTGATTTACAGGGATTTTACGGGCACAGGAGGGGCAGATCCAGTGTCTGATGCCAGGCAGTGCATCCCAGACTTTTCACCGGGGAAAGAGCCTTGGTCCTGTCCAGACTGAGAGTTCCAGGGTGGCTGCAGCTGGCAGACCCTGGTAAGGAACATTTTGTAGGAAGGTTTGCATTCCCTTTCCCTGGAAATCTCAGCTCATTCCTATTGCATGAGTTCAGGCAGCTGCCGAGTTCAAGTGGGTGCAGTTTTAAAAGGGAAAATCCTGCTCGAAGCCCAGAATAAATAATTATGGACACAGCCATATGAAAAATAATTATAAGGCTTTAAATAAGCTCAACTAAAACAAACAGCACCCCTGTCCTTCACCTGCTGGCAGCCTGAGCCCAGCACTGCCAGCCATGGATGCTGATGGATTTTTGGAGCAGGTGAAGGAGCTTGGAGGGGCTGCATCTCTCTGGAATCTGGTGCCAAGGGAAACAACCTCCTCCTGCAGGGCAAGAGTGGGAGCAGGAGCTCGTGGGGCTGGCCCCAGCACTGTCACTACCACGCTCTCCTTCCCCCCAGGGAATTAGAGCTCATTAATTACCCAATCCTCACCGTCTGGGTTATTGTTGGCGTTACACATGAAGCCAGTGGGAGATGTGGGAGACCCCAGTTCACAGGAATTCTGCTCTGGGGGGAGGAATTCCAGCGTCTGGCAGAGCCAGCCCTCAGCTGTTTGATGTCTCTCTGGAGATAAAATCTTTCCAAATTTGTGCAGGGCCTGGAGCTGGGGGATTCAAATGCTGTCAGTGCCACGAGGGAGGGCAAGAAATAAAACATTCCTGCCTGGAGCCTTCTGTGAGACACCATCAAAATGGGGCAGGAACTTGGTTCTGAGCCCTGCAGCAAGCACAGGGGACAGCTCTGGAGTGCAGGAGGGGTCTGAGATCCATGTGCTGTGCTCCTGGGTGTCCCTTCCACAGGAGGGGTCTGAGATCCATGTGCTGTGCACCTGGGCGTCCCTTTCATTGGAGGGATCTGAGATCCATGCCCAGATCCTTTCAATATCATTTAAAAATATATCATTTTAATATATTAAAATGGAAATATCATTTTAATCCCCAGATTCCTGCTCTGAGCCACCAGCAGTGCCACCAGCAGTGCTCCTGAGCCTCCAGCAAGCACAGGGAACAGCTCTGGAGTGCAGGAGGGATCTGAGATCCATGTCCTCTGTGCCTGGGTATCCCTTCCACAGGAGGAATCTGAGATCCATGTCCTCTCTGCCCGGGTATCCCTTCCACAGGAGGGATCTGAGATCCATGTCCTCTGTGCCTGGGTATCCCTTCCACAGGAGGAATCTGAGATCCATGTCCTCTGTGCCTGGATGTCCCTTCCACAGGAGGAATCTGAGATCCATGTCCTCTGTGCCTGGGTATCCCTTTCACAGGAGGGATGTGAGATCCATGTCCTGTGCTCCTGGGTGTCCCTTCCACAGGAAATGTCCCTTTAATCCCCAGATTCCTGAGCCACCAGCAGTGCCATCAGAGATGTTGTGGATGCACAGCCAGGGCAGGGAGAGGCCTGGAAGGCGCCAGTGCCATCCTTTCTGCAGCTGGGGAATGGGGAAAATCCCGGGGCTCTCCCTTTTAGGCAGGGCATTCCTGAACGCTCTGTACTGTCCTGGTTCATTCATCCACTTTTGCACATTTTAATTCCTTGATGGCAGCAAATCTGTGCCTGACTGCACCCAAATTCATAAAGCACTCCTTGGCACCTGGTCCCTGCACCTCTCTCTGCTCCAGGCTCAGCAGAGTTGGGAGATATTGACTAAAATCCCTTTTGTTCACACAGTTCAGGAGAGCAGAGAACTAAAAAGGGCAGCCTAAAGGGCCTTTCCTGGAAGGAGACACGAGATCTAAGAAAGTCAGGAATCCCCCAAAGGGGGAACATTTGTTTTATTATTGCAGAGCTGCAGGGATGGGATCTGAGGGTGCTGAGCAGCCCAGGCTGGAGGAGCTGCTGTGGCTCCTAATGAACCTCCTCTGCTCCCCAGGGAAAACCTCTGAGCCTGGACATGACTCAGAACTGCTGCTGGGAAGGAAAATTCGAATGCACTGTAGAAGATTTTTTTATTGTCCCTGCAGTGCTTCAGGAGAGAAAGGAAAATTTGCCATAGAATGGAGCAGAGGCTGCACTGAGTCCCTGTTAGAGCTTTGCTGACAACTGGCTCTGGAGCATTGTAATTAGCTTTAAACCGTGTTAATGAGGTAGAAAAAATACAAAGGGCAAAGAAATGAAATGGCTGCTGCACAAATGTTTTCACCTGCTTCCAAGAGAGGAGCAGCTCTTTCCTTATTGTTTTGGAAGGGATTCCTCCCTCTCAGATTAAAGGTTCATTTCCCAGCACACCAGGATGGGATGTGCGAGCTCACAGAGAGGGAATTGTGAGGATAAACGTTCCCATGGCTGCAGCTGGAGGAAAAGGTGGAATGAGAGGGAAGCAGCAACGTGCAATTAGAGGGAATTTTTGCAGTATTGACAAGGCAGAGCTGCCTAATAATTAATTTAGGCAGCGCCTCGAATGACAGGACATTCAAACTTGTGTTTGCCTGTTCCTGGTGTTCCATGGGGATGAACCCTGTGTTCCCCTGCCTGGGAAAGGTGATTCCCTCAGCTCCTGTGACAGATTTTACAGCTTCCTGTCAGGCAGCAGAGCAGGAGCCGTTCCAGTCTCCAAGGGATCCCAGAAATCCCCACACAGAGGTGTCCAGTGGCTGTCTGTCTGTCTGTCTCTGCCCAGACACAGACAGGGTGGTTCTGGGGCAGCCCGGGCTTCAAAGGACGAGTCTGGACTCCTCAGCTTTTTTGGTTTTTGGATTGTTTATTGTTTCTTATCTACAGAGTTTTCTCTCTGCCCAGCCGGGATCTGACCAGCAAGGCAGCCAAGGGCACTCTGACCACCCAGAGGGCAGTTGTGTCTTTTATAGTAAAAACTACATATAACATATTTACCTTTTATTCCCAATACCTATCACCCTTACTAGCAAGTGCACCTTCACCATGGACCAATCCAAAAGTGCCAACATCACCACAGAAGATGGATGACAAGAAGAGGAAAGAAGCACGAGGCACATCCTGATTCCTCCATCTCGTCTCCATAACCCCCCTGTACCAAAACCCCTAAAATCTATATTTCACCCTGTAAATATATCATTCCTGCACCATTCAAACCTGAGTGATTCCCATTTCCTCATACACAGGCAGCGCATCCCTAGAAGAATCAAGGTCAAGCCACCAGGTGCTTTTGGCAACATTCCAGGACCTCTGAGCCCCCCCAAAGGTTCTCTCGGAAACTCCGGACATCCGGAGTGATGTGCTGAGTTCCCACACAGAGGGGCTGGGCTTGGCTGGGGGCTCAGGACAGTTCTGTGGGGTAAAACCCAGCCCATCCTCGTGCATTTGCACCCTGCACTCCATCCTCAGCTGGCAGTGCCCCAAAGCAGGGAATCGTCTTCATATCTGACCATGTAGGGAAGGAAGGTCCAGAGTCCCGAAGAGTTTCAATAGAAAAACAGCACAAAATCCATATCCTGCATCCAGGGAAGGGAAATCCCTGTCCTGCATCCAGGGAGGGTTTGCATTTGTGAGCACTGGGAAGGGCTCAGGGCTGCTCAGGGCACTGAGAAATTGCTGCTTTTGTTTTTGCTCCTTTTATTTTACACCCTGCAGCATTTCGGAGTTACAGCTCAGAGAACTCCTGGAAATCCTAACTGGGATCTGAACTCACAGGTAATGAGGAAAATCATGCATTAAAAAATGTATGGAAAGGAACTTTTGGATGTGTCTCTGCTTTTCCTAAGGAGACAAAGCACTTAACGGAAAAGTAAAACAAAACTGAGATATGATGGGGTGATATCTCTTCGTGTTTGCCACAAGAAAAGCAAAATCAATGGGTTTCTAAGGGCCAGGAGGAATATTTCATAATCTGAAAAGTAAATCCATAAAGACTGGGGATTTCTGACTTCAAACACAAAATTTAAACTGTAGCACTTAAATAAATCTTTATGGGGGAAAAAAAATCACCAGTTTTGTTTTCTATATAAAGGCAAGATTTAGAAGGCATTTACTGATTCCTGGTTACGATAAGACCGACAAATACAGAAAGATTTCTACTGTCCAGAGCTTAATTTAAAAGAGACGGAAATAACTCTGTGGGGGAAAAAAAGCAACAAACAACCACAGAAAAAAAGACTTTTCCTCCTGTTCCAGGTGTGCAGAACACCTGGGAAAAGTTTCCCCACTGTCCATGGAGGTAAAAGTTTGGTCTGTGTTATAAAAACCTCCCTGACATCTTTCTTTATGTCCCTTCTTTCTGCTGGGAGGTGTTTTCTGGAATTCTCCTTTTTCTTTCCAACTGAAGGCTGATCTGAAGAAGACAAGACAAGGCTTGGTAGCATTTCAGATGATAAAAAAAATAAATTAAAATGTCAGTCCAGTTTCAAGGGGCTTTACACATCATATTCCTGCTTTTCCAGGCTGGGGAAGGTGGGATCAGGGCTATTAAAGCTCAAACCAAAAGGAGCTTCTGGAAGTTTCCTCCTCTCTCATTTGGTGTTGGCAGCTGGGAATAAGAATGGAATTAGGAGCTGCTCGTGCAGGATGGATGTTCCACTGATGGTACAGGACATCATCCATGGTTTATTCCCCTTTTTTCTCCACGTCTCCTCGATCCTGAACATCTTAAATTCATCTGGAGACGCCTGGAACGTGCGGGAAACTCTGGGATTCGTACAGCACGTTTGGCCAAGCCCCTGGACAGCATCAGCCTCATCCCAGGGATTTTGGGAGCTCCCCAGCCTGGTGCAGAGAGGCTGCAGAGTCTTTCTGACGCAAACAGAGCCTCTCACCACGGAAAGAAGACCAAAGGGAATTTCTGGCACAATCCAGAGTGAGACATAATTTTGTGATGACCTCTCCCAGCTCCATCCCTTTGCTTGGCACCAGGTTCAGTGCCTGACACATGAATTTAAATTTCTATCCATCTACAGCACTTAAAGACCAAAAAATTCTCGAGGTCCTGGTCCTCGCTGCTCCCTGCAGAAGCAAGAGGAACAGAATCAATACAATCTTTTTAATCCAAGAGAAGATGAAATATGGGAAGGTGAAATATGGAAGATAAAATATGCCCAGGGGCAGGCAGGAAACCAGCAGCAGAGCAATTCCCATTTCCCAGATTCACTCTGTGTGCTCTGCAAGGTTTTCTCCCACTGCCACAGGACCTGGAGCAGTGAGAAAATTCCATCCCAACTCCGACCTCTTCCAGCTGCAGCTCTGCCCTGCTGGTTCACTCGGTTTCCCAGGAAATAAAGCTCTGGAATTCAGCAGCAGCTGCCCTTCAGAGACAAGCAGAGCTCCCTCAGCAGCACACCAGAGCTTTGCTGGGGTTTCCATTTATTTTCTCCAGCTTCATCCAGAGTGAGGCCAGGCTGGGACAGGAAGGATCTCCTGGAGTCACCTGGAAGGGAGCAGCAGCAGGAGACTCATGAGGAGCATTTGTTGCAAACAGCTGCAGGGAACTTGTCCCCCCTAAAGAGTTCTGGTGTCAGAGGGAGGGTTGGGAAAGCCTCAGCAAAGAGGGGTTTGTTTGTCTTGGAAGAAGCTCAGGGAATCACAGGGGAAGCTGGAAGTGAGTGAGTGGTGGAAATGACCCCATCCAGGTTTCTGCAGGATCCCTGTGGAAGCTGTCACTCCTCCAGCTTCCCTGGACAAACCCTGACATGCAAAGGCCGGACTCCATCCCTGTGACATTAATCAGAGTTTTTCCTGATGAAAAAACGATGGAATTCCACCAAAACCAGAGCAGAGTCAGGCACAGGGATGCAGCTCTGATGTTCATCCGTGTGTTTTTGCGCACTCACTTTGACCTGCTCAGACAGGGACAACAAAAATGTGTGGAGGGATAGAACGCAAAACCATAAAGATGGTGCAGAAGGCAGTCTCACACCTGAGGAGGTGCAGCTGTACCAATCACCAAGGATTAGGAACAGGCCACAGCTGTGCCCAATAAGAGGATGAGTGCCACAAAAGAGTGGGGTAGTTAGCTAAAATGAGAGATGGAGTTTGTTGGTTGTACTGTGAAGAAGAAGGGGTCAGTGCTGTGAGGAACTGCACATGAGAAATCCCCTAGAAGGTATGGGAGCTTTGCAATAAAATGACAACAAAAATGTCTTTAAAAATCCTTTAAGTGCTCCCAAACCTTCAGAGGGTCAGAAATGTGCATCAGACCTGGTCTGGAAACAGGAAACATCACAGAGGGGCTTGAGAAAATTTGCAGAGCTTTGGGATAGGGGGTTTGGAACATCCTTGTCCGTCCTTCAAGGGGTTCCCATTGGCTTGACCTTTTCTAGAGAGCTTTTCCTGCCAGGACCATCACAGTTTGTACCCAGGAGAGCCCAAATGCAGCCCAGGCATGTCCCTGGAGGGCTCTGCAGCTGCAGGCCAGCCCAGAGAGGCTCTGACACCCCTGAGCCCCAGCCCAGCCGTATCAGCCTCTTCACCCAGATGACTCAAAGGAAATACCAGCAGCCTTTGAAGCTCTGAGGCAGGCAGGGAAGCGCTGCCAGCTGGGCACAGCTCCAATCCCAGCAGGAAAAAAGCAGGAGCACAGCTCCGTGCCCAGGGTGAAGCTTTTCCAGGCATTATCCCGGGCATTTGGGTTGGTTTGCTGTGCAAACCCAGGGCACCACAGGGAATATTCCTCTATCTGCTCCGGGGTGCCCTGACCCCCAGGGCAGCACTGACTCTGACCCTCATCCATGGAGAAAGTTTCCCAGGCTTCAAGATAGACCAGAATCCACGAAAGTGTGAAATGGATTATAGAGAGCAGTGCAGGTGTGTCACTGGGTGAGAAATTGGGGTTTGGGGATTTTTAGTGTGTTGTGGATGGAAGCAAGATGGAGGGCACAGGGTGCCATCCTGGGTTCCTCCTCCTTCCTCCTCCTTCTTCCTCCTCATGGGTTTGGGTGGCATTTTGTAATTGGGGAGGAAAGTCCCCATTGTGGGCTCTGTGGGATCGATTATTGGGTTAAAAGGGAAAACAATCCAGGTGTCAGTTCTTCATTGGACAGTTTGGATAGTTTAAAAGACCTCTTAACAAGAGATTGTTGGCCATTTTGTGCCTTCTAATGAAAAGCTGCCGAACTCACAGCAGTGAGACTGTTTGACTGATAAGAAATAATAAACACCTGAGTCTGAGCATGAATTATCATCTCAAGTGCCATCAATCCAGCCCCAGAGAAACCCAGAGCTGGTACCCCCACAGCTGGGACCCCCCAGTTTGCTGCTCTCAGGGCAGGCCAGCAGGATCTGGCCGTGTTTCCTGGGATTCCAGGTTTGTCCAGAGCCTGCTGACGTCAGGAATCCGTCGTGGCATGGGCTGATCCCGCAGGGAAACCTCCAGCCATTCATCATCCCGGCCTCCTGCCTTATCAACACCCTGCCCAGGTGGGGAAGCGAGCAGGGGGTGTTTGGGAGGGGATTGTTTAACAGCAGGGTCACTGCTGGAACAGCCCCAGAACGCTTCACTGCCACATCCCCGCCTGTGTGCCTGAGGACTTGGAAAAGCCAGGGAGAAATTCCTTCACATTGAGAGGAACAGTGGATTTGTCTTTCCAAACCAGCTGTGGGGCTGCTGGGAGATAAAGCCAGCTCTGGGAGATAAAAGAAGCAACGGGAAGGATTCCACTGATTGATGAATGGAAAAAGATATTTGCTTTTACAAATAAACTTTAGGTTTGCTGATAAATGCAATTAGACATTGAGAGATGAAACAAACAATGGGGAAGAAAAACCCTTAAATTCCATAAAATTAAAAATGAAAAGGGAGGGTTGTACATTAGAGGGGGATCTTTGGTATCAGGAATTTCAGGAAGTCTGTGCCTCTCAAGTACCTCAGAAATGGGGAAAGAGAGAAGGGAAATGTGGCTGGAAATTGGGATAAAAAAGAGGCTGCATCCTCCAAAAATCTGAGAGATCCCAGGGGAACACCCCATGGCCTCTCCCTTTATTGGAATAAAGTGAAAGGACTCCTCTGTCTCCTTTTGGACAGAAACCTCTGGTGTTTGTGGATTAATTTTCCTAACAACATCTTTAAAGCAGAAACTTCTGTAGATCCTGGAGACCGAGTAATGCAGGGATGAAGTAGAATTTTTTTAATTTTGTCTTTTTAAATTTCAAATGGGTTTGGGAAATATCCAGTGGGTTTTGGCGTTAAAGGGAGAATGAACAGAAAGTCCATGCAAATAAAATTCATCCTGGCAGAGTCTTCTGGATTAGATCTGAATTAGAACTCGTTAATTAGAATTAGAAGATGACACTTGTGTGTGTTGGCATGAAATGATGCCAAGGCTGTGCCACCACGTGCGCTGCCAGCCGTGGCTGCCGCACTCAGGCTGATATCCCTGAGCAGAGCTGGTCACCCACAGCACAAATATCTGCGTTCACAGCCCAAACCTGCCAATTCCCATCAATTCCTGGGGGTTTCCCAACATCCACAGGCTCAGCAGCGCCAGCACTGCCCCCCTGGTGCTGGAGCCTGGCATGGCCCCACTGCTCTGCAGCCCCAGTCCCGAGCTTCAGCCTCTGGCACCAGCTCAGTGCAGATTCTGCAGCTCCTGCAGGCACTGGCAGGTCACAGTTGTGTCACCCCAAAGCTCCTCCTCTCCTGGTGAGCAATCCCAGCTCTGCCAGCCTTTCCTCCCAGCAGGGCTGCTCCAGCCCTCTGAGCATCCTGAACTTGCTCCAATCCAGGAGGAATTCATCAGACCATGAGCAGCTCACAAGTGATGTTTGCACCATCAGCCACGATGCTCTGGACAGACAATATTTGCCTAACTAGGCCTCTCAGAACCCAGGGGAAAAAAAAAAAAGAATAAATTTTAAAAAAGTAAGATAAAATAAAGTAAAATAGAAAATTACAAAATTTAAAAATATAATAAAAATAAAAATAAAATAATAAAATAATAAAATACAAAATAAATTAATATAGATATAAAATAAAATATAAAATAAATATTAAACAAAATATTAAATAAAATAAAAATAATATAAAATAAAATAAAAATGGCATTACCAGCAGTGAACCAAGGTGGAAATTGCCGACATTTTATTACTGCAGTGCCCTGAATGTCAGCAAATCCACATTTCCTCACTATTCACTGACATCCTGGCCCTGCTGTGTGCTCCATGAGGCTTTTACTGAGTCCATCAGTGCCCAAGTTCATCTCCAAACAAAACCTGCAGCCCTAAAGGATCAGGAAGCTCCTGCAGGGCTGGAGCTGTGCTGTGAAGGGTGCGAGCGATGGCAGCAGCTCCATGGCAGCAGCACCCCCGTGTTTGCAGCTCCTCGCTGTGAATGAGCTGCACGAAAACCTCTCACGAGGCTCTTTGTTCCCAGGGCAGACTCTTGTTTTTATTAGAACATCTTGGACAGAATCTGGTCCCGTTTGATACAAATCCCGTTCTGCCGCTGCAGACAGCTGAAGGATTGCAGGCACATCCTGGTGTGGCCCAGCAGAGGCTGTCCCTGGGCTCCAGGGGACTCCTGGGCAAGGGACAAACAGCAGCTGGAGAAAACGTCCTGGGCCAGCAGCACATGTCAGGCCATTCCCATGAACACATGATGACAAGATTAGGCAGAGCTGTTCCGCTTCATTTTGTGTTTCTCTTGCTCCTGGAGCTCTCTTTTGGCTGGGGAAGCAGGACAGAAAAGGAGAGGGGATTCCAAGCCCAAAATAACTGAGCAGCCACTTTTTTCAGGTTCTGGCCAGGGGCCAGGGTTGGTAAAGGAGGTTCCTCACTGTGGCTTCAGTTCATCTTTAAACAAGCGACAGAGGCAAAGCAGCTGAAGGTTTGTGTGGATCTCACAGAGGAGTGTTGCTATCACCACTTTTATCTTCTCCTGAGGGAAGCCAGGTGAAAATTGAGGGAAAAATCAGAGCTCAGCACAGGCTGAGTCTTCCCCTGAGCTTCACTGCAAGTTCAGGGATGCTGGGACACTCAGGAATTCAGAGGCCACTGCAGCCCATGTGGAATTTTGACCCTCGTCCCTGGGAGCTGCAGGATCAGGAGCAGGGCATCAGGAGCAGGGACTCGCTGAGCTGCTGTGCTGTGTCCTGAAGACACCTGAAGTAACTTCTGGATAAGGGCGAGCTAAAAAAAGACAACAATTTCATGAAATAAAAGCAGTTTTGGGGTGTTTGAAGAGGTTAGAGACCCTACAGCTGTTTATTTTTCAGCATCAGTCTCATTACATGGTGATGACAATGGGAAGATGCTAGCAGCTGACATTCCAGGCAGCAGACAGAAAAACTTAATGTTACAACTTACTTTAGAAGCTTCTTGACCCATCACACAAAGCAAAAGCACATTGACAGTAGTTCTATCCAATCACTGTAAGCACAGTTTTTGGTTAAACAATGTCTTTGGTTAAACAATGCTTGCTAATTTCAAATACAATACCGACTTGTAAGCCTTAAAACACAACGCACAGAGCTCCATTATTAAGCTTTAACCTTCCTAATATCTCACCAGATAAACTCTCTGTAGCTTAGAGAGCTATTCAGACAAGCGTTAATACACAGACCATTGTTCTATTTGCCCTTGCTTTTTCTACAGTTTAAATATTTTTTCTGCTGACCTGTCTCATGGCTGCTGCTTTAGCTCTCCTCACAGTTCTGCTGTATCTGAGGCCTGCATCTTGCAGCTTTCCCAAAACCCTCTGATTTTGTGGATTCCCACAATGCAGGAGACTTTGAGAAAGGAATGGCAAGTGGAAATCAGCTCCAGCTGAGCTGGAAAACACTCAGCACCCATCCATCCAGGCAGGCAGCAGCTTCCTAGACAGGCAGGTCCAGGGACCAAGCTGGCGCTGCTCACAGGAGTAAATGAATCAGAAAATGACTGCGCCTTCCAGGGAGGACAATAAAGATAAAATCAGGATTTGAGGTTGTTTGGCTTTTTGTAAACTTCAGGAGAAGAAAGGGTTCAAGGCAAACACGTTCAATCAGTGTTGGAGATCTTTCCATGGCTGTTTTATGCAACCAAAGGTCTGTGCCTGACCAGGGGTTTCAAGGAATGAAGGATTCCTGTGGTGAAGGCTGAGTGGAAATTTAGCTGCGTTTTATGGACTTGAACATCATTTTTGTTTTTAAAACAACTGGGACAAGAGCGGAGGCTCCGATGGGAGCAGCTCAGGCCTGGGCTCTTGCCAGGTCAGTGGTGGATTCTGAGTGTTTGACTCAGGGCTGAACAGCTCAGGAAATCTCATTTCGAGCTTGTTCCACAGCCCTGAGCTGCTCCCACTTAGGAATTATTTCCTGACATTCAGCTGACACTTTCCTTCAATTAGTCATTCCATTTCTCTTAACGATCCCCCTAATTGCTTTCCTTTCCTTGTTGGTGTGTGACCCTCCTTCTGTTTGCAGTGTCCTATTAGTCACTGTCTAATTTGTGCCACTTCCATTTCCCTTCATGTCTCAGCAGCCTGAGCCTTCCCATTTATTTCCATTTACTCCCAATTATTGTGTTTCTCTGGCCTTCTTCTCACTGGTGTCTCCAAGGTCTCACAGAACCTTCCAGTGCCTGCCCTGTCTCTTATCCCACTGCCAGCACAGGCTCAGTGACACCCAAAAGTGGCACTTCCCAGAATTCCAGAATCATTGAAGTTGGAAATGACCTCCAAGGCCATCAAATCCAAGCTGTGCCTCATCCCCACCTTGTCCCCAGCCCAGAGCCCCAAGTGCCACCTCCAGGGATGGGGATCCAACCCTCCCTGGGCAGTTCCAGTGCCTGAGCACCCTTTCCATGGGGAAATTCCTGCTGTGCCCACCCTGAGCCTGCCCTGAGCACCCTTTCCATGGGGAAATTCCTGCTGTGCCCACCCTGAGCCTGCCCTGAGCACCCTTTCCATGGGGAAATTCCTGCTGTGCCCACCCTGAGCCTGCCCTGAGCACCCTTTCCATGGGGAAATTCCTGCTGTGCCCACCCTGAGCCTGCCCTGAGCACCCTTTCCATGGGGAAATTCCTGCTGTGCCCACCCTGAGCCTGCCCTGAGCACCCTTTCCATGGGGAAATTCCTGCTGTGCCCACCCTGAGCCTGCCCTGAGCACCCTTTCCATGGGGAAATTCCTGCTGTGCCCACCCTGAGCCTGCCCTGGCCCAGCCTGAGGCTGTTCCCTCTCATCCTGGATGCCCACCCGGCTGTCCCCTCCTGGCAGGGAGTTGTGCAGAGCCACAAGGGCCCCCCTGAGCCTCCTTTTCTCTGTTGTGTTCACACACAGCCTTGGATAAAGACATCACAGGTGCTCCCAAGACCATTCCCATGCTCTGTTTTGGGTAACAAATGAGAGCTCTTGGTCTGGGTGATGCCAGGCATGGCTGTCCCAGGTACCAGGGCTGTCCCAGGTGCCAGGGCTGTCCCAGTGCCAGGGCTGCCACCTCAGCTGGGCAGTTTTACTTTCAGCCTCTAGCCCAGCGTTGCAGGGAAGTGAAGTGTGATGGTTTCCAAAGGGATCCTGCCTGCCTGAGCCACTCCCAGCTGGTTCTCACAGGTCTCAGTCACAGAATCAGCTCCTGCTGCCCTGGAGTCACTGCTGGAGCTGATCTCAGCTAATCCCCAAACCCAGCTCCACCCAGATACCAGTGCACTGCCTTTTCCTCTGTGCTCACACCTGGACTGGTTTCTGCCTGGCTGGATTTAGCTTGGATGCAGAGTCCTTGCTCTTGCTTTTGATGTTTCACACGTGAGGGCTTCAGAATACATGAATTTCACCCTGGCAGCCGGCAAAGAGGTGTCGCTGCTGGGGGGATTTGTTTAAATATGAATCTGATACCAGCCTTGGCACCAGGCACACCCAGGGGACATCAGGAACCCAAACTCTCTTTTGGAGCTGGTTTTGAGCCAGGGCTGAGGCACAGGCAGTGTTTTCCCAGGGACATCCTTTCCCAGGCTCTCTCCATCACCCCACTCCTGTTTCATTGTGTTCTTCCCCAATCCCATAATAATTTCCCTCTAAAGTCCAGTGCCATTTGCAGACACATGTCCAGGAATATTTAGCCAAGATCTCTACCGCCTTTTCCTCTGAGCAGATGCAGCTTCACAAAGATTAATCTGCTTTTTTTCTCTTGTCACTCCCTGAGCTATGGCTTCCTCCCTCACTGAGCAAAGTGTGCAAGCGCAGCCACCCCATGTGAAAAAACCAGAGATTCCCTGAAGAAAATCACCTTTATTCCCTCCACTCCACCCAGATCTGCTCCATGGGCAAAGCTGCAGGAGAACAGAGGTGTGAGAGAGAGGTGGGAAGCACATGGGCAAATAAATTCCTCGGCTATTGCTCATATTCTACTCCTTTAGATTTTATTTTTTTTAAAGCATCACCTCTGAAGCGTGTGAAAGAGGGAGCGTTCCCATCAGAGGAGCCGCGCTGCAGAGTGTTCTCACATTTACTCACACCTCTGAGTCACGGGCAATCCAAGCTGGGCTCATCTCAGGGCTGATCTCAGGGAATGCCACCTCCCCTGGGGAAGCTGCACTCAGAGCCTGGACCCCAATTCCTCATCCTGCTGCTCTGGGGATCAATGGGGCTGGGCAGAGGAGGCTGCACTCGAGGCTGGCCTTTCAGCACCTGCACAACCCTTTTTTGGACAGAAATACCTCGATATACATTTCTCTTGTGACGCCCAAAGCTGCACAGAGCAGGAGGCAGAGCCAGCCCACGCTGTCACAGCACTGGGTGACACAAGCCCAGCTGCAGGTGATGGATTCCAGCAGGAGAGGAGGCTCCATCAGCCCCAAACCACACAAAGGTGGACGTGGAGCTGGGAACAGCCCTGTCACAGGCACATTTGATGAAAAATCCTTTCTTTAAGATTATTATCTGCTGCTGTGGAATGCAGCAGGTGCATCTGGGATTGGCCTCATGTGGTTGTTTCTAATTAATGTCCAATCACAGCCCAGCTGGCTCGGACTCTGGTCAGTCACAAGATTTTATTATCATTCCTTTCTATTCCTTTCAAGCCTTCTGATGAAATCCTTTCTTCTATTCTTTTAGTATGGTTTTAATGTATCAATATATAATAGAATAGAATAGAATAGAATAGAATAGAATAGAATATATATCATAAAATAATAAGTCAGCCTTCTGAAACATGGAGTCAAGATTCTCATCTCTTCCCTTGTCCTGGTACCCTTGAGAACACGACCACACAGCCCCATCTCCCACTGCCCCCACAGCCCAAAGTGAGGATTTAGGAGCCCCAGGGCACAAGGACAAGTCACAGCATCCCAGCTGCTGCTCAGTTGATATCCCACACGTGGCAAACTGCAGGGCCATGGCAAAAAGGGCTGGCTCCACCTCTGCTTGGCTGCTCTGCTGGCTGATTCCTGGAATCCCAGAATCCTGGAATGGTTTGCGTTGGAAGGGTCCTTAAAGATCAGCTCCTTCCAGTCCCCACCACGGGTACCTTCCACTGGAGCAGGATGCTCCAAGCCCTGCCTGAAAAACCCGCAGCAGCTCCGGAGTGCTGCTCTGCAGGCACACATTTTAATAAAATTAATAATTGATGCCACCATTTAGAAACTTTTCATTGCAGTTTTCCATGTGAGTTCCCTTGAGACTTCTGAGAATAATGTCAGCAGTTTAATTTTACTCATTTGTGAACATGAGTCAGACTTTTATTTTTTTTTAGTATTTACCAAACTCTGGACTCCCAATTTCTCTGTCAACAAACTCCTTCTTCAAGAGCAGCTTTCCAGCTCTTCCTCTCTAAAAAATTCTTCCCTAAATTCAGCTCCAGCCACACCACAGGTTGGCTGTGAGGTGGAGTTTTCTGGGATGCACCAGCAGCCTGGGAACCTGGAATTTTCATGAGTTTAGGTGTCATTATAAGACACTAAATAACACAACCTGGACACACTGCTGTTTTTAAGGTAAAAAGGGAAGTTTCTTTTCTGACTCCAACATTTATAGATTTCTAAAAGTGACAGTGGATTGGAGGGTGACAGTGCCACCTCTCCAATGACACAGGACAAACCAACAGTCTGTCAAATTTCTCTTCCTCCATAAAAGAATGCAAACCAATAAGTCATTTACAGAAAGTGTGTGAGAAAGTTCGTTACAAGAATGTCAACATCAGAAGGCTTAGAAAATCTTAAAAAATCATTTGGGCACTAAATGCTGTCATGGAGGCGATGTAGGAGACAAATGTCACCTTTTAAGGTGGTCTCATGTCCCTGAGATGTGTTTGGAGACACAGCTCTGAGTCTTTCTCCTCTCTCCCCATCTCTGAGGTGCTCGATTGGCTGGGCTGGCCCAGGTTTGGAGCAGAACACAATGAAGCAGCTTTTCTTTTTTTAATTTTTCTTCATCGCAGCCCTGGCTCCCAGCCCGAGCAGCAACAAGGGCCGGGCGTGGCTCGGGGCTTTGAAGTGCCGAGGAATCCCGGTGACTTTGTTTTCTTCCCTTTGGTGTTCTCCTTTGTTTTCTTTCCTCTGGTGCTCTCGGTGGGCTGCCTGGCGTCTGCCTGGGGCAGCGCAGTGCCCTTCACCCCGCAGGGCTGGAGAGCTTCCCGCATTCCTGGGAATGGGATGGAAATTCCATCTCCCTCCACTGCTGCATCCACAACCCTGGGACACTGCTGTTCCCAAATCCGGGATGGAAGTTCCATCTCCCTCCACTGCTGCATCCACAACCCTGGGACACTGCTGTTCCCAAATCCAGGATGGACGTTCCATCTCCCTCCACTGCTGCATCCACAACCCTGGGACACTGCTGTTCCCAAATCTGGGATGGAAATTCCATCTCCTTCCACTGCTGCATCCACAACCCTGGGACACTGCTGTTCCCAAATCCAGGATGGACATTCCATCTCCCTCCACTGCTGCATCCACAAACCTGGGACACTGTGCTGTTCCCAAATCCCTGCTGGTTCTGGCAGTGTCCAAGGGGGTTCTCATTTCTCCCTCTGTTTCTCCAGATGTTCCTTCCTTGGCTCTTCCACTGGGCGTGTTGTTCATCTGATCCTGGTTTTGCTCTTTCCCTTCTTTCCTGCAGTTCCTTACAGTCCTTTTCCTGGAGAATTCTCCCTCTGGCTCATATTCCCTCTCCTTCCCAACATATTCCCTCTTCCTCTGCTTTCCAATCCTTCCCCAGCAGCTTCCCACAAGGACTGTCCTCCCACCAGCCACTTCCAGTTTGTGTGGGTGGGAAAAAACCTCCCCAAATCCAAACTGGGAATTTCTCTGCATTGCTGGGAGGATTTCTGGAGCCCTCCTTTCCCTCTGTGCCAAGGGATCAGGCCTCTCCTTCTCCCAGGAAATGGGATGCTCAGCTGGGTCATCACTTCTCATGCCAGGAGCCAAAATTCTCCTCTTTGCCTCTCCTGATTATTTGATAGCCAGGCAGCTGATAACAACTCTGGGAACATTGGGCTCCAGGGAGAAGTTTGTGTCACTCTCAGGTATTTCACAAACAAATTGCCAGGATGTATTTCCCCGACTTCACCTCCCTGCATTTTTTTTGGGATATTTGTGGGATAGAGGCCTTAAAGAGAACTTTTTTTCCTTGGTAGCCTCTGGAATTTGAAGGAAGCAGAATCTCCCAAATATTTCTGCTTGTCCCTGCCTATTTTCCTTTAAAACAAGCCCTCTCCTCTCCTGGGCATGGGCTATAAATATCCCTGAATTGCTGGAGCAATGTCCACATCCAGGGAAGGTGTCCACAGCTCCTGCTCCACTTGACCTCTGCGGTGAGTTCAGCCATGAGAAGGCACAAAAGAACAGGAGCTGTTCTGTGGTGTTTCTTCCTGGGGAAATGGGGATGTTTCATGAGCTCTCTGACACCGCTGGAAATGATCTTTTGACATCAGCAAGTGGCAGAGGGCTGAATCATAATTCCAAGGGTACAACCAGGCACGCACAGCCTTTTTCCAGGCTCTCCCATTGTTGTTATTCCACGTGGCCCTGGCACTGGAGCTGCAGCCCTTCATGGGGAGTCACCAACTCTGCCCAGCTCCAAATCCACACCAGCCTGGCATAAAAAACCAGGCCTTTTCCCTTGCACAGCTAATGAATTTCATCCAAATGAAGCAGCAGGGATAACTGGGAAGACATCTCCTGCCTGTTTTCCAGAATTTCTCCCCCCTAGTGGCATCAGAGCAGCCCCATGCCAGTCCCTGTGCAGCCTTTTCCCAGCAGAGCCCCTCTGCTCTCGCTCTGGAGGAGGGACCCAGTGAGCACCAGGGAATAAAGGCCACCAAGGGCCACCTGGATTGCTCCCACACCCCATCGTTCTTCAGGAGTTCTTGTTCTGCCAGACAAGAGCTCCCTGCTGTGCCACAGAGCATTTCCCAAAGCCCATTAGAATTGATAGAAAAGCTGCTGGTGCTTTGGATAGGCTTGGCAGGAGGCCTTATTAGATGGGATTTCAAGTGAATCCTTGACATTTTGCTGTGTGTCTGACTCTCCAGGCAAGCTCCTTTCAAGCCCACTGAATCTCACAGTCCTAAATCCTGAACCTTTGTATTTCTGGGACAAGAAAAAAAAAAGGAATACTGAGGATTAGACTGTAATATGTGTCTAAAGCAAGCCAGGGAAGGGGAGCAGGAAGGGAATTATCCTGCTGCAACAGCTCTGACACTGAGCTCCAAGGACCTGCACAGTGTTCCCTATCCTAAATCCTTCCTTGCTCTTCCAGGAGCTGCACAAACCATGAGCTCCAGTTAAATACTCAGACAGGCTTTGATGAAAGCCTCAGGAGCCTTTCCTGACAGTTTTACCTCCTGCTCTGAATTAACTTCCTTCAAAGCTGTGGGGATTCAGCAAAAGCCTTGGAAGTGCACTGGTAGTTCCAGAAACTTTCTGAAGAGCCAAGCCCTTGCTGACTTCTCTGAATCCACCACGGATGTCCCAGAAACGCCTCCAGACCATCATCTCATTTCTGATCGCCCAAGGCATGAGTTATTTCATTCCTGAGCCTGGGGGTGTGGATTTGGTGTAAGTGCATTTTCCCCCCACAGCAATCCTGGGGTACAACCCTACTTCAAGCTGGCAGAAGCTCCTCTGGCACCAGGCTCTTCCCAGGGCAAAAGAAATTCAGAATGCCAGGAAGGGAAGAAAAAGCCCCATGAAAAGTGCAAGGGCTGTGCCAAGGGGCTGTGCCAGGGGCTGCCAGGAGCACACAAAGAGTCTCAGTTTCTCCACAGGGATGTTCCTTTGTGGGCAGCTCCCCTTGGTGCCAGGACACCTCTGTTCCCTGTTCAGGAAGTGCTGGTTGGAATCCCAGGACTCGGAGACATCTGAACTGGCCCAAAAGTTACAAACAAGGGCATGTCCCTGAATAAACACCACAAGTTACAAACGAGGGCATGTCCCTGAGGGAACAGCCCTTTCCCAGGGGTTTCTCCTGCAGTTGGATCCTATCCCTGTGCCTGGTGCTCCAGGACATCCTCCAAAAGCTTGGGGTAGCTCCAAGCAGGAGGGGGAACATTGAAACAGCCAAATATCCCTACAGGAAATGTGTGTTCATCCAGTATGGCCATGACCCAAAGGGGCTCATGTGACGGAGCCAAAACGTGACAGATTTTCCTGATTTCAGGTCTCCACCTTCATCCCTGTGCTGAGTGCAGCACGATGCACACGCTGGGAATGTGAATTCTGTCCCTGCAGGCTCTCAAAGCACCTCAGTGGGGCTGTTGAATAACTTTTAACCTGTTTTTCCTGCAGAATTTCTGTGACTTGACCCACAGTTTTCCCTGCCAATAATTCCCAGTGGCTCTGATGATGACAGGAGGGCAATACACCTGGATCCTTTGGGACGGCGATGGCACCCGGATCCTTTGGGATCTGCCTCTCCAGGCTCTCAGAGCACCTCATTAGGGCTGTTGAATAACTTTTAATCTGTTTTTCCTCCAGAATTTCTGTGACTTGACCCACAACTTTCCCTGCCAACAATTCCCAGTAGCTCTGGTGACGAGAGGAGGGCGACAGCACCCGGATCCTTTGGGACGGCGATGGCACCCGGATCCTTTGGGATCTGTCTCTCCAGGCTCTCAAAGCACCTTGCGGGACTGTTCTATAACTTCTAATCTGTTTTTCCTGCAGAATTTCTGTGACTTGACCCACAGTTTTCCCTGCCAATAATTCCCAGTGGCTCTGATGATGACAGGAGGGCAATGACACCTGGATCCTTTGGGATCTGCCTCTCCAGGCTCTCAGAGCACCTCATTAGGGCTGTTGAATAACTTTTAATCTGTTTTTCCTCCAGAATTTCTGTGATTTGACCCACAGCTTTCCCTGCCAACAACTCTCAGTGGCTCTGGTGACAAGAGGAGGGCGATGGCACCCGGATCCCTTGGGATGGCGATGGCACCCGGATCCTTTAGGATCTGCCTCTCCAGGCTCTCAAAACACCTCAGTGGGGCTGTTCTATAACTTCTAATCTGTTTTTCCTGCAGAATTTCTGTGACTTGACCCACAATTTTCCCTGGCAACAATTCCCAGTGGCTCTGATGATGACAGGAGGGCAATGGCACCCGGATCCCTTGGAATGGCGATGGCACCCGGATCCTTTAGGATCTGCCTCTCCAGGCTCTGATTCCATTCCAAACCCGGCCTGTGGCACAGCATCCTCTGCTCCTGCCCTGCCTGGGCACTGGAGGGGGTTCAGGTCCCTGGGCAGCTCGGGAGCAGTTCCTGCCTGGCAGGGGCTGCAGGGCAGAGCTGCTCCCAGAGCATCACCGGGCTGGCAGTGCCAGGACAGGAACAGGCTCTGAATCACTGCAAAAAGGGACAAAACAGCACTGCTGGCAGGCAGGGCAGAACGGAAACTTGGCTTTTCAAACATTTGCTGAAGGTTCAATCCGTGTGGTTATGGTGTTAATGAAGGGATGCAGGCACAAATTGGGTGAAAGTCAATTAACGCTCACTAAAAGGTGATGTTATCCTAAAGACCCCTGGGAAATGGCTTTGTTTGTCCAACATTAAATAACAACACAGGTCCAGCCACTGCCAGCTCAGGATCCTGCAGCCAGCTCATTATCCCCTCAAGGAGAGCTTAACATTCCTCTTTCCCCTTTTCCTGATGGGAACAGTGAAGCAAAGCCAGGGGAAATGACTTGCTTGGTGTTATCCACTTGCCCTGCCCTAGTTCCCTGTGTGCTGGCAAGAGCCAAGGAGAAGTGACCTGAAAAGCAGCACAAAAGGAGACTCAAAACTTTCAACTTCACCTTTTGTTTTTGCACACAAGTTAACCAGAGATAACCAGAGCTCATATCTGATACCTGTATTTCCACAGGGAATTGTTGGCAGGGAAAATCATGGGCCAGGTTACAGAAATTGTGCAGGAAAAAGAATTAAATTAATTAAATAAACTCAGCTTTGAGAGCCTGCAGGGACAAAGTTCACATTCCCAGTGTCTGCATCATGCTGCACTCAGCAGAGGGATGAAGATGGAGACCTGAAATCAGGAAAACCTGTCACATTTTTACCATAAACCCCATGATTCTGAAAGAAATGCTCGAGGTTTAACAACCATGTCAAAACCTGAGGAGAAACTCTGGGTTTCAGAGTTTTGACCTGAGCAATGAAGAGTTTCCTCCCCAAATATCTCTTTCCATGGGATCCCTATCAGTGTGTAACGATGGAGCTGAGCTGGGCACAGAGCTGTGGGTACAATTCAGATTTCTACCATGAAAACTCTGATTTAGGGAGGGGAGAAGGTGTTGGAATCTCCTGGGTGTTGGGAAAATCCTGGAGAACTTCCAAAGAGCAGCTGAGGTGCCACCACCCTTCTTTTCCCCTCAGGAGAGTTTGCTCCTGGATGGTGCCTTTGCTTTGTTGTTCCCTATTTTCATTTCTTCCTTGTGCTGCTTTTCCCACTGTAATGCCATTTTCCTTGGAATCCTCCTGCCACCTTCCTGGAGAATGTTGGGAAAGGTTGAGTCTTCCTGTTTACAAGCAGAGAAAATCCCTTCCTGGCCAGCCCCTGTCGCACCTCCTGGGCAGTGCAATCAACAATTCCTAATTGTTTTTCCAGGCAGAAATGTAAAGACAACATTTTTCCTACTGCTGAAGGCATGAAAGGCAGGATGCAGAATATGAAAACACGTTTGGAATTCTTTCACTGCTTCAAGCATAAATCCTCCATCTCTGTGTTCATCACCATGTGCAGGGGCACTTTGTCCTGCTTTTCCCAGGCTTTTTCCCTAATCCTATTCATGGAGCAGAGACAGATAAATAAATTAACAGCTGCCCCTTCCTTCAGGGAAAATGGAGCTGGTGATGGATGCAGCTTGTTCTGGCAGCCCCATCCCACAAAGCTTCTCCCATTTTCCCTTCCCAGCCAAGAAAAAAGATCCCCATGAAGGAATTTTGTGGCTGGTTGCTTTTCCTTGGCTCTCCCTGGGCATCCAAAGGAGCCATCATCAGTTTGGCACCTATTGCTTTGCTCTGCAGAGTGCCAGAGGTGTTGGAGAGGGCTGAACATGCCAAACTCTGAGCAGAATGTGCAGCTTCTGTGCAAAATCCTCCTGCAGAGCTCTGCCAACCATCCCCACCCTGGCCTTCTGTCCCGGACTCATCCCTGCCCTGTTCAGACCCCTCTGTGGAAGGGATGATGATGATGAAGAGGCATAAAAGTCAATTTGGCAGTGATTTTCTGAAACCCCAGTGGTCCCAGGTGTTATCACCAGGGTGTTACCACCCTGATGCCATTCACCATGGTGAATTCCATGTCAGAGGTTCTCCATGTACATCCCTGGGCTGCTCCAGGACTCCCTGAAGCCAAACAAGCTCCCCAGGGGTGCAGAGGCTGTTCATGGTTCTGAAAGAAATACACAAGGTTTAAAAACCATGTCAAAATCTGAGGAGAAACCATGGAAATGTTCCAAACCAGGAGCAGCTGTCCATGGATGCAGCGGAGAGCTGGGGCTGGATCCCTTCCCTCCAGCACTTGTGCTTGAAAAGGTGTCCCTGATCCTTTGGGGTTTTGTTATCCCAGCTGGGAGATGAAAGCATGCAGGGGTGTCATGGGAGTGAGGGTGAGTTATTCTCTGACACACACACACACACACACACAGCCCTTATCTCAGTTTATCCCATCAAACACCCCCAAGGGAAGCCAGCTCCCAGTGGGAAAGGTGGCTCAGAACCTTTATTTACAGCTCCTCTCTGTTTTTTGGAGCAGCCATCCAGAAACTCCTCATTTATTCAGAGAAATGAGCAGAATCTGAATTCCATCCCCCCTCTGGTCACATCTGCCCTGGGGTATTTTCCTTCCAGTGCAAGCCCTGAATTGTTTCCAAGAATTTTGCACCTGGCTCAGCCACCCATTTTCTTTTGCTAACCAGCTCTCTGCTGATTAAACAATCTATTGTGGCTCACGGGGATTTTTTGTTTATTTTTTAAATAAATTGAATGCTGGTGAAGGAATAGAAAGAGTTTCAACAGCACCACACCCTCCCACACTGCAAAAATCCAACAGCACAGGCATGGCTGGATATCAGCTGCTCAAATTGAGGGATGGTCAGGATTGGGCAATTTTTTCCCCAAAAATGTGAAAAAGGGAATGAACTGAGCTCAGCAGGGATTTGGAGGAGGTGGGCTGGCTGTTCCCACTGGGATGGGAGAGAGAAGGAGGAGCTGCTGCTGTGCTCTGTCCCTAAAGCACTGCTGGGAACAGCCAGTTTGGTTTTCCAAACTCATCCAGGCTCCTTCCCCTTTGTAGAAGCAGCTGAACAAGGTCCCTGCCTCCTCTCTTGTGGAGGATCTCATCCAAAATTATGCAACTCGAGAGGAAAAAACATCATTTATGGAGGCAAATTAAGGACTAATTCCCCTAAATTGGGATGTGAAGAGCAGAGTGTTCTGAGTCCCACAGATCGCAGAGATGAGCAGCAGCCCATTAAGGTGTCAGCACAATCTCCACACAAACACTGCTCTGCACTTTGGCAACAGGAACAGCTTTAAAACCTCTTTTTTTGGCTGGTAATGAATCTCCTGGGGAGAATAACTAACTTTGCAAAGATTTGCTTTGGTTCTCATGAAAGGGAAGGAGGTTTGGGCTGGTTTGGGATGCTCCTGGGGATGTGCAGCCCCTCTCCAAGAGGTGGCTCAGGAGGAGGGAGTGCCCTGGGCAGGGCTCAGCCCTTCCAGCACTGGATATCCCCTGCACAAAGGGCTGGATTTGGTCCCCAGAACTGAGCCAAAACCCCTCTTCAGCTGTGAGCAAAGAAACTTCCACATTTGGAATTATCAAAGGCACCCCTGGTTCAAGATGAGTCCCCCAGTCTTTGCTGTTTGTACATTTTAAATACAATTCTGCATGATTGCCACTATTTAAAAAAATCAGCCAGGCTGCTTTCATCAAAACTCTTTTGGAGAAGAAATTTTGATTCTCAATTAGTCAGAAAAATACAGGGTGCATGGAAATTTAAATGCTGCTGGGGAAAATTTATGCTCATAGCTGATTGCAGGCATCAAATTAGAGCCTACTTATTACTTTTTGTTGTGGTATCCAAAAATTTCAGGGTTGAAAGACAGATAAATTTACAGATAGAAAACTGCTCCCAGTAACAGGCTGGCAAACTGGTTTGACAGACTGGGATTGGGCTCTGGCTGCTGCTGATGCCATTTTCCAGCAGATTTTCCATTGGCAACCAGCAGCACTGCAAAGCCAAGAGGAATTTAAAATGTGATTTTCTCCTAGCTCGTCCTCACTGGGATGTGTCCCCTGCCATGGAAATGTGTCACTAAGTTGAGTTTAAGGCAGAATGAGATTTGCTGTTGCCTCAACTTCCGTAAGTGTTTATGGTAAATTTTTTAATACCTCAGGAGCCATTCCAGCAACAAAAAACCAAAGACCTCTGGAGTCATTTGCCACCTTCAGCCTCCGGAAACCTTTGCAAAGTGCCCTCAGCAGAGCTTGGAGAGCTCTCCCTTCAAGGCAATGATGTCATCACAAATATTTTGCAGCTTTATTTATTTTGATGCAACCGAGGTTTGCTGGAGAGCACTCAGTGATGCCTCAAAATAGCCATCATTAAAGGCTTCACCAGCGGCTTTCCCAGGCATTTTCCAGCATCAGGCATCCAAAATCCAGGTGTGAAACATTTTATTGCTGCCTGCAACAGGCCATAAAATTCCCTGCTCCTCCTGGGCTGTGAGGCGCTGCCAGGGCTGCCAAGGTCATTCCAGGCTGAGGCAGGAGGAATGAGGTGTGGATGCTCCCCACCCTCTGGGGCAGTCAGGGACTTCTTAAAGTATTAAAAATTCTTTTAAATTACAATTTTATGAGTGAAGAAGGGAGATAGTCTTGGTGAGAAACTCCTGTTGAGAGCACACTGTGAACTGCCTGATGTGACTCACAGGATTCCCACAGGGAAGAGCCCACAGGGTTCCCACAGGGAAGAGCCCTCTGCTTGCCCAGTTTTACATTTTCCTTGCTCTTTCCTTGCTCCTTGCTTACCTTGGGAATGCCACCAGGATTTTGCTATGGTTTTGTGCTGTTTTCTACTTAGCTGAACAATAATTTTTCTCCTGCAGTTAATGGCAGTGTTGTCACAGCTTCAGCCTCTTTCAAACCCTGAGGAAGCTGCACTGGGAGCCTTGGTGGACACTCCACAAACAATTCTGCCCCTCAAAGCAGAGGTACATCAACATTTACCCTCTCACCAGGACTGGCCAAATCTGAGTTCCTCTCTCCTGCCAGCTCCAGGGTTTGAACCACATCCCACACTTTGTGTCTCTGGGTGTCTCCAGCATCCCTTTGTGTCCTTTTGGGGACAGGCACTGCTTTTCCCCAGCCCTGAAGCAGAAGAATGGCCCATGACACCATGGCCTGTCCTGCTGGACAGATGGAGGTGTCAGCTGGCTCCCTCCTGCCCCAAAACATTGACTTTTTTGCCACTCCCCTGCCCAACGTCCTCCTCAGGCACAGCCAGGCAAACAGACCTTGCCCTGGGAATCTTTCCAACACAAAGATGAGATGCTTTTCTCTGACTGGTTTGTTTGAGATGCAGGAACCAGTTCCACAGTGGGACTGGGCCCAGCTTGGCCCCGTTCCCATCTCCTCATAAATCACAGGCTGACTTCTGGGAGTGCTGGTGAAGCCCTGCTGTAAAAACCCACCAGCCCAGGGACATTTCTCTGCCCCACCACCTCCACCCTCTTCTTTGGAGCCATGGCCACTCCAGGAACCTACAGATGGTTTTTTGGGATCCCATGTTGCACCCAGGCAGGACAGCACCCACTCTGCTGCTCCAGCCCCTTGAATGAAGGAACCTTTAGCTCAAACAGAAGGTGGAGGTGCTTCCAAGTCTCCAAAATGCTCCCAAAGATTTTCTTCCAGCCTCACTGCAGCACCCTGGGACACCTCCCCTGTAGCAGCAGCAGCAGTGTGACTTTTCCTGGAAGGAGGAGGGTTGGATAAACTCATGCAGAACCCAGAGCAAAGGAAATGCAAGATTATTCCATAAGGACAGCAAGAATGTGGTCCTGACACTGTGAGATGCAACCCAGGGAAAAGATGAAAAGAAGAAGTGTTGGAAGGATTCCAAGGAGTATTTGAAAGGTCCTGGCCCTTCCCTGTTTTTGAATCCCTTCCCCTTCCTCCCCCAGGTGAAGGTCCCCAGGCTGCCAGCACCCATGTCCACTGCTCAGATCTGTGGCTGCGCAGCACTTGAGGGAAAGTTATTTTTAGGATCATTTTTCAACAGATGATGGAAACTCTTCTGTCACTTGCACAAACAGAAAATCATTCTGGCCAATGCCCAGAGGTTCCTGGCTGCTTTTGAACTCTGTGCTCATCAGCAGCCCCTGGGGCTCCAGTGTCTCTTTGAGCTGGTGACTCCTTCAAAAGAGGCAGCAGGAAAGGAAGGAATTTCACTGAAAATGAAAGTGCAGGAGAATTTCACTGAAAATAAAAGTCTCAGGGCTCTGCTGGGAAGTGCAAGACAGAAAGTGGGAAGACAAAAGGTCAAGAACCAAGAAGGATGAGCATTCCCTTCATGCTCCTTCTTCAAGGAGGATGAAGATGATGAGGGCAGAGGAGAAGCTCTGCCACATTCCAGGGAATCTGGGAGGTATTTCTGGATCACAGACACCCTGAGCCCTGCACCAAATGCGTCAGGTCTGCTGGATGTGATGCAAGAACACAGTAACGTTTGTTCTTTTCACTTTCCCTGGAGTTTATTTGCAGAGGTTTGGCCTTACAAGTCCATTTAAGACAGGCTCATTGAGAAATTATGCTCAAGTATTTATTCACACTGATAACTCAGGGCATTTGGCTCCAAGCCTAACAACACACTTGTTGGGAATTAATTCCGTGATAATCTTTATCAGTTTGTGGTAGACACAGCTATAAACCTCCTCTGTGGATAGATTAATAACTGGAGAGCCGGTGAGGCATTAAATCAACCTCAAAAAGCTGTTTATTGTGTGTATCCTCCCCTGCAGCACGGCTTACCCAGCCTGGGCAAAAAATCCTCTGGAAAAGAGAGTTGGGAATGGGGAATTTGAGGCTTCTGATGCAAAAGCAGCTCAGGCAAGGCTGGGGGCTGAGCGTGCAGCACTCAGGGGCTCGTCCCTGGAAATGAACTGGAGCAGCTCCTTGTGCAGCACACAGGGGGATGTTCTTCCCTCTTCCCACACCCCGGGCTCCCAATGGGGATCCCGAATCCAGAATAAACACCCAGCTTTAGTTCCCTCTCAAACCCAGGAGGCCAAGAGGCTTCTCCAGGAGTGTTCCCCATTGGGTTCCTCAAGCCTTGGAATTTGTTCTGGGCAAATCCCAGCACTTTTGGGGTGGGATGGGAGCCAAAGTGAGCCTGTTGTGCTGCTTGGAGCTCCCAGTGGAGCAGGACAAGGAGTGTTTCCTTCTTTTCCAAAGCAGGACACGTTGTCCTAGGGAATCAAATCCATGTTGCTGCTTCTGATCAAGCAAATTAGGAAGGCAATTATTTTAATGACTTTCCCCCCCTTTATTTATTTAATTAATTTGTTTTTCAGGACACCAAGAACTTACATAACAATTATGTGGGGCCAGGATGGGTTGGTTTCCTAAGGAGATTGTTTATCCTAATGATTCCCAACTTGTCAACAGGAATCAAATTCCTGTGGTGAATAAAGAGGGAAATCCTGGCATCTTGGAATATTTCACCCAGCTCAAATCAAGCACCTCTGGTAATAATACCATGGGGGAAAGGCAAATTGAATAAAACTGCTGGAAAAACCAGGATTTATTCCTTGTCTCCTTTCCTTTCCATCAGCACTTGGATCAGTTGTTTAGGGAAGAGGCTCATCCTTCCACAGGGCTTTGAGTTCAGTTCAGATGCACCAGGACCAGCCCTTTTTTATGTCATATATTTATGATGGGACTCTTGGGATTTCTTTAAGGCTTGGGAACATTTACAGTGGAAGAAGAGGTATTGGCCCTGGATGATTTTTGAAATCTATTTTTATTTTTTAGAACAAAATATGATATTATTAAAGAGCATATTAACATGATAACATTTTAAAAAGCAGCATGAACAATACCAGCAATGCAACAATGAAGTCACCAAGAGAGTCATGTGAGTTTTGGCAGCTTCTCCCCAGAGAATTTTTCCCTAAAAATCTGTTCCGCTTGTAGCCAAGAGAATTTGTCAGGGATCTGTGGTCAGGTGGAAGCTGCACACGTTAAATCTGAGAATGTCAGCAGAAATATTTCATTATTCCATCTATTTTTGTTGACGTTGACAACAGTTGCCATCAATTGGTCAACATTTGCTGACCACTGAATGAAGGGGCTCTTTATAGAGGCACTGGAAAAGATCTGGGCTGTTTCCAGAGACAATTTCTGGGCTCTCTTGGCAGATGCTGAGGGGTTTATTTAATGCCATGTGCTATATATAAAATATAAAATAACTCATGTATAATCTAAGACCTTAAATAACTCAGGCCATACATATCTCTGTTAAAATATATTATATATATTCATTCTACTCACTGCTCACATCTAAAAATCACTAATTTAATGTTACTCAACCATTTTTCAAGTCCCTGAAGGCTTTTGCCTTTCTGCCAGACCTGTTGGGGTTGAGTTGGCTTTAAAAAATTTTTTCTTTCCAACCTTTATCTTTAATAAACATCCAGAGCTATGAGGACAAATATCCATGGTGCATTCTCCTTCTTGGAATCTCAGGATCCCAGACTGGGTTGGGTTGGAAAGGACCTTAAAGCTCTTCCTGTTCCAACCTTTTGCCATGGGCAGGGACATCTTCCACTGGACCAGGTTGTTCCAAGGCTGTCCTCGAATATTTACAACCCAAATCATTGTATGATTCCATGATTCTATTAAAAGTGGGGAAAAAAGTCCTTTGGAACCAGCTCATTTTCCCTTTTCTTCCCAAATAAAAGCACTGGAGGGATCTGCATTGCAAGTGAGCATCTCCAGCTGTTAGAAATTTTTATATTTTTAATTAAAATGTTTGTTTTTTATTAATTATGAGAAATGTCACATTCAGAGGATTCTTGTCACAACAAAGGGACAAATTTCTGCTCCTGGCAATCCCATTGCTGCCCACCACCTTGTGTCCAGGGTAAATTCATTCCCTGATTTTCATTCCAACAACAAAACATAACTCTGAGAGCATTCATATTCCTCGACTATTTGCATGAGGGAAACATGAAATATCTGCCCACATTAAAGCTAGCCCATGAATTAATGTCCCTTCTCCACTTCTGCAATTTCACACCCTGGGGCCGGGGAGTTTCCTCCCCCCAGAGTCCAGAGGGGAATTTCTGGCAAATCAGCTCCCTGGGAAAGCTGATAATGGGTGGCAAAGGGATCTGATCCTGTGGGATGGGCAGTGCCAGGGGTCCCTTTTCCCTCTGTGGACTCTGAGGCAATGATGTGTTGTAATTAACTCATTCTCTGTGAGTTAATTACAACGATTAGAGGCACAGCTCTGAGCAGAGGCCAACACTGGAACGAGAGAGGATGCTCAGACCTACAGGTCTAGAGAAAACCAAGGAATTATCCTCTTGCCCTAAAGCCTAAAATTCCTGGGAATTCATCTCCCTTATTCCAACTGCACTTTCTACCCACTGCAGCCTGGGTTGCTCTGCATATTTTCCATTCCTGCCAGGCTCCTCTCCTCACCCTGAGCTCTCCTGGATGAAACAGATCCAGGAATTTGAGCAGCCCCAACGTCCCTTTTTAGGGCTGCGCAGCTGGGAACCCGTGGGAACCGAGTCCTTCTCACAAAGGGGTTTCCTCAGCCAGAGGATGGCCATGGGGGAAGCGAAATGGACTTTGGCGGGATGTGCTTGAGACAGCAATCCTGATTATTAAAAATAGATTATTTCCCTTATCAGCATCCATTAATGGCAATGCTCAAGGCATGGATTGATCTTCCTGGGTTTCCTTTCTCTGCTGACTTTTAGTTCTGTGGCCTGAACAGGGAGACTGGGCAGGTTCACCCTCATTTCTGGCCCATCCCCTTTTTGGCCCAAGCTTTGTGAGGACAAGAAATCCAACAGTGAAATTGCTGATTAAATCACCCTATGAGATAATGCTTTTAAAGACTTAAAAATGCTTATACAACCACCCTGCTGAGATCAGTCTGCAGCATGGGGCTGAAGCCAAGACTCCTCCTCTCCTCCCTGGCTGAGGAGTCGGTGCCACGCTGGGATGTTCAGGCAGGTGAGATCCCATCTCCTGCTGCCACACCTGGAAAGGCACTGGGCTGTGCCATGGGAGCAGGCTGCTGGCACTGTCAGGCAGTGATATCATGGTGCTGTCACCCACCACGCCCTGGAATTACTCAGGGCTTCCATTCAACTCCTTTTGGCTCGAGGAAGAGAAAAGCTGCTTCCTGTCATCGTCAGGTGTGAAGGTATGGGCTCCTGGGAACATCCCAGAATGCCAGGATGGGTCAGGTTGGAGGCACAACAGTGGGACACTGGTGTCACCTCCCTGCTCCTGCAGGGCCATCCCAGCCTGTGCTGGTGCCTGGGATTTCCTCCTGGAGTGCAGGGGCTTTGTTCCCCAAAAGTCACCCTATTTTCAGGAGGTCTGACCTCTCTCTCTGATCATTCCAGTTTCTCCCTCCGTTGTGCTCTAAAACACTTCATCAACAAGGAAGATTTTCTTCCTCCTTATTTGCAGCCTAGGAACAGAGTTCTCCATGGCCTTTCCAACAGGGAGAGATACAATCCATCCTGGACAGACTTCAAAAGGATGCCAGGCTGATTTAGGCTAATAAAGAGCATCGAGATAATGAGATTAAAGCTGCCTTGTTCATGGTGTCCCTGCTGGAAACTGCTCCAGGACAGGGCTTCCATGTTGTGGAACCTTGGGAATTAGAGAGGAATTTTGCTGTAGCCCAAAAAGCATTGACCTGGTTGTGCAGGCCTCCCACACCCAGCGCTTCAGAGGTTCCTTGGGAAAGATCAGGACACTGAAGTGTTCCCTGTTCATTTTCCCATCCCCAGACAGAACCGGGCAGCAATCCCCAGCCAGTGGGAACATCGTGTTCATCTTGTCCCTGGAGAAATCCAGGACACATTCCCAAGGGTGGGAACTGAAACCCAGCTGGTGCTGAGGAAGAAAAGGGCACCACGCAGGTGAGTGTGACCAGTTCTCCCCCTCTGCTGGTCTGGTTTAGAATCATGGAATGAGTTGGGTTGGAAGGAATCTTAAGGATCATCTCATTCCATCCCTGCCATGGGCAGGGACACCTTCCACTGTCCCAGGTGGCTCCAAACCCTGTCCAGCCTGGTCTTGGGCACTGCCAGGGATCCAGGGGCAGCCACAGCTGCTCTGGGCACCTGTGCCAGGGCCTGCCCACCCTCCCAGGGAGCAATTCCTTCCTGATATCCAATCTAAAGCTACTCATTTTCAGTGTGAAGCCATTCCCTGTGTCCTGTCCCTCCAATTCCTGATGAAGTTCCCTCTCCAGCCTCCCTGCAGCCCCTCCAGACTCTGGAAGGTGCTGTGAGGTCTCCACACAACCTTCTCCTCTCCAGGCTGAACATTCCCAGCTCTCCCAGCCCCTCCACAGGAGAGGCGCTCCTGTCCCTTTATCAACTTTGTGGCCTCCTCTGGAATTGCTCCAGCAGCTTCAGTTCCATGTCCTCCTTTTGCTGGAATCAGCAGACCTGGGCCCAGTATTCCTCGTCCACTGGCAGTGTCCAGCTGCATGTTATCCCCATGAAAATCAGGACTTGCCCAGCCACCTTCATTCTCCACCTCCTATACTATAATTTCTTTATCAACTTTGTGGCCTCCTGTGGAATTGCTCCAACAGCTCCATGTCCTCCTTGTGCTGGAATGAGCAGACCTGGGCCCAGTATTCCACATCCACTGGCAGTATCCAGCTTCAGGCCTTGCCCAGCCACCTCCACTCTCCACCTCCTGCAGCACCATTTCCAAACTACCAAAACCTCCCATGAGTTCAGCACCCCAAGAGTTAAATGAAGTCAGAACAACAGAGGAAAAGATTCATTTATTCCAGGCTTTCTGTGGAATTTCTCTGGAATACACTCGGCAATCCAGGAAAAAGCAAAGCGCTCCTTTGGGAAGCGGTCTGGGAATGTGAGAGTCCCCTGGGAGGATGGAGACGGGCTTTGCTGTGGCTTTGGGGAGGCTGCTGGAGCCCTGGGAAGGACAGCTCGGGGCTGTGGGGCTGGCAGTGCCCATCAGGGACACTGGGGACTGTCCCTGTCCCTGCCTGGGGACACGGGCAAGCGAGGCGGGCCCTGCGCTGGGGCTGCCACAGGCCCTGCAGCCCCCCCTGGCCTGGCAGGTGACCACAGGAAGCACCGAGCTCCTGAGCTCATTTCCACCAGCCCAGGGCTTCGTTAGGAGCAAAAATAACTCGGGAAAACAGAGCCAAAGCCGTGTTTGCAGTGCCTCAGTCACTCAGGGCCTGGTGCCTCCCTTCCGCCATGGCTCCTCCTGCCTCAGCAGCCACCTCTGGCACCTGGGATCCTTTCCATCACCCTGCTCCCTAAAAAGCAGCCATCACCCTTGTTCATTCCCATAAATTCTGTTTCTCTTCTGCAAGAGGCGGGGTTTTGCACCAAAGAACAGGAGGAATGCTCCTCACCCAAGTGCTGTCCCCGGTGTTATTCCTCTTGAGATCCCCATGGCATTTCCTACAGTCTGACTCTTTGAACGAGGAGCTTTCCCAGCCCATTTCCAAATAAAGCTGTAGGAACAGCCAGTTTTTCAGCTTGGTGGGTGAACAAAGAAAGCAGAGGAAAATTAATTAGCTGAGCCCAAGCAGAGCTGCATTTCCACCTCTGTTGTTTTGTAAAACAGCAGCGACAAAGAAGATGAATTAGACCAAAACCAAGAGATTTATTTTGTCTGGGGACCATTGGTTCTTCTTTTTAACTTCTTTTCTAAAATATAGGTCACATTTCAAAAGGGAAAAACCAAGCCCTGATTCTGAAAGATGAGGCTGAAAGGCTTCTTTCAAGCTGTCAAAATGAAAAACTTCAGCACATTTGGGGGCAGGGAAATCCTTGAGGGACACACAAACACACACACACAAAACCCGGCCCAAAAATGTGTAAATCATTTCCTTCTTCCATAAACAGCATTTTCTCCAAAATTTTCAATCTACTGAGGACAAAATTCCACAGATCTCCTTGGCAGCATTCCCCTGGATGAGGGCTAAATCTGAACAGAGCATTGATAGAAAGACAAGAAGATCCAGGGACAAAGATTCCATGCAAGAACAAGGCATGGAAGAACTCATGGCAGGAAACGAGTTTGCTTCCAAGTCAGGCACTACTGAACCCTGTGGCACAGCAAACATCCTTTGATCCAGCTCCAGGAGTCACTGATAAGCAGGAAGGGTTATTTCTCACTCTCAGTTTGATAAGAAATGTCCACATGCTCCCCCCAGAGGAATTAAAACACAAGAAAACCAAATCTGGCTGGGCTTAGTTCCACTCTGCTGTGCTTGGAGGAAAATGGAGCAATTGAGCTCAGTCTGTATGCAGCAGTTTATTAAGTTGTGCATAATTAATGAGCAGCGACGTGCTCCATGTGTTTTCTGAAGTGATTCCATTTCCTGGGGATGAACTCACAACTGACTGTGCATTGCTCCTTCTTCTGGCTCACATTAAATATGAAATATTCATGGAAATACCAACTTTGCAGGGTTCTTCACACTGAAATGATGGTTTAGAGCTGGAGGACCCCACTACCATCCAAGAAATCTTCAAAAAAGGTGACTCAGCTCATGTTCCTCACTCAGGAAAACCTCAGATGTCCTCATTTCCCTCATACCCAACATCCCCAAACTTTCCTGCTTTCACAGAAACCATCCTGATTATCCTCTGGAAGGCAGACTTTATCAGAAATCCATCCAAGCTGGGGACAGCATTCCCAGCTGACAAACCTCACAATTCTTGCAAACACAGTGGCTCCTTGGGAGGAGTGCCTTGAATATGATGTAGAATGTAAGGGTTAGAAAATAATAAAAATTAGTGTGCAATGCACTGAGAGAAAAGCCTTGGTCTGACCACTTCCTCCAGCAAGAAGAACAAACACAGCTCCTCAGGATGTGAAAACACATCCCCCAAGATGTGAAAACACATCCCCCAAAGTTGTGAACACACATCCCCAAAGTTGTGAACACACATCCCCCCAAGGTGTGAAAACCCATCCACCCAAGATGTGGCTGTGAAGGAGCTGTGCCCCTTTCAAGTCAACCCTGGTGTTCCAGAAGCCCTGAGGTGACTACAGGGTGAGTCCTCAGTGCCACCTTCTCCCACCACACTCCCAGCACCTGGATCTGGCTCCTCAGCTGGGCCAGGCAGCTTTGGGGGATGCAGGAAACACCCAGAGAGACAAATGTTGGGGCCTGGAACAGTCACACATGGGGGACATTTGCTGTCAGGTCCAAGCAAACTGGAAGCTCAGCACTGCAGTGGGTTTGGAGCATTCCCACATTCCCACAGCTTTGCCCCAGGCCTCTTGGTCCCAGTTCCTGAGAGATGTCTGTTGGATCAGCAGCACCAGTTTGCTCCCTGTCAGACCTTTCACATCCAAGTCACTGTGCCAGTTTTTCCCACTGGGCTGGCCAGGGTTCAGCTATTTGCACCTCTCATTCCTGGGCTATTGTTTATCCATCCAGAATTTATCCCCCAGCAGCCACGCTGCCAACCAGCAGAGATTTTGTACCACGCCAGGTGAAGCTCCCAGCTGTTCCCTGGGGATTGGTGCCTCTGGAGTGTTGGCCTCAGGAGGAGCCCAGGGCAGCCTCCACATCCCTCTGTGAGCCCTGATGAAGTTAAAAATTAAAGAAATAATTCAAATGGCCAATTGAAACACTCCCCTGGCGCAGAGCTGTGGGAGGATCCTGATCCATCTCCATTGCTTCCTGCTTTTAAACATTCCCTCTGCTCCATCAAGCCACTGTAGGACCAAAGCCAAAGTGACCTCCAAGGCTGTGGCCAGTGAGCTGTGCCCTCCTCAGCTGTCCCACAGCTGGCACAGGGGTTTTGGGGTTTACACAGAAAGGAGCTCACCAGCACCAGCAGGGGATGGTGCAGGGCACATTTCCCCCAGACTGGCTCAAAGAAGGTGTTTTCCCCCTCCTGAATTCAGGACTGACCACCACCATGTGGAAATCTTTGTGGGGTTGCAGTTCTGCTGTCATTCCTGCCTTAAAAGGTGCCCTGTGGCCAGGAGGGATCAGTGCCAGGACGCCCAGACCCCCCTGAGGTCAGGTGCAGTGTAGGGACAGGGCTGGAACAAACCGCAGTGCCAGAGCTCAGCTGCTCTTACAACCTCCCTGCTGCACAGCAGGGAAAGACAAGCTCAGCTTAATTATTCTCTGGACAATTAAACTCTGCAAAGGCACATCAAGGCTGTAGCACATCAAGGCAGAGCAGGTGGATTTGTTGCAGAGCTGAGAACAAATGTAGGGCATGTGAAGAGCGGGGTGAAAGTTAAACAGATCTGAGAAAGTGATTATCAAAAGCAGGGAAAAGAAGGAATTTCAGGAAGAATTTCTTCATGGAAAGCATGGTCAGGCATTGGAAGGGGCTGCCCAGGAAGGTGGTGGAGGTGTCCAAGGAAGGGCTGGAGGTGGCACTCAGTGCTCTGGGCTGGTGAGAAGGTGGGCATTGGGCGCAGCTTAGATTCGATGATCCTGGAGGGATTTTCCAACCTCAAGGCTTCTGGGATTCTGGGATTCACCAGCCCTGAACTGGAATTCTGAGATTCACCAGCAGCATCTTCCAGGGAGTGCAGGGATGCACAGGATGGGGAGAAGCAAACCCTGAGGGACCCAAGTCCAGCGAGAAGCTGCAGTGATGCTGTGGGTGAGGCTCTTCCAGCAATGGAGCCAGTCCAAAATTGCTTCAGCCTGGAATGGCAGGGCAGGGCAGGGGGAACGCTCTGAAATGGGAGCAGGGACTGGCAGCACATCCCTTCGTGGGGACAGAAACTCCCTCCCTCCCCCTCCCACAACAGCCCAGGGCTACTGGGGAGGCTGTTGGGAAAGGATATGACCTTTGGGAAAGCACATCCGAGCAGGGAAGCTTTATTATTCCACAGCAGCTACAGCCTGAAGGAAGATTAAGTTGTCCCAGGGACAAAGCTGAGCTCTGCAGTCTCTCTGCCAGTGCTTTGTCAGGGCAGGGTTGGATTTAATGAGGGCTGACGAATAGCAATGGAATCAAGGGGCCAAAACAATCTCTGAGCACATCTGCATCAGCCAAACGTGTCCCATCAGATAGGTCTGACACACCAGTCCCCCAGGTGGGATTCCTCCTTGGAACGGCTCTCTGAGGAGGGGAGAGTTGGCTTAGAGATGTAAATGAGGATCACTGGGCTGTGCAGGACATGGATCCAGCTCATGGATCCCTTGGCTGAGAGCCTGCTGTGACTCAGGCATGGTCACACATCCCCTGAGCTGCATCCTGAGGGCCAGAGCCTTCCACACAAACTGCTGTTGGAAAACTGCTCCTTCCTGTGAGAAATGCTACTCACTTCCAAAAACTTAAAAGGTTTATTAAAACCTTATCAAAAATACAACAGAAGGCTGAATAGAGAAATCTTTCCCACCATGTGCTCACCCACACAATGGAGGTTTCACCTTTTAACCGTTCAGCCCCTCCCAAAGTTCTGACCATTGATTCCTTCACTGTCCAGGGGTGGAGATCACTGTCTTAAATCTTAACTGGAGGTCAGCTGTTGCCATAGTAACAATCCCACCCTCCCAAATGTCCCAAACCCAGGCCACCCCTGATAACAACACAAGGGGAGTAAAAAATAAATATAAATCTACAAAACTTCTCTTAAATATATATAAAAATATAAAAAATATATATTTATATATAATATATATATATCATATATAATATATATATATAGAGAGAGAGATTATATATATGTATATATGAATATGATATTTGCCTTTTCCTTGTGGGAGTCAGCCACGGCATTACTCATCTGTCACATTCCCCACCACAGGTCTGGAGCTGCCATCTGCCACCTCCCCACCTCTGCAGTGCCACCACGTGTCCCTCTCCAGCAGGGCCATGGCTCAGCCCACCACAAACTGAGAATCCCCATGTTTGCTTTCTGTACTCATGCTCTGCAGTCTTGTTTTCTCCCCTTTTGTTACCAGGATCCATTTGTGATGCCAGGCAAAAAAAGAGGGAAAAAGGCAAACTGATTTCCATCTTCTTGGGATATTTCCATCTTCCCACAGCCACCTCCTGGCAGCACTCTGGTGTCTGTGAGAGTGACCTGAGCTCTGCAGGGAAAGGAGGAGGATCTGAAATCTTCAAGAAGGAAGAAATTCTTCCCTGTGAGGGTGGGGAGGCCCTGAGAGCAGCTGTGGCTGCCCCTGGATCCCTGGATGTGGCCAAGGCCAGGGTGAAGGGGGCTTGGAGCACCCTGAGGGAGTGGAAGGTGTCCCTGCCCATGGCAGGAGTGGCACTGGATGGGCTTTAATGCCAAAATTCTAATTCTGTTTCGCTGGTCTTCCCCAATCAACCAACATTAACTGGAATTCTCCCTGCAAGTCTTGGGCTCACTTCACCTCTGTCTCCACATGCAGGAGAACCAGCTCCCTCAGGGGAATTCCCTGCAGAAACCACTGGAAATGCCCCCATTTGCCCCTTTTCACTGGCAAAGCACCATCCTTGCCAGGCCAGTGGCACCAGAACAGTCTGATCTGCCCCAGCTGTGCCACACACCTTCCCTCAGTCCCCTGCTCTCTGCTGAACCCCTCCAGGGCTCTCAGGAAAGCTCAGTTCGTTTTTGGGGTGCTTGCAGAGTTCACAGCCTTCACAGTGCCAGCCTCCCTGATGAAGATAAACAATTTCTGTGACACTTTCCTAATTATGGAGAAGAGTTTCCTAAGGGGGACTGAACTCTCTGCTCTGCACTGATGGGAAAAGGAATAACTGACATAGTTGCAGCATTTTTCATGCTGGAAGATCCAAAATCCTGCTGTAAACACAAGCTGTGAGTGGGGATTGCTTTGTTCAGCACTGAAACACAACTTTGAAAGTGAAAAGGAGCAAGGCAAAGATTGTTTGGGGGTTTAGGTTGGGAATTGGGAGGTTTCATAAAAAGGACATTATAGTTTGGGGGAGGAATCACAGATTTGAGGGGTTTATTTAATACCACGTGCTAAATATAAAATAACTCATGTATAAAATTATTTGAGCAGGTTGTGGCCCAGTTCCTCTCATGGGAAATGCAGAGCAGTTGGATGAACATCCTGTTTAAGACCAGGATTTTTCCTCTCTGACAAACCATCAGAGCTCTTCCAAAATGGATCCAACCTCGTTCTTCCCAAATCTCTCTGTAAATTCCTTGAGGATTGGAAACACAGTCATTGGGAATGGCATTGCTCAGGAATGCTCTGCTTCAGGGAAATGATCTCCTCGTCCGTGGAAGAGGAGCTCAGAGCCAGCCAGGAGAGCCCCTGATTCCCAAAATTTGCCCATCTGTGCCACCTAAACCAGGCAAGAGCTGCCAACAGACCCAGCCCAGGGAGGGATCTCAGTGCAGCTTTTTGGGGTGGGTTTTATAGGATTTGGGTTGCCTAGACCAGAGCTACAAATGCCAGCATGTGTCCCTACCCTCCAAGGGATCAGTATTGCCTGGCTGGCTCCCAGGACGTGGAATAAGAGCAAAAAGGACTCGCTGCAGGTGCCACCTGTGGCCACAGCCCCTCGTCCCTGCCCTCCCTGTCTGTCCCTGCTGCGCTCCCTGCCTGGGGACACGGACAGTGACACACTGGGGGTGGCTGGGCCACTTCCCAGCTGCTCTCACACCAGGCTGGCACCACTGTGGTGCCACTGGGAGAAAAAGCAGAGCCAGCCAAGCTCCGAGTGGGAAGAAAGGGAAAATGCTGGCAAATGTTGACCTGTCCATCCTGAATGTCACTGCTCCTGCAGGTGATGTTCCTGTCCCTGCTCAGGGCAAATCCAGGAGGGTTTTCCTGTCCCTCATTCCTGCTGGGGTGTCCACAAGCCTCTCCATGGAAGAGGAAGGGAAGCAGAGATGCTTCTTGCAGGACACTTGTCCCCACCTCACCCATGGTGGCTGTCCCCTTGCCTGGACAGTGACAGGGACCCCCTGCTCTGCCTGGGCTGTTTTCCCAGCTCTGTCCTGGAGCCTTGCACTGGTTGGAGCTGTTTTCCAGGGGAGAAGCATAAACAGAGCTCTGAGGGACACTCATGACTGTTTATTTGCCTGGTGCTCTTGCCTCCTTTCTTGGTCATGGTTGTAAGAAAACATTTTTTTTTCCCAAACTTTAACAGAAAAACAAATTAATGGCTTCCTCCAGCCACGCTCTGCTGGCCAGCAAGAGCAGCTGTCACCCACAAAGGGTGGGAATTGTGACTCTGAAAAGACTGGGAACAGGTCCCTGGCTTTGGAGAGAGGCTGGGATCAAACAGAAGGAATTTCATCTCCAGAGAGGCTGCACAGCCAGGAGTGCCATCTTCTGGTGCTCACCCCAGTGATGGGCACAGTCACAGAATCCCACTGAGGTTGGAAAAGTTCTCCAAGTCCATCAAATCCAGCCTGTGCCCCATCCAGCACTGAGTGGCACCTCCAGGGATGGGCTCTCCAACCCTCCCTGGGCAGTTCCAGTGCCTGAGCACCCTTTCCATGGGGAAATTCCTGCTGTGCCCACCCTGAGCCTGCCCTGAGCACCCTTTCCATGGGGAAATTCCTGCTGTGCCCACCCTGAGCCTGCCCTGGCCCAGCCTGAGGCCATTCCTTTCATCCTGGATGCCCACCTGGCTGTCCCCTCCTGTCAGGAGCTGTGCAGAGGCACAAGGGCCCCCCTGAGCCCCTTTTCTGCAGCCCAAAGTCCTCACTCAATGCAGAAGGAGGGACACACTCCAGGCAGCTCCTTTCCAGCTCTTCCCAGGTATCCCCCTCCAGCCCCTCTCCTCCAGCTGCTTCCCTGCAGTCCCTCCTGCACTGCTGGATTTCCTGGCCCATCCCTGCAGGCTGTCAGCATTGAATGTCTTTTCTTTTGCCACCCCTGACCCTCTTTCTCTGGATCCCTGCTCCTGGCTCACCCTGGGAGAACAAGTTCTTCCTGGCTGTTCCTGGGGAGCAGCAGGGAGCAAACTCTGGGCTGAGCTCTGTGTCCTGAACCTTCTCCTCTGACAGATGTCCCCTGGCTGCTCCTTCCTGCTCACCTCTGGGGCCAGGAGCAGCTGTCCAGTCCCTCACACGTACTGGGAGTGACTCCATGAAGAATGGAAAAACACTGGATCAGGAGCAGACAGCTGAGCTGTGGGGAAGTTTCCTCCCCACCTGCCTGGGACAAGCAAAAATACAAACCCAAAAGGGTCCCTTGAGCTGCTGGTCTGGGATTTGGGGATATTTAACAATGAAGGGGATGGAAAGGAGGAGCTTTGGGCAGGTCTGGGGGTGCTGATGGGGAAACGAGGCCAGGGCTGGGTGAGGGAATAACAGAGAGGCAGAGAACATCCCCAGCTTGTGCTGAGGCTCCAGTGTGGTCACCCTGGTTCTTCAACAGAGCTGTGTGTTCATCTGGCCCTAAATGTGCCTGTGTGACCGTGTTCACAGGGGTCTGATGTTGAGGGAAGAGACGAGGATCTGACTCCATGTTTCAGAAGGCTTGATTTATTATTTTATTATATATATTACATTAAAAGTATACTAAAAGAATAGAAGAAAGGATTTCATCAGAAGGCTGGCTAAGAATAGAGGAGAATGATAACAAAGGCTTGTGGCTCAGACTCTCTGTCCGAGCCAGCTGGGCTGTGATTGGCCATTAATTAGAAACAACCAACATGAGACCAATCCCAGATGCACCTGTTGCATTCCACAGCAGCAGATAATCAATGTTTACATTTTGTTCCTGAGGCCTCTCAGCTTCTCAGGAGGAAAAATCCTAAGGAAAGGATTTTCCATAAAAGCTGTCTGCGACATGCCTGGGAACAAGACACTGTCCATGGGTGCCTCTCAGCCCTGCTCCTCTGGCCTGGGCAGGATTTCAGCTGGGAGAGCTTTGCCTCTGTGCTGCTCTGCAAAGGACTGAGCTCAGCCCAGGCTCCCCAGCTCCTGCAGAGCTCCCAGGAGCCATTCAGGCTCCTCCATGCCTCCCTCCATTTGCAGGATAACACACTGAGTGCTGAACAAGCCTCTGAGGGTGTGTTTCTGCAGGGCAGCCAGAGCTCGCGGTGCCAGCGCCTTCAGAACCTCAGGCTGCTCCACTGGAGCAATCTGGAGATGAAAACTGCAGATAGGGAAATGAGCTGCCAGGCCAGGATCCAGAAAGACATCTGAGAAATCAGGCAATTCTATTCCAAAGGCATAACTTTTTGTGTTCTCACAGCTACAAATATAGCTCCCAGAACAGGCTCTTCTCTGGCAGGGCTTGTCTATTTGGCTCATCAGAGTAGTAGCCAGGCAGAGGATAAAGATCTTTGCTATCAACCCTTTTAGCTAAGAAATGGAGTTTAAATGAACCTTTTATAGACAAACATCTGGAGAAGGGTGGATGGAGTGAAACTGTGCTGGGAATTCACTCCAGCACTTCTCTCTCCAAGCATTCCCAGTGCTCTTGCTCTTCTTCAGGGACATCATTTACAGTTTCTCCCCTGAATTTCACCAAAATGTTCTGAATGATTGCTCTGTAACAGGGTCACGAGGTTGATAAGGGGACTGGAACACATTCTTTAGGGAGACAGGCTGGAAAAGTTGGGGATATTCAGCCTGGAGAAGAGACAAATGTGTAGACACCACTCAGCCTCTTCCAGTACATGAAGGGGTTCCAAAGAAGCTGGAGAGGGACAATTCATCAGGAACTGGAGGAACAGGACAAGGGGAATGGCTTCACACTGAAAGAGGGGGAATTTAGGTTGGATATGTAGAAGAAATTCTTTACTGTGGGCTTGGGGAGGCACATCTGATTAGGATTAGCAGGATCTTTGCTGTTTGTCGAGCAATTTATCTTCTTGATTTATTTCCTAGGTCCAGTGCAATGCAAGGTAAGCCAGATCTTGCACCAGGAGGTCCCTCAGCTGTCCAGACCCTCTGTTGTGACTTCCTTGTGCAGTAAAAGCAGAGCCTGTTTGCACATTTGAAATGCGGGGCTGCCTAAACCATCTAAACGCAGCCTTGGGATTGCACTCCTCCCCTGCTCATCTGTTTTCCCTTTAAACATCCCAGGCATGAAACCCCCTCAGATTGGAACCTTTTGTGAGCTCCCAGCCTGATGAAGCAGCTCTGTCCATCTGAAGCCATTCCACCTTGTCCTGTCACTCCAGGCCCTTGGAAATTATCTCTCTCCATCTTCCCTGTAGCTCCCTCAGGCCCCAGTTAAGTCACCCCAAAGCTCCTTTTCTCCAAGCTGAACAATCCCAACTCTCCCAGGCCTAATCCCCAGTTTCATTTCAGGCAAATTTTAGGGCCAAAGCTTTCGATTTTGCCACCCTGGGGTCCTCTGAGCCAATTTAGTGGCAGTCCTTATCTATGGCTTGGCTCCTTCACCCTTTATAGCTACAAAGCAAACTGTCCTTTCTTGGCCTTTAGCCCAAACTTTGATGTCTTTCCAAGAGCTTTTCAACTGTGTTTTCATTTATGGACAGCTAGAACTTTCCCAGTGAAGATAAAGGGGTTTTTTGTCAGTGTCACATCTGTGGTTTGCTGTGAGGAATGTGTGAAAGTGCCTTTCTCAGCAACCTTTGTGGGTCCCAGCGATCTGCAGGCATCGCCCTGAAAACTTCCTCTGCTGCATAAACAGAGCAGGAGGGACCAGGACTGGAGGTGTCACATGAAACTTCATGCCTTGCACTGAAACTCAACTGATAACCATGGTTTCTTCCCATGTTAAATCTGCAGAGTTGCGAATTGGTTTAACACCTCATGGATGTCCAGGGAAATACTGCCAGCTCATCAACCCAGCCTGGCCAGCCACTGAAGCAAGGCTTGAACTGTTCACAGCACTTCTTCCTTTGGTCACTTCAATTTGGGACAGTTTCTTCATCTTTATGACTTGCAAAGAATATCCTGAAAAGTCCAATTCGGCGCCAAATAAACAATCTCAATTTGGTTTCTATTTGACTTACCAGTGTGATTTCCTGAGATCTGGCTGTGCTTGGGCTGGATTTCATGTTTAACATGATGTTTGACATGAACAGATTCTTAAACCTTGCCAGCTCTTCACTGTTTGTTTTCTTTTTTGCCCTTCTTGCCTCCCATTCCCCCATGGATGGAATTCCATGAGAACGCCCTGCCTCCTCCACTGTCCATCATTGTGACCTCTCCTTTGAAAGCAGAACTATTCCTAGGGAAGAATCCTTTCCATGACAATGGATGTGACTGAGCCATGAAGCAAAGGAAGATCAGGAATTATTTTGATGTGTAAATAATGTACTTTTGAGGGTGTTCTAAGGTAAACAGGCAGGGTCTCTGTTGCCCTTCTCACTATTGAAACACATCACTGTGAAGTAATCATTTTTTTTCTAAATTTAATCTTTCCATTGCTGCCAGGTCAAGAGGAGCTCTTTAATCTCAGAGTCCTCGAGAGTACTCCAGAATCCTGCAGGAATAAACACCCCGTGGTGGCTGTCCCTCTCCCAAACTGCTTTTCTGGAATGCCAGGACACTGGGGGAACTGCAGAGTGAGCAAAAGCCAAGAACCTCAGCTTTCCATGCTGACCCCACCTCCTCCTTCTTCCCAAGCCTTTCCATGTGAGTCCAGACCAAGCTGAGCCCGGTGGGGAGGGTCCTGAGGTGGGGAGAGGAGAGGGAGCAGTGCTCCCAGACAAAGGTCACTGCCATTCCCAGGACACTTTGCTGACATTCCACCTCCTTGATCCTTGGGAGCAGGGCAGGTTGGCACCTGCAAGGAATATTTTACTCTGCTTTTCCATTTATCTGCTAAATAAAGCCCAAATCCCTTTCTCTACCTTTAATCACAGCATTTCGAGAGAATTTCCCAGTGAATACACACAGCCACTTATTGGCTCTGTCTCCTCCTCAGCTGGAGTTAATTCAGAGAATAATGGAGGAACTTTATCTATTAATTAAAAATAATGACTTTATAAACTGGCAGATGTGTTAAACTTCAAAAGACCTGCATTGAAGGCCAATAGGAACAGGCAATTTACAAGCTGGGATAATAAAGGAAATTGCCTTGGAATGAGTTTATCCTGCAAGATGAAATCCTCTCCAGCCATTAGAAACTGCAAAGGGAATTATTGTGGCTGGTAGTCCTTCGATTAACCACATTTACCACCCTATTTCAGAGCTGTGGACACTTCTCTTGTACCAGGAAAAACCAGGAAAGGACATTTTCCCCTCAAAGGTAAATTCACAAAGAAGCCATTGCAGGGACTCCCATTTGTTTTCCTCCCAATTGTTTCCAGATTGTGCCTGCTCATTTTGCAAACAGAAGGAGTCCAGCTGGATGTTTCATGCTCCTCACATCCCCAACAGCAATAAAAGCTCTGCTACCTTTAATGTCACAGCAGAGAGCCAGCAAAGCCACACTTGGCTGCCCAGAGCGGTCATGGGTGGTTACGTGGCCCCAGCAGAGCTCTGGAGATGCTCAAAACTTGGGAATGGGCACTAAATCCTGGAAAGATTTGCTTTAAGTATCTAAAAGGTCTAAAAGTATTGGAGAGCACCCAAAGGAGGGACATGAGGATGGGAAAGGGTCTGGAGGAGCAGCTGAGGGCACTGGGATTGTGCAGCTGGAGGAGGCTGAGGGGTGTTGTTATCTTAGCACAGGGGTTCCATACTGTTGTCTCCCATCACTAAAGTCTCACATCTTCTTGGTGTTTTCCTGTGGGCAGCTCCTCAGAGCACTGCCTCTTTCTTCCTCACAAAGCAGCCAACTGACTCCAGTTCCCTTCCCAACACCACCCCACTCTTTTATAGCATCTTCTTCTCATTGCTTACAGCTGTGGCCTGTTAAAGTCAGGCCTGTTCCTAATCTTTGGTAATTGGCCCAGCTGCAGCTCCTTAGGAGTGAGATTACTGTCTACACCATCTTTATCTTCTCATGTTTTATCCCCCTACAGAGGGGAGATTCCTTGGGGCTGCAGCTCCTCCCAAGGGGCAGCTCTGATTTCTGGGACAGGGACAGGAGCCAGGGTAGGGCTGGGGCTGGGCCAGGGGAGTCCAGGATGGATTTTGGGAAAGGTTCTGCCCCAGAGGGTGCTGGCACTGCCCAGGCTCCCCAGGGATGGGCACAGCCTGAGGCTGCCAGAGCTCCAGGAGGGCTTGGACACCCAGGCTGGGATTTTGGGGGGTCTGTGCAGGGCCAGGAGCTGGGCTGGATGATCCTGTGGGTCCCTTCCAGCTCAGGACATTCTGGGATTCTCTGATTTTCACATGGGTGAGACAGACAAGCCCCAGAGCTGCCTGCAGCCCTCCAGGTGTCCTTTCCCCATGGGGAAAAGACAGGACATCCCCAAGGTTTGGGGTTTGGAGGGACAGCACAGCTGCACTGGGCACAGCTCTCACTGCTCACTGTCTCTTGTCAAAACAGAAGCATTTACACAGATTAGACAGCAAAGCCATGGGGTGAGATGTTTCCTCCCCACTTCCAAGCACAAGGGGTGGCCAACATTGACTCCAGACTCATCAGGACTCCAGTAATGGAGAGAAAAGTGCAGCCTGTGCCCTGGGGCTGGGGGTGACAGCCTCAATGACTGTGCCCCAGGCTGGTGGCTGTGAGGACACAGAGTGTTCACAGCCCCTGGATGATGTGGCTGCTGTCGGAGCTGCCCCAAATGTGTCCCAGGAGCCCAGGGACCTGTCCTGGCTGCCCAAGGACCTGTCCTGGCTGCCCAGGTGTCCGTGTGGAAGCTGCTGCACACCTGTAAGGAGCTGGCTGGCAGCATTTTCCTGGCTCTCCCCCTGCTTTCCAGCTGCCACTGAAATTAAAAGGAGCTAAAAATACCCAAATACTCTCCTGATAGCATTCTCCATGGAAGCAGGAGGAGAGGGGTGCTCTGCAGGCATGAATGAGTTTGTATTTAGGTTGTGTTTATTTGGGGAATGAGGGAAATCTGGATTTCTTGCCCCTGCAATGATGAGTTCAGGAAGCTCTTTTGAGGATTTTTTCAGCTGGGGATGCATCAGGCATCCAAACAAATAAATATCAGAGTATGGAGAGCCCAGCCAGGCCCTGTCCCCACCCTGGCAGGGACACCAGGACAGCACAGGAGCCTGGCCAGCGTGGTGGAGCAAGGCCTGACTGCTCAGATCTGCGTGTTCCACCCTCCTGACAGCTTTACAACACAAACTCCCTCTCATAAACCTGGGAAAGAACTCAGCTGCTGTTTGCTGCGTCCTCTCCACCTCCTGCTCTCATGATTTTAGGAGTGTGAGTTCAGAGCAGGGAGGATTGAGCCCAGAGATGGGAGCCAGCTCAGGAAAAAGCATCAGCATCTTTGCAAATCTGTCCAATTTGGGATCAGAGGGGTGGAAAGAAACCCTCAGGCACCTCCCACACCCCTACAGGAGGCACCTTTCCCCTCTCCTTAGAGAAATCTGTGTTTGTCTGGGGAGCTTTAGGCCAGGCTTAAAGGGGTTTTGTGCTGCACACCTGCGCTGGGCAGAGCTCACTGCTTCCAGCTGTGAAAGGAGGTGGAAATACCTGTGTGAAGGGAAAAAAAAACAGCTGGAATGTCCCCCAGGATCTGTGGCACCTTTGCATCAGCCCTGCTGTGAAATCCATCTTCTCCCCAAGGAAAGCCCAGCCAAAGCCCCTGGCTGCCACAAACCCGTGTGGGTGACTTAGGTGTGATTTGGTGGGAGAATAAAGCAGATGCTCAAAGCATTTTGTTCTTCTGAGAGCAAAAACTTCTCACCAAGCCACAGATGTTGGGTGGAAAGGGAAGGAACAAGAATTCCTCCTCAGAAAAGCAGCAGTTCAAAACAGAAATGGGGGAGCCTTGCTCTTGAGAGTCCCACAGATTGGGACAGAAAAATCCCAAAGCAGATGGGGAAAACGTGGGTACCTGTCACCCTCAGCCTCCCAACACCTTCCCACCAAGGCCTTGGTCCTGCCCCAGTGCAGCCCAGTGAATCCAGTTGGGAAGTTTGTTTGTGTGCCTGGAGGAGGGGACAGCACCTTCAGGAATGGCCAGGGAATGGAAAGATATCAAATGCCCCCCCAAAAATAGCAGCTATTCCACAGCCCAGAGCTTGGAGGTCCTGTGTGGATAACAGCAGGAGGGAACAGCAGCATATGGTGAGGTGCCTGATGCCAAGTGGAATTTTTCCAGGCATGTTTGAGGACCTCAGGTTGAAGTGCTGCTCCCCAGGCCTCCCTCAGAGCCTATATTTAACCAGGCTGGATCTGCTGGCAGCCAGGGCAGCACCCAGCACATCACCCCTCTCCCAGAAAGAGCTCTTGAAAGGGCTGCAGGGGGATTCTGGTGCAAAGGCAAGAAATGGGAAGGAAGAAGGAAAGCTCAAACATGCTCTCCTTCTTACAGAGGATGTCACACCCCAGGCAGTGCAGGGAGCTTCAGGTGCCTCCAGCAGCCCTCCCAGACATCCACAAGCTATTCCTTGGTAAATCTGAAATATTTTTTCCTCTCTTTCCCCTCGGAGCCCTTCCCCAGAGCAGGAATCCCACAGAGGGCACAGCCCTGGCTGCTCACCAGCACCCAGCTCATCCAGGGAGCATCTCTGGGCTCCCAGCCCCATCCCAGCCCTGCAGGGAGATCCCTGCGGTCCCCCCTGGGCTGCCAGGAGGCTTTGGGGTGTGTGCAGGGCCGGCACTGGCCTGGGAAGGGCTGCCTGGATTGCCAGGCTTTGAGCACCATCTCCTGTCCTGCTGGCCCGGCTCCACGCAGGTGCTGGGACAAATTCCGAGGAGCAGATTGCTCTGCTGGCCTCGGGCCATAAATCCCACAGCCATGGGGCACACCACGCTCTCCAGGCCTGGGCAAAGAGCCTTTGGGGCTGCTGAACTCCTGAGCCTCCTCCCAGGGCGGCTCTGTGGGGCCAGGGAGGCAGATGGAGCTCCAGGGCTCTGCCGGGAGCCGCTCGCTTCCCCCAGCTCGGAAGTTTTCCCTTGTCTCTCCTCTGAAGGAGCTCTGAGCTGTTTTCCTTTCAGCTCTCTGGAGTGATCCAGTCACCAGGAGCCCCGGCATGTTTGGCAGCAGCGAGAGCTTCAGCAGGGGAGGCATTTTCCTGGAGCTAAAAGCTCCTGCCTGTAAGGGGACACTGGGCGCTGGCGGGGTCACTCTTGACGTCAATGGCACTCGTTGGCTCCTGGCCTGGGGGATATCGATGCACAGGCACCCCTTGCCCTCACTTCCCCCTGCTTGGGAGCAGGAGGCACCTCCCTGCAGGCCCACGTGCCATCTGCACCACCCTGGGTCCTGCTCAGGCTCCTCGGGGACATCCAGCTGGTGAATATTCCCAAATTCACATCCCTGCCCATCTCCACCACCACCAGGATCTGCCCCCAGTAAAAACATCCCAAGGGCTCAGCTTTGGCCACTCTGATCAAACCCCACAAGGTTTGGGGACTCCTTTCCCCCACCAACAGCAAACTCTGTCCCTGGGGGTGCCCCTCAATGCCTGGCAGCAGTGCCAGCACTGGAACCACAGAGCTGCTGGGCACAGCTGGATGGGAGGGAGCACAGCTGGACTGGGAGAGGGCACAGTTGAACTGGACAGGGCACAGCTGGACTGGGACGGGGCACAGCTGGATGGGACAGGGCACAGCTGGACTGGGATGGGGCACAGCTGGATGGGACAGGGCACAGCTGGATGGGGGAACAGCTGGATGGGAAGCAGGGCTGGAGCTGGAGCTGCAGCAGAGCACGGGCAGGGTGCTGGGATGGCCCTGCTGAACATTTCTTTTAGTGTTTCCCATGAAAAACTCATCCCATGGTGCTTTTACACCATCCCACCTCACTGAGACACCGAGTTCCCCTGCGCTGGGGTTGTTTCCAGCCTCCCAAATTGGGAATAATGGTGCAATTGTCCCCACAGTTCCATGTGGTCTTGTACTCCTTTCCATAAATATTTTTCTGCTTGTCCAAGACTATGAAAGCTGGGACTGTTTGGTGATGTTTCAAGGGATCAGAGCTAAACATGTTGATAGGGGTGATGTGTGTTGGGAAGCACACATTCCCTGGAGAAGCCCACTCTAATCCTGGGGAAAACCACTTAGCAGTGCTATAAATGAAGCAAAATCTGTTGCTGTTTTTATTTTGAAAAGCAAAAAAAAAAAACCATACAGCTCACACAGCAAATTATTTTGGGGAGTAATAATTGCATAATCAGGGCTAAAAGCGGATATTCTGAAAAGAAATGTGTGGGGTAATGTTGATCATTACTGGAAAAAAATAGCAGCACATGCTTGGGGAGCTCAAGCAGGGGAAAACAGAGAGCCCCCAAAATAGCAGCTATGAAGCAGGTTATATTTTAAACCTCCTGGGAGGCAGAGCAGAGGGCCAGGAGCCAGGCCCACGTGGGATGGGCACTGTGCAGGTCTGTGCTGAGCTCCCCGGAGCCCAGGGCTGGCAGCAGATGTTGTCCCTGCCAGGGCTGCTGAGCCAGCAGAGCCCCTCTCTGTGCCCACTTGAGCCCTGTTTACCAGCAGGGAGCCAAGCAGGGTCAGCAGCATGGGACAGAGGACACCTGGTCTGAGACAGAGAGAAAAAAAGGGAAGAAATATGAGCCAGGGATTTTTCACCCCCTCCTGATTTGGAAACACCACGTGATTCCCAATGGCCCACTGCAAGTTATTCCCAATCCCCTCAGCAGGCAGAGGGGGGGATGAGGAGGAAGGGGCTCAGTTCTACTTCACTCTAAGGACCTAAAGCTCAGCCTGTTCCATCCCCTGCATGGGCAGGGAATTTTGCACTACCCCAGGCTGCTCCAACCCCATCCAGGCTGCCCTTGGCACTGCCAGGGATCCAGGGGCAGCCACAGCTTCTCTGGGCACCTGTGCCAGGGCCTGACACCCTCACAAGGGGAATTTATTCCCAATATTCCATCTAAACCCCACTCTCTGTCAGTTTGAATCCATTTCCCCCTGTCCTGTCACTCCAGGCTCAGCCCAGCTGTGCTGTGGGGGAATAAATTGCAGAACATTGGGCATCAAATTGCAGAACATCGGGCACCACCTGGAGCCAGCCCTGGTGCCAGGGAGGCTTTGGTGGCTGCACAGGGTGCCAGCTCTGCCCCTGGGCACAGCACAGCCACAGGGACATGGGGACACTCATTTCTGAGCCCAGCCTCTCAGCTGAGCAGTGAGCTGGAGCTGGCCACAGGCTCAGTGTCAGCCTGGCTGTGTCCCTGTCCTTCCCTCTCAGAGGAGAGCATTGACAGCCCAGCAGGAGCAGTGCCAGCTCTGACCCTGGCACGGGCACAAGGAGCTCTTCCTGCCACGGATGGATGGATGGAAAAGCAGGAGGAGCAAGGTGGGACTGCAGCCCCAGAGCTGGTGGCACATGTCCAGCCCTGGTACACTGCCTGGCTTGTTCAGTGCCCTGCATGGGGCAGCCTGGTGAATAGGCACAGTCAGGCTGCTGCCCTGGCAGCTGGGCTGGCTCCTGGGCAGGACAGGGACAGATCCTGCCTGGCAGGACCCTCAGGAGACAGGGCTTGTTGTGATGGCTGGGTAATCACAGGAGGTTCTGCCTGTCTCCCCTGATGAAAGGCCCTTGCTCAGCCCAGGAGCAGCTCTGGCTCACTCGGGAGCTGGATCCCTCCCTCATTTCACATTCAGGTGCTGGGATGAATTCATAATGACAGGAATGAAATGCCACCTTGTTTTCTGTGGGTCCAGCCTGGCTTGCCCTCACCCTGCTGTTTGTACTGACTGCAGCACCTGGCCCAGCTCAGATTCTGGAAGGTAAAACACAGCCAGGGCTGCCTGCCCCATTCTTCATTCCCCATTCCCCATTCCCCATTCCCCATTCCCCATTCCCCATTCCCCATTCCCCACTCTCAGCTGAGGTCCTGGAAGGTAAAACACAGCCAGGGCTGCCTGCCCCATTCCCCATTCTCCATTCCCCATTCTCCATTCCCCATTCTCCATTCCCCATTCCCCATTCCCCATTCTCCATTCCCCATTCTCCATTCTCCATTCTCCATTCCCCATTCCCCATTCTCCATTCTCCATTCCCCATTCCCCATTCCCCATTCCCCATTCTCCATTCTCCATTCCCCATTCCCCATTCTCCATTCCCCATTCCCCATTCCCCATTCCCCATTCTCATCTCAGGCCCTGGAAGTAAAACACAGCCAGAACCAGAGCTGCCTGCCCCATTCCCCATTCCTCATCCTCAGCTCAGCCCCTGGATAAATAGGGAAATAAGCTTTTAATTTCTAATTGGAGAAAAAGATCCTCTGGCACTGCTTTGAGAATGATCAAAACAGGTAAAACAGCCCCAGCCAGGGCTGCCTGCCCCATTCCCTGGCTTTGCTCCATGTGCTTGGTCCTGACAGCAAAGGGGGCTGAATTTGACTGGGCAAAGGGGAATGGCCTCAAACTGACAGAGAACAGGGTTAGATGGGGTATTAGGAAGAATTTTTTCCTGTGAGGGTGCCCAGAGCAGCTGTGGCTGCCCCTGGATCTGTGAAAATGCCCAAGGCCAGGTTGGACATTGGGACAGTGGGAGGTGTCCCTGCCATGGCCGGGGTGGCACTGGATGGGCTTTAGGTCCCTTCCAACCCAAACCTTTCTGATTCTGTGCAAAGCAGGTGGAAATACCTGTGTGAAGGAGTCTCTCCTGCAGGGCTCACCCCATTCCCTGCCTCTGTTGATTATTTCAGCTTTTCCCTCAGCTGCATCCCTGTGCTCACCAGCAGTGGGAGGGAATGTGGGAGCAGTGGGACACAGCCACATGCCCAGCACTGCTGCAGGGCCCCACAAATGCTCATTTGTGCCTCCACTCCTCCGCCTGCCCAGGCAGCAGAGCCCAGGGGAGTGAGCAAGGCCAGCACCTGAACCCAAATCCTGGGATGCAGCTCAGGGCTGTGCTCATCAATGGCAGGGATGACCTGCAGGGCTCCATCCCAAGGCTGACTCTGGGCTAAGATAAATAGGGAAATCAGCTTTTAATTTCTAATTGGAGAAAAAGATCCTCTGGCACTGCTTTGAGAATGATCAAAACCCTGCAGTGTTCATTTGCACACCCCCTCCCCTCGTGGTGAGTTCAGTGAGAGGAGCTTAATGATCCTTCCTCAAAGTGTAGGAATATTTTACACATCCCATGGAGCTGGAAGGCAGAGGAGCTCACACTGTGGGGGCTCAAAGGGTCTTGGAGACAAGCTGGGGAGGGACAGCCCTTCCAATCTGCTGCTGCTGCAGCTCTTGGGAATGTGGGATCTCCTGGAGCCGGGAGTGTCAGAGTGGCTCGAAATGAGCAATTCTGCAACTGCAAATATCCAGTGCTGAGAAGCAGCTGGTGAATTCCCAGCCCTGCTCCCCACGGCCCAGGGGAAGCTGGGCAGGACAGAACGTTCATTTATTGGCACAGCCCTGCTGTTTGCCTTTCATTCCATCCCACTTGCACAAGCAGCCCTGTCTGTGGGTCGCTGGGGGTGCCACATGCCCCTGAAATGCCACCACACTTCATTAAAGACTGAGTGGAAGAGGGAGAAGCCAGCTGCCAGCTCCCTTGGGGTGAGAGGGCTCTCGTATGCGCAAAGTGAAAATTCAATATTGGGCTCTTGGGATCGCTGATTTTGTGGCTTGGGAGGTGCCAATAAAGTCTCCTGCTTTCAGCAAGGGATGTCAGGGACAGAGGGATGAAGGAGGTGCAGTGCTCTGACCCCTGGCTCTGTTGGAGTGGGACATTCTCCCTCTTACTCCCTCTGAGAATCAAGCCGGGCTCCCAGATTCAATAAAAGCAGAGAAATAAAGTTTAATTTCACAAAAAGAGGTGCAAATAGGCGCATGTGAAGCTGTGCTCTGCTGGGGTTACGTTCAGGCACTGCACAGCGGGACTCTGCACTCCTGGGCTTGGCTCTGGTGTTAATTTGCCACTAATCAGCAGCTCCTGCCCATTTCCCATCAGCAGCAGCAAAATAACAGCCGGGAGCACTGAGAGCTTCTTTGTTAAGTTACAGACTTTTCTGGGATGCAGTTTCACTGCCTGTTTATCACAGAATGATGGAATGACCTGGGTTGGGAGGGATCCTCCAGTGCCCGCCCTGCCACCTCCCACTGCCCCAGCCTGGCCTTGGGCACTGCCAGCATCCAGGGGCAGCTGCTGGGGAAAGGATGGACAGGAACCCAAAGGCAAACCTGCCCTCCCTGTCAGGAATGCTGTGAAGGTGTTTCAGGGTATTCTAAGGAGGATTTTCCTCCCAGAAGAGTTTCCAGGGAAGGGAACCCATCCTGCAAACCACTCTGGCAGGAATCTGCTCAGTTTCACTGTCAGGACCCAGCACATCCCTCTGGCTGTCCTGAGCAGCCAGGACCCTCCCAGGGGGCTCAGAGACCCTGGCATAGAGCCCAAAATGCCCCTGTGGGTTTGATTATGACCTGTGGAGCAAATTACCAACCTTAGATGAAGATCTGCAGGCCACAACAGTTTAAGTAGAATATTAGTGAATTTATCACAGGGTCAAAAAGTAGATTTTGGGGTTTTTAGAATGGGAGTTCAGGGGGGCAAGATGGAGGGACCTGGGCATGTCCAGCCTTTCTCCTTCTTCTTCTTGGCCTCCATCTTCTGGATGATGTTGGCACTTTTGGATTGGTTTAGAGCAGAAGCTCACTGTCTAACATAGGTGATGGGTATTGGGAAGTAATTGTAAATATTGTACATGTAGTTTTTAATATAAAAAGATAACACCACCCTGGGGCAGGCAGAGTGTCTTGGGCTGTCTTGCTGAGTGGACCTGGGCAGGACAGGAGAAAGAATTTTATAGATAAGAAACAATAAACAACCTTGAGAATGAGAACTGAAGAGCTCTGACTCCTTCTTCGAGTGCTGGGCTGGGAAAAGAGAATTTCTGACACATCTGGGGGTCACTGTGAGCAGCAGAGACCCCGACATTTCACCAGCCCATCCGTAACCACCCCTGCGCTGACAAAAGTGTATTTATCCCAATATAATTATAGATTCCCTATAAAATAAATATTCCAGAGCCTGGGCTGTGCAGGGAGTCACTGATGTCCCCAAACCCAGCTCAGCCTGGCACAGAGGGGTCCCTCCTTGTCCTCTGTCCTTGTTTCTGCAGGAGAATCACTGGGAACGCTCCAAAAGCTCCAACTGCACAGCAGGAAAACCCCAGAGAGAGGAGGAGGAGGAGGAGGAGGAGGAGGAAGGAGCAGAGAGAACCCATCAGTGGAGAGCACAGAGAGGACAATGCTGACCAGATAAATAAAATCATTTCCAGCTCATTTCAAGGAGCAGCAAAGAGGGAAAAATTACAGGAGGGGCTGGGAGGTTTCCACCTCTGTCCTGCAGGGAATGAGGAGAGGATAAACAGAGGACAAAGCTGACCCCTCATCACAGTTATCTGCAGGAGGAGGTGAGATCAGGTCCACAATAGGATGGGTGCCATCTGAGGCTTTGCATTCTGCCATGTCCTGGAGGTTCCTGACCCAAATCCCTGCAAATTTATTGAATTGCCATAATAAAAATGCCTTCTCTGCTGAAAATGCTGAGAGGAACGGAATAAACCTTTTGACTGAAGGGGATTTATTGAGTCAGGGGATCCAGAGGAACCTTCACTCTTCCTCTTTCCTTTTTCCTTGCCATCTTTTCCTGGCAGAGCTGCCCCATCCCAGACCCCTGGAGGGACAAAGGCTGGGAAGCAGCTCTTGGTGATGCTTTGGAATCTTTTTTTGGGGGGGAGCTTTTTTTCTCCCTTTTGGAAGGAACTTTCTGATGGTTGAATTTTTTCCCCCAACAATTCCTGAGCTTCTCATGACCCACGTGGCCCGGGCAGGTTTGGTATCCTGGGAGCTCCTGGCAGTTATTGACAGAAAACGCTGCTCCAGCAGAGGCTGCTGATAAAGCACAGATGGGAGCAGGTAGCAGCTGTCTGTAAACAATGATTGGGTGAAAAGCCTGCGATTACAGCACAATTTGAGACTGAGGCAGCTGAGAATTGTGAAAGATTTAGGAGCTGGAAGAGGATGCTGTGGGAATTGTTTCTCAGGAATCCACTTCTCCCTAAGAGGTTGAATTCTTCAAATCCTTCTACTCACAGAAGCTGAGGTGGGGAAAAAAAAAAAAAAGCATTTTGATAAGGTCAAACCTTACATTGTTTCAATATTTTTAAAATGTTTAGGAGCTAAAACCAAATTAATTTTAAACATGATATGTTAAATTTTAAATATTTAAATATAATTTGGTTTTACAGCCAACTTGTTCTTTAAAAAATATAAAGCAAAATCAGAGTTTGGGGTTGTTTGTTTTTTGTTTTTTGGGGTTTTTTTGTTTGTTTGGTTGGTTGGTTTTCTTTTGTTTGTTTTGGGGTTTTTTTTTTTTGTTTTTGCTTTTAAAAGAGGTTTGAAGGTGTTAAATCATCCAAAATTTGAAATCAGGTCCACAATGGGATGGGTGCCACCTGAAGCTTTGCATTCTGCCATGTCCAGGAGGTGCCCAAATCCAATACATGAGAATTTATTGAATTGCCATAATAAAAATCCCGTCTCTGCTGAAAATACTGAAAGAAGCTGAATAAACTTCTTGACTGAAGGGGATTTGTTGAGTCAGGGGATCCAGAGGAAGGTGTTAAATCATCAAAATTTGAAGGTGTTAAATTATCCAAAACTGAAGCAAAATGGAGGTTTTGAGCTGAACTAGAATAATCTTTTCTCCAGGCTGAGCCCCTGGACCTGTTTGGATCATTCCTGGGTGGGGTTTGGGCAGCTCTCCTCCATGACCCCAGAATGGGCTGGGGTTTGGGGTTTGGGGTTTGGGGTTTGGGCTGGGAGGGCCTTTCACACTCCCCCCATTCCCCTCCTGCAGTGTCAGGGCCCCTGCCCCAGCCCAGGTGCCTCGAGCTCCATCCAGGGCTGCTGGATCTTGGCTTCTTCTCTGCCTCTCTCAAGGTCAGCATTGAAGCACCACCGATGGTATTTTGTGTTCAGGCTCAAATGTTTATTATTTCTTACCTAGATTACAGTTTTACAAGTCGTGACTTCTGCAGCATTCTACAAACAAGCTACAAAATGCCCAATTATCTCTCTCTACAGTGTCTTTTAAACTATCCAATTAAGAAATGGCGCTTTTTTTTTTTTTTTTTTACTTTTAACCCAATAATTAATCACTCACGTCCCACAGTTCTGTCCAATTACAAAACACCACCCAAACCCATGAAGAAGAAGGTGAAGAGCAACCAGCACTGCCCTAAAACCTCCATCTTGCCCCATATTTTAAAACATTAAACTCCCATTTTTTGGCCTCAGGTCAAACGCAGTGTTCTCCTGTGGGTCTGTGCCTTTCAGCACAGAAAGGTTAAAATTCTCAAAGTTGGAAATTCTCAGCATCCAGGGCTCCACCATCAGCCCTGATGCTTTGCAAGCTCCCCAAGGACACCTCGTGTGAGATGCAGCACGTGCAGGAGATGGAGCCCAGCCTGAGAGCCCCAGGGTGCTGGACACCAGCACAGACCCCTCCCTGGAAGGAGCTGAAATCATCCCTGAGCTCTGCACAGCTTGCATGAGGAGCTCTTTTTTACTTTTAACCCAGTAATTAATCACTCATTTCCCACAATTCTGTCCGATTACAAAACGCCATCCAAACCCACGAAGAAGGAGGTGAAGAAGAAAAACCAGCACCGCCCTAAAACCTCCAATATTGAGAATATTGGAGACATCCTGAGCTGGCTTTGGGAGCTTTGGCTCTACTGAGGATTGGGTTTTCCTCAGCATCTCACCTTAGAAATATCCCAGGACCTCAATTCCCCAGGAAATCCATTCTGGTGGGTTCTTGAGCAGCAGGGCTGGCTCAGTGGAATCTTGCTCAGGATCTCCCAGGCTGAGCTGTTCCCTTCCCACTGTCAGCACGCAGACCTGGAGAGGTTCATGGGTGTGTGGGATGGGCTCCCTGCTCCTGAGCTGCAGGGACAGGCACTCCCTGCCCTGGGATGCTCCATCCCCCCAAAACTGAGCTTTTCCCACCCTGGCAGCTGCAGGATGGAGCTCTGCTCCCTGGGAAACCATGTGGATTTAATGGGTGAAAATAAACTGGGTGACTGGGACGGGACTCACTTTGGGTTCTTCTCTTTCATGCCCTCAGCCAAACCCAAAGGCAGAAATCTGCTTTTTTTGTTGGTTTATTTGGGTTTTGTTTTGCGATTGTTTTCCCTGGCCACTAAGCCAGGCAAGGGAAATGCTCTGCAGGCTGACACAAAGTCACTCCCTCCTGCTTTTAAACACAATGTCAGCAGTGAATAAACAGGAAAAAACCTCTCCTGCTCGGCAGAGCCCTTCCCAGGGAACGGCTCCTCTGGAGCTGCTCTTGGGAGCTTGGAAACACTTCAGGTGTAAAAATAGCACCTGCAGAGTCAGCAGCCAGCCCTGCTCCTGCAGGCCTGCACGGCTTTTTCCTGGGCTTTGTTTATTTTCCAAAACTCTCTGGAAGGAAGTGGGGACTCTCCCTGGCCACCCCAGCCTGTGAGATCCTGAGCAAGGTTCCACCTGAGCCAGCCCTGCTGCTCAAGAACCCACCAGAATGGATTCCCTGGGGAGTTGAGGTCCTGGGGTATTTCTAGGGAGAGAAGCTGAGAAAAAACCCAATCCTCAGCAGAGCCAGAGCCCCCAAAGTTAGCTCAGGATGTCCCCAAAATCCCCTCCCATCCATCCCCACTCTGCCTGGGATGCTCCAAAGTTACCCCATTCTCTCTTTTTGGTTTTTTTTTTTTCTTGAAAAATTTTCTTGAAAAATTTTCTGAAATTTCTCAGAAACAGAGGTGGAAAGGAGGATTTTCCCTCATGGAAAACACATCCGGGTTTCTCAGTGATCTTTTTGCTCCCTGCAGGGCACTGAGGAAAAGGAGGAGCAGGGAAGGCTAAACTCCAACCTGGGATGGATCAAATCAGCAAATCCCTCAGAGAATCCTATCCCTGAGCATTCCCAGCTCCAAACCTGAGGTTTAACAATGCTTCTGGGAATCCCTTGGGAACTTTTCCCACAAAAACCTCTGTCTGAGTAAATGGACCTGTTCTGATAAAAAATATAGTGTTATTGCTGAGGAATTTCCAAAAATTCTCTGTTAGCTCTGGCTCTGGTATCCTGAGAGCCCTCAGGACATTGTCCTGTGTTGTGTCCCCAGATTCTCTTGGGGATTTCTTGCCCAGCTCTGCCTCAAACACATCAGGGGAGATTTTGCCTACTGCAGCAGAGGGAAAGGAGTGGAGTGTCCTTTCCTGCTCTCCAGGCCTTCAACCAGAACACCACAAGGACAAAATTGTATTTTTGGCTGTGCCCTGGGAGTTGTTGGGATAACCAAGCCCAAAGGCCATTCCTCACAATGCTGCTCCATCCCTCTGATCACCTTTGTTTTTTTTCCCCCTGGCATAGCTGGTATGATATCAGAGAGCTCCCTAGACACAGAAAATCACTTGGGGATTGAAAAGAAACACCAGCTGGATGTGCCAGCTCCCATTTTCCTGGGGCACAGAGCAGGAATACAAAGGGGAGCAGGCACAGAGCTCATCCAGGGGAGCAGCCTGGCCTCTCCCAGAGCATCCTGAGGGTAGCCATGATATTTGCTGAAAAATCCCTTTGCCAGGATTTTCCTCCTGAGAAGCTGAGAGGCCTCAGGAACAAAATGCAAACAATGGTTATCTGCTGCTGTGGGATGCAACAGGTGCATCTGGGATGGGTCTCGTGGTTGTTTCTAATTAATGGCCAATCACAGCCCAGCTGGCTCAGACTCTGCTCAGTCAAAAGATTTTATCATCATTCCCTCCTTTCCTTTGAAGCCTTCTGATGAAATCCTTTATTCTATTCTTTTAGTGTAGTTTTAATATATCATTTACTTTTAATATAATCATAAAATAAGAAATAAAATTATATCATAAAATAATAAATAAAACAATATTTTATTTAAAATGATATCATAAAATAATAAATCAGCCTTCTGAAACGTGGAGTCGAGATTCTCATCCCTTCCCTCCTCCTGGGACCCCTGTGAACTCCACCACACTGAGCCCTTCCTCCAGCCTGCTTTGGGGCTGAGCCCTGCAATTTCCCTGTCAGAGAGGGGATGTGCCCTGGGATGAGCTCTCATTGCCATGCCAACAACCCCAGCGGCACAAAGGACATTCCCTCTCCTGGCCAGCTTTTAGCAGTGCCTTGCTAAGCCCTGGGGTTGTTTTTGGGGACAGCCAGCGCTCCTGAAGAGGGGGAGAGGCTGGAATCTGTGACACCAAGGCACAAAGGCAGGCTGAAACAAGCCCAGCTGAAGTGGCACAATCTGTCAGCCCCTTATCCAAGGCAGCCCTTCTATTTTTGGCTCTTTGCTCTGCCATGTTTAGTCTGTGCCTATTGTACTTTTTGGCAGCAGCTCTCCAGCACCAACTCCAGCTCCATTCCTGAAGGTGTTGGAGCAGAGCACATCCCCCATTTCTGCCACCTGGGTGGACGGGGTGTTCCTAAATCCAGGAATAACATGCAGAGAGGATGAAATGCAAAGTCCTGTGCTTGAAGGGGAGGCAGTGGCGAGTTTTGAAGCCTCAATTCGAGTTTTGAAGCCTCAGTTCTCTGCCACAAAGTCTGGAGCAGGCAGTACCACAAAGTGCTCAGAAAATCCAAGCAAATCTGACCAGAACATGCTCACAAAAGCAGACAAAAATCTGTCCTTGTGTCCCCACCAGGTCCATCAACTCCAGCTCCTTTCCTGAAGATGCTGGAGCAGAGCACATCCCCCATCTCTGCCACCTGGGCAGGTTGGGTGTTCCTAAATCCAGGAGTCACATGCTGAGAGGGTGGGATGCAAAATCCTGTGCTTGAAGGGGAGGCAGTGGCGAGTTTTGAAGAAAAAAATTCTTCTCAGTTCTCTGCCACAAAGTCTGGAACAGGCAGTGCCACAAAGTGCTCAGAAAATCTGACCAAATCTGACCAGAGCATGCTCAGAAAATCAGACAAAGTCTCATCTGACAAAATCTGTCCATACATCCCCACCATGACCATCAACTCCAGCTCCTTTTCTGAAGATGCTGGAGCAGATGACATTCCCCATCTCTGCCACCTGGGCAGGTTGGGTGTTCCTAAATCCAGGAATCACATGCTGAGAGGGTGGGATGCAAAGTCCTGTGCTCAGTGGGGAGTTTTGAAGCCTCGATTGTCCTACACAAGGAGACTCTTTCAGTTTGAATCCATTCCCCCTTGTCCTGCACTCCATCCCTTGTCAAGCCTCTCCCCATCTTCCCTGCAGCTCCTTCTCCTCCTCCTCAACTCTCCTCTGGCACAGGCAGCACCGGAACAGGCTCAGAAAACCAGACAAAATCTGTCCTTGCATCCCTTCTTGCCAGAGCCATCCCTTCCTGGTGACACAGGGATCTGCAAGGGCTCCCACAGACCCAGACATGAGGAGAGAATCATTATTCCTGTTTAAACCAACGTGGGTTTACCATAGCAACTCCCCAAGAAGGAATCAACAGCTTCTGAGCAAACAAACACTGATTAAAGCACCCTCCTGAAATATTTATGCTTTGTTCCCCAAAGCCCACTAAGTGCAGGGCCCTGCCTGGCTCCAGGAGTGGCAGGAGAGCCTTTTTTCCGCTGCCTGGCAAAGTGGAAAAACCATTCTTCAGCAGAGTGTTTGTCAGGGCCAGAGGCAGCTCCTCAACGTGACTGCAAGGAGCTGCAGGAGAGGGAACAGCGTGGCCCGGGGCCTTCCTCAGCAGGGCAGGAGTGCAGGGGCTTGGGGGGTGCTGGGGAGAGGAAGCACAAACTTACACAGGCCTGGAAATGCCAGTGCAGTTGTTGGGTTTTGCTGTTATATATTAGTTTTTGCATATTATTGTTAATCACAACAATTTTAATGCAATATAAATATATAATTATATAAATACATAAAATATAAATATATAATATAGCTATATAACTATATAACTATATAACTATATAACTATATAACTATATAACTATATAACTATATAACTATATAACTATATAAATATATTTATATATTTATATATAAATATATAAATAGAAATAGAAATATATACTACAAATAATAAATATAAATAATATACTGGCTAATAAAGAAAAATATTAATCTACAAATAATACAATAACCAATAAATAAAACTATAAATATATTTAAAAATATAACTAGTATAAATAATATATAACTAATATAAATAATATATAATTAAATATAAATAAACGATCTAATAAATGATAAATAAAAGTAATTTAATAAAAGAAATAATACTATAATAAATTAAAATATTATAAATATAAAGTTTATAATCACTTTTTAACTGTTTTTAGTATATTATATAGTATAGTATATATATAGTATATACATAGTATATATAGCATATATACTGTGTAGTTTATATAGTATATAGTATATTGTATTTGATTCAGTATATTTTGAAATTGAAAAGAAAGAAATGACATATTGTAATAATAAATATAAATAAATAAATAAATAAAAATAAATTTATATAAATAAATAAATAAATATAAGCTTAGCTCCTTGAGAGCCCCAGGAGAAGAACTGGGTGATGCTGGAACCTCATAAAGGCAGAATTCCCAAAGGATTTGCAGGACCTGGCACAGATGGATCCAGATTTCCGAGGCAGAGAAGCCTCCCGTGGCCTGTTGGGTGAAGCAGCTCAGCCCTGAGCCCCCAGGCAGGAGCTCTGAGCACAAATTTTGATACAAATTTTGATTTATTTGCTCTGAATCTCCTGAGCTGAGCTGTGGTTCCCATTTCAGGCTGCACAAGTGGGCATTGACTTTAGTCTGGCTCTCTCTAGTGGTCTGAAGCTTAATGAGATGGAAGTCCTGCTCTGTAATTACTTTGGGTGATTTAAGTATGAACAAAAAGGCATCCAGTCACTTTTGAGCGGTTAAATTAAAAGCAAAGTGGATTGAGCTACCTGGGGTGTGTTTCCAGGTGATAAATGCTTTCTCACAAATCTCATAAACCTTCCTTTTCCTGCTGCACTGAACTGGGATTTTTATGGGTCTTTTTAATAGTGCCTCAAATAATTTCATCAGCATAAAGTCTCCTCCTGGATGGAAATTTAATAAAAAGCTGAATTGTTCAGAAAGAGATGAGCGTGATCTCATCTTACCCTTGTAAATGTATTCCTGACAGGCTGGCAGTTAATAATTAATAAATGAAATAAACTACTTGGAAATTGCAAGCTGACACCAGGCTCTCCCCTCCTGCCTGCCCACTTTGTTTTTTTCAGTCTGTTGCCTCTGTGATCCAGGTTAAACACCCAAATTAAGATGGGGAGTGCCCCAGCTCAGAATTCAGAGTCAGGATCTCTCATTTCACATCTCAATGTGAGTTTGCTGGGTTCAGACCAGCAAAAGTGAGGCCAGATAAAGATACAGAGAATTCCTGGCCATTTTTAGAGCTCGTGGCATGGAACAGAATTATCCCCTGAACCAGTGTGTCCCCAGCCCAGCTCTGTGCTTGGATTCTCCAGCTCCTTCTCCAAGTCCCACCTGTGAGTTCCAAGCTGCCAGAAATCCTTGGCTGCAGCTCCACATCCTTCTGTGGCTCCCAGGCATCCCCTTGAGCAATTGGGAAGGTTTTTGGGAAGCACACTTTGGAAAGCACAGCGGTCACCCAAAGGCTGGATGCAGTTTTTCTGGCTGGATGAATTCCCAGGTGGGATAAATCTGGTGGCAGTGATGCCTTGGGAATGCTGAGCTGGAAGAGAGACCAGACAGAGCTAAAGAATAAAGCAGGGATTTATTCAAAGCATCTCCTCCATGGATCCACCTTGGGCAGCACAAGAGCCCAGCCAGGGCTGCACCCAAGATGAACCAAAATGGTCACAAAATGGACCCAAGATGAACCAAAATGGTCCCAAAAATGGATGAACAGTCACAAGGTCTCTCACTTCTATAAGTTCTGCTCCATTTGCACCTTGCAGTTCATTGTCCCATTCCAGCTTTAGCCCCTGCAGTCCCACCCTGCTTGTTTTTCTCTCTCCAGCCCACGGGGTTTGTGCTCTTGGGCTGAGATTTGGATCATTTGTCCTTGGTGCCCAGCTGGAGCAGGAATTGTTTTGTCTCCCTGCTCTGTGCACAGAGCTCAGCATCCCCTGATATGAACAGACCCACACACTAAAGCAGCACAGAATGTGAGAAATAGAAAAGCCAAACCTGAGGCATCACCCTCAGACCAGCTTGGGTCCATAACCAACATCTCAAGGAGCTTCTGGAGCCCCTTGTGCCCTCAGCAGCCCGACAAGGGTGGTTTGGAGCTCAGGGGAGCATCAGGAATTCATCCCTATGCCAGAGATCATTCCTGCAACACCACAGCCTCATTTTCCCTGCAGATCTGTGGGAGAGGCACCATTCCTGTGATGTGGAGGCCAAAATTTCCCAGCTCCTTTCACAGGCACCCTCCTGTCCTTGTGTGGGCTCTGTTTTGGAGAAAATCTGCTTTGTTCCATCATTTCCCCTCACCTGGTGCTAGAAAGGAGCTGAAGCCGGGCTGGAATACACCCATGGAAATGTGTGGGTGTCCTGAAATCAGCAGAAATGATGGAATTCATCCCAGAGCACTTGTGGACCGCCCAAGGGAATTTCTGAGGCATTAGTGAGGATCTCTGAGAAGGTGGTGGAAGGAGGAATAAACAGTGCCCTGGCTTTAAAAAGGAGGAAAAGCAACCCCAGGAGGGATCCCTCAGCCTGCCCAACTCCATTTCTTGGAAAGATCCTGGGACAAATGATGAAATAATCAATACAAACACCTAGAAGGTAATAAAATTGCAGGGGAAATAAAAATAAAAGAACCAGCATGGATTTCTCAGGAGCAAATCACATCAAACCAATCTGATTTCCTCCCCTGACAGAGTAACAGCCTGATGGACAGGGGAGGAGCAGATGTGAGATATCCTGACTGTAAAAATCTGTGTACCCAGGATTGCAGGGCAGCCTCGTGAGCAAATCAGGGCCATGGGAGCAAAATAGGAACATGAAAAAATCTCTGTAATTTCAGTGCCTGGGCAGGAGAAAATGCAGCCCCCAATTCAGGTGGGGCCACAGCTGCTTGTTCTGTTCATGCCCATTAATAAATGATTTGTCTGATAGCAGAGATAATGCAGCTTTATGAGCTGGGAGGTGTTGGAACAACACAGAGAGCAGCTCCTGCATTCAGATTGATCAGGATAATGGGATGGGATCCGTGGGCTGAAACTCGCCGAGGACAAAGGCAGAATCCCAGGCTCAGGCAGGAAAAATCAAATGTACAGATGCAAAATGAGAGATAAGGGACAAAGCCTCGCTGGGAGAATGGGGACACAAATGATTTCATCTCTTCTGCCTGAGCTCAGAGGGTTTCTTTTCTGATTTCAACGCGTGCAGATGCTTTTGACATTGACAGATGGTGGAAGTTCTGAGATTATTTCTTCCTATTATTATTTTTGACAAAGAACATGTATTTTTCCTGGGTTTATGCATTAAGAAGTAATGTTTTAGGGGAGAGATGGAGTGGTGAGGTCACACCTTGAGTGCTGTGTCCAGTTCTGGGCCCTCAGGGCAAGATGGGCATGGAGGGGCTGGAGTGTGTCCAGGGAAGGGAACGGAGCTGGGAAGGGGCTGGAGAATCCCTGAGGGAGCTGGGAAAGGGGCTCAGCCTGGAGAAAAGGAGGATCAGGGGGACCCTTGTGGCTCTGCACAGCTCCTGACAGGAGGGGACAGCCAGGTGGGCATCCAGGATGAGAGAGAACGGCCTCAGGCTGGGCTCAGGGTGGGCACAGCAGGAATTTCCCCATGGAAAGGGTGCTCAGGCACTGGAACTGCCCAGGGAGGGTTGGATCCCCATCCCTGGAGGTGGCACTCGGGGCTCTGGGCTGGGGACAAGGTGGGGATCAGGTTGGACTCCATGGCCTGGGAGGGCTTTTCCAGCTTTTCTCTGGGATCCTGTGACACCAGCCAGGCCCAGGACCTGGCATGGAACCCTGGTGACACCAAATGACAAAGGACACCTCAGAAATGGCCACTCACAGCTCCCGTCCCCCAAAGCTGGGGTGTTTCAGAGCCGGCAGCAAGGGCTGAAGCACTGATTTAAGTCTTTACTTTTTCCACAGGCAGGAATAGGATGCCCTCATGTTATAAATGCCAATATTTAAACCATTTTCCCATCTCTTCAGGTGTTTCCTGTCATGGGTTCCTCTGACCAGCACATTTCAGGTGGGATGGGAGCTGTCCCAAATCCAGGCTTCCTTCCAGGGGAATTTTCCCGTAGGAGCACTGGAGATCCCTCCTTAGCACTGCTTCTGAGCTATCTCCCTTTGAGCTTCCCAGCCCTGCAGAGCCACTCCAGTCCCTGCATCCCTTCGGTTTAAATTGCTGGGAGTATTTTGCAGAGTGGTAAAACTGGAATTAAAGTGATGTTTATCCCTGTGAATCCGTGGATTCTCAGACTTGGCTCTGTCCCCTCTCACGCCCTGCAGGTCACGTCCCCAGCAGGGCTGGCCAGGAGGATCCCTCACACCAAGCTCTGTCTCACACAGACTTTATTTTCCTCCACTCACACAAAGACCCTCTAACCAGGCAGGAGGAGAATCTGCCTCTTTGTTTATTGGGAACACAACAATGGGATCCTATTCCACACCCCGAGGGACAAACAACGCTGCTCACGGCCAAGATCTCTCCTTGCCATTATTGGTTTTGATGTTTAATAGCACAATCAAAGTTCCAAACCGATTTTGATCCAAGTTTAGCATCCCTGATGTAATTCCACCGCTCAGTATAGGCGCAGCACACGTGAAACCAGCTCCTCAGAGACAAGAGTGATAAGAAGAGATAAGATTTCGATGTCCAGCCAGGTGAAATCATCCCACAGCTTGGTGTGAGTGTGTCCTGCCATGCTGGGGGGTGGGCAGGTTGGGATTTTGGGGTGTTTTACCCATTTCCATGCAAAGCTCTGTCCTATAAAAGTGAATCATTCACAAAATAATTCAGCTCTGAACGCTGCCTGTCAGGGTTAGGAACCAAGAGCTGGGAAGGATTCCTGGTTTTCTCTAGGTGGAAAGGAACTGCTGCAGGGACAGGGTGGCAGGTCCTGCTCAGTGTCTCTGCTTGGGTGTTCCACAAAACCATGGAGCAGGGAGCACCTGGCAGTGACAGTGGCCCTGCCCTGCAGCCAGACCTTGCTCCTTTCCTTGGCTCCATTTCTGTTCCTGCTCCTTTTCCCATCTCCATTTCTCTTCCTGCTCCTTTCTCTGTCTCTGTTTCCCTTCCTGCTCCTTTTCCCATCTCCATTTCCCTTCCTGCTCCTTTCCTTGTCTCCATTTCTGTTCCTGCTCCTTTCCCTGGCTCCATTTCTGTCCCTGCTCCTTTTCCCATCTCCATTTCTGTTCCTGCTCCTTTCTCTGTCTCTGTTTCCCTTCCTGCTCCTTTTCCCATCTCCATTTCTCTTCCAGTTCTTTTCCCATCTCCATTTCCCTTCCTGCTCTTTTCCCTGTCTCTATTTCTGTTCCTGCTCCTTTTCCCATCTCCATTTCTGTTCCTGCTCTCTTTCCCTGTCTCCATTTTTGTCCCTGCCCCTTTCCCTGTCTCAATTTCCCTTCCTGCTCCTTTTCCCATCTCCATTTCCCTTCCTGCTCCTTTTCCCATCTCCATTTCCCCTCTGGCTGAGCCCCTGCCCTCAGCACCAAGCAGGGAGCAGAGCAGGAGCTCAGCCAGCTGAGGACAGAGGGAAGGAATGAATATCCCACCAAAGTACAACTGCAGAGCAGGCAAACCCTTCCTGAGCACGGGAATCTTCTTCCAGCTCCCCAGCCTGGGAGAATGCTCAAGACCCAAAGCTAAAATATTTGGAATATTAACATCTATCAGTTTCACACGTCTCTTAAAGCAGCATATTCCTTGCCTGATTGATCCTGCCATATGGGAACATTAGCCTGTACCATCACCATCTGCTGCAGCTTTAATTTTATCAAAAGCATTATGACAGGAGGGAGAATGTTTCTTTTTCCACCCTTCCTTCTCCTCCCGCCAAAACCTGGCTGATTTCTCCTCAGATGAACCCAATTTCCAGGCCTGAGTGAGAAGGCTGTCTGGATACTCTGTCTAGGAATAGCTCTTTGATTTCAAACACTTCACTTTTGGGAAGCTGAGCTAAGAATCCAGGAACGAGGCAACTCACAAACTTCTCTCCCCGAGAAATTTTGGGTATTCATGAGCTCAAAGCTGAAATAGAAGTGTGGCTTGGGTGTTGCACCTTTCTTCCACTCTCTGCTCAGGATCCCTGAATTATTCAGGTTGGAAAAGCCCTCCCAGGTCATGGAATCCAACCTGATCCCCACCTTGTCCCCAGCCCAGAGTGCCACCTCCAGGGATGGGGATCCAACCCTCCCTGGGCAGTTCCCGTGCCTGAGCACCCTTTCCATGGGGAAATTCCTGCTGTGCCCACCCTGAGCCTGCCCTGAGCACCCTTTCCATGGGGAAATTCCTGCTGTGCCCACCCTGAGCCTGCCCTGAGCACCCTTTCCATGGGGAAATTCCTGCTGTGCCCACCCTGAGCCTGCCCTGGCCCAGCCTGAGGCTGTTCCCTCTCCTCCTGTTGTTGGTTGTCCCAGAGAATAAAAAATATTGTACTTTAATCACCCCTGATTTATCCTGTCACCACTGATTGTGCATCCCTTCATAAGGAGAAAAAAAAGGGAATTCCAAATTTTTATGCCTTATTTCTTCTCCCTTATTCATGACCACAGGTATTTTTATGATGTCCCTGCTGTGTTCCTTCTCTACAGCAAACCATAAACTAAACCCAAACTTCAGTGTCACGGAAGCAGAGAATGGTTTGGGTTGGAAAGGGCCTTAAAGATCACGAGCTCCAAGCCCTGCCATGGGCAGGGACACCTTCCACCACCCCAGCTTGCTCAGAGCTGCCTCCAGCCTGGCCTTGGGCACTCCAGGAGCAGATGTGAGCTCCCAAATGAGCCTCCAGACATTGATAAAACATTTATAGGACACAGAATGAATACAATAACAGAAGGAAAAGCAGAAATGGCATCACCACAGGCCGGGTGTGGCTGTGCCCTGTGCTGTGACCCAGCTCCAGGTGGAGATGTGAGCTCCCAAATGAGCCTCCAGACATCAATAAAATATTTATACACCACAAAATGAATACAGGAAAGGCAGAAATGGCACCACCACAGGCCAGGTGTGGCTCAGTGACCCAGCTCTAAAGCAGCTCCTGCTGCTCTGGCAATGTCCAAAGGCTTGTGAGGAGCCCCATCCCCGTGTGCTCCCTTTGTGCCACGCAGCCCCTTCATTATTTAGTGACACAGAACACTCTGCAGCCAGCCGGGCACAGAATCCGCTCAAAGGCAGCTGAAAGGGGAGAACCTGGCCACAAAGGGCAGCTCAGAGGGGAGGAGGCTCTCGGGGATCCCAGCCTGGCTGAGCAGCAGGAGCTGGGCTCGGTGTTCTGCTCTGGAAACCTCAGCCCAGGGCTGGGACAATGCTGATGCTGGCTGCGTCAGAAGAATGATAATAGTTTGTAAAATCACGTTAAAAGCGTCTCGCTGTGCAATCAAGGGAGGTCACCACAGGAGGGAAGCAGCGTTTCACTTTTGTTGCTTTAGCAGCCAAGGGTTTTGTGGTTTTTTTGTTTTTTTTTTTTTTTAATGTATATTTTGATTAGCAAAACCTTCCTGATGTGACAAAGCAATAAATCATAGAATCATGGAGTGGTTTGGGTCGGAAGGGACCTTAAAAATCGCCTCATTCCACCCCCTGCCATGGGCAGAGACACCTTCAGCAGCCCAGGCTGCTCCAAGCCCCATCCATCCTGGTTCTTGCAGTGGAATCCACTCCTTCCAGAGATTCCTACCACCACTGCTGATGCTGCGCATTAAAAGTGATTTTTAGCCTTTTCAGTGACCCCTTTTCTCCAGCAATTGAAATCAAAGCCTCAGAGCTTTGCAGAAGCATTCAAAGCAAGCAGAATCATGACTTTTCCTCCTGCTATTGACAGAGTGAGATAAGGAACCCAAGCAGTCCCCAGGAGTGGGTGTGGGGCTTTGCAGAGATCAGGAGAGAAGCTCAACATTGCTCTTCACAGCAATAATCTGAGGGTGGAAATTCCCTCAGGAGCTCCAGCTTCCCATGCTGGCATCCCTGCAGCAGAGATGTGTGCCAGCGCTCCAGGAGCGGGGTTTGTGCTCCTGGAGGACACACAGAGCCCTCACTCTGCTCATTCCTGGCCAGTTTGGGATGTTCTGGCATCTGGTGGGGCTCCTCAGCCACAGGAATTCCTCAGTGCAGTTTTCTCTCCTTGGCCATCCCAGGAGAACAAACCCTGCCTGGTTTCACATCATTTTGACACAGCTTTGCTGCCTCTGGGTGGTGGAGACTGCCACCAGCCACTTTGGGAAGGGATGGAGTAGATGGGATTGGAATCAGCCTAAAAGCTGCTGGTGGAAAGTTTGGAACGGGAGCCAGCATTCCTAAAAACCACATCTGAACAGAAATGCTGTGCAAGGAAACCTCCAGCCTGTGGAAATGAGGCTACAGCCTCAGCAGCTTCCAGAAGAGCCACGGGGAAATAAATCTGGAAATAGCAAACTGCTGAATCTCTTCAGAGCCTCTGAGGAGGAAAATGAGCAGTTGGACCCCACGGTTCTTCCCTGCTCCTGCTTCCTCTGGGACCTTTGGTTGATAACCTCAAGCCTGTGTCCCTTTCCCATCTGTCAAAAGCAGAGATCTGGGAAGACTTTCACTTACAACGGGAAGACTTTGATAGTGCTGTCCTGAGCAGCCCTGCTAAAAATCAAACTGTGGATGCCTGAGAGAGAAGTTTCAGCGCTGATGCAATTTGTCAGCATCTCATCCTTGTTCCCACACAGGGCTGAATCATCAGAGAACAGGGATTTGTCACTCTGGATCATCATGTGATGGCAAAGCCCACCACCACCACCACCACCACCACCACCACCACTGTGAGCAAACAGAGAGAGCCCAGCTGGGAGAAAAACTGGCCAAGTGCAGAAAATATTTCATTATATAGGGTTATACAGGATTATAGACTGTTATATGGGGTTATATAGGGTTACAGAGGGTTATATAGGGTTATATAGGATTATATAGGATTATATAGGGAATAACCTGACAATCACAGAGCCATGGAATGGCCTGGCTTGGAAGGGACTTTAAAGATCATCCAGTCCCAATCCCTGTGCTGCAGGCAGGGACACCTCCCACCATCCCAGGTGGCTCCAAGCTCTGTCCAGCCTGGCCTTGGACACTTCCACGGATCCAGGGGCAGCCACAGCTTCTCTGGGCACCTGTGCCAGGGCCTGCCCACCCTCCCAATTCCTTCCCAAAATCCCATCCATCCCTGCCCTCTGTTAGTTTGACGCCATTCCCCGTTGTCCTGTCACTCCATCCCTTGGAAATCATCTCTCCATCTTTCCTGAACCCTTCAGGCACTGTGAAGCCACAGCTGTGTCACCCCAAAGCTTCTCCTGTCCAGGTGAACAATTCCAGGTCTCCCAGCAGAGCTGCTCCATCCCTCTGCTCCAACACAGTCACATGGAGATCTCTTCAGGGACTTTTACATAAACCCCCTCCCTCTGGTGCTCCCGGGACAGCGTGGCCCAGCAGGATTTGTGCCACAATAAAATCCCCCAGCTGTTGGCACTGTAGGGTTTGTGACCTCCCCAAATAATCCCAACCACACAGGGCGGTGGTACCTCCGTGGAATAGTCCATCTGTGACACCCTTTAATTGGGGAAGGTCACTTTTGGCTTCAAAGTTTTACATCCCATGCATTGCAGGCAGTTAGCAAGTCATAAAGAGCAAGAATGAATTAATCCTGGCCTTAGCCCCAAGAGATGTGCAGGCAAACACTGAGCCACTGACAGAAACAAGGTCACTGACTTCTCCAAGCCACAGTGGGTGTTGGAGCAGAGCTGAGATTGAGGTGCAGAAACTGATTGCAAAGCTCAGGGAAACTGATTTTGTGGAGGAATAACCTTCAAAATAAACATTTAGAAAAATGTTTGGTTTTAATTCAGTACTTTGTCAGTACAATGCAAGTATATCCTGATCTGTGGGGTCAGGCTGTAAATATTCACTTTGGCCCATCCTGAGTGTTTGGATGCACACAAAAATGTCTATATGTTCTATATGTTCTCCATACCCTGTGGGAGAGAACGACGAGGTGTCCAGTGAGAGAGTTCATGTGACTGTGGTCACAAGGGTTTTCAGGATGAAGAGACGAGAATGTTGACTCTATGATCAGAAGGCTTGATTTATTATTTTATGATATATATATTACATTATAACTATACTAAAAAGAAATATAATATAGTTATATTACATTATAACTATACTAAAAAGAAGGGAAAGGTTTCTCAGACAGCTAGCTAACCTAAGAATAGAAAAGAATGAACAACAACCCAGCTCTCTCAGACTCTGTCCGAGATAGCTCTGTCCTTGATTGGCCATTAATTATAAACATCTAAGATGGGTCAGTCACAGGTGGATCTGTTGCATTCCACAGCAGCAGATAACCATTGTTTACTTTTTGTTTCTGAGGCTTCAGCTTCAGCTGGAAAAATCCTAATGAAAGGATTTTAATGAAGAGATGTCTGCGACAAGTTCAGCCCCAAACAGGCAGAATAACAAGCTCTGGTGTGTTTTTCCAAGGCTCCACCAGCAGACTTTCCCACACCAGCCCAGAGCCCTGCAGCCACCCCATTCTGGAGCAGGGTCGCATTGGGTTCCACCAGCTTTGGATATCCAGATATCCACTGGATATCAGCAGATATCCAGATATCCTCCCAGTGTGCACCCCAAGGGCCTCCCCACAATCCCTGATTTCCTGCACAGTTATGTGCTCTGATGATAAAGTACTCACAGCAACACCCGCTTCTAGGAAAATTTGCAACCGCCTTCCAAATTTCTTACAGTTTTGAATGAATAATATTGAATCCCTCCCCCTCAGCCTGACATATCTCAGGAATGGGATGCTCAGGGAGGTTTGGAGTGCTCATTCCTGGAGGTGTCACCTGGAGGTGGCACTCAGTGCTCTGGGCTGGGGACAAGGTGGGCATTGGGCACAGGTGGCACTCCGTGGTCTTGGAGCTCTTTTCCAACCTAACTGATTTTGTGATCCTGCAATATCTTTGATCATACAGTGGATATATGGGCAAACTCCCTCGTGGCCCTCAGATAAAATCTGAAAGTAAAACAACTGAGCTCTGTGGGGCTCCTTGATCTGGTTTAAATGTCTGCACAGACAAGGAGTTTTTGCTTTTGTTGTAATTAGTGGGTATGTGCTCAGACTCTAATCATTGTTCTTTGGGCTTTCTTACCAGGCCTGACCTTCCCATTTGGACCCAATAAAGCAGATGAGCTCTGTGCCTTTTTGTTCTCAGATGACAAAGTGCTCGGCATTTGGCACTCAGCTTATCTCATCCGTTTGGGATTTTAATTATCAACACAAGAGCCTTCCCAAAGGCTGGCTGGGCTTTGGGTATGAAGATTATGTAGGGAAATTAATGGCAGAAAAACGCCTTTGCCCATCAGTTCTTTTCACTGTGGCGACTAGAAACTCTACAAACAGCTATGCTATTTTAATTCCAAAAACCACATTTGCAATGTCATCTCTATGGAGGAAAAATATGCTCAGCTTGAGTTTTGTTTTGTGCTGCTCTGTGTACGAGAACATGGAGCTGCCGTGTTTGCAGAGCGTGTGGGGAACCCAGAGCACAGTCTGTTACCAGGCTTTATTTTTTGCACTGTCTGCTCCCATTTTTCAGTGCTCTGACTTATTGCTGATTACTCCAAGGCGCTCCAGTGCATCTGATAGTGTAGGAACTGTAACTCCTCAATCCCAGGCTGGGATGGCTGCTGAAATGAGATAACCCAGCCGGGCATTGAGAGCACAAGAGCTGAACTTTTCTTCTCAGAGAACTGAAGCCTGCTTGGTCAGATCGACCAAAAAATCACTGAGTTTGCTTAGTTTTATTTCAAACTGGCAGTGTGATAACACAGGGGTGGGTGGCTGGGTAGCGGGGCAGGGATTTATCTGAGTGTGGCCTTTCTCTTCATGTGCAGAGAAAAACCATGGAATCACAGAACGGTTTGGGTTGGGAGGGACCTTGTGGATGCTCTTCCTCCTTGGGCAGAGACACCTTTCACTACCGGGATGCTCAGAGCTCCATCCTTGAACACCTCGGGGATGGGGCAGAGCACAGCAGGGCACGGGGGAGCCGCAGGCTGCGCAGTGAGCGGGGAATAAACAGTGAGAGGGGAATAAACACAGAGAGCAAGGAATAAACACAGAGAGCAAGGAATAAACACAGCCCGGGCTGGGGTCTCGGGGGTGGCCCCGCATCCCGGTGCCGGTGCCGGGCTGGTCCCAGGGGCAGCGTCGGGGCGGTCCCGATGTCGGTGTCGATGTCGGTGCTGTCCCGATCCTGGTGCCAGGGTCGGTGTTGGTGTTGGTGCCGGTATCGGTGCCGGGACGGTCTCGCGGGCTGCAGGCGGTCCCGGTGCCGGTGCTGGGATGATCCCGGGGCGAGGCCTGTGTCGGTGCCGGTCCCAGTCGCGGTCCATGACGGTGCCAGGGTGATCCCGCGGGCGGTGCCGGTGTCGGTGCCGGTCCCGGTCCCGGTGCCGGGGCGGTCTCGGTCCCAATCCCAGTGCCGGTGCCAGTCCCGGTGCCAGTCCCGGTGCCGGTGCTGGGGCGGTCCCGCGGGCGGTGCCGGTATCGGTCTCGGTCCCAGTCCCGGTCCATGCCGCTGCCGGTCCCGGTCCCGGTCCATGCCGCTGCCGGCGCGGTCCCGCGGCGGTGCCGGTATCAGAGCCAGTGCCGGTCGCAGTCCCGGTCCATGCCGGTGCCGGTATCAGTGCCAGTGCCGGTCCCAGTCCCGGTCCATGCCGCTGCCGGTGCCGGTATCAGTGCCAGTGCCGGTCGCAGTCCCGGTCCATGCCGGTATCAGTGCCAGTGCCGGTCCCAATCCCGGTCCATGCCGGTGCCGGTGCCGGTGCCGGTCCCAGTCCCGGTCCATGCCGGTATCAGTGCCAGTGCCGGTCGCAGTCCCGGTCCATGCCGCTGCCGGTCCCGGTCCATGCCGGTGCCGGCGCGGTGCCGGGGCGGTCGCGGGGCGGTGCCAGGGCCGGGCGCAGGCCGCGCCCCGGGGGCGGCGTTGCGGAGCGGGGAGGCGGCTCCGGAGCCATCGCGCCTGCCCGGCCGGCGGCGGAGCTCGGTGCAGGGGAGGGGGGCGGGGGGCGGCTCGGCGGCGGGTCTGCGGGCCCCATGGGCGGGTGTGTGGGCTCCCACCACGACTCCTCGGGCAGCCTCAACGAGAACTCGGACGGCACCGGAGGTGAGCGCTGCGGGCCGGGCCGGGGGGCCCGCGCGGGGACCCCGGGGCGGGCGCTGCGGGCCGGGGCCTGCGGCGGGCGGGGGAGCCGCGTCCGGCCGCCGGCCCGGATCGTGCCCCGGGCCATCCCCCGGCTTCTCTCCGCGTTCGCCCGAAGTTTGCCGGGGCGGCGGGGCCGGCGGTGCTCGGCGGGCGCTGCCCCAGGGCGCAGCCCCCGCTCCGCGGCCCCGGCGTGCGGGGCTGCACCGGGGCTGCACCGGGGGATGGCCCGGGCTGTGCCCACCGGGGCCGCACCGGGCTGTGCCCACCGGGGGCTGTGCCGGGGGCTCCGCCGCGGCTCCGTGGCCGGGCCATCCCGGGAGCGGTGTCGGGGCTTGTCTGGCCGGGCAGTGCCGGAGGGCTCCGGGACGCGGCCCCCGCTGAAATAAAGCCGGGCTGGGGAAGGGCCCTGCCCGCGGCTCCCGAAGTTTGTTTTCCTCGGGCTCCGCTCCTTGCGGTGTGCGGGCAATGATTCCTCGGCTCGCTGGGATCCTGGCAGTGCTGCGGGGCCCGGGTTTATTTTCCAGCCGGGAGAGGTGCCTGGCTCCAGCCTCAGCCGCCCGTGGGACCGGCGGCTGGAGATGCTGCATGGATGGATGGATGGACGGACGGATGGAGCAGCGTGGTCCCTGCGAGCGCAGCCCGACCTGGGGAGCAAAGCCAGCGTGCAAACGCTGCTGCAGTGTCAGCAGCCTTTCACCGGCGGGCTTCTCTCCAGCTAAATGCCTCAATGATTGCTTTTTCAGCCCTCTCAGGTTTGTGGACCCCTGGTGTTCTCCAGCTGAGCTGTGTGTCTTTTATAGTGATTTAAAGTCAGCCTACCAACAGGACACTTGACTTATAGGTAGTCCTCACACGTGCAGGGTCCACAGATTTCAGGAGGAGAATTGCTGATCTAGGTCTGTGTTTTACCGAATGTTATTTATCAGTCTGGTTTTTATTTCGGATGTCCCAGCTGATGGGTGTTCTTTCCATCAGTGGCTTTGCTGTCATTCCATAATGTAAAAATACGCAGCACTTGGAGTCGTATCTGAACCAACCATCTGCTGGTTCGTGCCAGATACAGAGTTCATGGAAACACCAGAATGCCAGCTGCTGAGAGCTGTGTGGGATTTCACAGAATCCCAGAATAATTGGGGTTGGGGACCCCAATAGTTGGGGAGTGACCTCTGGAGATCATCCAGACCAACCCCCATACTGAGGCAGGGTCACCCAGAGCAGGTGACACAGGGACACATCCAGGTGGGTTTGGAATGTCTGCAGAGAGGGAGGCTCCACAACCTCCTGTGGATTTAATCCCAGCACTGTTGTTGAAAGGAATTTTATAGCTTTGAGTAGTGTGAGTCTTCCTTACTCTATTAGTAAAAAAGGAGGGAGTGGGTTACCTAAGATGCATCTGTACTAAGCAGATTTACCAACCAGTAAAAACCTGCAGGTGTGCTGAGCAGAATGGGCCAGTCAAAGGAAAAGAACAGCAGGAATCATCACATACCCCGAAATCTTGACCAAAAAATAGCATTAAAAGCTCCACTGGTGCTTGTCCTGAGATGTGCTTTGGTGTTAGGAGGTGAGATCATGTCACAGAAATAGGCTGGGTTTAATTTCCTTGCTCTTATCTCACCTGTGATATCGAATGAATGAGATAGGAGAAGAACACGATCAGCTCTGGGTGATATTGTAAAGCAGATTCCATGCCCCAGAGCAGCGTGTGGGGTGGGCAGGCTCCATCCAGGCTCCGTGTCCCTGCCTGGTGCTCCCCGGGCATGGCACTCTGCTGCTCTGGGGTTAAATAACCCATTGTGCCTGCTGCATTACAACAGCAGCTGGGCTTTCAAGATGTAAGAGATGTGAAATTCGTGTCAGCTGGCTCGTGTTGATTCATGCTCTCAGGGTAATGTTCCTTAAGGTTGTCTCGCCGAAGTGAGAAGCGCTGAAATTTCACTTGAATTATGAGCTTCTTAGGACTGTCTTAAACAATCAGCTCCAGTGTGCAATAGCCTGTTTTGTAATGCTACAGATCTGTTCCTGCCTCTCCACAAGGAGGAAAGGGGGGGTAGGTTAAGCTGGGGGAAGCTCTGAGTATCTCCCCTAAACGTGACTCTCCAGGTGCCAAAGTCCAGCCCGCGCTGATTCCGAGCTTTACAGATTCTGCCAATGTGCCCTCAGCAAGCCTGAAACCTGGCTTGCTCTCTCAAGGGAGCTCCTGTCTGGAGGCATCAGCCAGTGAACCAGCTGAAGCAGAAGTGAGCACGGTTTGGAGCTGAGACCTGTGCAGAGAGATGACTTTTTCCTGTTCCCCAAGTGAGGCTCATTTCCTCCGGCTCCGGGGTTGTGACCTCGCCCGCTACATTCGCTTTCAGATCGCTGTCGGTGAGCGGGGCCAGAACGTTTCGAAATCCTGGGAAGGTGTTTTGGAACATGATGATTCCTGCTTGCCAGTGATGGACTTGTTTTGGAGAGGCTTTGTCTTTTCCCCAGAATGGAAAAGTTTCCTGGAGAATTGTGAGTGCCCAAGAGCTTGATGAGCCAGCAGTGGCTGTGTGCGGTGCTGGGTGAGAGCAGAGCCAGCTCTCGAGTCTGATTCATCCCAGTTTCAATTTATTCCAGGGCAGTGGGGAGTGGCAAAATCGTGCTCGATTGTGTTATTGGAATTGAGAGGAGGATTTGTCACATCCCTGTATTCTCCTCAGTGTTTTTGTCCATGGCCAGCACTTCCCGTTGCTCGTGTGCAGCTTGGCAGAGCTGACGGCATGTCCTGGCCACGTGTGCTTCTTTTGTCTCTTCCTGTGGGCATTTTTCAAGGTCAGGATGTGCCTGTGTGTGTCAGGAGAGCTGGTGTAGATCCTCAGGTGTGCCTGCATGTGTGAGATGGAGCTAATCAAAAACCCAGCTCATTGCACAGCTCTGTTTGCAGTGACCGGAGCAGGAGGAGGCTGTTCCTCACCAAGAATTTAACAGATGCTGCTCTGCCCATCGGGCTGGAAATGAAATGGGCTTTGCAGATTGGTACCAGCTGTTTCATTAGCACTGCTCTTTTTAGCAGGTTTTCATTTCACCAAGACATTGTTTGGCATAGGCAGGAAAAGTTCCTGCCTCGATGCTCGCTGTGTTGTAGCCCAGTAGCGCCAAACTGTGGTGGGTGGCCTGGCTGGATTTATTGGGGAGTCATTAAAGGACATCATTAATTGGGTTGTAGACACAGGTTTTGCCCAGTTCATCCCCTTAGCTCAGCTGTCTCCCACCTAACAGCCCAGGGTTTCAGGAGCTGGGCACTGCATCCCTTCCAGCTGTGCCCTGCCCAAGGGCAGTTCCTGCAGGATGGGGAGAGCAGGGCAGGAACAACTGTTCTGCAGCCACTCCCCAGGCTCTGTGACCTCTTCACCTGTGCTTCTGGCGTTGCTTTGGGCTTGGAATGAGCTGCTGGAAAACACTGCCCTCGTGCCTGTACATCAGGTATGTTCAGTTGAGCAAAACCAACAGAGCTGTGCCAGCTCCCATCCCCACAGGCAAGTCCTTCCTGGAGGGCTCCTCAGTTCCTTTTGGAGAAGGAAAAGGAGGAACCTGTTCATTCTCTCGTGGCAACTCTCACCCCTCTCAGAAGCTGCACGTTATTTTGTCTGACGTGGTGAAGTTCAGTGAGTTACTCGTGTGGGGTGAGGCAAAAGCAGGGAATCCAGTGGCTGGAAGCAGGAGTCATTCCAGATTAGGGATTTTGGCTGCAGCTGTCTGATTGCTGCTGAGCTCTCCTTGACACGATGCTCTCCTGCCTGCTGCAGTTCTTGTCACCCTTCCTTGGGAGCAAAGATGCTGATTCTGTTTGAAATTTGTCTTCTTTCCTGCTGCCCCCATCACCCAGCAGTGAGAACAGGGCCAAGTGGAAATAAGGCTGCCAGAATGGGAGATTATTCAAACTCTCAATTCCTCCCGTGGAGTTTGATGCAGTGCTGGAGCTTCATTAACTCAGAGAAAGGCAAATATTGTGCTCCACCTCTGCTCTCAGCAACTGGACAACAGTTTCTTAAATATTTTCCTTGAGTGCTGTGCAGGGCTGCGTATCACATGGCTAATTGGAAGTCACAATAACTGCTTTCATGGTGCTTCTCTGCAAGACTGACCAGGGGAATTTGCATATTAAGCAGTGAGATTTGTAGCTCACAATTGCCCTAATGCAGCCGGGCTCTGCTTGGCTGGCACGGGGGGGTTAAACAAGCAGCTCATGACTGAGCACTTAAGAGCATTTGGTGCCTCCCTTTTGTGCTGGAGCGCACAAAGAGACTCCCAGAGGGATTTCACAGTGGGTTGGAGCTGTTGGGTGCAGGCTGGGATGGTTTTTCGCTGCCATCTGAAAGAGGCACCTCTGGATTTCAGGTAGTTCCTGCTGGTCTGGAATACAGGGCTGGCAGAAATATTCAGAAATCAGAGCTGGCTTTTGCTGTTAGGTCCTACTGGGGGGTGTTTTGTATGGTTTGTATTGTTTGTTTTGTTTTTTTTTAATGGAATAACCAAAAAAGCTTAGCATGACTCTGAAACTTGCTCCAAATCCTTCCTGCTCCATGCCTGGGTGTATTTAAAGGATGTGTCGATGGAGGACTTGGGGATGTGATTTAGAGGTGGCAGTGATGGGTTAATGATGATCCTACAAGTCTTTTCCAACCTAAAGGAGTCTCTGCCTTCCACAAGGGGTTTTAGCAGGGTTTTGGGATCAAAGTAGCCTTTAATAACTCTTATTTCCCAAGGGCTGGGCACCCACAGCCTCCTGGAGGTTATTGGGACCTGGGAATGGGTGCTGCCACCCCCTGATAATTCACTCCCAAGTGTTCCTCTCTGCTGCTGTGACACCTTTCATTTGTAAAATACAGGACTGGGTTTTGTTTTCCAGGTGATAACGAGGAGCTCTCAGAAACCCAAATAAAGTGTTATTTTTGCTGTTAATAAGGGCTGGCAAACGAAGCTGTTTGGTTTCCTTTTTGGCTGGTTCCTCCATGTAATTGTTTGTTTGGCTTCTAGATGAAGTGATTTATTTTAATTTCTCTGTTTGGGATTGCAGTGTTGAAAACGACAACATCCTCCTTCACTGAATGTTAAATACAATAAATTGAACAGTCATTGTGCTTTGGAGACTTCTGATAAATGGAAAATATTATTAGTTGCCAGTTTGAATAAACTCTACAAAGCAGCCATGCATTCTCATTGCAGCAAGTAATGTGATAGCTATTATTTTTCATGTGAATGTTGAATAATATAATTTATGAGTCACAAATTATAATAGAGTTGAAGTCTGAAATACAGATTTGCCTTATGGTTAAGTTGCAAATTCCTGTGAGTCTTCTTGCAGGTACAAGGAAGGGTCAAGTTGGCCTTAATTGCTTTGGTTACCTCTAAAAAAGAAAGAATATAAAGATCTGAAAGTTCATGAGCAAATGACCATGATTGAGAAGGGAATATAACTCCTCCTTGTAATTCAGAGTGTGATGTAACAATCTTCATCCTCTTTTCTAGGCAGACACCGTGTATAAATGTCTGATAAATTTTTAAACAAATTATGCTGTTCTGTGGAGGAACAGTAAAGCTGGAATCAGTACCTGACTGCAGAATAAAACACTTTTCTTGCACTCTGAGGTTTTTAGTTAGTTTCATCTGCTGCTTCTGTGTTGTCTGGCAATTTCGAGTTGACAAAACAGAAATGTGCAACTACTTAGGAAGTAAATGAACTTGTCAGTTTTGTTAGGGATTTTTTTAGATTTGGTTTGTTTCCTTGTTTTTTAAGAAAACAAAAATGTTTCCCCTCACCTGGGGGGTGTGTTTGCAGTGTAATTCAGTGTTTCAGACTGAGTTATCCATAGCAGAGATGTGATGATGGGTCCAAAGCCTCCTGCATCCCAAAGCAGCAGGAATGCTGATGGCACTGAGTGTGGAAAACACCTCCAGCACAGGATGTCAGCTGATACTGCTCTGTTTGACCTGTGTGCAGGGAAAACGTCTCTTGTGGTTTATTTAAGGTTCAGCTGGAACCTGAATTTCACATTTGCTGCCTTGTGCTGGCCCTGGCACACTCAGATTGAATGCACGGGAGAGCTGGACAAAAGATGGGGCACAGCAAACTGCAGGAAGTGGTTTTGTTCTGGTCCCCATTGTAGGAGTAAATTAAAAACTGTCTCAAATGCTGAATGAGGCTTTCTTGGACTACCTTAAATATTTAAAATACCATCAGTCTCATCCTGAGGCTCCCCAGCACTGGGAAATGCAAGGGCACTGCAGGTTCTGCAGGTAATAAATGCAGGAGCAATTATTGGATGCTATCAATTTGCAGGAGCTGCTCCACATCCACTTGACCTCTCAGGCCTGATGGAAAACATTTGGAAATTGTCCTTCCCAAAGCAGAAACGCTGCTGGGGTTGTGGATTAGAGCAGTTTGAGCAGCTCCTCCCTCCAGCCTTTTCTCAGTGTCCTTTTCCCTGCCCATCTCCCCCTCTCCTCAGCGAAGAGGATTTAAAAAGGAAAATTCAAAGCCCTGCTTGAAAGCCGTTTGTGGGAGGAGATGGGCACAGCTCTGAAGCACTGATTTTTTTTTTTTTTTTTTTTTTTATTTTGCTTCTGGAGAATCTCAGATGTGCTGGAGGATTTTCTATGTGCCTGTCTATCTGTGTGTGTATAAAGACATCCTTGTGCTGCTGATGAGGTGGAAGGGAGGGGATTTGGGGAGTTTCTGCATGATCTGTCATGTGGTTTTTCCCCCACATTCTCAGCCATGAAAGCAGAGGCACTTCACAAATAGGAGTGGAAAATGCTTCAGTAGTTTGCAGCAAGAACAGGTAGTGCCCAGGGGGAAAAGATTAGAGGCTAAAATGGGAAAATGTGTCACACAGAGCATGGTAGCTCTGCACATGTTTAACAGGGAAAGTTTACTCTTAAGACATATATATTCAGTCTAGCATTACCACCACTTTTCTATAAATAAATTACTTTTCATCCCCTGAAATGATAAACATTTTATAGCTCGTAACAGCTTCCAGTTTATAATAATGTATAATAAATGTAGCAACTATAAATAATTCTCTTAGTTCAGACAACAGATTCTGGAGGGAGGCATTTTTCACCTTTTCCCAGAGGAGCCGTGTGCTCTTTGAGAGCACTCCCAGGGCCTGAAATGGCATCGGAAGCAGAGCACAGCACTTTGGGATTGGAAGCTTGTTACCTTTCTATTTTTAAAATCCAGTCATGGAGCTGCAGCTCTGCTCCCATGCTGTGATGAAGGGCACTGTGGATTCAGCAGAAGAATCTCTCCGTGGCATTTACTTTGTTGCTTTATTTACCCTGCCACAGAGCTCTCATCTCCTGTGATTCCTGCCTGCCTGGGTAAATACAGACTCTGCACAAGAGCACCTCCAGAACAGCACAGGGTACCTGCAGCTGCCAAATGCCATTTTCTCCTCTCTGCCAATTGTTTTTTTTGGGAGCACCTGAGCCTGCAGCAGAGCATCAGCAGGCACAGGATAATGGCTGGCTGGAGAATTTAAGGAAAAATTGTTAATTCCCCTGCGCTGGCTGCACAAAGCATTTCATGGAAAAGCTGTCGCCGAGCCCTGCCTGTGTCACATGTGCTGGATTTGTGCCTTCACAGTGGGTTTGGGTGTGTTTTTCTCCCTCTCAGGTGCACACAGAAGCTGGGTATGTCACAAGAGTGTCTTTAATGCAGAATATTGAGCTTTCAAATGCTCCTGAGCCATTGCACTGCATCCCTGTCCTTCGGAGGGGACGTGCCCTGAGTGGGAATGGAGCACCCAAATCTTGGAACGTGCAAATGTATTTTAGATGGGTTTTTTAGTGCAGGTACAAATCCCATTCCTACCTAGCATGGCTGTGGCTGCTCCCAGCTTGTTGCCCCTCCCCAGGGTGAGAAGACAGGGGAAGGAGCAGCTGGGGAGTTTTTGGGAAGCACCATGGTCACCCAAAGGTTGGATGCAGTTTCCCTGGCTGGGTGAATTCCCAGGTGGGATAAATTTGGTGGCAGTGATGCTTTGGGAAGGCTGTCCTAGAACAGAGACTGGACAGAGTTAGAAAATGAAGCAGGGATTTATTAAAGGGCCTCAATAGATCCACCTTGGGCAGCACCAGAGCTCAGCCAGGGCTGCACCCAAGATGAACCAAAATGGTCCCAAAATGCACAACTGGGCACGGGATCAGTTCTGCTCCATTTGCACCTTGCAGTTCATTGTCCCATTCCAGCTTTAGCCCCTGCAGTCCCACCCTGCTTGTTTTTCTCTCTCCAGCCCACGTTGTTTGTGCTCTTGGGCTGAGATTGGGATCATTTGTCCTTGGTGCCCAGCTGGAGCAGGAATTGTTTTGTCTCCCTGCTCTGTGCACAGAGCTCACCATCCCCTGATATGAACAGACCCACACACTAAAGCAGCACAGAATCTGCTGCTGAAGCCTCAGGTTTTAGCTTTTCTATTTTTCCGAGTCAAACGTGTCCAGCTGAGCACTCCACTTCCAAGGAGCAGCATTCCCAGATTTACCAGTGCCCCATGGCTGAGGCTGAGCCAAAACCTCCCTTTCCCTGGGCATTCCCATCCTCCCAGTGCCTGGAATGGCCAAACCTGCTCTGGAAACTGGGAAATCACAGCTCCCAGCTGAGGGGGAGCACTGCGAGGGCTGAAGGAGAGGAAAGCTGTCACAGAGCTATTTAAACTTTATTTTTTTTGAGAGTTAGATTTCACTCGTGAGTTGCATGTTGATGACTTGGCTCGGTGAAGCACGGAGCAGACTGATATTTTTTTTGGTGATTTTTTTTTTTTTTTGCTCTGTGCCCACATAAGTTCGTTAAAAGCACATGGGTTGCTATAAATATGAGTGCTTTTAGAACAAAAATACCTTCTGTGAAGTGCTGATCAATATTGGATATTATCCTGAGACAGGTTGAAATGCTCATTTGAGACGAATTCTCACTCTTTTGTGTGTTTTTCACATCCACAGATCTCCATTGTCTGTTTATCCAGATCTAAAAGTAGTTCTGGTGCCAAAAAAGCTCGAGTTTCAACAGAAAACCACATGATTTTTGCTTGACTGAAGTCACACACTTCCAGTCACTCACAGATTGGATGGCCCCACGTGGATGTTACAGCAAAATCCCATTTTTTGCTGCCTTCGTGCATCCCAACAAATCACATTCCTTGTGTGTATCCAGGGCTCTCCTTTCAATACAGCACTAAAATAGCTCCAAAAATCCTCCAGGCACGGGTTTGGCTTTATCTGAAACTCCTGCAAAATAGAGCAGGGAATACAAGATTTTAGTCTGGCAGCTGGGAATAAAAAAGGAGCAGCAGCATTGTCAGATTGTTGTGGTTTGGTGTTACAAGGCAGTACCAGAAGAAAAATCCTTTTGTTGTAAATAAGCTTTTAGTTCTTGAGCTCTGCCTCAGAATGGAGACTTTCTAATTGAGTGTCGACAGAGATTATTTTCTGTAAACCTCTGAAAACACTTGGATTTGGGGTTTTTATTCTCCTAAATAACACAAACCTTTAGAAACCGTAACAGGTTCTTCTCAGCTGTTGTTAGAGGTGAATCTCAAGGGCTGTGTGTGCTCTGCCTCCCTGGGAAGTTTTGTGCCCTTTCCAATTCTCCTGAATATTGGCGTTGTAGGAATTAGGTTTAAGTTGAGGAGGAGAGCTCTAGCAACTTGAAAATTGAAATTTTAGCTTGAAAATTGAAATAATCTGCTGGGTTTTGGGGTGTTGGAGTGCTCAGCAGTGGGGAAAACACAATCACCCACCTAAACAGGAACCCAAAATTCTCTTTTTTATCTTGAACCTGACAGGAGTGGGAGGGCTCCAAACATTCCCCAGTCCCAGCCTTCCTCCATCCCAGTATCAGTCACGATCAGTTCTCAGGGAGCAAATTTCCCCAAGAATTTTTAATTTAAACTCATTGAAATTGATGCCTACCACAGCTTCTTCACAATATTGCTTTGGGAAATCAACAGGTTCCTTTATAAATTATTTTTCCCTGCTTTATCCATCCCAAATAAAGTGTTTTATCTTAGGAATGTAACTGCAGTTCTTTCAGACTCTGATCATGTTTTTCCTGATGATTGGTGTGCTGCAGGACTGGGGAAGGAACCACATTAGCATTTTATCTTAATGTGCTGGGAAACTTATTACCAAGAGTTAATAATTTGCATTGATCTCACATTAGTTAGGAAAATAATGCAGATATTTCGGGGTGGGGGAGGAAGTGTTTTGATTGCTGCCAGTGTCCTGCTTTAGCATCTCTTGGCAGCTCTGTCCAGAGGGATGCCGAGCTGCTGATCTGATAATTGAGCCTGTTCAAAATCCATTTTATTAACTAAAAAAATCCATTTTATTAAGTATTAAGTAGTGACAATTCAGCTTAAAACAAAGCTCTGCAAAGTCCAAGATGTCAAAGGCTTCTGTATCTCTGCTTCAGTGCTGTGTCAAACAGAATATTCTGCCTTAGAAATTCTACCAACTGATCTAATCTTGTCTTGAAACTCTTTCCAGGTTTGCCTGCTCAAGGATTCTGTCGCTATCTGATTGCTCTGCCTGCCAAATTTCCAGGCTGAGTTCATCTGCCATTGATAAAGTGCATTTCTCTCTGCTCACTGCGTTCCCCCTTCCTTCTTTCACACGTCTCCTTTGGTTATTATGAATTAATCAGGGCATTTTTTCCAGCTGAGGGGACTCTTGCCATGCAATTCAGCTTTAGGGACCTGCACCATTTCTCTTCTTGCGTTTTGAAACTTCCCAACTTTTGCTGGTTTCTCTTGAAGGTAAATAAACTAGGAGCTCTTTTTCTCACAGAGCGTTTTTCTGTCGAGATATTTCACAGATTAATGTTTGTTGAAGGCAGTTTTGATGCTGATAACAGGGAGCTGTGTGGATGCTACTCAGTTTTTAATGCATTTTTCTCCTGCTCATCCTCAGGTCTGACAGTGGCCCCAGTTCTGCTGCTCTGGGCTTTGAGATGCCTTTGTTCAGAGCTGTGGAATCAGCACTTCCTGGGCATGGTTTGCTCATTAGAGCACAGTAATTAGTGAGTTTGTCATGGACTTGCATGCAGCCATTCTTAGGAATCCTTTCCACTGCTGCAGTGAAATCAGCAGCTTTGGGTGTTGGGGTTTGATTTCCCCAACACTTTCAGGAGTTCCTTTCCCTAAACCAAATAATCCCACCTGCCCTGAGGAGCTGTGGGAGAGGTGGGCTCCTGTTTTCAGATGGCTGCAATAAGAATCTCTTTTTAATAATGCATTCTCATTGCCAGGCAAACTTCTCATCCTTAATTTAAACTATTTTCCCTTGCAGAAAGGGCAGCAGGGATGAGAGGAGGCTCTGTGTGAAAATGGAGAGTTCTGCTTGAGCTCAGAACTTTTCTTGCAGACACTTTAGGGCCCAGCATCTTCACACACTTATTTAGCCTGTTATTGCATCAATTATCTCTTAAATAATGGGGAAAAGTAGGAAAAGTGCATCTGTCCTGACAAAGAGCTCTGCTCTTGCTTTGCAGTGATGCCACAGGAGAAACGAGCTCCTGGAGCATTATGGTGAGGAGCTTTTCAGAAAAGACAAGCACAGCCCATGGCCAAGCCCTGCTTCAGCTCTTGCTGGCTATGGAGCAACTGAGAGCATTGCCAGCACCATCCCTGGGCTGCCAGTTTTAAACCTGCCCCGAGCTGTGGAGAATTAAATGCATTTTCAATCAAATTCTGTGATCCCTGCCTTTGAAAGGAAGTTCCTCAAGGGCTGTGTGTCCGTAGGAAACACTGAGCAAGCACCACTCAGGCCATTAATAGAGCTAAAGCCTGGTGTGCTCAGGGACTTCTGAAAGAGATCAGATTAATTTGCTAAAGGTGGAAAGGCTCTGGCTGCTTTAATCTCACTTCATTTCAGCAATTGAAACAAAGAGGGCAGGTTCCTGTGCCTCCTCCAAGGTCCTTCCAGCTCACAAGGTGCTTTCTGTGCATCGCTGCAAGGAGGAGGAGGAGGCCTTGAACAAGTTTCTAATTTTGGGGGATTTTAAATACTTAGGGTTGGAGCGACTGGCACAGGTGCCCAGAGGAGCTGTGGCTGCCCCTGGATCCCTGGCAGTGCCCAAGGCCAGGCTGGATGGAGCACCTGGGACAGTGGCAGTGTCCTTGCCCATGGCAGGGGGTGGCACTGGCTGCCCCTCAAGGTCCCTTCCAGCCCAAACCGTTCTCTGATTACATCAATAATCCTTGAGGCTCTAACAGGGCTGTTTATTCCACCAAGAACATCCACAGGGCGATAAAAAGGCCTTGAAAGGATGGAGTTTGAAGGCTGCTTTGTTCATGTGCTCCCATTCACAGGATTGGGTTGGTTTGGGGTTTTTTTCCCCCCCTGGATGTACAAGACATCCAGGTATTTATACAAGTTGCAACAAAGGCTTGCACGTTTTTCATTTTAGCTTAGATTGCTTTCTAATTATCTGAGCAATCCACTGATGTCCTTATCTGTTATTACTTGCCTCTAACTTGGGGATAAATGTGGATTTCTTAACAAAATATCTACTTGAAGGGTAGGAATTCCTTATGGCCAAGAGGTTGTTCATGTGTTCACTAAATTCTGAGCTTTATCCAGGATGGGTGCTCGAGTTTTCTGGGGGGTGACTGCCCAGGACAACAGAGAGGAGTTGACTTTCAAAATTGAATGTGAAATATTAACTTTCCTATGAAAAAGTACCCCTAAAATAGGGCTGAATAAAGCACCAAGTATCATTCTGAGAAATCCAGTTTCTTAGATGAAATCTGTAAATGTTTCTGTGACTTTCACTTTTCTTGAAACCAAGCAGTCGCCTTTCAGTTTTCCTCAGAGGAACATAATATGGGAGAGTAGAATGAAATCATTAAGATAATGTATGTTTGGGATGTGTGTCAGGTAAGGTTCCTATTTTCAGCTTACACTGAGCTCTTAATTAACTGATGAGCTTAAGCAGCTGAGATACAGTAATAGTGCATTTAGTTAATTGGCTCATGTGAAACTTTATCCCTGCCAATAACTGTGACACTGGAATAAATTCAAGACATGGTGTTAGATCCTTTAACTAAGCTAATTTAATTGTTGGTCATTGTAAAAACAGCCACCAACTTGGAGGCTTTTTTTTGGTCATTCCCTGCTGGAATTTGTGACTGCTGTGCTGGCAGCAGTGACACGGCAGGCATGGCATGTTCAGCCAAAAAAATCCTTGGGAAATGGAGTTGGCCATCTGTCCTGAGCATTGTACCTTGAATTACCCAGATTTCAGGGTGTGCTGGAAGGGTTTCCTGCAGCAAAGCCAAATTTTGGCTGCGCTGAGATGGGGTCTGAGCACTCTGCTGCCTCCTGGGCAGTTTTACCTGAGGGAAAAACCTGAGAAAGATGGAGAGGGAATTCTACAAGAGCCTGGAGGGACAGGACAGGGGGAATAGGTTCACGCTGACAGAGATGGATATTGGGGAGGAATCCTTCCCTCTGAGGGTGGGGAGGCCCTGGAATGGCTTTCCCAGAGAAGCTGTGGCTGCCCCATCCCTGGAAATGCCCAGGGCTGGGGCTTGGAGCAGTCTGGGATGGTGGAAACTCTCCTTGCCCATGGCAAAGGCTGGCACTGGATGAGATTTAAGGTGCCTTCAAACCCAAACCGTCCAATGACTTTATAGACTTTGGGTTTACTTGTAGTAAAAGAAATTCCTAGGTGGCACCATCCAGAAGGCTCCAGAAGGTTCAGCTCCACATTTAAACACCAGCAAAGGCTGGCACTGGTTGAGATTTAAGGTCCCTTCAAACCCAAACCATCCAATGACTTTATAGACTTTGGGTTTACTTGGGTAGTAAATGCAATTCCGTGGTGGCACCATCCAGAAGGTCTCCAGAAGGTTCAGCCCCACATTTAAACACTAGATGAGATTTAAGATCCCTTCAAACCCAAACCATCCAATGACTTTATGAAGTCCAGGTTTACTTGTAGTAAATGCAATTCCCTGGTGGCACCATCCAGAAGGTCTCCAGAAGGTTCAGCCCCACGTTTAAACACCCTCTGCGCAAGGGCCTGCTGAGCAGGGTGTCCTGGCTGCTTTCAGCACCATCACACCCTCATCAGGGATTGAAGAAATCCTCAGCCAGATATTTTTTGTCATTCTGGCAGGGTGAAAGATAAGGCTGCCTTTGATTATTTCTTTTTTTCCCCCCTGAAAATGTTGGTGATGCTGGAAGCACTGGTGGTGTGTTAAACACAGCCCAGATGTCCAGCAGATGGTCCTGTGTCATTGCCCAGCTCAGGATTCCTGGTGGCCTCGTGTGGCTGGGTGACAGAGGCCAGCACTGGCCACACCACTGCCCTGGCTCAGCCCAGAGAAAAGCCAGGCTTTGTTTTAAACCCTGCTGAGCCAAACCCCGCCTTGGCCTTGCTCAGAGCACCCAGAACTCAGCTGGGTGAAGAGTTACAAGCCACAAGAGTTTGAGTAGAATGATGGTTAATTTGCACAGGGTGAAAAGGTAGAATTTTGGGGATTTAGAATGGGGGTTCAAGAGGCAAGATGGAGGAATCTGAGCGTGTCCTCTCCTTCTCCTCCTTCTCCTCCTTCTCCTCCTTCTCCTCCTTCTCCCTCCTTCTCCCTCCTTCTCCCTCCTTCTCCCTCCTTCTCCCTCCTTCTCCCTCCTTCTCCCTCCTTCTCCCTCCTTCTCCCTCCTTCTCCCTCCTTCTCCCTCCTTCTCCCTCCTTCTCCCTCCTTCTCCCTCCTTCTCCCTCCTTCTCCCTCCTTCTCCCTCCTTCTCCCTCCTTCTCCCTCCTTCTCCCTCCTTCTCCCTCCTTCTCCCTCCTTCTCCCTCCTTCTCCCTCCTTCTCCCTCCTTCTCCCTCCTTCTCCCTCCTTCTCCTCCTGTGATGGTGGCACTTCTGGATTGGTTTAGAGTAGAGACAGACTGTCTAACACAGGTGACAGGTATTGGAGAATTAGTAAAATAATAAATATATAGTAATAAAGTACACATAGTTTTTAGTATAAAAAGGGCAGTCCCTGTGCCACTGTCAGTGTGTGGGGATGCACTTGGCACTGGGAGGGTTTTGGTGCTGCTCCTTTTCCCTGGAGGTGCCCAAGGAAGGGCTGGAGGTGGCACTCAGGGCTCTGGGCTGGTGACAAGCTGGGCATTGGGCACAGCCTGGTGATCTTGGAGGGCTTTTCCAGCCTCATTGATTCTGTGGTGTCAGCCCCCAGTGAACTTTAGATCACTTTTATAGCAGCTCATGCTGGTTATGCAGAGGTCAGAAGGAGAGCAGTCTCAAGGAGGAAGGGAATTTGTGAGCCTGAGCTGTTCTTTGCAGCTGGAACTGGACATTCCTGGTGTTCAATCCCTGCTGCCCATGAGCCTGGAGCAGTGGGCAGTGCCCTGTCCCAGCAGGGCACCAGCACAGGTTGTCCAGGCAGGAATTTGCACTTTGATCTGATGTGTCTAAAGTTTCCGTGGGAACTGAAGGGACAGGAGACACAAAAGGCTTTTAGTGCTTTAAATTGAAGTTGCTGAGTTGCATTCTTCCTCGTGCTGAGATACACAAAGCTCTGGGGTGGGGATTTTTTGGTGGTTTTTTTTTTGTTGCAGATAAGCTCTGTGCAGCTTCCCAGAGCATTCCCAGAGCTGTGCCTGCTCTGAGCTGCTCTTGTTTTGGGTGTGGGGCTGCCCTGGTGCCAAGCTCAGCTGCAGTTGAGCTGCACTTTAAGCCACACAGGGAGCTGCAGGAGTCCCAACAGACCCGTGCTCTGTGCAGCCTGCCTCAGACAGAATATTTTTCATGTTGCTGACACCTCCCTTAATGGTTCTTGTCACAGCTTTTAAAAACGGTGGCCCAGTTGTGCATTGTAGGTGGTGCAGATTGGAGCTCTTGGTGCTTGCACTCTGTGGGTTGGGGACGGGGAAATCTTTATCCTCTGATGTATCCAGCCTGAAAACATTCATCTGCCAGAGATAGGAGCAGTTTCAATTCCAGTGTAAACAGTGCTGACAGGTAATTGTGTTGATAATGTCTGTCCCCTGGAGCTGTTTCACCTCACTGAACTTCCCTGCCAGGCTGGGGCTGACTCTGAGCCGGGTTTTACAGCTCCTGCTGTTGGACCCGAGTTCAGGCAAGCTGAGTTTGGGGCTCCGGAGGCAGATGGGCATCCCCTGGGCTGTGCCCTGCCTGGCAGCCTGCCTTCCTCACCCCTGCTCAGCCCTGAGCCAGGCTCTGAGCGTGTGGGGACTCCACTAAGGTGTTCCCTCCCTAAGACATTCTTCTCTGTCCTTCTCACAACAGGAGCTGTTGTGTCATGAGCTTCATCAAAATGATTGAGAATTGAGAATCAAGGAGATTGAGAATCCTCTGCTTGTGCACCCAGCAGGAGGCTGGGTGGGCAGGCAGGACTCAGGAGTACCCACAGAGCTTTTGGAAAGAATAATCATGGAAACAAAGGATGGTTTGGGTTGGAAGGGACCTTAAAAATCATCTTGTTCAGGGCAGGGACGCCTTCCGCTGTCCCAGGCTGCTCCAAGCCCGTCCAGCCTGGCCTTGGGCATTGCCAGGGATCCAGGGGCAGCCCCAGCACCCTGCCAGGGAAACATTTATTCCCAATATCCAGTCTAATTTCCCCCTTGCCTGCTGGCTCTGGGCTGGGGATGCCCCCTCAGGTCAGGTCAAATGCACTGCCCTGGTTTAGTTCTGTTCAGGACGTCCCAGGGCTGTGATCACCTGAGCAGATCCTGCCTGGGCTGGGATGAGCTGGGAGCTCTGGAATACCACAGAGGGAGCAAAGGTTCAGATTTCCAAAGCTGGAGCTTTTATTTCTTGCTGCAACACTGCTGGCTCTTTTAAAGGGGTGATGAGTGATGAGCTGCCGGGAAATCTCCTGATTTCTTCTGCAGTTTCTGCTGAAAATGATGGGAAAATTGGAAAATACAGTGGAATAGCTGCTAATTAGAGTCAGTTTTTCTCTTTGTCCAGCTCATTCATACATCCTCATCCTCTCATGTTTTATCTCCCATGCTGAGAAGCCTCTGGATTGACTCAGGGAAGGTTTAATGTGTAGACAAAGGCAGAGATAAGCTGTCCAGAGATGCCTGGAATTACCAGAGGAACCCTGCAGCCTCTTCTGGGCAATTTTTGGTGGTGAGTAAGAATTGAGGAGGAGCAGGGAAGGATTCCCTGCCCAGCAGTGTGCGCCAGGCTGGAGGCACTGGGTGGCACCAGTGATGGATTGTCCCCCTTGTCCCCAGAGGCAGCACATCCATCATCCAGCAGCAGCACGTGGTGGCTGGCACAGCCCCAGCCTGCCAGAAGCGCTGCTGCTCCTGCCCCTCTCCAGATGAATTTCTCTGGTGTTTATTTTCTTCCTTTCTTCACCTCCTTTCAGGTGGGAGAAAGGGGAAATTGCTCAGGGCTTGGCTGGGGGGTTTATTTTTGTGTGCTGATGTGTCTCTGCTGGGTTTGCTGCCCTGAAGAGCTTCACAGTTTGTTCCTTGGCTCAGGATTCATACCTTTGGCTCAGGATTCATACCTTTGGCTCAGGATTCATACCTTTGGCTCAGGATTCATACCTTTGGCCACACTTTTATAATGTTGCTTTGAGTCTGCAGCCTGGTGTTTTAGTACACAACTATTTGATGATATAACCTGAATTTCTACCAGGGAAGTAGTGTTCATTTTATCCTCCTAAAAAACCATAAAACTTGACTTAGTTTCAAGCATTATCTTTCTATCTATCTGTATTTATTTGGAAAGTTCACACAGGCTCCCTAGAAATGGTCATTCATTTCCTTGTTAGGAAAGCTTAATTCTCCTAATATTTCATTTTTAAGTCTTTGCCACTGTCCAGTGCCACTTCTGTTCCAAAATCCTCTTCTTGCCTTGGAAAAATGTAACCACCTTAAGAAGAAAATTGCTGAAAATCAGCAATAAACAGATAAAATTCTGCCATTTTCCTGTTGTTGGGTACGCCTGTGCTATTTAATGTAATTTAAATTGTGTAAGCCTGTGTTGCTTAATGTAATTCAAATTGTCTGCTGCTTAAATGCAATGAATTTTCCTTTTCTCCCTCCCTGTTTTCCCTGGGTTTTGCACTTTTCCTTTGTCCTGGCTCTTCCAGCACCGTTGTAATTCAGGATTACACTGGAGAACAACACAAAGAAAATGTTTAGGATGAACTGTGTGATAGTGATACCAAATTACAAGGTACCTCATGAGGAAATTGGAGCAAAATGGGTTTCAAATGGGACTCATTTGATTAAGTAGAGAAGTGCTGGGTGATTGTGGGGAGGAGAGCCCTTGGGACTATTCCTGACAGAAACTTTCTGGGTAGCAAACTGTTATTTGCATTTCATTTCTGATAGGAAAAAATACTTTGTTAGCAGCTGAGCCTCAACAGGGAAGCAATCTGGTAAAGAAAATAGTTCTGATCATTGGTTCCATTTGTAAAACATTTCCTCAGCTTCTCCTGGCTGCCTTCAGGTCGCTGCTGAGGTTTCTCCAGGGTGGGCATCCCCTGTCCTGCTGGGGCTGGGGGTGTTTGGAGAGACTGGGAGCCCTGGCTCCTCTCCTGCCTGCCTGTGCTGTTCCTGGGCAGCATTTCATGGGCAGCCCTCCAACCCCACCTTCTCCACCCATGGAACGTGGCATTCCCATTCGGGACACTTGTGGTGATCTTTGATCCTTCTCTTGGGCATTCCTGCTCCTCTCCTCACAGGGCACTCCAAACCGTTTTCACCTCTCACCACTGAAGGAGCTGGCTTAATCTCTTCGATATTTTCTTAATCAAGGCAAAGGAAAAAAAAAAGAAAATAATATTTCTTTTATTTTTAATTATAATAAATAAATAATATAAAATAAATAATAATATAAAGCAAACAATATTATAAATAATATTAATTATTATATTTTGTATATAAAATGAATCTTGCCAGATTGATTTTATATATAAAATATAATAATATAAATAATATAAAGTAAATAATATAAAATAAATAATAATATAAGCCAAACAATATTATAAATAATATATTAATTTTATAGATAAAATCTAATAATTATATAAATAATATAAAATAAATAATAATATGAAATAAATAATAATAAAAACAATATATTTATTATTATATTTTAGATTTAAATAAATCTTGCCAGATTCTCCTACTGCAACATTTCACCATTTTGATCTGGGAATGTTTGCCTGTATCTGCTCTTCACTCGTGTCCCACTGGTGGGCTGTCCGTCCCTGTGTGTTTCTGGCCGTGTGTCCATCTTCCCCCAGATCTGCAGGGGGTGGGAAGCACAGCCAGGCCCTGTTCCTGTAACTCCAGCTGCTGATGGACCTGGAGATCACAGCCTGAGGTGGAACACGTCCAATCCAGGTGGCTCCTCCTGGTTTCCCATGCCCTGGGTTCTGTGTGCTGGAAATCTTTCCACCACCAGCCTGGGCCAGTTTCCTCTGCTTTTTACACAAGCTGTAAAAGGCTAATGCTGCAAGCAACATATGCTTGTGTTTCCAAGGGAAAGGAGGAAATTCACTGTGGAGCACTTGCAGGGATGGAACAGCCAAATTTGGTCCTAATTTTGTTTTTAGAAATAGGTGAAAGATGTTTGAAGGATGGGGTGGGAGGGAAAACTCATGTAAAGCTGATGGCAGCAGAGGTGTTTGCACAGATAATGAAGGTTTGAGCTCAGCTGCTTCAGGGCTGTTCCAGGTCTCATCCAGGGTTACCTGGCAGCTCAGAGAGTGGGGAGGAGGAAGATCCAGGTCCCACCTGAAGCAGAGAGAAGTTCTGCCCTTCTCCAGAGCTCTGAGCTGTCCCCTGGCCCAGCTTGGCCACGTTTGATTTGACACAAAACCCTCTGGGGCTGAAATATTCCCAGTTTGATGGTTGAGTGCTGTAATTTGGGTAGTATAAATTAGGAATTTTGGATTGTGTGGCTGGATATTGGCTTTTAATACAAGAATCCTGTGGTAGCAGCTGCTCCTGCTCATCTGGTCCCCCTCAGAAGAGGCACCAGTGATATCCACAGTGATATCCACAGTGATAGCGACATAACAAACACACCAGCTGCTCCAAAGAACTTCCACAGAGACATTTCTTGACATCCTGTTAAGAAACTGATTTAAATATCTGGGTTTATCTGCATAAGGAGCAGAGATAACCTTCCAGATTCATTGCTTTGATGGGAAGCTGCGGGGAAGGGAAATAAATTTACAATTCAGGTGCTAAAGCAGTCTGCAAGGATCGGAGAAATACATTTTTCCTTCTGCAAAATAAGACTTTGTAGCCTGCCAAGAGTTCAGTGGAGCAGACAGGAGCAGCTGCCTCAAGGATGCAGGGTAGGTAACGCTGCTAAATCCTACAGGAGCAGCCCATGTGTGCCACTGCTTTGGGGCACTTTGAGGCATTAAACAGAATCATTGGGATTGGAAAACAGAATCATCAGGGCAAACAGGGAATGCTGCTAAATCCTACAGGAACAGCCCATGTGCACCACTGGTTTGGGGCACTTTGAGGCATTAAACAGGATTGGAAAAGAACTTTCCGAAGAGTTTGTGTCCAGTCTTTGATCCATCACCGCCTTTCCAAGCAGACATGAAGGGAGGTTTGGATCCCCAGCCCTGGAGGTGCCCAGGGAATTCCTGGAGGTGGCACTGGGTGCACTGGGCTGGGGACACAGGCTGGATTTGATGAGCTGGGAGGGCTTTTCTACCCTAAACTCTGGATTTCTTACCCTCTTTGGGATGCACAGCCCCACCTGCACACCTGAGCTGTTGGAACAACAGCCTAGCTCATTTTGGACTATGGCTGCTGATATTTCACTTTTTGAAAAGTAGACCAGTGCTGATTTCCATATTCCCTTCTAAATAAATCCCTTGCCAAAAATATCAACCATTGGCCTTTGCTGAGAGGGTGACCTGGAGCGTTGCTTCACAGAGAACGTGCCTTCTTCTTGGCATTTGGAAAACAATTCCTGCTTTCCAGCAGGGTATTAATAATTTCTTACTCATGTTGAAGTGATGTAAGATGAAAAATTAATGTGGATGCTGCTTTCTCTTCTGGATCCTGCAAGCTGCTGGTGCCTCTGATGGGTATGGTCTTAAATGAAGTCAGGGTTTCCTTCTGAGCTCTTATTTCCTTCCAAAGTGAGGAACAGAAAACTGACACTGTAAATACTTTTAAGTGGTTCAGACTGTTGATGTTTGTTTCTTTATCAGCCTTGTTAACAGAAAAGGGAAAGTGCTTTGATGTGGTCCGAAAGTTTGGTTGTAGAAATTCACATGTTTTGCTTTAGTGACTAAAGCATTGGCTGGAAAGAGAAATATTTGGGCATTTTTGCACATTATTTTTTTTACATGGCATAAGTTTCTCTCATCCTTTCTGCCCCATCTATCCACAGAGCTAAATAATGAATATTTCTTCAGGGAAGGCATAAAGCTTTTTGGGGATCCTTGAAGCACTTCTATTAAACGATAAACACACCAAAGATCTTTTTAAATACTGGCTTGTACTGATGCCAAGTTGTGTTTAAAGGCTCACTACTGGGATGGATGGCTTATTAGAGTGGATTTGGCTTTTGAGCTATTTGGAGAGCCCCTTTCTTCCACCACCCTTCCTTCCAACTCAGAAAAAAAAAGAATTTATCACTGGGTTTATGATCACTGCTGTCTGTGTGGGAAGGATGGGATCTCCAGGGAGGAGTTATTGGAGGCTGTGAGGATCTGAGCCTCTGCTGGAGTGAGGATAAATCAATTTTTAATAAATCTGGGTGCAGTCTGGGGCAGAGTGGGAAGCAGGGAGAGGAGTGGGTTGCTGGATTTGCAGTGGGGCTGCGGGAAGTGCCTTTAACCTGCTTCCATAATTGATGGCTGGGGACGAGGAGAGGGCCCTGTGGGACAAATCAGCATCCATTGAGTGGATGCAAACAGATGTGAGCTAAAGTGGAATGGAAAAAAAAAATATCCACTGACCCAAATTTCTTGCAGTGTGTCCTCTTGCAGTGTGTCCTGTTCTGTCTGGCTGAAAATGTCATGCTCTGGCTGCTAAGCTTTAATAAGGAAACAATTCCTTGTTGGAGTGTTTTTGCCACATATGTTTTTAGAATTTTAGAATGTACAGGGTTTAATGCACAACCCCATTGCTTGAGGCTGCCCCAGCATCATCTTCCAGGCTTGCTCAGCTGAGCCTTGGACTGGGAAAGGCTGGGCTCTGCCAGGAAACTTGGTGTTTTGTAAACACTGGGGCTTGCAGCTCTGCAATCTGCTAAATGGTCAGCACTCCTTTGAAAAGCAAATGGAAGCAGTCCCATGGAAGCAATCCCGTGGAAACAAAAAGCAATAAATGCTTGTGGTCACTTGAAAGGATTTAAAAGTTTATTACTGCTGGGTTCTGCGTGGGACACGAGGAGCAGCTGGAGTCGGTGGATGGGGGCCATGCAATTGTCATTTGCTACTTTTCATTAGGAGCCGACTTTGTTTCTGTGCAAATGCATCCTCCAGAGGAGGCCACCAGGGTGGGAGGGATGGAGCAGCTCTGGGATTGTTCAGCTGCAGAGGAGAAGCCTTGGGGTGACACAGTTGCCTGAAGGAGCTGCAGATGGAGAGAAAGGAGGAGATGGAGAGAGAGGATTTCCAAGGACGGAGGGGCTGGACACTGGGAATGGCTTCAGACAGGGAGTAGGTTTACATTGGATATTGGGAAGAAATTCTTGGCTGTGTGGCCCCATGCCTGGCAGTGTTCAAGGGCAGTTTGGACGGGATTGGAGCGCTCTGGGATAGTGGGAAGTGTCTCTGCCTTGGCACGGGGTGGAATTAAATGATCTTTAAGGTTCCTTCCAGCCCAACCCATTCTCCCATGTTTTTTAATCCACAGAAAGCTCATTCCTCTGCATAGCTGGCAATGTCAGCTCACCAGCAGGAATCCTTTTCAAACTCCTCTTCTCCATGACTTAGACTTCAGGCTCATGGACGTGTCTATCAGCCTGAGCTAGCAAAGGAAGCTGATCATTCTTTGCTCTTATAGGGTCAGATTGAATAAAGGCTTAACCTCCTGTTAGGGGTTTTGGTCTCCTTAAAACCTCTGTGATCTTGGAATCTCCTGCTGCAGCAGCAGGCATTGATGGGGATGAGAGCAGGGAGTTTTAATCTGTCAACTTTTATACCTGTGATAACCTCAAAGAGGCAATTACACAAAAATAGCTGTAGTTAAAGGAAAACAAATGGGGTTGTGTTTATTGAGAAGGAGGAAAATGCTCTTTAAACCTTGATGGATTCCTGGATTTCCAGGGGCAATCAGAAAGCAGGAGGATGCATTTGCACAGAAACAAAGTCAGCTCCTAATTAAAAGTAGCAAATAACAATTGCATGGCCCACATCCATATCACCTCCTTCTCCTGAGCTCCATAGTGCTTTGACCTCTTGGGGGAATTGAGGAGATTTTGAGCCTGGTTTTGACCATGCAAGACTGGTAAAAACATAATTCTCTCAAAAAATGAAAATCTGAACCATGAGCAGTATATGAATAACACCCCTCTCACTGCATCACCTGGGGGGTGATGAACAAAAAGGACCAGGCTTGAAAATTCAGCTCTAGTGCTGCCTTGGGAAGGCTGAGCTAGAGCCGAGACCAGACAGAGCTAAAGAATAAAGCAGGGATTTATTCAAAGGATCTCCTCCATGGATCCACCTTGGGCAGCACAAGAGCCCAGCCAGGGCTGAACCCAAGATGAACCAAAATGGTCACAAAATGGACCCAAGATGGACCAAAATGGTCACAAAATGGACCCAGGATGAACCAAAATGGCCCCAAAATGCACGACTGGGCACAGGGTCTCTCCCTTGGATCAGTTCTGCTCCATTTGCATCTTGCAGTTCATTGTCCCATTCCAGCTTTAGCCCCTGCAGTCCCATCCTGCTTGTTTTTCTCTCTGCAGCCCACGGGGTTTGTGCTCCTGGGCTGAGATTGGGATCATTTGTCCTTGGTGCCCAGCTGGAGCAGGAATTGTTTTGTCTCCCTGCTCTGTGCACAGAGCTCACCATCCCCTGATATGAACAGACCCACACACTAAAGCAGCACAGATTCTGAAACATACAAAAGCCAAACCTGAGGCATCACTGTAAATCCTAACCAGAGCAACCAAAGGGAATTTCGTGGTGTTATTTTGATGATTTCCCTTTTCTCTTTGTCCCCCACAGTGGCTCTTGGTCGTAACCAGCCCCTGAAGAAGGAGAAGCCCAAATGGAAGAGCGATTACCCCATGACGGACGGGCAGCTCCGCAGTAAGAGGGATGAGTTTTGGGACACAGCCCCGGCCTTTGAGGGCAGGAAGGAGATTTGGGATGCCCTCAAGGCTGCTGCCCACGCCTTTGAGAGCAACGACCACGAACTGGCACAAGCAATCATTGATGGTGCAAACATAACACTACCCCATGGTAGGTGCAGCTCGCAGGATGTGGCCTCTCCAAAAGGTGACAGGTTAAAATCCCGATGGTTTTACCCCAAAAATCAATGATGGAGTGGTTTAAAATATCTGGGTTTTATAGTGAGTATGCTCCTGTTCAGAGTTTCCAAGCAAAATGGTGTTAATATGTGGAGGGACCAAGAAAATCTGCTTTTTTTTGGTGGTTCCTGCAGTGGAATGGATGGTGTGGTCCATGGGAATCCTCAGCTTGAGTCTGATCTTTCCAGGCAGCACTTGGGACTTTCTGTAATCTCTTGGAACACCTGGATGCTCCAAGGCACCATTTTCATAACTTTTCCCTCAGCTTGTCTTTGTAAGGAAGTAGATTATTTTCCCTCCTGATTTTATGAGTTTCTTTGGCACTTGAACTGTTGGGGTTTTTTTAAACTTTCTCTTCTGAAGAGCCTAAAAAAATTTCCCAAAAATTTGAGGCTGGCAATCTGCTCTTAGATCCTGTGTGAGATAAACTGCAAGCTCTTATTTGCTCTTATTTTGGGTACTTTCCCCTTTGTTTTGTTCTTCTGAATCCTGCTGGGTGGGACTTTTTTTTTCCAAGTAATATTTCCCTTACTCCACAATTCTGAAATAAATCACTTCCCTATATTCCTGACAGAAATACAGTGAGAGGGGGCTGGCAAGAAGTTAGTGATCATTTGAAGTCACCATTCAGATAAATGGAAATAATAACTCAGAAATTGCATTTTTGCAGACCTAAGGGAATGGCTGCATTGTTTTTAGTTGCTAAAACATCAATTGTAGGTACCAGGAAAACTCAATTTATACATGGGGAAGGTGGAAGAAAATCCAGGTTACCTCTCCCTGTGGTGTCTCCCTCATATCAGGCTGCAGCCCCCAAAAATTGTCTTTAATGTGGGAAAGTTCCTCTCTGTGAGGGTCTGAGTCTGTTTGACCATACAAAAGCCTGGTAAAAACATAATTATCCCAACAAATGAAAATTTGGAGGCAGGAGCAGCGAGGGGGATGTTATTTCTGTAATGAATTTGCTGAGCCCCCATGAATGAGCTGTTTTGGCAGCGCTGGGCTGTGCATTCAGCACAGAAGAGCAGCACTTGAGGGGAAAACACTCAATTTATGGCATCAAATCCTGCAAAGAAGGTGCTTGGCACGTTGGGGCTGTGCTGCCTCTTGTTAGAGGGGCATAACAGCTTGTGACTGGCAGGGAGGAGTTGGAGAAATCCGAAGTTGAAGCAGTTTAATCCTGCCTGGAGGGCTCAGTGTGGCTTTGGGGGCCCTGGTGTGGCTCAGGAACACAGGGGATGTCTCATGCGCAGTTTCAAGGCTCCCAGATTTGGAAAAAGAATGGATGTGAGCTCTTAAATCTGTTTTTCCAGCAGTTTGCTTTGAGTCCTGCCTGCTGCTGGCGGGTTATAATCTGCTTTTTAAGGCCCACATGCAGAATATTCAGAGTATCTGAGAAATAACTCAGAAATCAAAGCTGTACCAGGGGCTCTGCTGCCCAAGGCAGGCCTGGCTTGAGGCTGAATTCCAAACACAGAGAATATTTAAAATTTTTATCCGGGATGTGGAGCTTACTGGGGATTTTTCTAGCCACAAAATTGCGTTATTTATTTTTTATTCCGCTTTCTGACACGTTTGGGCATCAGCTGTTGGCAGAGTTCTCTGTGCAGTGTGACCTCCCCAGCCCAGAGAAAGCTGCTGCTTCTAGAAATCCAAATATTCCACTGTCTGTGCCATGGATGAGGAGATTATGGATCAAATCCCCTCATTATTTTGGGCAAAAGTGGGGAATAGGAGGAATAGCTGTGAAGAAATCCAGCTGTGGTGTCTGCAGCAGGATCCTGTGGAGGTTCCCTCACATTCCCCATGGAGCTGCTGGCTCTGCCTGCAGGGGACCACTGGCATTGCTGAAATTCATCTTTTAGCCCTTTTTTGGGGTGATTTTTTTGTTTGTTTGTTTCTTTCAGGTTTGGGGTTTTTTTGGGTTTTTTTTGGGTTGGTTTTGGGGTTTTGGGGATTTTTTTGGGTTTTATTTGTTTGTTTTGGGGGGTTTTGTTGTGGTTTTTTTTTTTGTTTGTTTGTTTCTTGAGTTTTTGTTTTGGGTTTTTGTTTGGTTTTTTTTTTTTTTTTTTGTTCTTTTGTTTCATTGGGTTTTTTGTTGTTTGGGTTTTTTTTTCCTCTGGATCTCTTTACCTGCCCAGGCTCTGTCTTCTATAAAAAAGTTTGGATGAAAATTAAGCCTCAGGCTGGGCCAGGGCAGGCTCAGGGTGGGCACAGCAGGAATTTCCCCATGGAAAGGGTGCTCAGGCACTGGAACTGCCCAGGGAGGGTTGGATCCCCATCCCTGGAGGTGGCCCCTCAGTGCTCTGTATATTCCTGGTGTAAATCTAGATATTTCCCCAAGAAAACCCCAACATTTGTTGGATAAATTAATTTAAATCTATGAAAAAAAAGGAAAGATTTCTCACTAATTTTTTCTTCTGCAAAATGCTGCAATGCCAGGGGCTGTGGTGTTTTGTTTATTATCTGTGTGTACAACAGGAGGCTTTAAAAAAAACCCCAAAAAACAAGGCAAGCCCCACATCCACATCTGCCTGTCCCTGTGTTCCAGCCAGGGGTTCCTGAGAAAATGAAACCTGGCAGGAAGGGGAGGAGGGAGAGGAGGGGGCTGGGCAGTGAGGAAGGACTGAAAATCCAGATTTTTGCACCCAGAGACTCGGCCTGAGCTGATGCTGCAAAAATCAAATTGCTTTTTTATTCCAGAATCCTACAGGATTCTGATCCTACAGGAAAGGGAAGGGAAAAAAATAAAACATCTCTTGTGAGGCTGCTTTCAGGCAGATGTGTCACTCCTCTGCTCTGAGGAAGACTCTCTCAGTGTAATTTTTCTAATGGATGCCTTTCCTGGCTTCTGCTGTTAAAAATAGCGTGTAAGAAGTATTAAATAAATAAATAAGCTTGTGGGATGGGCTTAGCACTTCTCATCTATCTTGGGTGACTCTGTGGGATGGGTTTAAAAATAGAAATAACGTTATCACCAATTTCTACTTCTTTTTTCTCCTCCTCCTGTCTTAAAGTAGCACATCCTCCATATTTTATTAATGAGTCCATTTCAGTTTCATGCAGAAGAGTTTTCCATACTTCTCAGCTATCAAACAGGAAATCTTGGAGTGTGTAGTATTTTAAAATAATGTTGAGCTGAACTTGGCCTGTAAGTCATTAATATTAATTGCAATCTGGCTGGGGTTAAGCAGAGTTTTTAAATTCCAGGCTGGACACTTCGTGTGCTACAGCAGAGTTCCCAGGATATTTGGGTTAAATATCTCAGAAATTGCATCTTTGCAACCCAAAGCTGAAATATAAATTGGAGATGGCAGAAAAACTCAATTTATACAGGGGGAAGTTGTAATGAAATGCAGGTTACCTTTAATAGGCGATAAAATACGTAAAATTTACAAAAAATACTATAAAAATTTGCAAAAAATACTATAAGAATTTACCAAAAAAAGAAAAAAAATTGCAAAAAAAAATACAATTAAAATTTTACCCCAAAAAAAAAACAATTTACCCTTAAAGCCACTCCACCATCAGCTTTGCGTTGGGCTGTTTTTAACCCTTATTAGGCAGCAAATTCCAGGATGGACGCCTCAGGATGTTGGGGTTTAGCTCCTTTTGTGCTGTTGGAGTGATAAGAGGGTCTCTCTGCTGAGTTTTCAGCTTTTCTGGGCCTCCAGACACAGCTCCTGTGGCCCCAGCTGCCTTTTCCTGGAGCAGCTCTGGCTCTTGATTTGCTGGGATCCCCAAAAGTGGGGTGGGAGCATTTCCCTGAAATGTTGGGGAGAAGTAAAGAACATCACTGAGATATTCCCGCTCTGAACAGAACATTTTCTTCTCCTTTGGGTGAAGTATGAGTTAGAAAAACATAAAAAAGTCCTAAATAACAACAAGGAAAGCCCTCAAAGCCAAGAGCAGCAGTGTGGGGGAGGTATGGGGGGGTTTCTCACAAATTCCTAATTCCAGCAAAACTCTGCTAATTCAGTCACACACACAATCCCAGAACTATTTAGGTTGGAAAAGATTTCCAGGATCCAGTCCAGCTTGTGAGCAGCCCCACCCTGTCACCTGCAGATCTCTCAGTCACAGATTTATCAATGCCACAGGTGAGTCCAGTGTTGCCTTCAAACAAACAGCAGAATTACAGAATTGCAGCTCTGGAGCTGCCTGATTTCCAGGAGGAACACACAGCTCTGCAATCTGCTCCCTGGACACCTCCAGGGGTGGGCACTCCACCCTCGAGCAGCTTTGGGTTGTGGGTGTTTTTAACATTTATCACTTGTACTCAATATAAAAAATTGCCCTCTGCTATGTTGAAAACTCCCTTCTTATTTATGTTGATGAAAATCTCCATTTATTGAGTCCATTTATTTTATTTTATGTTGATGGCAAACTGAGCTGTCAGTGTGCGCTCACAGCCCAGCAAGCCAAGCATTAGGATTGAAATTTGCACAGCAACTCAGAAATATCTGCCACAAAATGCTACAAAGTGCAGGAGGTTTTTAACACTGAGCATTCCACGGGTGGTTCCTGTAAATTAAAGAGCTCAGAAGTGGAACTCTGTCCTTCTGCAGAGCTCTTTGTGTGGTGGCAATATTGGAGTTACCTGTTGTACTGATGAATTTCTGATGGAGTCAGTTGTAGAGTGAATTTTGCTGTGGAGCCTTTAGCATTTAAATTGAATTCCCTGTGAACTGCTGCCCTTAACAGCCACCAGCTCCTTGTGGTTTTTCTTCCTCTTGTCCTTGAAAATTGCTGTATCCAGTGCTGGGAATTAAAGCTGCAGGAATTGCTTGCTTGTCTAAAGAGGCTTTTAAATTATCATTCAAAATCATATTTTTGATGGATTACATTCTCTCTAAACATGTAAAACATTGCTGGACAATGTGTTTTTTCTGTGAGGATAGCAAATACTCGCTCAGGTTTCTCTAATGCCCCTTTAAAATGGTATTTTGGTGACTGTGGCTGTCTAATTTTAGATTCCAGCAGAGTTATGAAAGCTTTGGGAGGTCTGACTATCAAAGCCTGTCTGTCAATATGATCAGCAGTAGCGCTGAGAGGAAAATGCAGCCCATGAAAGTTAAGCAAACTTTAAAATCTGTAGTGAACATCATAAAATTTACAGCTGAGCCTCCTGGTTTGTTGCTTTGGGGTTTTTTTTTTGACTAAACTCTGCTCAGGAGACGGCAGTTATTAGTTCCAGGGAAGCTTTTTCTGGTTTGTTTTTACTTCAGTTTAAAAAAAACCCCAAAAGGCAAGGGATTAAAACCCAAAATTGCTGCTGTCTTGTGAGGAAGCAGACAAGCTGCTGCTGGCACTGAGGCTGTGTGTGCATTGGGAGAGTGCTTTTATTTTGCTTTTTCTTCTACACATCCACGTCTATTTTTAAGGGTTCTTGACGTCAGGTCCCCTCTGTAGGCTGGGAGGCTGAAATGGGGAGTGAATACTTTGGGAATTTCATAAATCTTGAATCCCTCCTGCCTCCCAGCACCCCCAGGCATCCTCTGGGGAAGGGCTGGGAGCTGCATCCCAATTTTGGGTGTTCCTGCCCCGTCCCTGCCTGCTCTGCAGCACAGGGCAGGGCCAGGGGTGACAGAAATGGCTCTGCTGGCTCTGCTCCTGCTCCTCTGGGCTCCTGCTGGGCAGCGGGGGAGCCCAGCTCATCCCAAAATCCAATTCCCAGAGGAAGGGAGCCCAGACCACCCAAAAATCCATTTCCCAGAGTGGGGCAGCCCAGATCACCCCAAAGTCCAATTCCCAGAACTGGGGAGCCCAGCTCATCTCCAGACCCCATTTTTTGGAGTGTGGGAGCCCAGCTCATCCCAAAATCCATTACCCAGAGCTGGGGAGCCCAGCTCATCCCCAAATCCTGTTTTTTTGGAGTGTGGGAGCCCAGGTCAGCCCAAAATCCCTTTCCCAGAGTAGAGGATCCCAGCTCGTCCCAAAATCCAATTCCCAGCTCATCCTAAAATCAATTTCTCAGAGTTGGGGAGCCCAGCACATCCCCAAAATCCTTTTTTTTTTTTTGGAGTGTGGGAGCCTAGCTCATCCCCAAACCCATTTCCCATCTCATCCCCAAACCCATTTCCCATCTCATCCCCAAACCCATTTCCCAGCTCATCCCCAAACCCATTTCCCAGCTCATCCCCAAACCCATTTCCCAGTTCATCCCCAAATCCATTTCCCAGTTCATCCCCAAATCCATTTCCCAGTTCATCCCCAAACCCATTTCCCAGCTCATCCCCAAATCCATTTCCCAGCTCATCCCCAAACCCATTTCCCAGCTCATCCCCAAATCCATTTCCCATCTCATCCCCAAACCCATTTCCCAGCTCATTCCCAAACCCATTTCCCAGCTCATCCCCAAAGCCATTTCCTGGAGCAGCTCTGGCTGCTCACAAAGTGCCTCTAACAGAGGAGCAATCCCCCCAGTCTCTGCCTCTTTCAGTGCCCAGCACAGGAGCTGCTTTTCCATCCAAAGGAGGGATCTCAGCTCCAGGCTGAGTGCTGCATTTGGGATTTCCCTGCTCCAGCTTCCCTCAGCCTGCTCAGGGCACGGTGGCAGCTCTTCCTCTGCTGCCCCTTATTTTGGTGATTTCTGTCGTTTTCTGTGTCCATCACACCTGGGAAAATGGCATTTTCCCCCTGGGAATGGCCATGGCTCTAGTAAAGGGTGTCCTTTGTTGTTGTGTCTCCAAATTCCTCCTGACCTTGAGAAAGAATCACTTTCCTCACAACCTCCTCCAATGAAGACGCTGCTTTCCATCATTTCTGCTGTGATTAATATTTTTAAAATAGATCACAACATCCTTGCTGAGGGATGCTGAATTCCCAGTGTTTTCTTCAAGTGGAAGGAAAATGAATCAAACCCTCAGGATGTAAAGCAATTGTGGCTGGCTGGAATATTTATATATCTAAGTGCAGGTTAGAAACTCTCAACCCTTCAAATAAAAGCCCCACTTAGGGCTCCATCCTACAGTTGTTTTCCTTAAATATCCTTAAATATCTTTAACTTCTGCTCTGGTGTTTTGAAAGGTATTTTGAGGAGCTTTGTCAACAGAATTCTTGGGCTCTTCTGAGTCTCTTCCCCTGCAGCCCTCGCCTCTCTATTTCCTGCCTTTGGTTTCAGTTTGTCTTTGCTGCTGTGGGGAGGATGACTGAGCAACACTTTTCAGAAATGCTGTTGTAGGGGGTTTTTTAACCATTAATGTGTGACCAGAAAATTGCAGCTAATTCCTTTAAAAAAAAAAAAAAACACAAAAAAACCAAAACAAAACAAAAAACCACCCAAATCAACAAACCCAAACTGGCCATGAGATGTTCAAAATAAACCCAGATTTATGCCAAAAGAAGGTCTCAAATTCCTTTATGTAGAAGCTGCTTGTTGGTCTGGGTGTTGCAGATGTTCCAGACAGGAGCGTCTGCTTCAGGTGAATGATAGTCCTGTGCTATCTGATGGTGGTCAGGACATGATGCCTGCTTTATTAAATATTCCCCAGTAATATTCAGGACATGATGCTTTATTAAATATTCCCCAGGAGTGGACATTTCCTCCATTATTGGCTGCTTCCAGTGGAGGGGCTGAGGATCAGCTTCTGTCTGCTTGGCAAATGGGAAAAAGAAAGATGAATTGTTTAAAATATGAGTGGGAAATGAAGTTTCAAATGGGTTTTTTCCCCCTGAAGATTCCAGTGAGAGCTCTGGCGATCTCCAGGGGTGGCTTTGTTGGCTTTGGGATTGTGGTTTGTGGTGGATTTGGTGTTCCTGGAGGGATTGGTGCCCTCAGGGTGGCTCAGCCTGACCTAAGGGTATTTTATTTTGATATTTTAGTTGCTAAAATATCAATTGTAGGTGCCGGGAAAACTCAATTTATACATGGGGAAGGTGGAAGAAAATCCAGGTTACCTCTCCCTGTGGTGTCTCCCTCACATCAGGCTGCAGCCCCCAAAAATTGTCTTCAATGTGGGAAAGTTCCTCTCTGTGAGGGTCTGAGTCTGTTTGACCATACAAAAGCCTGGTAAAAACATAATTATCCCAACAAATGAAAATTTGGAGGCAGGAGCAATTTTAATTTATTTGATTTTTAATTTTTATTTTGTTTTTTTATTTATTTTTTTATTTATTTTTTTGATTTTATTTTAAATAAGGGCCTCCACTTTGAAAGAACAGCACTGTGGAGGTGAGGAGCAAATAAAGCAACGCTCAGATCTTCTGTAACCTCCTTTAATCCCCTCCACCCCCACAGCCTGAGCCAGCCTTGTGCTGGAGTTTTATTTTCGGATGTGGGCACTGCTGTGGGATCCTGTCAGGGCTGCCTGACCTCCCTGGAGCCTTGCACATTTTTGCTGCTGATCCTTGGAGACTGAGCATGCAAATGAGAGAGTGCCGGGCTCAGGGCAGGTCCTGGAAGGGCTGCAGGTCCTGGAAGGGCTGCAGGGAGGTGGGAGAGGAGGAACAAAGGTGCAGAGCAGACCTTGGTCTTTGTCTGGGTCATTCTGGGCTCTTGCTGCCTTCGGAGGCTGGGCAGTGTCAGAAGAGTAAAGGATTATTGTGACACCCTTACTAAAAGGATTCACCTTATGGCTCCATCCTACAGCTGTTTTCCTGAAATATCTTTAACTTCTGCTCTGGTGTTTTGAAAGGTTTTTTGAGGAGCTTTGTCAACAGAATTCTTGGGCTCTTCTGAGTCTTCCCCTGCAGCCCTCGCCTCTCTATTTCCTGCCTTTGGTTTCAGTTTGTCTTTCTGCTGTGGGCAGGATGACTGAGCAGCACTTTTCAGAAATGCCTTTGTGCTGCCTTCAGAGGCTGCCTGGAGCAGAGGTAAAGAATAATTTGGGATTTATTAAAAGCCCTTCACATGGCACACCTTGGGCAGTGCCAGAGCCCGGCCGTGGCTCCACCCCAGATGGATCCTGGCCACGAGCTCTCACACTTTGATAAGTTTGGGTCCATTTCCATGCTGGGTTCATTGTCCAGTCCCAGCTCCAGGTGATGCAGTCCCACCCTCCCAGGTTGCTCCCCTCCATTCCCTGTTGTTTGCACTTTTGGGGCTGGAGCTGCAGCGGTGTCCTTGGTTCTGGGGCTGGACAAGGATTGTTCTGTGGGGCTGAGCTGGGAGCAGAACTTGCTGACACTTGATGTGAAGTTCAGAGTTCTGTACCAGTGCAGTGCAGAGTCTGGAAAATATGAATGCTCAAACTGAAAGCATCACTTGCCTTCTCTCCCTGTTGCACACAGGTGAGGGAGTTGTTCAGTTTGAGGAGTTTTCCATCTCTGGGAGACAGCTTCACGCTCCATCAGAGCCAACATTTGTTGGGTGTTCAGTCTGAGGGGTTGTCACTGCTGCTGCTTTACCTGGAGCTTTAACAAGTACTCTGTCAGCCTGAATTTCCCCCCAGATCCATTTGGAGCTCAGATTAGACTCTGAAATCTCATTTTGAGCAGGGGATTGTTTGGAGGCTGAACCCCCTGCCTGGAGTGCACAGGAGGTGGAGCAGCTTGAGTGCTGTGCTCAGCAGTTGCTGATTGAACATCCAACAAGTCATGGCCACTCTGTGCCTCCTCCTCTCTGCAATTCCCTGGAATGAGGTTGGAGCTGGGAGAGTTTGGTCTCTGCTCCAGGGACAGGGACAGGAGGAGAGGGAACAGCCTCAGGCTGGGCCAGGGCAGGCTCAGGGTGGGCACAGCAGGAATTTCCCCATGGAAAGGGTGCTCAGGGCAGGCTCAGGGTGGGCACAGCAGGAATTTCCCCATGGAAAGGGTGCTCAGGGCAGGCTCAGGGTGGGCACAGCAGGAATTTCCCCATGGAAAGGGTGCTCAGGGCAGGCTCAGGGTGGGCACAGCAGGAATTTCCCCATGGAAAGGGTGCTCAGGCACTGGAACTGCCCAGGGAGGGTTGGATCCCCATCCCTGGAGTGTCCAAGGAATTCCTGGATGTGGCCCTTTGTAGACTTCCAGGGACACAATCTGTCAATGTCAGTGGTCAGCAGGAAAAAGGAAATTTCTGTCACGTGTATAACGTGAGCTTCCTGTTTGGTTTCCATTTGAACCATGCCAGTTCTGGGGTTTGGGATGCTGAGTGCCAGCTGTTCGCTCTGGATTTACAGGAACAGCAGACTGAAAAAATCAATGGTAACCAAGGCAGTGACAACTTGTGTAAATCTGAGTTCAGCCTCACCCTGAGCAGGTGACCTGGGGACTTTAAGCACTGCCAGGGCAGCAGTGCAGCCTTAGGTGGTGAGGATATTCTGCTTTTCTCTTCTCCTCCAAAACCCTCCAGCCCCTTGAAGAAGCTGGATAATGCAGAACAGCAAATGTAAATGAAGAGGGTACACAGAGAAGCTCTTTTACCAACCATTTTATTTTTAAATTTTTATCTAAGAAGCCTGTCTAGACAGGCATTTATTTTCATGACATGCAAAGCAGAGTAGTAGATGAATACTTCATTAGTAAAATGACTTGTCATCTTTGAACCCTGATGGAATATCTCTTGGAAGCTGTTCCTTCCATGCAATGTTAGATCCAAGTTTTACAGGGATATGGAAGTAGCAGTACATATGGTGTTGTTAACATGACAGCTACTGAGCATTAGTGCCTAATTACTTTATTTATCAAAGCCAATGAAGTGCACAGCCTGGAGGAATGTGAGCTCTGGTGGAGCTGTTTTAGGGAACTTTGTGGAAGTTACACTGCTGGGAAATGTGGAGCTTTCTGGTGTAGATCCCTTCTTCCCTGGTCTCCATCAGGTGAGTGAGGTGGGGTGACAATCCCAGCTCCTCTGCAGGATTACACTGCTGCTGTTGGCATTAGTGTGGATTTCTAAGAGGAATTTTGGGGGATTTGGTTCCCTGAGCACCCTTTCCCCAGTGTCCCATCCCTGTCCCTCTGCTCTCCCCTCTCCAGCACATCAGGCACAGCTGGGGCTAAAATCTGAACAAAAGTGCCTCATTTAGCCAAGGCAGAAATTCCTCTGCTTCAGAAGGCTGTGTTAATTATCTTTCACCTTCAGCCTAGGTAATTAGTGCTAATGAGTGAAGTGATGCTGGTGCTGTGCTGTGATAAAGGGAGAGGATCAGCAAGCCCAGTGATGCACATGGCACACATGCAGCAGGCTTTGCCCAAAATTTGGGTTTGTGGGGGACCTTAAAGCTCATCCAGTGCCACTCCCTGCTGTAGCAGGGACACCTTCACTGTCCTGGCTTTTTGCAACCTGGCCCTGGACACTTGCAGGGATGGAGCAGCTACAATTTCTCTGGAAGAGCTGTTCAGTGAGGAGCCTGCCCTGTGTTAGGGTGAGCTGTGCTTAGTTTGGGGCAGGAAGGTTTGGATACACCTGAGGGATCTTTGGTTGCATTCTCCAACTGGGATTTGCTCTTTGAAAGGATTATTTTGGTATTACAGCACGAGGAAAAGCTTCATTCTGTGGAGAGTGGCAGAGCCCTGGAGCAGCTGCCCAGGGAGGTTGTGGAATTCCCTCTCTGGGACATCCCAGACCCACCTGGATGTGTCCCTGTGTCACCTGCTGCAGGTGACCCTGCCTGGGAAGGGTTGGGCTGAAGGTGATCTCCAGAGATCCCTTCTAACCCCAGCCATTCTGTGACTGCAGGAAAAGCAGCTGGGTAGGATCCTCGAGGTTGGGGTGGGTGTCAAAGTCTCTTTATTTTCCCCTCTTTCCAATTTCAATTCCTGTGTGTGGGAATTTCAGTTCACAAGTGGGAATGAGCTGCTCCTGCTCACCAAGCAGCTCCCTGGGATCTCCTGCTGCCTCTGGGAGTTCTTCTCCAGCATGGAATGGAGCCAGACCAATAATGTTCCCATAATGGAAGAGCTGTTTTTCAGTGGATTTGAAATGAGAGTTATTAAATGCTTAACACTCATGATGTGCAAACCCATTCCTTCAGGAGCTGCAGTGGCAGGGTGGGGATGAGAGCAGAGCACTCGTGCCCTGCCTCAGGATCCAAACTTTGTCCAGGAGCTTTCTGCCAGTTCAAATCTGCAGAACCCATGGAAATGGAGTGTGGAAGGAGCACAGGAGGGGGTTTATGTGGGTGCTTTATTATCAAGTGTTCCCCCCACATTAATTCTTTATTGTTCTCTCCACACCGTGCAAGGCACTGACTTGCACGAGCATTCCCACCAATTTCCCTCTGGAAAAGGGGAAAGCCACTCTGGTAACAGCAGCCTTGGACACTTGCAGGGATGAACTGAGCAGTTTCTGTTGGGATTGAGTCAGGAGGAGCTTTTTGGTGTGAATTCCTCCCAGTTGGGGCTGCCTGCAGGTGAGTGGAGCACAGCACTGTGTGTGTGCTCCTGTCCCAGCCCTGCTCCCCCTCTGCAGGAGCCACCCTCCACCTCTCCCACCTGCTCCTGATGTCAGCACTGGGATTATTTTCCTTATAAAATCTTGTATTTCCCAGTTCAGACCTAGAATCAGCAGCTAATAAAGATGAAGAGATAATTCAGCTTTTCTGCCTCATCAGTGCTCTCCAGGAACTGCTCTGCTGCAAGACCCAGAGCTTTGTTTTCCTTCTGAATTTCAGGCATCAGTGATTTATATTGGGTCCAAATCAATACTCCACAGGTGAGAGCTCTGCTTTCCCCAATTTATTCAGCAATCCAGGCTCAGCTTGGCTTTGGAATGGAGATTTTTAGTCAGAAAAACAACTGAACCAGCTGTTCCTTGGGCAAATGTGTTACACACAGACACTCTCCTTAAATTAGCTGAGTCTCACTGCAGTGCCACATTTTGGGTTGTGTTGTCTTAATTTCTCTTCCTGCAGCAAATCTGGCTGAGAGAATGGCAAAAATAAAATGGAGATCTGCTCAGTTCTTAAGTTTTGGGTGTTTCTGAGCAATGCTCCTCAAAATTGCTCTAAAACTTGAAGGCATTTTATGAACAGAAAACAAGAATTTTCCTGAAGAGAATGGTGTGCAGCTTAAGGAGATGCCAAAATGCCATTTCAAATGCATTAAAAAATTTTCATGTTTTCAGGTGAGTGTGACCATATTTGCTTGATTTAATAACTCCTGCAAAAGTTGCCCTTCCTGTCATTGAGAGCTCTTAAATTGTTGGTCCTGCAGGAGGAGAAGTCCAAACTCTGAACTGCTTAGGGGTGGAAGCAGTATTTTAACCAGTCCTTTTCAGGGTTTTCCCTTCCAAATCCAGTGAAATATCCTCGTAATCTTCACAAAACAAAGTTTTTGTGGCTGGCAAAGCAATTAATTTCAAAATGTTCCCATTCCCTTATGCTTGATGATCACATCTGCTTATTTTTCCCTCTGAAATTCTCAAGCTGTTTCCTACCTGGATAACAACCAACAAGAAGCTCTGCCTTGGATCCTTCCAGAATCTCTCACTCTCCAAGCCCCTGTTGGCTCTGAAATATTAAAATAATCCCATCTGCTGTTGTTTTTTGCATTGTCTGCCACCCTTCCTTCCTTCCTCCCAGAATCTGCCCCTTCCAGAGGTTTCTTGGGATGATCCAGCAGTGAAAACTCCAATCCTTGAGGCTTTGGCATCGGAACCTCTCCGGTTTGAGGAAGGGAAATGTGGGGTGGTTGTTCCCTGCAGCTCTGAGCATCTCTGTGCTGCCTTTTCCTCCTGTGCTGGAACGACCCTGCTGCCTGAGGGACAGAAAAACCTAAAAAATATTTATTTCTCTCTTGTTTTCCACTCTCTCATAAAAACTTTATAGTCTTTTAGTGCCCCTTCCCAGCTAAACGTGGTCCAAGCTGCTGTATCCTGCAGGAAGGATCAGAAATTTGATTTTTAGTTAGAAAAGCGCAGTTGGGATATTTGATTTCCTGTGATTTTCAGTTACAACAGCAGTGTTGTGTTCTCTAGTTGGGATATTTGATTTTTTTTTTTTGTGATTTTCAGCTGGAACAGCAATGCTAGGATGTGCTCTCTAGTTGGGGTATGTGATTTTCTGTGATTTTCAGTTAGAACATCAATTTAGGACATGCTCTCTAGTTGGGGTATGTGATTTTCTGTGATTTTCAGTTAGAACATAAATTTTAGGGCATGCTCTCTAGTTGGGGTATGTGATTTTCTGTGATTTTGAGTTAGAACAGCAATGCTAGGATGTGCTCTCTAGTTGGGGTATTTGATTTTCTGTGATTTTCAGTTAGAACAGCAATGTTGGGATATTTGGGATGTTGGGACAGGGGACATTTCCACCAGGATGAATGGGAGACTGGGATTACTGGTGAGGTTTAATGACCTGTTCTACATTAACCATTTGGTAGAAACCATTTCTCAGTCTGGGATGGGCCTGTGGGGTTTTATTTGCAAGAGTTTTCCTCTGCTGAGTCTCTTCCTATTTATTTATTTTTTTAGCTGCAGACCTCCAAGTTAGCTGCTGTTTGAGAGGATTTGTTTTAATATTGCTTATCTGATGATGATTAAGGAATCCAGTGTTTATAGCATCAGCTTTGACCCATGTTAGTTCAGCTGGGCAGGCAGATAAATGATGAAGGAATTCCTCAGCAAACTCCCTGTGTTATTTAAAATTAACTCTTTGAAGAGCTCTTCTAAAGCTGATGCATTCTTTTTAAAGAAATTGATTTTAAAGAAATTTTAGCTACATTGAAAAGCTGTTGAGGTTTGGATTTTGGCTTGGTTTTAGCAGCAAATTTGTTTCTATGTCTGGAATTTTGTCCTGTGGCATTCAGCAAATAGATGAGGAGTGAAATGAACGTTGTAAAACAAAACTGAGGTGTGGGAACTCCAGGCTTGGGTCTGTAAATGGCAAAGAACCATAAAAGGGTTTGGGTCCAGCCCAGCTTTGATAAAAGTTGGTTTGCTCTGAAATTCATTAATGGTAAAACACTGTAATGAGTTGATGTAATTAGATCATTTTATTTCCTTTTGTTTTGTTCTCTGATAAATCTCAGGGCACAGATGCTGTACAAACAGCCTAAACCATTGATCTTTTGAATGATTCCCTCTGTGTGGTTTTGCAAACACGAATTATCCTTTAAAAAGGAGGATTTCTATCCAAAAGACTTCCAGAAGAAGATGCTGCTGTTACACTGGGCTGGGTGACACCACATATCCCTGAGTTATAATTTTATATTGTGGTCATTTTGCTGATCAAACAGCAAAGTTTAAGACAACTCAGTGTCAGCATGAAAAAAACTCCAAATAAAAAACCCTTAGTTTCCAACAAGGAGCTCTTGGCTGTTGTGTGCAGAACAGAGTCAAAGAGGTTCTTCATATTCCGTAGCTCAAGGACTTGGCTCCTCTTCAAGCATTCCCAGCTCCACAAGGATGGGGAATTTGGCAAGTGACTGTGCCCCTCTAGGGGCAAAAATGTGGAAATTGGTTCCACAGGTAAATTCAGACCAGGGCAGAGGGGCTTTAACCACAGTGAGCAGGGATTCCTGCTGGCATTTGGGATGTCCCAGGCTCTGCTTTCAGCCTTCTCTGCCTTGAATTGTTTAAAACAGCACTGAAAATGTGCTGCTGCTTTTCTAGGGTAGCGCTTGAAATCTATTTTAGAAAGTAAAATCTTTATTTTATAAAGTTACACTGTGAAAAACTCATCCTGGATTTGATACCTCAGCATGTGGTAGAATTCCTGAGCACCCAGGTTGTCCAGATGATCCCAAGGGAGTTTAGGGAAATAAAAATCCCTCCTGGCACTCCGGGGTTTGAGTGTGGGCTCAGAGATTCTGTGGAAACCCAGAATCCGTGCTGGGTGTTGTTCTGTGGTGGTGATGGAGCCACAGACTTGGGTGGCCGTGTTTGTTTGTCCTGGCAGTGCTCACTAAAACACCAGGCCTGCAAGAACCATTCCAGCAATTTGGGGATGTTTGAGAAGTTACAAAATCCTCCTTTCACGGGCCCCTCCTGCATTTTCACAGCTCGGGCTCAGCCTGCTGGAATTGCTCCAAGTGGCATTTTTGTGTCCTGAACCTTGCTGCTGCTGAAATGGGACATGGGGGCACATCCTCATCCCTCCTCCTGCCTGGGGGCTTTATCCTGGTTTATCTGGGTGCTTGGCTTTTAGGGGGTGCTTTTATCTCAACCCCAAGGTGGGGGATTGATGATTTTTGTCTTTATGCAGACAATGTGGGCATTGATGATTTTTTTGTCTGCTCCTTTAAAGCCTGAATTCCAGCCTCACCTCTTGGGTGGTTGAAGAGCAGGGTAAAACTTCCCAGAGTGATGAGTGCAGTGTGAAATGTGCCAGGAATTCCCAAAGTGACCATTGCAGTGTGAAACGTGCCAGGAATTCCCAAAGTGACCATTGCAGTGTGAAATGTGCCAGGAATTCCCAAAGTGACCATTGCAGTGTGAAACGTGCCAGGAATTCCCAGAGTGACCAGTGCAGTGTGAAACGTGCCAGGAATTCCCAAAGTGACCATTGCAGTGTGACATGTGCCAGGAATTCCCAAAGTGACCATTGCAATGTGAAACGTGCCAGGAATTCCCAAAGTGACCAGTGCAGTGTGACATGTGCCAAGAATTCCCAGTCACTCCCAGAGTGACCACTGCAGTGTGAAATGGGCCAGGAATTCCTAGAGTGACCACTGCAGTGTGAAATGTCCCTCTCATTCCCAGAGAGACCATTGCAGTGTGAGATGTGCCAGCAATTCCCAGTCATTCCCAGAGTGACAGAGTGACCTCTGCAGTGTGAAACACGCCAGGAATTCCCAGAGTGACCCCTGCAGTGTGAGATCTCCCAGTGAATTGTGCAGCGTGGAATTCCCACTCGCTCCCAGAGTGACAGAGTGACCCCTGCAGTGTGAGATGTGCCAGCAATTCCCAGAGTGAGCACTGCAGTGTGACATGTGCCAGGAATTCCCAGTCATTCCCAGAGTGGCAGAGTGACAGAGTGACCCTGCAGTGTGAGATGTGCCAGCAATTCCCAGAGTGAGCGCTGCGGTTTGAAACGTGCCCGTGGAAATGTGCAGTGTGGAATTCCCACTCATTCCCAGAGTGACCCCTGCAGTGTGACACGTGCCAGGAATTCCCAGTCATTCCCAGAGTGACAGAGTGACCCCTGCAGTGTGACACGTGCCAGGAATTCCCACTCACCGTCCCCCTTTCTCTCTCTCCTCCAGGTGCTCTTACCGAGTGTTACGATGAACTGGGCAACCGCTACCAGCTCCCTGTCTACTGCCTGGCCCCACCCATCAACATGATTGAGGAGAAGGGTGACCTGGAGACCCTGGACATCCCCGAGCCCCCTCCCAACTCCGGGCACGAGTGCCAGCTGCGCCTGCGCCTGTCCACGGGCAAGGACCTGCGGCTGCTGGTGCGCAGCATGGACACCGTGTACCACATGAAGCGGCGGCTGCACGCCGTGGAGGGAGTGGAGCCGGGCAGCCAGCGCTGGTTCTTCTCTGGGAGACCCCTGGCAGACAAAATGAAACTGGAGGAGCTGAAAATCCCAAAGGATTACGTGGTGCAAGTCATCGTGAGCCAGCCCTTAGCAAATCCCACCCCGGTGGAGAACTGAGCGCCGCTCTCGTTTGGTTCTTCTCTGCTGCGTCTCTGTTCTGGGGTTTGGTTTTGTGCTGCCCTCTCTTCTTTTTTGGGGTTGTCCTGCTCGTGGATGGGTTGCAAGGAATGACCAGCAAAAAAAAAATTCCATCTGTGATGGAGATCTGCAAAAATGTACAAATGTGACCTGGCCTCTGGGGTTTGCCCGATCTCGTATTGAACGCGACAGCAACGGGGCAGGGCAAAGGAAGGGAAGGGAGAAGAGGGAGGGAAGAAATTGTTCTTCACTTCATGCAGATATGTCATGGTCCTGGAACTGTCAGTGGTGTCCTGATCCACGAGGCTGGAGCAACAGAGAGCACTTTTATTTACAAACCCAACTTGAGACGGAATCAATGTTTCCAGTTCCATATCAGCAGCACACACAGTTCCTGCAGGAAGGAGCCCGGTGCTCACGGGGATCCCTCGGGGTGTGCCTGGGCTCTGATGAGGCACAGCCAGCCCTGGGCAGTGCAGCTGGGCTGGGCTTTGCTCTCTGGCAGCTCCTGGTGATGCTCAGAGCCAGCGATTGTACATTCCAAGGTGGCAGTGCGGCCCTGTACCGCTGCCCCAGGCAATAACAGCCCTGGCTGCTCTGTACTGTAACTCACTGCTCCAGCACCGACTCAGCCTCAGCTCCTGCCTCGTGGGCACCTGAGTCTGTGCCTGCTGAATTCCTGTCCTCAGATCCCAGAGGCTGTGCTGGGGTGAGTGCTGCTCTGTGATCCCCACCTGGGCCAGGTGACTCTGCAGTTCCTGAAGGACTGCAGCTCCCCTGGAGATGCTGAGGAAGCAGCAGCACACAGCTGTGAGCTTTTGGGGCGTCCCTGGGAGCCAACCCTGGAGCTGGGGTGGCTCTTCAGGACGGCCTGGTGGCCTCAGCAGCACAGGATGTGTCCCCAGGCAGTGCTGGCCCTGCAGAATGTGACAAATCCTTCTGTAGTCTCAGAGACCACGCTGGGCTCGGGGGATGCAGTTTGTGCCCCGCTGGAGCTGTTCTGCACCCCTGCCTTTGCTGGAGATCAAGGCCCTGCTCTTTGAATCATCATTTTTCTGTTTGCTTGGGGTTTAAGCCATCAGTGAAATCACTTCTTCCAAAGTCAAATGTGCTCTTAATATGGGAATAGCAGATTATTTTTTTTCCTGGTTTCTGTTTTCCCTCTGTGAATTAAGTGAAGCTGGGGGATTCCCTTGACAATTTTAAATTTCTGCTCCTTCAGTAATTCCGTAAAAATCAAATTTCTGGCACTCAGAAACTCCAAGGGAGTTCTTGCACCAGAGTCAGGATGATCAGGGACATCCCAGCAGGTGGAAGCAGAATTTCATTGATGGTTGGGAAACAGAGCCATGTTTTCTTTGCATTTCCCACCCCACTCAGCTACAGCTTTTTTGGTCCTCATTTTGTATCAAACCTGAGGGTTCCTGACAGCTCCACTGGCCCCACTTGGTCCAGGATGCCTGAAATGCAGTGGCAGAGCTGTAGGAAGGAAAATGAGTTCCCTGTTCTCATAATCACCAAAGTGACTTGCTTTGCTTTTCTTTTTTCTTCTTTTTTTTCCTTTCTTTTTAAAGGTGAAAGTGAGCTGATCAATACTAACCTAGAACAAGTTTTCTATTGTGGAGTTTTTTTTAAAGCAAATTTGATTTACTGTACTTGAGGTTTTTTGCAGCCAAATCTTTTGCATTCCAGGGGAGGGGGAAATATTTGCTACATAAACAAGTCCAAAAATCTCTCTTGGGTTTTCTCTGGGCAAAGGATGGGCTCATGCCAGGAAGACACTACTTGTCTTATAAGGCATAATTTATATGTCTGGATAAATGCTCTTTATGGTGTCATTTCCCTGCAGTCCGTCCTGGAAAGGGGGGAAAATTCTGCTGGATTAATGAGGAGCAAACCTGGAGCTGTGAACACTAAAACACCACTTTTTTATTTTTCTAGGATCCTTTTTTTATTATTATTATTTCTATTTTCATTCAGGCAATTTGTCACCAGGTGCTGGTTTTGAGATGTTGGGGCTGGGATTGCTCCTTCTTTGCCCCCTGTGAGCTGGAAAAGGCTCAGTTCTGTGAAACTGTTCCACATGATCATGGTTTATATTAATTGCTTTTATGGCAGGGAGGAAAGGTGATGCTCTGAAGGCCGTGTTGTGAGTGGGTTCTGAGTAGAACAGAGATTTTGTTCATGAAAATTCTCTTTTACAGCCTTCCCCTCCTTAATCACATATCAAAACCTGAAAGAGTTGAATGGTGAAATGCTTTTAGAGGTGACAGTGAAGAGTTTGACCCTCTCTGTATAAAGTGACAGCACTACTGAGCACACACCCTGCAGAAACACAATTTTACAGGATTTCTATTAGGAAAGAACTTTAAATCTCAAAATATCTGTTAAAAATATCAGCAACAAGCTGTAAAGGCACATGGCTGACAGGGCCACGTATAGAACTGGAAATTGTGACACAACAGAGAACATTTGTGTCTCAAATGATTGAGTTTGCCCTAAAAGTTGGGTTTTGGTGCAGATTCCAGTGCAGGGGAGAAGGCTGAGAGTGTGGGGTGAGTTTTGGGGCAGAGGGGGTCTCCCCTGAGGGAGGGAAATTTATTTGAGTGGCTGAAGTGACACTGATCAGGGGCTCTCCTGTGGGGGCTGCTGGGGAGAGGATGGAGAACCCCAGGAGGGGATGGGGAACCCCAGGGGAAGATGAAGAACCCCAGGAGAGGATGGAGAACCCCAGGAGGGGATGGAGAGTCCCTGGAGGGGATGGGGAACCCCTGGAGGGGATGGAGAACCCCAGAGAGGGGATGGAGAACCCCAGGAGGGGATGGAGAACCCCTGGAGGGGATGGAGAATCCCAGGGGAGGATGAAGAACCCCAGGAGAGGATGGAGAATCCCAGGAGGGGATGGAGAATCCCAGGGGAGGATGAAGAACCCCAGGAGGGGATGGAGAACCCCAGGAGGGGATGGAGAATCCCAGGAGGGGATGGAGAACCCCAGGAGGGGATGGAGAATCCCAGGGGAGGATGGGGAACCCCTGGAGAGGATGGAGAAACCCTGGAGGGGATGGAGAATCCCAGGAGGGGATGGAGAATCCCAGGGGAGGATGGGGAACCCCAGAGGGGATGGAGAACCCCAAGGGAGGATGGAGAACTCCTGGAGGGGATGGAGAACCCCTGGAGGGGATGGAGAACCCTTGGAGGGGATGGGGAACCTCAGGAGGGGATGGAGAAACCCTGGGGAGGATGGAGAACCCCAGGAGGGGATGGAGAGCCCCTGGATTGCAGCAGGAGGGTGCTGGCAGCGTGTCCTGGCTGGGGTTTGGCCCCTGGGGTGCTGTCCCCACCCTCAGACCCTGGGGTGTCAATGCTGGGACAGAATTTCAACGCACACGACGCAAGCGAGGAGGAATCCGTTTGGGATTTTTAAATTCCCCCTCTCAGCCCTCTGTGCCATTCCTGCTCAGCTCTGGCTGGGAACTGATGCCAGGGGAGCCTTTTTTACCCTGTCAGTGACAGCTCTGTTCGACGCAGCTCAGATTTTTCTACTCTTTCTTGTCACTTCTGCCCGAGCCAGAAGTAACGACGCAGTGAAAGTCACACTCCTGAGCTTGAAGGGCAGAGAGGCACAAACCCCTGAGCCTGCAGGGCCAGGGAGCCCCAAACCAGCCCCAGGTGTGCTGCAGCTCCATTTGGGGCACTGCAGAAGGATGCTCAGGGTCTTCTTCCCCACCCCAGCGACAGCTGCTCCTTCAGAGCCCCCCAGAAGCGTTTTTGAGGTCCCCCACACAAAACACAGCTTGGAATCCATTTTCTGGAAGCTTTTGCTTCTCTGGAGCTGGGGAGGAGTTTGGAAAATGAATTGGTGGTGTGGTGAGTTAGATTTTTAATAGACACCTTAAATTTGGGGTGTAACAACACCAAAAAAACCTCAGCCCAGGAGGAACCAAACCAACCCCAGCTTTCCTTTGCCTTCCACAGAAAGTTTGGGAAGGAAAGACGGAATCCTTGGAGCAATGTGCATAATGTTTGGTGAAGGTCAATGATAACTTGATAAAATATTGCTGTAGTGTGATGTGCTTCTGCATATATATCCATTGCTAGTAAATAATGTAAAATCTTTTTTTTTTTTTGAAAGTATTAAAACTACAAAAATCCTCTTTGTTACAATGGTGGGATGCTTTTAGCCATGGAGTTCTGGAAGCATTTTTGCTGTGTAGGTGTTGACAAAGTGAATGCTGAACGTTTCTCCATGTCTGTGATGCTTCAGAAATGGAAGGGGCATTTCTGCCTCTGGAGCTCTCTCTTTTCCAAACTTTTCCATGTTCCTGTACAGACATCTGAGACCCTGCACCTTATGCAGAGAATGTTTACATTTAAAAAAAAAAGGAATTTTTCTTTTTTTTGGCTTTTTCCCTGTGCTGCTCAGATCCTGTTACTTTGAAATGAAAGTAGTCTCTGTTAGAAAAAGGGGCTTTTTTTAATTTTTTTTTTTTTTTGCCTTTGCCCTTCCCTGTAATCAAATCCCTCCTGGATTGTGGCTGGAAGCTCTGGGACAGCTTGGACTTTTCTGGAGTGGGATTAGAGGTGCTTGAGAAAGGTGTTTTTCAAAAGCCCTGCCTTGGCTGTGGGGATGAGCTTTGTCCACGCTGGAAAGCAGCAAACCCTGCTCCAGAGCCCTGGATGTGTGGCTGCCTTGCAGATTCCCTGGGAAGCCTCGGGGTTGGAATTCCCAGCATCCACATTTGTGTTTCCTGCCCAAGTGATGAATGTCCTGCTGTTCCCTCTGCAGCCACAAACGCTTGTGGTGGTTTTGGATGCACAGATCTGCTCTGAGATTTCCCTTGCCAGGAGTTGTTTGGGGTTGCTGTGGGTGCCTCTCCTCTCCCAAATTCCACCCGCGGGGATGGACTTGGAGCTCTCCTTCCCAAGGGGGACACTTCACTGAGCCTACAGCAGGCAGGCAGCTGGAAAAGGAGATGTTTTAACCAAAAGGCTCCTTAAAGTGGACTTTGAGACTTTTGCCCAACGTGTCTGCTGGATTTTCCATGGGAAATTTGCCCCGACCCTCGGAGCAGGGGGTCAGTCCAGGGGAATTCAGGATTTGTACATTTTCCACATGAAGACCACTCAGCCAGAGCCATGGGGCAAAGAGACAACTTCAGATCCTGACTCCTGCCTTAAAACCTCTCGTTCATCCTGAGCTCCAGAAAATCCTGCACCTGCTCTCTCCCAGGTCCTTTTTTTTTTCCGTCAGGAAATCGGAATCCGCTCCAAAGGCTGGAGACAACTCAAGGCAGTGGAAAACAAAAGGAATTGGAGCTTTATGAAAACAACAAACTGGTCTTGGCTTAAAACCCCTATTTGTGCCTCTCAAGTCCAGGGAATGTTTCAAAAGAGGTGGATTTGAGCAACGCCGGCCAGGACTGCGCTGGTGGCACTCGGTGACACCTGGTGGCACTTGGTGACACTTTGCTCCCGTGTGCTCTGAGCAAGGGACTGGGCTCTGTGTCCTCTCTGCCTCATGGGAATGGCTTTCAAAGATGGCTGGTACCATCAAATTTGTACTTCTTGAATAAATACCTTCATTTTTATGGTAAGAGCCCTGCTGTGTGTTTGTGTGGGGGGTTTGGGGGTCCACAGGGGTCCCAGGACGAGGGGAGAGATGAGAATCTTGACTCCATGTTTCAGAAGGCTGATTGATTATTTTGTGATATATGTTTTATTAAAATGATACATTAAAACTACACTAAAGAATAGAAGAAAGGATTTCATCAGAAGGAATAGAAAGGAATGATAAAATCTTGTGACTGAGCAGAGAGTCTGAGCCAGCTGGGCTGTGATTGGCCATTAATTAAAAACAACCACATGAGCCCAATCCCAGATGCACCTGTTGCATTCCACAGCAGCAGATAATCATTGTTTGCATTTCATTTCTGAGGCCTCTCAGCTTCTCAGAAGATCCTAACAAAAGGATTTTTCATAAAATCTGTCTGTGACAGGGATTGGGGTTCCTGTTCCTTGGGATCTGCTGCTTTGGGATTGGACACACCCAGGATTCCAGGGGTGAGGCTCTTCCTTTCCCCTCTAACTTCCAGGAACACTTTTAGAATCAAATATTGGTGTCAAACAGGTTTTTGAATATTTTCCCTCTCACTGCTCAGGGAAGAATTCCAGAATTCCAATTTTATCCTGCTTTGGACACCAGGTAACTTCCAAAGTGCTTTATGGGTTTTGATCTGGTGCTTTATTAACACCTCACAGGTTGTCTCCAGGCAGATAAATTATTTCTTACACTAGGGAAGATCTTTTACTGCTGAGAGCAAACCACCCTGAATTGCCAGTGGAAACGCTCTGCAAATTTCCTGTATTTATAACAAAACAAAAAAAATTTAAACTTTTCCCCCCCTGCATTTAAAAAAATAAGAATAATCCTGGCCATGCCACACCTTAAGAAATACACTCAGTGTTCCTTTTCCTCCTGAAATTTCTTCAGTGGGGCTTTTGGCTGGGAGCTGCAATTCTCCACTTTCTCCGTTAGCTCTGACAGCCCTGAGGGACAGGTTTTAATGTGAATTTGGGTGTGTGGCACTGTTTGATCTCGCAGACAAGGTGTGAAATCCGTGCAGAATGCAGGGCCTGGAGATGGGCCTGGCTCTGGGGATCAGCTCCTTGCTGAACAAAAATAATGGATCTGGGTAATTGTCCTGTAATTACATTCCCTGACACTTTGGCTTAATTCAGGTCAGCACTTTTATAGTCTTGATTAACTACCAGAGGTATCAGAGGAGTAGGAATCATTCTTTGTAGGCCACAGTTAAATATTTCATTTTTTTAAATAAAATTCAAGAAATAAAAGTAATTTTGCTGTAGAATTTGGGAGCTGAGTTACAAACAGACAAGGGTGTGATTTTCCTGGAAATTTTCCCTTTACAGATGCAAAAATACATAATTTTTATTCCTTTTATATGGGAGTGTGTACACATAGTGTCTTTAATTTATCAATATTGCCTTTTCTAATAGAGATTCATAAAATACAAGGTGCAAAGGCTTTGCACCTTTTCAATTTCCTTGTGAAGAAAATTTATAATTTTCTTTATCCACATTCCCTTAAGAAAGGGAATATGGATAAATTAAAGAAAATTTCATTTCATTTACCCGTAAAATTTAAATGAAAGAGAAATTAATTTAATTTGCCCGTATTCCCTTAAAAGGGGAATATGGATAAATTAAACAAAATTTAATTTGCCCATATTCTCTTAAAAAGGGGAATATGGATAAATTAAAGAAAATTATAAATTATGCAGCCATTCTATAAAATCACAGGATGCTTTGGGTTGGAGGGGACCTGACAGAGCCTCTTGCTCCAAACTTTTTCCATGGGCAGCGACATTTTCCTCTATCCCAGGCTGCTCCAAGCCCAGCCTCAGAGCAGTTGTGGGGTGGGGAGGCCCTTGGAGTTTGGAATTTTCTCATTTAATTATTCCCTCATGCTGCAGCCATTTCTTAGGGAAACTGCAGCATTTGGAGGGGGCTCCGTGTGTCCTGTGCTGGGAGAGGTGACAGGAGGAATAAATCCATGGGGTGAACAGCCAATATTCAGTAAAAAATACAAAACTGCCTCTCTTGCCCTCTCCCCACGTGGCTTTAATTAGGTGGGTTCGTTAATGAGGCGTTTCCTGTCCCTCAGCCTCCAGCAGGGATTTGGGGAGAGCCCAGTTTGCCCCAGTGGCACCAGTGGGAGGGCAGGGACAGGAGGTGACACCAACATCAGCCCTGGGCAGGGGCAGCTGCAGCAACGCCTGCTCCTCTGGGATTTATTCACTTTATAATTGGGATTTATTCACTTTATAAACTGCTGCTGAGCCCGTGGGGTGTTCCTGGGTGAAGGATTCCCAGGAGCTGCTCCTGCTGGGACCCTCTCCAGGATCCCTCATTTCTGGGTGGCTTTTTTTGGGTTGGGTTTTGGTTTTTTGGTTTTGAGTTTTGGGGTTTTTTTTTGTGTGTGTTTTTTGGTTGGTTGGTTGGGGTTTTGTTTTGGTTTTTTTTTGGGGGGGTTGTTTTGGGGAGTTTTTTTGGTGACTTTTGGTTTTGGGGTTTTTTGTGGGAGGGGTTTTTTTGGTTTTTTTGTTTGTTTTTTGGGGTTTTTGGGGTTTTTTGTTTGGGTTTTTTTGTTGTTTGGTTTTTGTTGTTGGTGGGGTTTTTTGGTTGTTTTTTGATTTTTTTGTTGGGTTTTTTTTGTTTGTTTTTGTTTGTTTTGGTTAGGGTTTGTTTTTGGTTTTTGGGGTTTTGTTGTTGGGTTTGGGGTTTTTGGGGTTTTTTTTGGGGGTTGTTTTGTTTTGTTTGGGGTTTTTTTGTTGTTGTTTGTTTGTTTTTTGGTTTTTTGTTTTGGGGGTTTTTTGTTGCTTTTTGTCCAAGCAGCTGCCTGCAAACATTTTGGATTCCCTGCAGCTCAGCTGTTAATTTTGGAGAGGAGGCAGATCCCACCTCACAAGGCAGCCCTGCCCACCAGGACTTACTCCAGAGAAAGACCCCAAACCCAAAGATCCCAAATCCTCTCGTCCCCCTCTCCACAAGGGTTTCCCGACTGACTCAGGAGGATCAGTCCCAGCTGATGGCCTGGGGCTCATCCCAGAGCACCTCCCTGGGGATGAGCTGCAGATGTTGGGGTGACGCACAACATCTGGATTGGGCAGTGCTGGGAGGAGCCCCCACAGCCTTTGGACCAGGCAGCACCAACAGGATTTGGGGATTTTTGCATTCCCTTGTTATAGGAAATGCTGGGAGGGCTCAGCACTGCCCAGAGGGTGGGGAGGGGGTTTGGTACCTGCCAGGGGCTGCAAACCCTGCAGGGCTGAGGTACGACCACCTCTGTGGGGAAAGATGAGAATGATCTTATTAATTATCTTTTTATTAAAAGCAGTGCCCCGGGGTGCTGGCAGCAGAAAGGAGGAGCAGGTGAGGTGATGTCCCCCAGTTCTCGTGCCCTGGAGCAGGTGGGGATGCTCTGTTCAGGCCAGACCATAATCCTGGTTTCCTGCCTGGGAGGAGCACGTGGAACACGGAGCACTGCTCACATCCAGACAATAAATGGGACCTCAGGAAATGCCAGAATCCTGCTGCTTCCTGCCGTGGAGCCTCAGCTGCTGCTGCTGCTGCCGGCCTTGGGATGTGCTGGGAGAGCCACTGGCACCAGCCAGGCTGCAGAGCTGCTGCCAGGCACTCATGGAGTGCTTTGGGCTGGAAAGGACCTTCAAGCTCATCCCACTCCATCTGCTGCCATGGCAGGGACACCTCCCACTGCTCCAGCCTGGCCTTGGGCACTGCCAGGGATCCAGGGGCAGCCTGTGCCAGGGCCTGCCCACCCTCACAGGCAACAATTCCTTCCCAATATCCCATCTGAGTCTCCTTTCTGGCAGTGGGAAGCCATTCCCAGTATCCTGTCCCTCCATCCCTTGTACCTCCTCTCTCTCCATCTTTCCTGCAGCTCCCTCAGGAAGGTCACAACTGTGTCACCCCAAAGCTCCTCCTGTGCAGGTGAACAATCCCAGCTGTGCCAGCAGAGCTGCCCCATCCCTCTTTCCCATTCCTCCCATTCCATGGTTGGCTTCTCCCCCTCCTCCCCAGATCCCACAGGGGACACCCGAAGTGTTGATCCTGGGCCAGGCTCCTGCTCCAGAGCAGAGCTGCAGCTCATGCCCAACGCCAAAGCTGAGCTTTAGGGGTAAGCCTGGCTTTGCCTCCCCCTCCCTCCCCACAGCGTTCCTGCCCAGCAGGATCTGATCCTTACTCAGGTTGGTCCCATCCTGGAGAAAGCAATAAAACCGCCCCTGAGGAGACCGGTTCTCCTGCACGAAGCTGAGAGCAATAATTAGCAGGATTTATTCCATTTGAAATGCCCACTGCTCCCAGCCAGGCTGCACAGGCAATTAACACCCCGCAACAGACACGAGATGCTGCTCAGAATTCATGGACAGTATTAATAAGATGATTTATGAGTGTGATTTCTGCCCAGAGAAAATGTGCAGGTGCTCCTTGCTCTCTGCCTGTCCTCTCTTCCTGTCTTTTTCTCCCACCCCACCACTGAAGGGAAAAAAAGACTTTTCCAACCAACCAGAAACACTGGAAAAACCCCACATTTTTCTTTGGAAAGTGTCACTTTCAACAATTATTTTCAATCCTCTTTAATCCCCTCCTGGGCAGCACAGAGGATGAACCAAACCAGCTCCAGAATTTCAGTCAAACTCCCCCAAGTGTGAACACAGAGGACAAACTGCCCATGCTAAAAATAAATAAATCTGCAGCTTGGGCTGATTCTGCCACCCTTCAATCTCTGCCAGTGGGAGAAACCTGTGGGAAGAGGGATCATTTGGCTGGAGCACCAAAACCACCTTGAAAATATCTTCAGATATATTGAAGAACTGCAGCCTGAGGTGGCGAAGCACTGAACCATGGGCGAGGGGTCGCAAAAAGCCTCATGTGGAGGACTTTTAGCTAGAAACCAAAAAAATGCTTCTCAACGAGAGCATGGCTGGGTTTGGGAAAGGATTCCATGTGCAGCCCTCAGGAATGAGCTCCAGTGAGCCAGAAATGCCCTCTTGCCCTGTGCCCCTGGCATCTGGCACAGCTGGAAGGATTCCCGCCGTGCTGGCTGGGTTTTTTTGTGGATTTTTATGTGGATTTGGCGTTCCTCGTGCCAGGACCTGGTGATGGTGTTTGGACAGCCTGGCCTGGGGGCTTCACACCCTGCAGGGACCCAGGGATGGCATCAATGCAGTGAGGGCTGAGCTCCGTGTCTCTCACACAGCGGAGAAGGCGATGCAAGGACAGGGAGGATCTTCAGGCAGGGCTGGGATGGATCTGTGGGCCCCTTCCCAAAACATCACACAGAGCATTTGAGGGTTTTAATGCCAATCTCATTTTTAGGAGCATTTTTTCTTGAAGGGCAGAGAGGCACAAGCACCTGAGCCTGCCAGCATGGCCAGGGAGCCCCAAAAAGGCCCCAGGTGTGATTGTGGCTGGAAGCTCTGGGACAGCTCGGACTTTTCTTGAAGGTGATTCTTTCAATGAGCATCCGGGAGCTGGAAATATTCTGCCAGGGGTTTGGGTTTGTTTTTTTAACAGCAAGGACGGGGAATGATGACAATCAGCCCAGGGTTTTAGGGAATTATGTGTCAGGGAACTCATCGCTAAAATGAGATGTTCTGAACGAGGGAGCCCGTGCTGAGTTTTGCCGGAATTATCCTTCAGGATGGAGAGTGGAACCCCCCCTGTCCCTGTGCCCCGGGCTGCGCTCTGGGACCGGGATTTGGGGCAAAACCCGCGCGGAGCGGGTCCGTGCGGGGCCAGCGCGACGGCTGCGGCTGCACCGCCGGGGGGGTCCCCTAGATGTCCCCATTCCAACGGGATTCCAGCCGCTTTATGTCCCCATTCCAACGGGATTCCAGCCGCTTTATGTCCCCATTCCATTCGGGATTCCAGCCGCTTTATGTCCCATTCCAACGGGATTCCAGCCGCTTTATGTCCCCATTCCAACGGGATTCCAGCCGCTTTGTGTCCCCATTCCATTCGGGATTCCAGCCGGTTTATGTCCCCATTCCATTCGGGATTCCAGCCGGTTTATGTCCCCATTGCTTTGCATTCGGGATTCCAGCCGGTTTATGTCCCCATTGCTTTGCATTCGGGATTCCAGCCGGTTTATGTCCCCATTCCAACGGGATTCCAGCCGCTTTTCCAGAGGGAGATGTCCCCATTCCTTTTGGGATTCCAGCCGGCTCTCCAGCCCCATTCCATTCGGGATTCCAGCCGGCTTTCCAGAGGGAGATGTCCCCATTCCATTCGGGATTCCAGCCGGTTTATGTCCCCATTCCTTTTGGCATTCCAGCCGCTTTTCCAGAGGGTTTGAGCCGTTTGAGCCGCCTCCATGGGGAGGATGCGAACTTCCCAGCGGACACCGCCTGGTCCCATTCCCGAAGCAGCCGCGGGGCGGGCTCCCCGCAATTCCCGGGGTCCGGCAGAGGCAGCGGGGGGAGCGGGGTCGCGGCTCTGCCGCCGGGGCACGGCGGGGTTCGGGTTTCCCGTGCGGGGCCGGGGGCATCCATCGCTCCTTCCCTGCCCGCCTGGCCGGGCTTTGCTTTCCTCGGCTCGGGATTGCGATCCCCTGGCTGGCTCCGCGGCGGGGCCGATCCGAGCCGGGCTGGGCCATGGCGCGATGCCGGGCCGTACCCGGGCAGAACCGTGCCAAGACGACTGGGCAGAGCCTACCCGAGCTGAGCCGCGCCGGTCCGGGCGGACCTTGACCCGGCTGGGCAGTGCCGGGCCAGGGCAGAGCCGCGCCCAGGATGAACCGTGACCGGGATGAGCCACGACAGTCTGGGCGGGCCGTGCCCTGTCTGTGCCGTGCCGTGCCCAGACCGTGCCCTGTCTGTGCCGTGTCCTACGCGGACCGTGCCCTGCCTGTACTGTGCCATACCCGGACCGTGCCCTGTCTGTACTGTGGCATTCCCGGGCCGAGCCGGGCCGTGCGGGGCGGTGCCGGCCGGGCGGGCGGAGGGCTCGGGCGGCCAATGGCTCGGTGGCGGGCAGCCCAGCCCAGCCCAGCAGGTGGAGCGGCTCCGGCTCCATGTGCGCGGCTGGAGGCGGCCCCGGTGCCGGTCCCGCCTCGCCGCTCCCCGGGCGCGCAGCGAGCGGCTCCGTCCTGCCGGGGCGGCGGCTCCGCAGCTCCCGGGGCCGCGCTCCGGGATGGCTTTCGCCAATTTCCGCCGCATCCTGCGCCTCTCCGCCTTCGAGAAGCGCCGCTCCAAGGAATACGAGCACGTCCGCCGCGACCTGGACCCCGGCGAGGTGTGGGAGGTGGTGGGCGAGCTGGGAGATGGAGCCTTCGGCAAAGTTTACAAGGTGAGCGCTCCGAGCGCTCCGGGAGCCGCCGCGGCGCCGCCGCCCGGGCTCGGAGCGGCTCCGGCTCCGCGGGACCGGCTCCGCATCCCGTTAGCGGGAGCGGCCGGACGGGCTCGGCCGGGCTGGGCTGGGCTGGGCTGGGGAGCGCAGCGCTCCGGGAGGGGGAATGGAGGCAGAAAAGCTTCCTGCTCTTTTTATTTCTTGCCCTTTTTTACTTTTTAAATTTTTTTGTGGTTTTTTTTTGTTGTTGTTGTTGTATTTTTTCTTGGGTTTTTTTTTGTTTTGTTTTGTTTTTTTGTTTTTTTTGGGGGGGGTTTTTTGTTTTGTTTTGTTTTTGGTTGGGTTTTTTTTTTGTTGGTTGGTTGGGTTTTTGTTGTTTTTTTGTTTGCTTATTTGTTTGTTTTTTTTTTTTTTGTTTTGGTTTTGGTTTTGTTTTTTGGGTTTTTTTTTTTGGTCGCCCCGAATCGCCGGATTTTCAGAGCGCTGCTTTTGTGAGCGCTCCCCGGCCCTCCCTGCCAAGCCCGCCGGTGCAGTGAATGAATGGAGGGAGGTTTCTTGCAAGTCGGGCGCTTCCAGGGCTGTCTCCAAGCTTCCCGAGCGCCCGGGGCTGACGGGGCATTTGTGTCCCCGCCGCTGCTGCCGGCAGGAAAAGCTCGGGAGGCCGAGAGGAGCCGGCTCCGTGCTGTGAATGTTTAACCTCGGGCTTTAGGGACGGGGGTTTGAAGCACCAAAGATCCCCCGGACTTTGCTCTGCAAAGCTGTCCCCGCTCGGGGCTGCCCCGTGTCCGGCCGGGGATGGGTTTGGGGCGCGGGATCCCACCCCTAAGCCAGCCCTGGACACACCTGTGTGACAGGAGCCGCTCGGAACGGCGGTGGGAGCTGCCTCTCGGGCAGCTGGGGCTCGATGGCCTCGTTAGATCACCTGAGAAGGTATTGCCTTTGAACGAAAAAGAGAAATAAACAGGAAGGGAGGCAGGTGACTGCGGGTCAGGACAGGGGGATTTGGTGTTTATTTCTCATCTCTACCACGGTATTTGACAGGAACTCTAAAAAACTGAGTGCTAAATACCCATTGAGTGAAACTTTTTAGTGGAGGATCCTATCTTCTAATGAAACGCAATTCCTAAAAATGATATTTAAATCCCTTCTCCATTTATCCTTCTGAAAGCAGCATCAGTAGAAATTCTGTTGCCATTTGGCTCTGTGAGGTGCGCTGGAGACACATTTGTGTGTAGCAACACTCAGTCCTGGATGATTCCCTGCTTTTATTTGCTCAAGTTTCTCAAACAGTGACAGGAACCAGGTAAACAGTGTAAAATAACTTCATTGGCCTCTGAGAGAAAGGAAAACTGAAATAATTATTTAAATGCATTCTATTTAAAACGTGTATAATGTATCCAAAGTAGGTGACTTAGAGAATAAAGCTGCTTTAGAGGTGGCTGGTTTGGTTTTTAGCCTGTTGTTGTATCTGGATGCCTCAGTTATTAACCCCAGCCTCACAAGAAAACCATTGTCAGAGTGACTTTATTACTGGAGGTAAAGAATGTCAGCCTGTCAGGCAGTAACAGCTCATCTCCAGCTCCTTTCATCCCCATTTTGACACAAATGAGGATGAAAATGTCCCAGTGGACACCATGTGTTTACAACCAGAACCAGAAGTTGTAAACTTTCTGGAATATTCAGGCAAAGTTTTGCTTTTGTGGAGTTTTAACCCTGTGAGGCAGGGTGAGGTTTAACATCGTACCAGAAATCAAAGGGTTATTTTATTGTATTTAGCAACATTTCACTTCTCCATTGCTTTGATCTCTTCTCCACCTGTTCTCCATTCCATCTGGCAAAAGGTCGTGGCTGGATTTTGAATTCTCATCCAAGAGTTTGTTCTTTTAAGAACCCCAAATTATTTGGGGGTGCTGTGCTATAAATCCTTATTTTAGGATCATAAATCCTTATTTTATAATCATTATCAATCCCTATTAATCCTTATTTTAGGATTAATAACCAGAGACCCATTTTCCCTTCACCTAAAGATTTTTCTTGTTGTCTCCTTTTGCTTTTTTTATATCTGGAGTAGGGATGAGTGTTAGATGGGATGTGAAAGAAAGGGTTTGCTCTCTTGTGCTGCTGAGCTGCCAAAAATGCAGCTGAATAACCCACGAAAAAATTGCAGAAAAACCCCCCAAAAATTGCAGAAAACCCCCCCAAAAATTGCAGAAAAACCCAGCAGCTGAATATCCCCCCCGTGCTCCAGGAGAGCGGAGGCACCCAAAATTCAGTGAACAACTTGAATCATTCTCTCGACCCTAAAACCAATTTAATTTTCTCACTGAAGGCGCTGCCTGGAGCGCGGCTGAGTGTCTGCAGGGCCGGGAGGTTTCCAGGATGTTGGAGTGAATTCCTGCCCGTTTTCCCCTCCTTTTCCACGCCCGGAAGCGCGGGGAGGTGACGGGATCCTGAGCCTGCATCCTGCCCCGTGTGCCATCTGTTGTGTCCCCTTGGAAAGGCCTGAGCAGGGCTTTGTTCTCTGGGCACTCAGAGCTGGCACAAACCGAGGTGTGCAGAGATGGAAACACGGGCTGGGTTCAGGAGGATTTGGTTTTTACGAGGCTGGGTGTGAGCGGGAGGAAGGAGGGCTCGGGGATTTGGGGTATTCCTGCCCTGTGGAATCCTGTCTGGAGCTCAGACAAAGCTGAGCTGGCTTCTCACAGCCTTTCCAAAAGTAGGACAGGCTGCATTTAAATACACACTAATTAAAAAGAATGAAATTTATAGTGGAGTCTGGATCCTACACGGCAGACCTAAAAAAACCGCGGCCAGCAGAAACTGGGCCTGGGATTTCCCTGTTTTTATAGAAAGCCTTTTTGCAGCAAAAGAGGATCTGCCTGCATGAGGAACCAGTTGAACAGAGGGTAATGAAGCTGAAAAGTACGAGGGGGTGGGGAGGAAATGTTTCTTTCTAGCTCTTGTTCTGTGAATGCCACGGCCTTGGCAGGGCCAGAGGTGCACTGAGGACAGGGTGGCAGCCACAGGTGACCGAGCTTTGGCACCAACCACCCCATCCCAAGGTTGTTAAATGGATGATCCCAAACTCAGCAGCTGGGAGCTGTGCTCAGTAAAAGTCCCTGTAAAAGTTGGGGGTCTGTAAAAGTTCCTCACTCAAACCTTTCCCAAGCTGCCTTAGAAGAAAAGCAGAGTTACTTTTCCTGGAAAGACACCTAAAATACCACTTATAAACCCAGAGGATCTGTGTTGCCACTTCAGAAAAGAAAAAAGCAGTTATTCTCCTGGAAAAACAGAAGAGATAGCACCCATAAACCCAGAGGATCTGTGCTGCCACTCCAGAGCTGGCATCGTTGGAGGGACAAGTGGCAGTGGCAATCCCTGAGCTCTCAGGGGAGATGCTCAGGGTGGAACCAGCAGTGCTGGAGCCGCTGCAGCTCCTCTCAGCCCTGAAACCGAGCGTTCCCTGCCGTGTTAATGCCCCCAGGAAGGGATGCCCATGTGGGAATGGAGAGCTCCTGGCTGGCAGGGGCTCCTCTGGCTGCTGGGGCACGGCCACAGCCCCTGCCTTTCTCCTGGGGATTGTTTCCCCTGCCTTTCTCCTGGGGATTGTTCCCCCTGCCTTTCTCCCGGGGATTGTTCCCCCTGCCTTTCTCCCGGGGATTGTTCCCCTGCCTTTCTCCTGGGGATTGTTCCCCTGCCTTTCTCCTGGGGATTGTTCCCCTTGTCTTTCTCCTGGGGATTGTTTCCCCCTCCTTTTCTCCTGGGGATTGTTTCCCCCTCCTTTTCTCCTGGGGATTGTTTCCCCCTCCTTTTCTCCTGAGGATTGTTCCCCCTGCCTTTCTCCTGGGGATTGTTCCCCCTGCCTTTCTCCTGGGGATTGTTTTGGTGCTCTTGTGCAGCGCTATCTGCCCTGCCCAGCGCTGCCCATGGGGACAGGGGCTCCGATAAGGCAGGGTGGGGACGGGCTGCCCAGGGGGGTTATTCACTGCATCCCTGCAAATCGCCTGCACGCAGCTCCATCCCCGCTCAGCAGCGCCTCTTTTGTGCCCTGGGTGTCCTCTCCCCTCCCAGGCAGGCTGGAAAAGGCCAATTTTGGGTTATCTGCTGTGCTGCTATCGGTGCTGTGCATGCTGCAGGCTAGAAAGGTGCCTTTGGCAGGGGGGAGTGAAAGGCTGATTGTTGGGTTGTGCAGCTGCCTGTTTGTGGGCACCAGGGCGGCCCTGGCACCACAGAGTGAATAACCCAGCCCTGCTCATCACCCCAGCCTGCAGCACTCGGGGCTGGCTCAGGGGGTCCAGGCCCAGCTCTTGGTTTGATCCATCAGGGCACAGGGCTAGGTGGGATTTGGGGAAGGGATTGTTCCCAGAGCAGCTGTGGCTGCCCCTGGATCCCTGGCAGTGCCCAAGGGACACTCGGATGGGGCTTGGAGCCACCTGGGATGGTGGAAGGTGTCCCTGCCCATGGCTACAAAATGAGCTCTAAGGTCCCTTCCAGCCCAAATCGTTCTGTGATTCTACACTTTAATTCCTGGAAAGGGTGTCACAGAGATGTTAATCTGCTGAGTTAACTTTGTAAAAGAAAAGGGAAGGAAAACAGAAACAGGGGAAGTTTGAGCTGATTGGCCCCAAAAAAATGTAAGATCAGATCATGGTCTTGTCCTTTAGAGCTGCTGAAGGGTTTCCTTCAAATCTTTTTGCTTGGGAAGGAGGAATGGGAAGGTTTAACAATGTTAAACCTGGCTGAACTTTAAACCTGATTTTCACTGACAGCTGATGGAAGCGTGGGGTGTTCTGTCCCTGCTGCAGCCCTGTGCTCTGTGGCTGTCCCTGTGTGACAGGGGACAGGGACAGCTCTCCATGGCCTAAATATTTGGGCAATGACTTCAGTGGCACAGCCCAGATCCTGGCAGTGCTGCTGCCATGAGAGCTGTGGAGAGCTCAGAGGAGCCTTTCACCCTCAGCACGTGGCAAGGGCTGCTCAGAAAAACTCCTCCCTGACTCTGTAAATGTTTTGTTTCCTGAGAATCCAGTTTCCCTGGAGAAAAGGTTCTCTTTCTGTCCGTGGGGTGCTGCTGTAGATGTGGGGTTCTCGGGTGTGTGGGTGTCCCCAGGGGCTCTGGGGGTGGCTGTGCTGTGTGCCCATGCCCTGGCACTGCCAGCCTGGCCCAGCCTGAGTGCAGAGATTGAGGAGGAGAGCCAGGGCACGCTCTGCTCCCGTGGGAAAGGAGGGGGCAGCTCCCCAAGGGCAGAGCCTGGCCGTGCCACCCCGGGCTGGGGCTGGAAGGGGCAGCATGTCCCTGGCACAGAGCACAGAGCACAGGGCACGGCCGTGGCTCCGCTCCTGCTGCAGCTGCACAGAGCCCCTCGGGGCCACCTCCCCTCCAGGCAGCACGGGGACCTTGTGTGACCGTGCTCACAGGGGTGCTTGGGTGAGGGGAGAGACGAGGATCTGACTCCGTGTTTCACAAGGCTTGATTTGTTATTTTATGATATATATTACATTAAAATTATACTAAAAGAATAGAAGAAAAGGATTTCATCAGAAGGCTGGCTAAGAGTAGAAAAAGAAAGAATGATAACAAAGGCTTGTGCCACATGAGCCCAATCCCAGATGCACCTGTTGCATCCCACAGCAGCAGATAATCAATGTTTGCATTTTGTTCCTGAGGCCTCTCAGGAGGAAAAATCCTAAGGAAAGGATTTTTCCATAAAAGATGCCTGTGACAACCTTGCTGGCATTTCTTACCTGTCCCCAGGGCTCCTGTCTTTATTTGCTCTCTGTGGTGCTTGGGGAGGTGGGACAGGCAGAGAAGGAGGCTGTGCCCAGCAGCTGCTGCTCTCGGTTCTCCCCAGCTGGATCTGCTGCTCCTGCCCTGTATTCCTCTGCCAAGGGCAGTGCCAGCAGTGCTGGGCCAGCCTGGCAGCCCAGGGGCTCAGTGTTTCATTGCCCTTGCTGAGCTGGTGCTTTGCAGCCCAGGAAGAGAGGCTGCAGCCAGCCAGCCCTGCCAGGGCAGCCCAAACCCTTCCCTGGCTCTGGGCTGGCTCAGCCACCCAGCCCCGGCTCCCACAGCCCTCTGAGCACCAAGCTTGTGGCAGCGAGTTGCTAGGAAACTCAGAACTGGCTGAAAGGCTTTTTCCCCTCTATTTTTTTAATTATTTTCCCAATGTTGTGGCGTTGTCTGAATGCAGACAGGGCAGGAATGCTCCCTTGGAGCACGGTGCTCTCCCAGGACTGGTGATTTTGGTGCTCTCAACTGTCAGGCATGAGAAAATTCACTTTGATTTGAGAAGTGAGGGGTCGGCTGCTGAATGATTAATTCTGTTTCTGACATTTGGATGGAAGGGAAAAACTGGAAATTCCTTTTTGATGCACAGAACATTGTAGGTGCAACTGGAAACATTTGATAAATAATGTTTACTAGTTTGTTCTAACGAACAACAAATATATTACACATATTGCAGAATCACTGCAATGGGAATCATGTATCCATCCTGTAAATCCATTCATTTTCATTAGAACAAATTAAGAGCAAAATTAGGCGTTGTCACTTTTTCATTTTAGGCTGGAGATGCTGGGTCAAGGTGGAACTTCCCTCTCCTCAAGCCCTGCCTGTCCATTTGCATGGCCCAGGAGCTGTGCAGGTTTCTGTGGGTGGTTCCAGCCCAGCACAGCAGCCCCGGCCCCTCTCTGTGCCTCTTTGGGTGCAAGCTCTGGAACATCACATGCAGCTCTGCTGCTCTCTGGGCTCTCATCTCTGCCCCCCTTTGCTGAGCTTTGAAAGCCAGGAGAGGTGTTTGTGCTGAGCTTTGGTCACACTTTTGTTTGGCACAGCTACCCAGAAAAGGAGGCTGTGGCTGTAGCTGAGCTCTCTGCTGGGGCTGCTTTCCTGCCCCGGGCTTGTATAACCAAAGGAAGGCATTTCTGCTTTTCAATGGGGTTTTTTTTAACGGTTTTTGGGGTGTTTCATAAGCCACTTCCCCTTCCCTCTTGCAGAAATGTTGCCACAGCTGCCAGAGCAGCAGGGCTGGGGCAGGGCTGGGGCTGAGCTGCTCTTTGGTGGCACCAGGGCCTGAATCCAGCATTTCAACAAAACCCCCAATAGGATTCATTTACGGCTCCAGGGGGCCTGATGGGCTTGGAAGCCATGGAATGGTTTGGGATGGAAGGGACCTTAAAGCTCATCTCATTCCATCCCTGCCATGGCAGGGACACCTCCCACTGTCCCAGGTGTCACCAAGCCCTGTCCAGCCTGGCCTTGGGCACTGCCAGGGATGCAGGGGCAGCCCCAGCTGTGCCAGGGCCTGCCCACCCTCCCAGGGCACAATTCCTTCCCCAAATCCCACCTGTGTGAAGCCATTCCCTGTGTTCCATCACTCCCATTCCTGAGGAACAGTCCCTCTATTTTAATTTTCTTTGGTGGCCCTTCAGGCACTGCAAGGCCCCACTGAGGTCACCCCAAAGCTTCACTCCTCCAGGCAGAACAGCCCCAAGTTTCCCAGCCTGTCTCCATTCCAGCTCCCATTGATTATTTGACAGCACCGCGAGCCCTGACTCGAGCCTGGCCATTCTGTGTTTGTTTATTGACGCAGGGAGCTCGGGCCAGGTTCAAAAGGAGGCAATTAATAATGATGCAATCCCTGGGAATCATGTGAGGGAGCAGGAGTGGGGTGGGGCAGGCCCTGCTATCACCCCCTGATTGAGCATCCCTGGTTCCTGCAGGCTCCTCTGGGGCTCCATCCTGGTGACACCTGAAGCATCAGCACTCCTGGCATGGGGACAAGGAGGGGAAGAGGAGCTGGCACAGAAATAGGGCGGCATGGCAGCCTCTGGAGGGTGACCCCGTGGCCTGGAGGCTGCAAAGGAGCTGAACGAAGCCCTTGGGGGGCTCTCAGTTCCCCTCTTTGTGCCACTGAGAGTTCAGGGAGGGTTTCCTTGGCCTCACCTAGAAACTGGCCCTGCTGAACCCTCCGGCCTTCCCCTAATGGCTTCTTGCAGGGCTTAAAATAGTTGCTGTGTTTGTCACGCTGGGGTTTCACAATAGCTGCGGGGTGAGTCACCGGCAGAGGCCAGAGAGCCGCTCGTGCCACCTGAGCAGGCCCCGGTCACCCCGGGATCCAGGAGAACCCAGCAGGGCCTTCCCTCTGCTGAGCAACCCTGCTCATCCCCTGGCACCCCTGTGCCCCAGGGCTCTGCAGGGAGATCCTGGCCCTGTTCCTGCTCCTGGCCCTCTGCTCTCTCTGTTTACTGAGTAACTTTGATGTGACACCTGTGGAATGCACCTTCCAGCCCTGCTCCTGCTCTGCTCTGTCACCGTGCCCTTCCTCGGGGGCTGCTGCTGGCCACGAGGGGTTGTTGGGGTTGAAATGACTGTAATGAACCCCCCTGGAGTTCGGCAGCGCCTCCTGGGCACCGTGCTGGCAGCTCTCTGCTTGGATTTTTTATTTTTGGCGCTAATTAGCACCCCAAGGAGAAATTATCTGTGGGATTGAAATGTCCGGGAGTGGAGGAGCTAAAGATGGACCTGGCATCCAGCAGTTTTTGGGGTTGGGTTGAGCTGTTGGGGCTGGGTTGGACTCGATGATCTTGAAAGTCTCTTCCAACCCAGTGATTCTGGGAATTCTATGAATTCTGTGTGATTCTATGTGATTGTGTGATTCTGTGATTCTGTGAATTCTCTTTGTGGATTTTGTGTGTGATTCTGTGAATTCTGCGTGTGATTCTGTGCACGATTCTCTGATTCTGTGTAATTCTGTGTGTGAATCTGTGAATTCTCTGTGTGATCCTGTGTGATTCTGTGTGTGAATCTATGAATTCTGTCTGTGATCCTGTGTGATTCTGTGTGTGAATCTATGAATTCTGTGTGTGATCCTGTGTGATTCTGTGTGTGAATCTGTGAATTCTGTGTGTGATTCCATGTGTGATTCTCTGATCCTGTGTGAATCTGTGAATTCTGTCTGTGGTCCTGTGTGATTCTCTGTGTGATTCTGTGAATTCTCTGTGCGATTCTGTGTGTGATTCTCTGTGTGATTCTCTGTGTGATTCTGTGTGTGATTCTCTGTGTGATTCTGTGAATTCTGTGTGTGGATTCTGTGTGTGATCCTGTGTGATTCTGTGTGTGAATCTGTGAATTCTCTGTGTGATCCTGTGTGATTCTGTGTGTGAATCTATGAATTCTCTGTGTGATCCTGTGAATTCTGTGCATTCTGTAACCCCAGTTCAGGCCAGCTCAGAGGATGCAGGGATGCAGAGGTGGCTCTGTCCTGGCCCCTGCCCCAGGCAGGTGCAGGGGGCTCCCAGGTGGGCAGGGCTGCTCCAGGGATGCAGCCACAGCAGTGAGCCAGGTGGGCTCTGGTCCCTCCCAGCCCAATCTGCAGCCTGGCGTGCAGAGCCTGACCCCAGCCCAGCTCCCTGCCCTGCTCCTGGCCTTCCCCAGGTGCTGCAGGGCCCCAGCATCCTGCAGGGTCCCTCCGGAGAGCAGAGCTCCAGGGGAAGCCCCACCTCTTCTCACAATATTTACTTCCCCTCCTTGGAGCTCTCCCAGCCCTGTGAGTGCAGAGCAAACACAGTGGGGCACTTCTGGCTCCTGTTTGGAAGGGCTGAGCTTCTCCCCGTGCCCCTTCCACGTTTCCCGCTGCCCTGCCCTCTGTGTGAGAGCATCTGCTGCTGGCTGGGCGAGAACCCAGCTGAAGAAACCCCCTAATTTCTCCTGAAAGCAGCAGGAGCTGCTGGCCTGGGTGTGGGCAGTGAGCCCAGATGGAGATGGATTTGTCCCCTGTGTAAGGACACTGCTGTCCCTGCCAGCTCCTGGAATGCAGCGACGCTTCAAAGCACAGCAGAGATCCCTCGTGTTCCTCCCTCTGCTGAATGATTTGCCCCATGTTCCTTCCTGCCCTGCCCAGCTGTCCCTTGGTTCGTGGTGACAGTGTCACCCGAGCTGTGTGGAGCTGTTCAGAGCGGGTTGTGGTGTTTGCAGCAGGAATTTGTCCTCCTGTAAGCTCCCCTGAGGGTTTTCCAAACACAGAGATGTCAACTGCAGAGTGGGAAGAAAGGTCACGAGCAGAGCTTTGTGATGGTGTTCACTGGGGATCTTGGGTGAGGGAAGAGACGAGGATCTGACTCCATGTTTCAGAAGGCTGATTTATTATTTTATTGTATATATTACATTAGAGCTATACTGAAAGAATAGAAGAAAAGGTTTCATTAGAAGGCTAGCTAAGAATAGAATAGCAAAGAATGATAACAAAGGTTTGTGGCTCGGCTCTCTGTCCGAGCCAGCTGGGCTGTGATTGGTTATTAATTAGAAACATCTAACATGGGGCTAATCAAAGATCCACCTGTTGCATTCCACAGCAGCAGATAACCATTGTTTGCATTTTGTTCCTGAGGCCTCTCAGCTTCTCAGGAGGAAAAATCCTAAAGAAAGGATTTTCCATAAAAGATGTCTGTGACAGAGCTTGGCCGGCTCCTCCAGGGACTCCATCCACAGTGGGAATTGTTCCCCTGGGGGAGAGGAGGTGGGATTGTGTCAGTGGGGAGCAGTGGGGGAGCTGCTGACTCAATGAGCTTCTGGGAATGTCTGGATGCTCCTGAGTCAGCAGCTCCTGTCTCACCCCTCTGCCACGTGTGACACATCTCCTGCTGCAGCTGGGCTGGGCATTTTACAAAAAGTCACACAATCACTGAGCTTGGGAAAGGCTTTCAGCATCATCAGATCCAGGATGTGCCCCATCCCCACCTTGTCCCCAGCCCAGAGCCCCGAGTGCCACCTCCAGGGATGGGGATCCAACCCTCCCTGGGCAGTTCCAGTGCCTGAGCCCCCTTTCCATGGGGAAATTCCTGCTGTGCCCACCCTGAGCCTGCCCTGAGCACCCTTTCCATGGGGAAATTCCTGCTGTGCCCACCCTGAGCCTGCCCTGAGCACCCTTTCCATGGGGAAATTCCTGCTGTGCCCACCCTGAGCCTGCCCTGAGCACCCTTTCCATGGGGAAATTCCTGCTGTGCCCACCCTGAGCCTGCTCTGGCCCATCCTGAGGCCGTTCCCTGTCCTTCTGTCCCTGTCCCTGGGAGCAGAGTGCCATCCCTGCCATCCCCACCTGGCTGCACCCTCAGATAGATCTTGCTTGGATTATCTGCATGTTCAGGATTTCTGGTAATTCACCTGTGGTATCATCAGAGAGCTTCTACACTTTGAGGTTTCCTTGCTTCCTTTATTTTTTTTCCCATGCTCCAAACAACAGGCTGCATCTCCTTTCCTAAAAGTTTCCCTCTGCCTGTGATGGGAGGTGGTTTGGGCTTTGGAGCCTGGAGGGAGGAAGGAGGCTCAGCCACTCTGCAGCTGTGGGCAGCTTTGGGAAGCAGAAATGCCCCTGCAAGTTTCCCTTCTTGGTGGGATGGCTGGGGCCAGCCAAGCTGAGCAGGACTTGGAGCTCTTTAATTTACAGGAACCATCTGTGGAATGCTCAGTGTTAAAAACCTCCTGCACTTTGTAGCATTTTGTGGCAGATATTTCTGAGCTGCTGTGCAAATTTCAATCCTAATGCTTGGCTTGCTGGGCTGTGAGCACACACTGACAGCTCAGTTTGCCATCAACATAAAATAAAATAAATGGACTCAATAAATGGAGATTTTCATCAACATAAATAAAAAGGGAGTTTTCAACATAGCAGAGGGCAATTTTTTATATTGAGTACCAGTGATAAATGTTAAAAACACCCACAACCCAAAGCTGGTGGTGGAGTGCCCACCCCAGATTCCAGAGCTCAGGAATTTGGTGCTCTGGGCTCACTCTGGCTTTTCCTTCCAGGCCAAGAACAAGGAAACAGGAGCTCTGGCAGCCGCCAAGGTCATCGAGACCAAGAGTGAGGATGAGCTGGAGGATTACATGGTGGAGATCGAGATCCTGGCCACCTGTGACCACCCGCACATCGTCAAACTGCTGGGAGCCTTCTACTGGGATGGCAAACTCTGGGTAAGGCTGGCACACCCTCCCCTGCTCAGAGGAAGGGCTGAAAAGGTGAACAAAACCTCTGTCTGGTCATTGCTGAGCATCAGAAATGAGTCATGAGCTCACTCGCTGCTCAGGGCCTGGATTTTCCCTGCTGTCTTCATCACCAAACTCTCTCCTAACTGAAGTTTCTGGTAAAACCCCAAGGGAGGGCCAAGGGATTTCACAGGGAAGTTAGAGTTGTGGTTTTTGCCACCATTAAGGGTTTGTAAAGGGAGAAAAAGCATCACCAATAAGTTCCCCTCTCTTTTAAAACACCAGCTGGAACGGGTGACTCTTCCAAGTGATTTTCTGGATTTGGGGCTCAGCACTTCCAATGCAGAGGCACCTGATGGCAAGAGCTCCATTGTGGAGGTGCAGGAACATCAAATGCAGTGGAGTGGGTTGGTGCCGGGGCTGGTGCAGCAGGTTCCTGCAGCTCTCTCCCCAGCCCAGCAGGTTCATTTCTGGTTTTTTATTTCCCCTGCCTGCTGTTCTCTCGGAGCACCTGGCAGCAGAGGAAGCTGAGTGTGAAAGGCTCCTCCTTCCTGTGCTCTGTGCAGGGCATGGAGTGAGCCCCTGGGTACTGAACTCTGTGTCTGGGTCAGGATTGTGGGTATCAGGTGAACAGGAGCATTTCCAAACCCATCTCAGTTCATCTGCTCCTCCTTGAACTGCAGGGAGTCAAGAGAGTGGCAAAGGCTGCATTCAGCAGCTCTGCTGCTTCTTCCTTCCTGTTTTTAATGTCTCAGATACCTTGGTGGCCTCCCTGGGTAGATTTAATCGAGTTAAAGAGGAGATCTCAGCTTCTGGGGCTTGCCCTGGTGCGAGCTGAGCTGTTGGAGCTGCCAGTCCCTGCCTGGCTCACTCCTGGCTCCAGCAGTGCAGGAGAGGGATGTTTCATGGGGCTGGTTCAGCAGGCACCCTCTGCATTGTCAGCACGTGTTTTCTTTGTTAAAAATCCATGGCTAAAGGCCCTGAGCTCTGTGGGACACCCAGCTTGGAGTGCTGGGGTGTTTCTGCTCTCTCTTCTGCTCTCGAGGGAGCTGAGTTGTCCCCTTGGTATTTTGGATGGATTCTGAGCCCTGGGTATGTTAAGAACAAGGTAAATATGTACTTTGTTAAGGAAGGGAAGGACAAACATCCCTTCTAGGAGGGGACTTGGCATTTGGATGGATTGCAAGTGCAGCAGGATTAATCTGGGCTAAAGTAAAAAGGCAAACACAGCCTGAGCTGCTTCATCTGCCACCCTCCTCTGGCTTCACCTCGCTGCTCTGCCTGCATCCTCCTGGTGGGCCCTGCTGCTCTCTGAAATGTCAGCCCCCTCCCAAAGCCAAGGAAGCTTTGCCTTCCTTCCTTCCTGGAGGAACAGGGATTGCAGAGCTCCTTTGTGCAGGGAGGGCTTTGTGACCTGCTAAAATTAAACTCTGCCACAGGAGCCTCCAGTCTGGGGCTGCCCACCAGGGCAGGGTCTGGGCTTCTGTCAAAGCCACCCTGCAGCCCCAGCCATTGTTCTGGATCCTTCTCTGTATCTCGTTTTTTGGAGTAGCATTTGCACTTCAGTGCTCAGGCTGGTTTTATTAATGCTCCAGTGTTTTCCTGGCTTGGAGGGGAGTCATTAAGCCAGGCTGTTTTATTTCTGCAAGGCTTTTAGTCCCCACCACATTTTCCCCGAAGTCAAAACCTTCCTCTGCTCGGTCACTTGCATCCAAATATAAACACCAGCTTTTATTGCTCTGCCCACATCCCATCCTCGCCGCTGTCTGTGCAGTTGTTTGAAGCAGCATTTTCCTGGATCATTTGCATGCTGGGTGCCTGGATTCTCAGGTAAAACCTCTGGGGGTGCCTTTCTGCTGCTCAGGAACCCTCTGTGCCTTCCTTGCTCCTCACAGCCCAGCATGGAAAGAGAATATTCCAAGTGAGCAGCTCCAGATGTGCCCAAGCTCCTGGGTGGCAGCAGCCTGGATAATTCCCAGTGCCACAGGCAGGCTCAGCCTGAGAGGGGCTCTTCCTGAATCACTCTGGCTGTTCTTCCCTTGGGCTCACCAGGGAAATGTGTGAGGAGCCCTCTGCTCCCCCTGAGCTGGGTCAGGTCCCCCTGGCTCCTCTGCCAGGCTCTGCCCTTGTGCTCCAGCGGCCGGGAGGGGAATGAAATGAAATGTTTATGGAGCAAAAGACCTTTCTGTGCAAGGGGAGGCGCCTCATCCTCCTGCAGCTGCTCAGGAATCCCCAGCGCTGCGAGGAAAGCGCAAACCAGGGAGTTCCTCTGGGTTCTATACCTGCTTGGTGTGAAGTGTAAAAGGAGGAAAACCCCAGTTCTTGTGTGGGATGGAGCAGAGCCCACTGTGAGCAAGGGTTGGGAGAACCCCAGTGAGTTCCCAGGAATGAATCTGGTGGGATAACAGCATCCAGCATGAGCGTTCTTGGCATTTAAATCCTCTGCAGAGAGGCTGTGCCCTGCCAGCAGCTCCTATCTCGTTCCACCCCCCTCCAGCTCCTTTTCTTTGCTCGTGGCAGAGGCCAAGAAGTCTTGTGCTGCTTGAAAACAGCCCAGGGAAGCTGCAGAACTGCCCTGGTGGGAGCTTTCAGGATTTTATTTTATTTTTATTACAAGCCCCGTGGCATTTCATGTTCTTTTGCATAAATCCTGGCTGCTGGAAATGGGGGCACCGAATGAAAGCTGAGATTCTCATGCTTTCTTTTACAGAGTTTGGTTTGAGTCCTTGTGGCTGGGACACATTTTCAAGTCTCTTTTCCTGCACTGTGATGCAGGACTTGGAAACACAGAAGCAAATCCCCCTCACCCAATATAACACAGCTTTTAAAATGGACTTTTTAAAAGTTATTTGTGGCTTAGGAATGGGGCTGAGAGGGGGTTTGCTTGCTTTGAACAGGATTTTCACTGATAATTATTACAGCATGGGAAAGGAACACAATGGCCCTTGTGTTTTGTGTCCCTCTCGAGGGCTGCATGTTTGGGAGTCTTTTTTTTTTCCCCCTTCCAAAACAACAACAAAAAGCCAGGCTGGGACCTCAGAGGAAGGGAGGAACTCTTGATGTGCTGCTGCTGCTGCAGCCCTGGGCTGTCCCCAGTGTCTCCTCCCGCGGCCAGAGCGCTGATAACGCGCAGGGGAGGAGAGCAGTGTTTGTGTGAGGAACCCAACCTTTCCTGCAGGAAACCTCTGCTCCCAGGGCAGGCTGGCTGTGCCCAGGCAGCCCAGCAGGATGGCAGCAAACCCAGGGGCCCGGGTGTGACCGTGGTCACAGGGGTTGGCAGGTGAGGGGAGAGACGAGAACGTCGACTCCATGTTCGGAAGGCGTGATTTATTATTTTATATATATATACATTATATATATATTACATATATATATATATACAATATATATATATTACATTATAACTATACTAAATACTAGAAGGAAAAGTTTCATCTCAGAAGCCTAGCTAAGCTAAGAATAGAAAGGAAAAGAATGATAACAAAAGGAGCTGTCTCGGACTCTGGCAGAGATAGTTCAGCCTTGATTGGTCATTAATTATAAACATCCAGGATGGGCTAATCAAAAATCTACCTGATGCATTCCACAGCAGCAGATAACCATTGCTTACATTTTGTTCCTGGAGCCTCTCAGCTTTTCAGGAAGAAAAAATCCTAAAGAAGGATTTTAATGAAGAGATGTCTGGGACACTTGGGATGCTGGAGGAACCTCTGGAAATCCATTAAAACCTCATTTGGCCCCGGGTGTTGGAGCTCTGTGCTGGTGGTGGGACAGCTTTTCCAGGGAAGCCCTGGGGACTTGTCTCCCCCTCCCTGCTTCTCCCTGCCCCACGGTTGCCATGGCAAAAGGGTTTTTGAATAAACAGCCTTTTCCTGGAGATCAAAGCAGGGGCTGCTGCTCCGTGCAGGTAACCCTGGGCCTTTTGGGGAATGGCTCATTTAATCAGCTTAGGGTTTCTCCTGTGTGGGTACAGACTCCTACAGCTGGCACAGGCACTCCAGCTCCGTGCTGCTCTTTGTACTCACCTTAAAAAAGCCCTTTGCATTTGCTGTGGGCAGGCCCTGACCTGCTCAGCCTGGGACTTTTGGGATTGCTCCCCCTTTGATATGGATGTTGACTGGAGGTTTGGGCATTCTTGAAAATCCTGTAGCATAAAGAAATGTTCATTATCCCATGCACTCGACTGCTGGGCTATGTAAAGCGTCTGCAGCCTTTGCTTCTCTAGGCTGGCAATACCTTTTCTTTAAAACAAACAGAAAAGGGAGCTGGTAGCAGGCTCAGATTCCCCACAGCTTTCCTTAGCAAAGGGAGGTTATCACAACTTGCAGGGATGTCTTGCAGGGTGAGCAGCCTGAGCTTGGCTGGATGCCTGCGGGGATCTGTTTGTGTGAATGCTGGGCCAGAGCAAGGCTCTCCAGGCTGCTCAGCCCTCAGTCCCCGAGGAATCCCGTGGCTCTTTGTGTCCCTTTAAAGCCCCACTTGGCAGCAGAGCTGCAGCCCTTCCTCCTTGGCCTCCTGCTCCTGGAGCTTTGTACCAAACTTCCCCCAGAAGTTCTTGAACTTTGTTGTTTGAGCTGGCGGGACTTGAGCGCAGCCCAGGGAAAACCCAGGAAAACAAAGAGATCCCAAACTCTGTTAAACAGCTCAGGAGCGTCCCAGAGGAACAGCAATCCCTCCCCTCCCTCCTTGCCCCAGCTGCAGGAACGTAAATCCCAATCCCCTGGGATCTGGCAGGGCTGGGGAGCTGCTGCAGGATCAGCCCCCTGGGAACAGCACTCTGGGGGTGGGGTTTGCTGGACCGGTTTCCAAATTCCTACCAGTCCAGAATTCGGGCAGAACTGCAAAACGCCCCCAGGAGCTCGAGCAGGGTGGGTGGGAGAGGAGCAGGTGTGGGCAGATAGCAGCAGGGCACTGCCTGGCCCTGGGAATGCAGCAGGGACATCACAGGGTCCCCTCCCTGTCCTCAGGGGCAGCGCCTCAGCTTGGCCACAGCTGCAGAGTGGAAAAAGTGATGCAGCCCAGCGGCTTTGTGGCGCTTTGCTGCATTTCCAGGGTCAGCAGTTTGCTGTTCAGAGCAGCACAATGGAAGTGGGTGGCCACTGCTGCTCCAGCTTTGGGGCTGGGATGCTCAGGGTCGGGTCTCTGGGTGACATCTCCTTCCCTTCTCTCTGCCTGGCCATCCCCAAAGGCCTGGAGGTCTGAATCTCCTTCTGCTGGAGATCTGGGCAGCAGGTTCCACGAGCACCCCCCGTGCTGTGAACGTGAGCTTCAGCATCCAGCCTCCTGGCAAGGGACCCTCAATCCTATTCTGGGTAAAACAGGAGGGTTTCCCTTAAAACAGAGGGAAACCCAATGATTTTTAGCGACCCTCCTAAATGGTTTATGTATCAGGCAAATTGCCACAGCCCAGCTGAGTTCAGGAGTGCTCCTGCAGGTACCAGCACGACAGCCCAAAGGAGAGCAGAAACCTTTGTCTGCCGCCCTTTGCACAGGATAACGTTGCATGAAGAGGTTATTGAGGTAATAATTCCTTGTGATTGCACAGCCTTGTCATCTGCACACCCTGGAACGCTTCAGAAAAGGCCTGGTGTCATTATCCTGGCTCTGAGAGTGAAGGCACAGACAGGGATTTGCCTAAAGTTTCCCTGGGGGTGAATAGCACTTGGGAATGAGTGCTGGGTGCTGAGTCCCAGTGCAGGGCTGGAACGTGAGGCCGGAGCTTCATGAAAAGGAAAGCAGAGCAGACAAGGAGCCTTGTAGGCAAATCAGCTTTCAAAGCACCTGAAAACTTTGTTTAGGACTGAATTGCAATGAGCCCCATTCCCACTTGGCTGGATCTCCCAGGGAATGCTGAGGAGCAGGGTTTGCATAGACAGGAATATTTATGAACTCCCCACGGACAGGAGACAGCGCCTTGAAACCCAACTTCAGCAAGGAGGGATAGCTTGCAGGTTTAAACTTTGCTCTGTTTCAGATATAGCCTGAAAGTTGTCATTTGCAGGGAGGGAGGGATGTCCTTTTGCAGACCTCGTGGCCTGGAGTGATCCATTGACTTCAAAGTCCTCGTTGGAACTGTTAACTAGCAGCACTCGGGTTGTGTGATGGATCCAGGCACCCTGTGCTGGGAATTGGGGATGATTAGGACAAGGGGTGGTTGTCTCTAGGGAGATGCCAGGCAGGAGTGGAGAACTCATCAAGCCCTTTGCCAGCCCTTCAGTGCATTGTCCTCGTGGCCAGGTGAGGCTCTGGGGCTGTGCTGGAACTGCTGACTCTATAAAAGCCACCAGGAAACTCGTCCTGGGTCAAACTCCAGCTCTGCCAGCGAGCTTTGCCCTCCTGAGATGCATCATCTCTCTCAGCTGCTGACACAGGGCACTTGGGGAATCTTCCCACTGAAGCAGCAACTTCTTCCTTTTTGCTATTTATATCTGAAATGATTCTTGGAGTTTTGCTTCCCATCCCGTAACAAAGTGAACTCGGTGGCCTCTAAATGCTGATAACTTGGTGAGAAAAGGGATCCCACTCACAGCCCTCCAAGCAGCAAGAGGAGCTTTTTGCAACATCAAAACCATTTGGTTGAACTCAAAGGAGTTTCAGTTTGTGCTGCCAAAATTGCAGTAGGGATGGGAAGATTTCTGCCATCTGTGGGGGGCAGTCCAAGGAAACATTTTGTCATCTTGCAGTGATTTAAATGTGGAGAACTCGTCCCCAGTTCCCTTAAGATCAGCAGGGAGCCCTGCGCTTCGCCAGGAGTATTGACTTTGTTCTCCATAAAGTTTTCTTACTCTGAAACTCCCTAAACTTTGTGTTCCTTGTTTCCTGCCCTGCATCTTCTTCCTCCCCACCCTTTATGGGGACAGCCTTTTTTCATTTCTGATTTCAAATATTTTTCTCTGTAGGTTATTTTGTTCAGAAAAGGGGGCAGAAAAGGTTTATTATATTTAAAGTCTCTGAATGGTGTCCTTGTCCGTGAGGGAAAATTGGCAAGCTTGGAGCCTTCTCTTACAGAGAGGGAATTATTTCACTTCCACCTACAGCATACTTGCCATGTCAGGCCAGCTTTTGACATTTGTGCTGCTCTGGGGCAGCCAAGAGGCTTTTTGGTGGCTTCTGGATTGTTCTGTGCCCTCTCTGTGGCTGCTGAGGGCTGGCTGCAGCTGGAGCTGGTGGCTTTTGCAGATCACAGTGGCCCTTGGGCATTGTCCCCTTTTGTCTTGGTGCTGCTCTGGCCTCGTGGTGTCACAGACATCTTTTATGAAAAACCCTTTCCTTTGGATTTTTCCTCCTGAGAAGCTGAGGGGCCTCAGGAACAAAATGTAAACATTGATTATCTGCTGCTGTGGGATGCAACAGGTGCATCTGGGATTGGTCTCATGTGGATGTTTCTAATTAATGGCCAATCACAGCCCAGCTGGCTCAGACAGAGAGTCCAAGACAGAGCCTTTGTTATCATTCTTTCCTATTCTATTCTTAGCTTAGCCAGCCTTCTGATGAAATCCTTTCTTCTGTTCTTTTAGTATAGTTTTGATGTAATATATATCATAAAATAATAAATCAGCCTTCTGAAACATAGAGTCAGATCCTCATCTCTCCCCTCAGCCTGAGGCCCCTGTGAACACGGTCACATCGTGGGGCTCCAGGAATGAGCTGGGGATGGATTTTGTGGCTCAGCCCCCAGCAGAGAGCAGGAGCAGCTCAGCCTTGCTCTGGGTGAGCCCATCTCTGGGTGAGCAGTAATTTCCTGGAGTATTGTGTCCAATTCTGGGCCCCTCAGTTTGGGAGGGACGTTGAGATGCTCGAGCGTGTCCAAAGGACAGCAACGAGGCTGGTGAGGGGCTTGGAGCACAAGCCGTATGAAGAACAACTGAGGGAGCTGGGGTTGTTCAGCCTGGAGAAAAGGAGACTCAGAGGTGACCTTATCACTCTCTCCAACTTCCTGAAGGGTGGCTGTGGTGAGCTGGGGTCAGTCTCTTCCTCCGGGCAGCAACAGACAGAACAAGAGGACACAGTCCCAAGCTGCACCAAGGGAGATACAGGCTGGAAGGAGGAAATTTTTCACAGAAAGAGTGGTCAAATACTGGAATCATCTACCCAGGGAGCTGGTGGAGTCACCATCCCTCAAAGAGTTAAAAAAAGACTGGATGTGGCACTTGGTGCCATGATCTAGTTGAGGTGTTAGAACATGGGTTGGACTCGATCTTAAAGGTCACTTCCAACCTAGAAATTCTGTGATTCTGTGATTTCCAGATTGGAGCAGGGCATGGAAAAGGAGTGTCCCAGCTGGCCCCAGCCGTGCTGCACTGCAGGGACACCCCAGGGACACCCTAGGGACACCCCAGTGCTCCCTGGCACGCAGAGGAAGGAACCAGATGTGCCCACAGGGGTGCCCAGCAGGGCTTTCCTGGCATCACCACCCACTTACAGGAAAAGCAGACAGGAATCCTTGACATTCAGCAAAGCCACAGCAAAGGGAGAAGGGGAAGAGCCCGAGGAGCCAGGGGCTCTGGCTGCTGCAGCTGTGCTGGTGCTGCACACAGGGAGGAGCTGTGCGTGTGAGGCTGGCAGTGAGAGGCACAGAGCAGCTACAGGGACTGCCAAATACAACCCCCCCTGCTCCTGGAGCTTGGGGCCAGCTCCACACCTGGATGCAGAGAAGGTGGCCCAGGTGTGATGGGTGGCAGGAAGGAACCTGACACGTTTCCTTCCCCAGCTCTCTCTGCGAGCGCAGCACGGTTTCCTTTAGCAGATTTGGTTTTTCTTATCTCCGCAGCCCCTGCGTGCCAGCACGAGGCCGTGCTGGGGGTGCTTTCCACTGTGGGTGACAAGGACACCTCAGAGCTGGCCCAGAAACGTGGCAGAGCCACGTGGGTGCAGGGCTGGCCGTGGCAGCAGGATGCTGTGGCTTCCACACAAACAACAAGAGCCCCAGTGCTGCAGCCTGGGAGGAAACGGTGAGGGCAGGAGCCGTGCTCAGCTCATGGCCAGGCAGGGTGGAGCTGGGGCATGGCAGGGCCCTGTGCCACTGGGGGCTGCAGGTCTTGTCACAGCGTCACAGAATCACCTGAGGGTGCCCTGGCCTGGAAGGGACCCGCCAGGATCATCAAATCCAGCTCTGACCCTGCACTGGGACCCACCAGGATCATCAAATCCAGCTCCTGACCCTGCACTGGGACCCACCAGGATCATCAAATCCAGCTCTGACCCTGCACTGGGACCCACCAGGATCATCAAATCCAGCTCTGACCCTGCACTGGGACCCACCAGGATCATCAAATCCAGCTCTGACCCTGCACTGGGACCCACCAGGATCATCAAATCCAGCTCTGACCCTGCACTGGGACACACCAGGATCATCAAATCCAGCTCTGACCCTGCTCTGGGACCCACCAGGACCATCAGAGTCCAGCTCTGACCCTGCACTGGGACTCACCAGGATCATCAAATCCAGCTCTGACCCTGCACTGGGACCCACCAGGATCATCAAATCCAGCTCTGACCCTGCACTGGGCCCCCAAGTTGAAATTAATGTATTAAGGCAGATAAACCCCAAAATCTGGGGTGTCCCCAGAGCCAGCCTGGACAATGCCAGCCCCTGCAGCCTCCCAGTATGTGAGAGAAGGTGGAGCAGATGTGATGGGTGGCAAGGAGGGGACCTAGCAGCATTTCCTCCCCCAGCTCTCGCTGCAAGTGCTCTCTCTCCATGTGCTCCAACCCTCCCAGCTCCCCCCTCCTGCCCACACAACGATCCCACAAATGGTGGGCAGAGGGGTCTGAACCCTTTCCATGACCTCCTGGAGGCTCTTAATGAGATTCCTTAATTGCTGCAGGGCTGTTCTGCACGTCCAGCTCAGCATTTCCCCATAAGCCCACGAGTGTTCGCAGACATTCAGAACCCCAGCAGGGAACAAACCCCCCTGCAGGGGTGGCTTTGCTTTCCCCTCCCCTGGCCTTTTCTGCCTGCCAGGGAAGGGCGTTTTGGGCACTGCCCTCTGAGTGCCAGCAGGGTGAGTAAGAGCCAAACCCTGCTGGGGCCAGCAGCTGTCCCACCCTTGGCCACTGGGCACTGTTTGGTGACCTTATCTCTCGAGATAAGCTTTTCATGTGTGGTTTTTTCTCTTTGTTTCAGCCATGTAGAAAGTTCCAGGCGTTCAGACATGCCCAGGAGGCAGGAGCTGTCCTGCCTGGGGTGGGAGAAGTGAGCTGGGGCTCCGTGCCCCCTTGGGGGTACCTGGGCAGGAGAGGCTGCTCCCAGTCTGTCAGACCCGAAATCCTTCCAGATGCTGCTGTGCTGAGCACAGGATCAAGGTGATCCATGGGAAAAATCGAGGTGACCACCATTTCACTTGAGTGGACTTTCTCCTATTAATTTAAATTTAATCTTTAGTAGTACCTGGGCAGGAGAGGCTGCTCCTGGCCTGTCAGACACAAAATGCTTCCAGATGCTGCTGTGGTGAGCACAGGATTAAGATTAAGAGCCATGGGAAAAGTCGAGGTGACCACCATTTAAGTTGACCACCATTTAACTTTAAATTCTCTTATTAATTTAAATTTAATGTTTATTAGTACCTGGGCAGGAGATGCTGCTCCTTGTTTGTCAGAGGCTGCTCCTTGGTTTTTGTCACCCAGATTGCTTCCAGATCCTGCTGTGCTGAGCACAGGATCAAGATGAGCCATGGGGAAAATCGAGGTGACCAGCAAAGCCCTTTAACTTGAGTGGACTTTTAATAATTTAAATTTAATGTTTATTAGTACCTGGGCAGGAGAGGCTGCTCCTGGTTTGCCAGACCCAAAATCCTTCCAGATCCTGCTGTGCTGAGCACAGGATCAAGGTGATCCATGGGAAAAATCGAGGTGACCACCATTTGACTTGAGCGGACTTTCTCATATAAATTTAAGTTTAATGTTGCCCGTTGCGAAGGTTTTTTGAAAAGGAAAGGCTTTGTGGTGCCTGCATGCAGAGCTCTGTGTTTTTGTTTTGTTTCACATGTTTTGTTTAAGCTGTCACAAAGGTTTTCACAGATACTCAGAGCAAGTTCCTTTCTCTTCCAAGCCAGCCACCCCAGTGTGTTCTGTGTGTGCAGCCCGAGCATCCCCTGGAGCTGGGAGTGAGCCCGGGGGGCTCTGAGCCCCTTGGCTGATTTGGGGCTGTGGCTGTCACTCCCTTGTGTGGCTCAGATAACTCAGAAACGGAGCTGCATGTGAGTTTGGGGTGGTTGTATGGGCTGGAGGCTAAAACACGGATGGTGGATTTGAATGGCACAGGAGCCCTGTGTCCCCCCAGCTGCCTGGGCTGGGGAAGTCCCTGGATTTCCTGGGACAATGATTTCCCCTGCACAAAAATCCTGGCAGTCCTGGGTTTCTTGTGCAGAGGAAACCATTAGGAACAGGATGTTTGCTGCCTGCACACCCACAGGAGGAGGAGCTGTGGGTGCTCCCAGCTCTCACACAGCTGCTGATGTCCCCTCCATGGCAGAGCCCTCCCCAGGCTGGCCCTGCTCCTGAAGGAAGTGTGCTCAGAGGATGATCTGGGACATTGCCAGCTCTGTTTGTTTAAATTGCATTTTGGGGGCTGAAACCAGCTCATTATTTTTTTTAGCTGCTCTGGCCACACCCAGAATTATTCTTTGGCATCTCTGCCCTTGTTGAAAATGCCCATTTGGAAATTGAAAATGCCCATTTGGAAGTTGAAAATGCACACTTGGAAGTTGAAAGTGCCCACTTGGAAGTTGAAAATGCACACTTGGAAGTTGAAAGTGCCCACTTGGAAGTTGAAAATGCCCACTTGGAAGTTGAAAATGCCCACTTGGAAGTTGAAAATGCCCACTTGGAAGTTGAAAATGCCCATTTGGAAGTTGAGAATGCCCATTTGGAAGTTGAAAATGCACACTTGGAAGTTGAAAATGCACACTTGGAAGTTGAAAATGCCCATTTGGAAGTTGAGAATGCCCATTTGGAAGTTGAAAATGCACACTTGGAAGTTGAAAATGCCCATTTGGAAGTTTCCCAGTGCCCAGCTGCAGCTTGCTGGGCCTGGATGAGCACGCAGGGTCACGCTGCTCCAGAGGGACTGGTGCTGCTCATTTCCTCATTGCCAGGCTGCAAACCTGGCTGGAATTTTGTGAGCTTTGCTCTGAGCAGCCCAGGAAGGGCTGGTGGCCACTGCTGGTTCATTCTGCTCTGATGGATGTGGTGAGGAACAGCACAAAACCAATGGGTTGGAATGATGCTCCTGGGGCTGCTTGGGGTGGCAGTGGGGCACAGGGCAGTTCTGTGCCTGGGGACAATTCCTGCCTTTCCCTGTGCTCAGGAAGCTGCTGGTGCTCTGGTTTGAGATACTAAACAACAACCAAGTGTTGGTGTGTCCTAGTGATGCTCTGCTGGCCCCATCCCTCCTGCCAGGCTTCACCTGCATGGGTGGGCACTGGTTCTCCCGCTTTGGGAATGGTTCAGCTGTCTTCTTCTCAGTTGTTTCTCTCCTCCTGCCTGTTTCAGCCCTGGCCCCTGGTTATTCTCCTCCAGTGGTGCCTCTGTCATCCCTGCCCGGGTTTGTCCCCTCAGTTTGTCCCTCTCTGACTCCTTGGCCCTGGGCTGAGTGCCCAGAGCAGTTCCAGCTTTGCTGCAGCCCAGTCCTGCTCCTGCTCCCCATTGTCTCCCAGCAGGTGATAGAGGTGGGATGAGGCTTTCCTGGAGCTGCAGGATCAAACCATGGGAAATGGAGCCTGAACTTTCTCCCCTGAGCTCCCGGGCCAGTGCCTGGAGCTGCTCTGAGCGCCGTGACCCCCTCTGGATGGGTTCAGAGAGCTGAGCTGTAAACACTGCTCAGGGCTGTCCTCAGAGTCACCTCTGGCATTTCAGCGCTCTGGAATGCTGCCCCGTGTCACCTCCACGAGGAGCAGAGCTGCCTGGAGAGGTGAAGCAGCTCTTGTCCCCTGCAATCCCCGGCTGCTTGAGATTGTCATCAGTCGATGTGAGCAGCCGCAGAGGGGAGCAGGGAACTGAGGGTGGCTCTGCCTCAGCTTGTGCAGGATCTGCATCCCTGAGGTGCTGGGGACAGCTGATGGCAGGCAGATGTGTGGGACTGGCAGGGCTCTGCACACCCCTGGGGGGAAATGGCAGCATCTGGGGAATGTGCTCACCCTGTTCATGGACACGCTTTCCCCTCAAACTGCTCCGAACGAGAGAGCAATGAACTACTGAGCAATGTGGGGAAATGAAAACAGCTCAAAAACCCTTCCCTGAAGACACAAGAGCCCTCCCCATCCCTCACTTGGCAGGGAGAGCCCTGCCTGCAGCCTCTGAGCCACGTCAGCTCGCAGCTATGACAGTTCTCCCAGCCAGGGACAGGGCAGGCATGGAATCGGGGGCAGCCCCACGTCCTGGGGCTGCTGCTGGGGTGGGCAGCAGGGACGGGGCTGCTGGGGGTGCCCCAGCCCCGGGAGGGTCCCTGGGAGCTGGGCAGAGGGTCCCTGGGCAGAGGGTCCCTGGGCAGAAGGTGGCACCTGCCCCCAGGGCTCAGAGCTCCTTGCAGTGCCCAAGGGGAGCTCTCACAGCTGGGCAGGGCAGGGAACCCAAGCCAGCTCTGCTCCTCTCCCCCGCCTTGCCCAGCGGGGCCCAGCCTGGCTTTAACCTTCTCTTTGCCCCCCCAGATCATGATCGAGTTCTGCCCGGGCGGGGCCGTGGATGCCACGATGCTGGGTGAGTGCAGCTGTGCCCTCTGGGCATTCCCAGCAGGTCATAGGGGTGGGATGCCACAGTGATGCCACAATGCTGGGTGAGTGCAGCATTTCCAGCCCCCTGGGCATTCCCAGCAGGTGATAGGGATGCCCCAATGATGCCACCATGCTGGGTGAGTGCAGCTGTGCCCCCTGGGCATTCCCAACAGGTGATAGGGGTGCCCCAATGATGCCACCGTGCTGGGTGAGTGCAGCTGTACCCCCTGGGCATTCCCAGCAGGTCATAGGGGTGGGATGCCCCAATGATGCCACCATGCTGGGTGAGTGCAGCATTCCCAGCCCCCTGGGCATTCCCAGCTGGTCATAGGGGTGGGATGCCCCAATGATGCCACCGTGCTGGGTGAGTGCAGCATTCCCAGCCCCCTGGGCATTCCCAGCAGGTGATAGGGGTGGGATGCCCCAATGATGCCACCGTGCTGGGTGAGTGCAGCATTCCCAGCCCCCTGGCACCAGGAGCAGCCCTCAGACACGTGGCAGGCAGGGGTGCCACAGCTGCCCTTTCTCTCCCAGCAGTTTGCCTCCTTCCATCCCCTGAGCAGAAAGTGTGGTGGCCCTGGGGGAGTTTTGGAGCTATTTTAATGTCATTTTGTGATTTAAGCTGCAGGGATCAGCAGGGCTGGGGAGAAGGGAGAGTCTGGCTGCAGGGGAAAGCTGAATTTCAATATTTATCTGCTGGGGGCACTGGGATCCCGTTCCAACAGCTCCCAGCAGGGCTGAGATGCTGAAGCTGGGTTCCTGTCAAGGTGAATTTCCCCAGCTGTTCTTGCTGACTTGTCTGTATGGTTTCAGTCATTGGGTGAGGCCCAGAGCTCTGTGAGCTGCAGTTTGCAGCAATCTCCCCTTCTCCAGCTCCTGCCTCCCTCACAGACAGAGCTGCTGGGAGGGACACCCAAAATCCAGCTCCTGACCCTGCCCAGGACAGCCTCAAGAATCCCATCCCGTGCCTGAGAGTGCCCAGACACTCCTTGGACTCTGGTGCTGCCCAAACCAGCAGCTCAGAGCAGCAGGGATGGCCCTGCTGAGCATTTCAGTCCCGTTCCTTTGGGGAGTGCTGTGTGCCTGGGGATGTTTGGGGGCTGCACTGCACCCCCACAGCAGGGACCATTCCCTGGTTCCCCTTTCCCTGGGCAATGGGGGCTGCTGGTGTTCATGCCTGTGCTGAGCCCAGGGCAGCTCCCTCCTCTCACAGAACTTTACCCGTCCCCCCAAATTGTCAGGGAATTTGTAATTCAGAGCCCACCCCAAGCATTTCTGGCTCCCCCTCCTCATCCTCCTCCCCACTGTCCCAGTGAGCATTCCCAGCAGCTCCAAGAGCTGGAAATCCTGCTCCAAGTGCTGCCTTAGGGAATAAATCCCCTTTACAAGCTGATTTTCATAATCTCCTGCTGCTCTGGCACAGGGACAGTGGCTTTGCCATGCCCTGCTGGCTAACCTGGCCCTTCCTGCTGCTCAGGTGAGCATCCCTTGATCCCTGTGCTGTCTGACCCCCGTCCCTCCCTGCAGAGCTGGACAGGGCCCTGACTGAGCCCCAGATCCAGGTGATCTGCCGCCAGATGTTGGAAGCTCTGCACTACCTGCACAGCAAGAGGATCATCCACAGGGACCTGAAGGCTGGCAACGTGCTGCTCACCCAGGATGGGGACATCAAGCTGGGTGAGTCAGGCCCTGGCACCTCCTCAGGGACAGCTGGAGCTGGATTTGCAGGGTTTGGGTGTCCCTGAGTGTCACTGTCACATTTTCTGGAAAATCCCTTCACCAGGATTTTCTCCTGGGAAGCTGAGAAGCCTCAGAGAAAAATGAAAACAATCATTATCTGATTGGCTTCTCCTGTGTTTTGCTGCTCTGGAATGTGGTTTGGACATTGTTTACCAACAGGTGGTTGGTTCATTGGTTTCATGGGAATTGTTTTGACTTAATGACCAATCACAGTCAGGCTGTGTCAGGACTCTGGAAGGGTTTTCATTAACATTCTTTGTAGCCTTCTGTCTGTATCCTTTCTCTATTCTTTAGTAGAGTTTAGTATAGCATATATAATATAATGTAATTAATATAATATAATATAATATTATATTGTATTATATTATATTATATTATATTATATTATATTATATTATATTATATTATATTATATTATATTATATTATATTATATTATATTATATTATATATAGAATATTTTAATATAATAGAATATTTTAATATAATTTAATATAATGTATTTTAAATATATTTTTAATATATTAGCCTTCTAAGAACATGAAGTCAGATTAATTCCTTCCTGCCACGGGGACCCCAGAAAATACCACACCTGAGTGTGCTGGCATTGAGGGATGCTCCTCTGCTGCCTCCCCAGGGACAGCTGGAGCTGCATTTGCAGGGTTTGGGTGTCCCTGAGTGTCACTATCATATTTTCTGAAAAATCCCTTCACCAGGATTTTCTCCTGGGAAGCTGAGAAGCCTCAGCTGGCATTGGGGGATGCTCCTCTGCTGCCCAAGAGGAGCAGCAGCACAAGGAGGGGAAGGTTTTGTTCCAGGGGAAGGCAAATGGAGCTGCAGCCCCCAGGGCACAGCCAGCTCAGCCCCCCGATGGATTTCTCCTCCCTGAGTTTGTTTAATCCCTCTCTGAACCCGATTTCTGTGGGTTTTGGCCCGCTGAGCATCCTGAGCAGGGTGCCAGTTGGCAGGGCTGGGAGCTGGAGGAATTCCTCTTATCTGCACAGCAACTCTGGTGCTGACAGGGGCAGCTTTGCCAAAGGGTTCCTGTGCCAGCTCGCCCTGCCCTGGCGCCCAGCGAGTGCTGCAAGGGGGGATTGCTCTGCAGGACGGGCAGGGACACCCTGAGCTCAGGCTGGGCATGGGTGACAGCTCCTCAGCTGCCCCCAGGGCTGTCCCAGAGAGCAAACCCACCTGGGCTGGGCTCTGTACCCCGCCAGGTCTGACCAATTTAACTCGGGGTGAGCTCGGAAGGGGCAAACTCAGGGAGAGGCATCTTGCAGTGGGAGAGAAGGAATGGAACAGCAGTTTGGGTTTTCTGCTCTAAAATCAGGCTTTTTGCTAGGAAATAGTCCTGAAGTCTGCTGTGGAGGAATGGAACAGCAATTTGGGTTTTCTCCTCTAAAATCAGGTTTTTGCAAGGAAATAATCCTGAAATCTGCTGTGGAGGAATGGAACAGCAGTTTGGGTTTTCTGCTCTAAAATCAGGCTTTTTGCTAGGAAATAGTCCTGAAATCTGCTGTGGAGGAATGCAACAGCAATTTGGGTTTTCTGCTCTAAAATCGGGCTTTTTGCTAGGAAACATGAAATCTGCCGTGGAGAATGGAGCAGTATTTTGGTTTTTCTGCTCTAGAATCAGGCTTTTTTTTCTAGGAAATAATAATGAAATCTGCTATGAAGGAATGGAATAGCAATTTGGTTTTTCTGCTCTAAAATCAGACTTTTTTTCTAGAAAATAATAATGAAATCTGCTGTGGAGGAATGGAACAGCACTTTGGTTTTTCTGCTCTAAAATCAGGCTTTTTCTTCTAGGAAATAATAATGAAATCTGCTATGGAGGAATGGAATAGCAATTTGGTTTTTCTGCTCTAAAATCAGGCTTTTTTTTCTAGAAAATAATAATGAAATCTGCTGTGGAGGAATGGAATAGCAATTTGGGTTTTCTGCTCTAAAATCAGGCTTTTTGCTAGGTCCTGAAATCTGCTGTGGATGAATGTAGCACTTTGGTTTTTCTGCTCTAAAATCAGGCTTTTTGCAAGGAAATAATCCTGAAATCTGCCATGGAGGAATGTAACAGCACTTTGGTTTTTCTGCTCTAAAATCAGGCTTTCTGCTAGGAAATAAATCCTGAAATCGGCCATGGAGCTGCTGTTGTTTGCAGCAAAGAGCTCCATTTCCTCACAGACGTGTAAGGTTTGGCAGGAGGGGGTGGTTGTGCCTGTTCTAAGCACATGGGAGAGGAAAATCCCGGGGGTCATGTACCCCAAACCAAGCTGAATTCCTGATGCTCAGCTCAGAGGACACAGCCCCGTGGCATCAGTGCGTGTTGTTTGCTCTCCAGCCTGTGTCTCAGCCAAGTGTGCTAACCCAGAAGGCTTTTTCAGCTCTCCTCCAGCCTCTAATGTTACTGCTCCTTGCAGCTGACTTTGGGGTGTCTGCCAAGAACATGAAAACCCTGCAGAAGCGAGATTCCTTCATTGGGACCCCTTACTGGTGAGTCCCCTGCTCATGAAGGGCTTCGCTCCTGAAAATCAGCTTTGCTCTGAAGCTTTGGGGCGTGTTGGGCCGCGCTGCTTTAGGGTGGGAGGATCTCAGTGAGGACTCTTGGCCGTTCTCTTGCACGTTTCAAGGGTTTTCCTTGAGGGGTCACAGTGCCCCAGGCTCGCAGCGAGGGTCACACGAGAGTGCTCCCCCCATCCCGGGGGTGATTTGGGCTTTGAAGCCACTCCAAGCACATGGGAACGAGTGCCTGCCCCAGAAACACAACCTCTAAATCACCAGGCTCGCTGGAGGAGTGGAACTGCAGGGATTAATTGATGCTCTGAGGCAACATCCACGCCAGATGTTAACAGCCTGGGGGCTGCACCCCGTGGAAAAGATGCTGCTGCTTCTGAAACCCAGAGCTGGGGGGCAGAGCTGTGTTTCCTGCAGCGCTGGGGAGGAACAGCTGTGTTCGCTGCAGCTCTCTGCGTTATTTGTGGGTTTAATTGCTGCTGCCCTGCCCCTCGCAGGATGGCCCCGGAGGTGGTGATGTGTGAGACCATGAAGGACACTCCCTACGACTACAAGGCCGACATCTGGTCCCTGGGCATCACCCTGATCGAGATGGCGCAGGTGGAGCCGCCCCACCACGAGCTGAACCCCATGAGGGTCCTGCTGAAGATCGCCAAGGCCGACCCGCCCACGCTCAGCTGCCCCTCCAAATGGTGAGGGGGCAGCCAGGGAGCACCCCCAGCTCACACACCGGGGAAAACCAGCTGGCTTTAGCAGTTTTCTTTCATTTGGGATGGGTTTTAGCTGCATTCCAGCTGTGTGCAGGGGGCTGGGAAGGCAGTGCTGGCTGAGGGCAGGATGCTCACACTGTGCTCACAGAGTCCAGGCAGCACAGGCAGAGCTGCTGTTCACCCACAGAGCCCCCTAAACCAGGGGTGACCCCTTGGCTGTCCTCAAAACAACCCGCGTGTAAGAAAGGCTGGTTTTTCTCTAAAGCTGGAGATGGCCAAGAGCTCCAGATTTGCTTTCCCTGAAGTCTGGAAAGCCATTTCTGCGTGCAAAAGATAACTAAGCCAGCTCATTTAAAGAAAACAAGCCACTAATTTTCATTTATTTATTTATTTATTTATTTATTTTATTTACTTATTTGTAAATCATAAAAGCTGCTGCAGGTCAGCCAGCAGCCTGGCGGAGCCCTGGAGTCACAGCAGTGTCACAGCAGTGTCACAGTGATTGTCACAGGCAGCAGCCAGGGTGGGAGCTGCCTCTGGAGCTGCCCAGAAGTGACATCAGGGCCACGCTCTGCAGCTCAGAGCTGCACTTTGCAGGCTGAGGGTGCCCTCCTATGGGGTTCCTGCTCCTTGACAGCCACCCTTTCCCACTGGGGCTCTGGGGATGGCTCCTTGTCCCCAAGCAGCTCCTGCTGCCATGGGCTCCCTTGGGGGACAGCTGCTGTGTCCTGCCCTGCCTCTGCCCCTGCCTGTGCCACAGGGGTTTGGGCTCAGTCCCCACCATCTGCTGCCAGCACAGGAAAAGGCAAAACCTGGTCCCTGACCTGGCCCTGTTGCTGCTTCTCATACAAATAATCAGAATTACTGAGCACAGGGTTTCCCACGGGAGCAAAATGCTGATTATGGCCCAGTTGCAAGCTGGGGCAGAACCTGCTGAGGGATCAAGCTGATCCCTCTGCTATTTGAGGCCTTTCCTGTGCTGAGTTTCTCACCACCAGCTGTGTTTTAAGGTCCCTGGAGTTCAGAGATTTCCTGAAGAAGGCGCTGGACAAGAACCCAGAGACCCGGCCCAGTGCTGCCCAGCTGCTGGAGGTAGGGACCAGACCAGTGACCCCAGACTGGATTCTGATTATTCCTGTCTTGTTTAGAAAGTTCACAGCACTTTTCCGCCACTAAAACTGTCCAGAAAGGATCAGCAATGTTTTTCCCTTTGGAGCAACCTGCAGAGCCCCTGTGGACATGATGTGGAGCAGAAACAGCTCCTGTAAACACCCATGTGGCAGCCAGCTGGGGCTGTACCTGGTTAGCCCTGACTGAAATTCAATTCCTTTCCTCCTGTCCCTTCCCAAAATCACAGCAAAAACTGGAAGCTGCTGTGAACAGTATGACCCCAGTGCTGTGAGCAGAGTGGTCCCAGTGCTGTGAGCACTGAGTGACCCCAGTGCTGTGAGCAGAGTGATCCCAGTGCTGTGAGCAGTGTGATCCCAGTGCTGTGAGCAGTGTGATCCCAGTGCTGTGAGCAGTGTGACCCAAGTGCTGTGAGCAGTATGATCCCAGTGCTGTGAGCAGTGTGATCCCAGTGCTGTGAGCAGTGTGATCCCAGTGCTGTGAGCAGTGTGATTCCACTGTGAGCAGTGACCCCAGTGCTGTGAGCAGTGTGATTCCACTGTGAGCAGTGACCCCAGTGCTGTGAGCAGTGACCCCAGTGCTGTGAGCACTGAGTGACCCCAGTGCTGTGAGCAGAGTGACCCCAGTGCTGTGAGCAGAGTGACCCCAGTGCTGTGAGCACTGAGTGACCCCAGTGCTGTGAGCAGTGTGATCCCACTGTGAGCAGTGATCCCAGTGCTGTGAGCCCTGAGTGACCCCAGTGCTGTGAGCACTGAGTGATCTCAGTGCTGTGAGCAGAGTGACCCCAGTGCTGTGAGCAGTGTGACCCCAGTGCTGTGAGCAGTGTGATCCCACTGTGAGCAGAGTGACCCCAGTGCTGTGAGCACTGAGTGATTCCAGCCCCATTCCAATTAAATCTCCCCCCAGGCTCTCTTAGTCCCAGGGATCCTGCAGACTGCTCCTGGTGACATTCTGTGGGCAGATGTCCCTTGTTTAAATGCTGCTGGTTTTTTCTGGGGGCGGGATTGCTGCCCTAAAGCAGCTTTGGGGAGCACCTGAGGTTCAGTGTGCCCTGAACCTCAGCCCCACTTCTCTCCTGTGAATTCCTCTGGGGGTGAATCCCAGTGACACTGCAAGGAACCACCCCACAGGTCTCTGAAAGCCCAAAGTGGTCCTTGTGCTCACAGGGTGTGACTTTGGCCAGCTGACATTTCCCCTGTGCTTGGTTTCCAGCACCCCTTTGTCAGCAAGGTCACCAGCAACAGGGCCCTGCGGGAGCTGGTGGCCGAGGCCAAGGCCGAGGTGATGGAGGAGATCGAGGACAGTCGGGATGAAGCTGAGGAGGATGACTCCTCGGAGTCTGCCTCGGTGAGCAGCTGCACCACCGGGGCTGTGCTGGGGGAAAGAACCTGGCGGCTTTTTCAGCTTCCAAAAGCTGTTTTGGGTCACATCAGGTGGAGGGGAACTGGTTGATCAGCTGGGGAGGGGCTGGGTTGTGGTGGCTGCCAATGGTGCTGCGGGGTGGCCCAGTGCCCACTCACAGGAGGGGCTCGTGAAAAGTGGTTAAAAAACAAAAGGAAAAGGGGAAAAAAAGAGGAAAATAAGCCCTGATGCAGGCTGGAGAAGCTGGAGTGGAGGCAAAGCCAGCAGCCCAAGGAGGGAGCTGGGCAGATGTGCCCCTGGGCTTGGCTCTTGGCAGGGAACATCTCAGAGCTGCCTGGGGACGTGTCTCGACCTCCCTCCTCTGTCACAAAGGGAAGTGGCTCATCCACAGTGGAGTTAGCCGTGGGAAAAGGAGTTTGGTGTGCAAATTCCTCATCTGCCTCTTATGGATGTGCAGGTTCTGGGGCTTTTTCATTGCTCCTCTTCCTCCCCCCCCGGAATCCTTGGGGCCACCAACCTGGGGAAGGATGGATGCATCCCAGGGCAGATGTCCTAAAAGGGACATTCTGTCCCAGTTTAGTTCAGGGTGACCTTGCTGTGCCTTGTAGCCCTCACAGCTGTGTTGAGTGGTGGTGCCAAACCCAACATCTGCCCTTGCCTGTCTCTGCAGCCCCCTGGGAAGCACAAGAGGGACCCCTCTGAGGTGAGCCAGCTGAGCTTTGATGGGGAGAAACCTCCAGACTCGTCCTTGCCCAAAGCCCTGAACGGCTCCATGGGCACTGGCAAGGACACCACAGAGAGCCAGAGCCACAAAGCCTCAGATAAAGGGATGAGCAGTGACAAACTGGAGAGCAACCACTCCACAAAACCCAGCTCGGCCTCCCCGGCCACCCAGGACAAGCCGGACATCATCCTGCAGCCAGGACATTTGGGAAACTCAACGGAGGGGAACAAGGAGCCCAGGCCAGGCAGGGAGGAGAGGAAGAGCATTGGGGAGAGGAAGAGCATTGAGGAGAGGAAGAGCATTGAGGAGAGGAAGAGCCTTGAAGAGAGGAAGAGCGCTGAGGAGAGGAAGAGCATCGGGGAGGGGAAGAACATTGAGGAGAGGAAGAGCCTTGGAGAGAGGAAGAGCATGGTGGAGAGGAAGAGCATGGTGGAGCGACCAGAGAGTGTTTTCCTGGAGAACTTGAGCGAGGAGAAGCTGGCCAATGGAAGCCTGGAGCCCCTGGGGCCGTTCCCCCGCTCCAAAAGGGACTCAGACTCCGGCAGCACTTCGGCCTCCGAGAGCATGGACCTCACCATCTCCTTGTCTGCTGACCTGTCCCTCAACAGGGAGAGCGGCTCCATCTCCCTCAAGGTGAGAGTGCTGCCAGAGGGTGCAGGAGGAGGTGCAGGAGGGAGGAACCCTTCCCCAGGGAAGGCTTTCCAGGGTTTGTTTCCATGCTGCCTGTCCCAGCTGGGCTCAGGCCAGCACAGCACCCACAGCTGGGCTGAGCTGTGCCAGGGGGATGTGGCACGTCCTCAGGTGAAGGAGGAGCTCTTGGTGGAGCTGCTGAAGGTTCATGTGTCCTCTTCTGTGCCAGGCCACTGAAATCTAGGGGAAGTCTGATGTCTTGTGTCTATTTTGTGTGAAGTAGCCACACCATGACCCTGACTTGTCCTTGCTCAAGGGTGAAACCCCAAATGGGGCTTCCTAAACTTCATCCATAGTCCATCACTCTGCTGCTCTTCCTTAGCACTCCTGATCCCAGGGAAATGCTTATTTGGGCTTGTGCCTCTCAGTTTTCCCAACCTGCCCTGCATCTGGTTTGTGTCAGCAGGGACTGCACAAAGACTTCCCAGGCTTCTTGGCTTTTGCTAAAGCTTCCTGGAGGCTGGGAAGGCTTGGCCTGGAGCTGCCCAGGTCAGCAGGGCTTTGAGGAAGAGGCAAAGTAACTGGAATGGTATTTGCTGAGCTCCAGGAGAAGTGTTGTGACTTGAGGGGGCAGAGGGATGTGTTGCACAAGATCTTTGTCACGTTGCCCGCATGAGTGAGAACTTCCCGGCACAGAAACGTGCCTAAAAACCTTTCTTGGCAAAACCTTCCCCACCTCCTGCTGGGAGCTGGAGAGCCAGCATCCCCCAGAGCAGCCTGCAACCCCAAATGACTGGAAATGTGATGCTCTTGCACAGGAATTTCCTCCTCCTCCTCCTCCTTTCCAGGACACCTGGAATCCTTGGGGAGGAGGAATACGATGCCACACGGAGATTTGCTCTCTGAGTGGGACCTTTAGAAGGGGAAAGGAGTTTTTTGGGTTTTTCAGGGGGTAAGCCACGTGAGGAAGGTGAGGAAGGGTCTTTGGGAGGTGGGTCAGATTTCTTCAGGGTGGAAGTCCTGCTGCTCCATGGTTTGGTAGCCAGGCTGCATCTCCAAGCTCACGGATGGTTCGTGCTCCGTGTGGCTTCCTTCTGTGTGCCCCTCATGAATCACAGAGTGCTAGAATTGCTCTGAGGGCTCCAGCGCAGCTCTCGCAGCCCCGGGGAGCTGCTCAGGGCCCCTCCTTTCCCCCTGCCGCCCCAGGACTCCCGGCTGCAGAAGAAGACCCTGAAGCGCACCCGCAAGTTCGTGGTGGACGGCGTGGAGGTGAGCGTCACCACCTCCAAGATCATCAGCGAGGACGAGAAGAAGGACGAAGAAATGAGGTTCCTCAGGCAAGTGGAGCACTGGGAGGGAGGGAGGGCAATGTTTTCCTCTCTGTGACCTAAAGTCCTCTTGGTTGTGTTGGTCCCACTTGGACAGGGGAAGGAGGGGTTCAGCTCAAGATGCAGCAAGGCTGTGGCAAGGGGAGGTTTGTTGCGGCTGGCTCTGTCCTCTGGGGATGGCTGAACGTGTCCCCAGGGCTGCGGATGCCTGGCTCAGTGGAAATTAGCTGGGAAATCTTCTCAAGATGTTGCTCTCCCTTTTGTTCTCAAATCTCCTCAGACTTCATTAACAGAATGGCCAAGGGAGTTGTAAACTCCTGGAGCATTATTTAATATTCATGGGTGTATCCTCCCTGCTTGATGACTCCTTTGCAGATCTTACAGCTTTCAAACCTCCCTGACTTATCCTCAGAAAGAGGAGCTGCCTTTTCTAGCACTGAAATGAAAAGGCCCTTAAAATAATTAAAATACAAATTGTTTCATTTGGTGCCCAATTCCAGGCTCCCTCGTGCTGCTCTCAGGGACTCCCTGAGAGGATAATTTGTCCTAAACACTGTGTCCCTGTGGCTGCCTTATTCCTCAGCCCCAATATCAGATTTATGTAAAAGCTCATTAGCAGAGCTCATTTACTGGTGAGCTGGGTGAGGGGAGGGATGCAGTGTCATCATAGATGGGTCAGAATTTGGGGAAACTGCCCTTTTTGCCACCCAGGTGTGAATAAGAATGGATACATGTAGCCATGATATTTTCTGAAAAATCCTTTCCTTAGGACTTTTCCTCCTGAGAAGCTGAGAGGCCTCAGGAACAAAATGCAAACAATGATTATCTGCTGCTGTGGAATGCAACAGGTGCATCTGGGATTGGTCTCATGTGGATGTTTCTAATTAATGGCCAATCACAGTCCAGCTGGCTTGGACAGAGAGCCGAGTCACAAACCTTTGTTATCATTCTTTCTTTTTCTATTCTTAGCCAGCCTTCTGATCAAATCCTTTCTTCTATTCTTTTAGTGGAGTTTTAATATAATATATATCATAAAATAATAAATCAGCCTTCTGAAACATGGAGTCACATCCTCATCTCTTCCCTCACCCAAGAACCCCTGTGAGCACCATCTCAGATGCAGAGCAGAGGCCAGGCCAGAGCAGTCCAGCTTGGCACGTGAGGAGCAGTGAGCACTAACCCAGCTGGCACAGTGGGCATTTGGGTATTTGGGCTGCTGGGGGACCCCAGTGCCTGCAGAACCCCCTCAGGAGCCCTGCCAGGGCTCATTTGGGAAGCTGTGAATGCTCAAGGGCCCTCCCTGTGGGAGCTGGTGGTTTTCCAGCAGTTCCCATGAGCAGCATCCTGCTCCCTGCAGTGTCCCAGCGCCTGGAGCGCATCAGGCAGCTGGGATGTCCCTCCTGCCTGTGGGCTGCAGCTTCCACTCCCTGCTGAAACACTCTGTGCCCATCTCTGCCCATGACATCCCTCTGCGCTCGCCTGAGCCTGCCTCTCTGTGTCCCCCTGCCCACCATGCCCCTCTGCAGGCGCCAGGAGCTGCGGGAGCTGCGTCTGCTGCAGAAGGAGGAGCACAGGAACCAGGCCCAGCTGAACAGCAAGCACCAGCTGCAGCAGGAGCAGATGCTGCGGCGCTTCGAGCAGGAGATGATGGTAGGAGGGCAGGGAAAACCCTGGGGATCACTGGGAACCCAACTCAGGGATGCTCCCCGGGTTGCAACGCCTTGGGCATCACAGGAACCCCTTTGGGATGTGAAGCATGGATGGAGGATGGAGTTTTGTGGGCATTAAGCACCCTGGGAAGCACTGGCAGCCTTTGCCTGGCAGGGTGTAGCAGGGAAAAGGTTGTTCTGGACTTTCTCCCTTTAATGATCTTTTCTTTTATGTCTGTTCATGGCTACTGTGAGAAACAGTTTATAGTGCTGTTGTAATTCACAGGATAAATAAAAAAAAAAACTTTAAATAAGAAAGCAGCACGGCCTGAGTGTGACAGCAGGAAATCTGGCAAGGCTTTGAGTGTAAATTGAATAAACTGGCCTCACACACTTGGTCCCTTCTGTTGAAGCAAAATAATATTGTAGCTAATCACACAATGGTTTGGGTTGGAAGGGACCTTAAAGATCTTGTCCTTCCATGGCACGAGGGCAGTGTTGGAGCACAGAGCTCCAAACGTTGTGAGGGGTTGGTTGGAAGGTTCCCTTCTCTGTAAAGAGGCTCAATGTCCTCCAAACGTTGTGAGGTGTTAGTTGGAAGGTTCCCTGCTCTCTAAAGAGGCTCAATATTGGAGCACAGAGCTCCAGACGTTGTGAGGGATTGGTTGAAAGGTTCCCTCCTCTCTAAAGAGGCTCAGTGTCCTCCAAACGTTGTGAGATGTTGGTTGGAAGTTTCCCTGCTCTCTAAAGAGGCTTAATGTTGGAGCACAGAGCTTCAAACATTGTGAGATGTTGGTTGGAAGTTTCCCTCCTCTGTGAAGAGGCTCAACCCAAGCAGGAACAACCCCCTGCCCCCTTTTTACTTTTTTCCTCTTTTCTTTTTAAACTTTTGGAAGGCAATGACGCAGGAACCCTAACCCTAACCTTTCCTGGGCAGGCAAAGAAGAAGTTCTACGACACGGAGCTGGAGAACCTGGAGAGGCAGCAGAAGCAGCAGATCGAGAGGATGGAGCAGGAGCACGGGCTGCGGCGGCGCGAGGAGGCCAAGCGCATCCGCCTGGAGCAGGAGCGCGACCACGCGCGCTTCCTGGAGCAGCTCAAGCAGATGAAGAAGGAGGTGAAGATTTGGGCATGGGAGGGAGGGAAAGTGATGTCCTGCACCTCTTTCTTCCTGGGAAGTTCAGCATTTCTTGTGGAAGAACTTGAGGTCAAAGCAGTTGGTGTTTTATGAGGAAAGTCTTGATTTTGGGCGGTTCCTGGGGTGGTTTTGGGTGATTCCTGAGGTGCTCTTGGGTGATTCTTGAGAGCATTTTGGATGATTCCTGAGAGCCTTTTGGGTGATTCCTGAGGTGCTTTTGGGTGGTTCCTGAGGTTTTTTGGGTGGTTCCTGAGGTTTTTTGGGTGGTTCCTGTTCCTGCTCTGCCTGGAGCAGGAGCGCGACCACGTGCGCTTCCTGGAGCAGCTCAAGCAGATGAAGAAGGAGGTGAAGATTTGGGGATAGGAGGGAGGGAAAGTGATGTTCTGCACCTCTTTCTTCCTGGGAAGTTCAGCATTTCTTGTGGCAGAACTTGAGAGGAAAGCAGTTGGTGTTTTATGAGGAAAGTCTTGATTTTGGGCAGTTCCTGAGGTGGTTTTGGGTGATTCCTGAGGTGCCCTTGGGTGATTCTTGAGGGCCTTTTTGGAGATTCCTGAAGTTTTTTTGGTGATTCTTGAGGTGCTCTTGGATGATTCCTGAGGTGGTTTTGGGTGGTTCTGAGGTAGTTTTTGGTGGTTCCTGAGGTGCTTTTGGGTGATTCCTGAGGGCCTTCTTGGTGATTCCTGAGCTGGTTTTTGGTGATTCCTGAGGCCCTATTTTGGTGATTTCTGAGGTGCTTTTGGGTGGTTCCTGAGATCCTTTTGGATGATTCTTGAGGTTTTTTGGGTGATTCCTGAGGGCCTTTTGGGAGATCCCTGAGCTGTTCACTGACTGGAGGTAGGGTTGTTCCTGCCCTAAAGTGCCCTGCAGGGAAATTTAATTTCCTCCCCACAGGTGAAGAACGAGGTTGAGAAGCTGCCACGGCAGCAGCGCAAAGGGAACCTGAAGGCGAAGATGGACGACTTCACCCAGAAAAAACAAACCATGGTGAGACCCAGCCCCAAGACTGGGAAATGTGCAGCAGAACAAAGCATCCTTCCTGCTGGAGGGACTGGCAGGTTCTGCAACACCAGCAGCTCCTTCCCAAGCTGCAGCAGAGGGAGAGCTCGTGGTGGCACTGCTGCTTTGTTAACAGGAACAGGAGTTTTTGGCCAAGCAGAAGGAGGACCTGGAGCAGGCCATGAAGAACATCATTGCCCAGAACAAAAGAGAGATCTGTGACAAGGAGCGTGAGTGCCTCAACAAGAAGCAGCAGCTGATGAGAGGTGGGTGGCAAAGGCTGGGAGGGAGGGGAGGGAGAGCTGCAGCCATGGCTTCATCCAGCCCTGGCTCTTCCCACGCAGCAGATGCTGTGACAGGGCTGCAAGCTGGCACGATGGGATGTGGAAAAAAACCAGCCTTGCCAGGTCCTGTCTAAATGTTTAACAAAAATAATACTTAGTGCTTTAATCTTCAAAGTGCTTTACAAATATGAACCAATTAGGCTTCATAATTGCAAGAAATCAGGTTCCAATATGGTTTGCAACCAGTTTCTCATGGAAAACAGGAGGTGAATGCTCATCCCCAACATCTGCTGTGCCGTTGGTGTGCACAGAGGTCTCTCGAGCTTGGGACACTTTGTGTGACCAGGATGGGAGGCCAGGGTGGGTGATCTCCTGCTCCTGCTCCCCCCCACAGACCGAGAAGCTTCCATCTGGGATCTGGAGGAGCGTCAGCAGCAGGAGAAGCACCAGCTCATCAAGCAGCAGCTGAAGGACCAGTATTTCCTCCAGAGGCACGAGCTGCTCCGGAAGCACGAGAAGGTGAAGGATTTACACCCTCCCACGCCAGCAAAGTGCCCAGGTGTCCCTGGGTGCTTCCCTTCCAGGCTGAAAATGGGGAAATCACCAAGGTTCAATTCCTCTATGTTCAATCCCTATATGGGCTATTCACTTGAGAGCTGACCTCGATCCTTGTGGTTCCCTTCCAACTCAGAATATTCTGTAATTCTATGAATTCTGTAATTCTGAGGGTGGGTTGGGAGTCAAAGGGCTTGGTCATTATTAGTGAAAAAGGACCAGAGTACAGCTGGTGTCAAGAAGGCAGTGAAGCCTTCTTGCCTGGGATGTGTGCTCTGTGTTGTGTGCATTTAATGTGCAAGAAGTTGGGAATTCTGGGGGGAAATTTTTCCCCCAGAAAAATTTTCTGGAAATCTGCCACTGCCCAGGATTTGGCATGGTTGACTCCCAGGGCATGGAGTGAAGACTGGCACTTCCAGCCCCTCCTCCTCTGCTTTCCCAGCACGTTCAGTCCTTGCCATCCCCTCTTACCCCTCTGGAGTGCCACCATGCACCTCCAGGCTACTCCCAAATCTGCCCTCCAGCTGTCCCTGGAGTGTCACCAGCCATCCCCAGGCTACTCCAAATGTGCCCTCCAGCTGTCCCTGTCCTGCTCAGGGCTCTGGGGAGGTGTCCCCTGCTCTGAGCCCCATGTGCCTGCAGGAGAGGGAGCAGATGCAGCGCTACAACCAGCGCATGCTGGAGCAGCTGAAGGTGAGGCAGCAGCAGGAGAAGGCCCGGCTGCCCAAGATCCAGCGCAGTGAGGGCAAGACCCGCATGGCCATGTACAAGAAGAGCCTCCACATCCACTCCAGCGGCAGCGCCTCCGAGCAGAGGGAGAAGATCAAACAGGTCAGGGCCTGAAAAGGCACCAGGAGCTGAGGTTTGGTTTGGTGTGCGGGGAGAAAGCTGCATTTTCCCAAATTGCTGTTCCCAGAGTTCACTGCTGGGTTGGAGGGCTCTGTTTGGTGGCGCCGCGTGTGGTTTTCAGCGCTGCCTCCATCGTGACGAAGCAACGCAAATTCCTTCTTTGCTGTGCAATAATGGAAGCTGGGCTGGTCTCTCAGGCAGCCCCAGAGGCCAGGGCAATGCTGCCTACACACTGCTTTTCCCTCTGCCAGTTTGCCCTGCAGGAGGAGAAGAGGCAGAAGGCAGAGCGGCTGCACCAGCAGCAGAAGCACGAGTCGCAGATGAAGGACATGCAGGCCCAGTGTGAGAGCAACACCAACGAGCTCCAGCACCTCCAGGTACTCATCCCTCATGGCTTGGGCTGCCAGAGCTGCCTGTGCAGGGCTCAGCCTCTGGAGGAGTGCCTGCAGAGGACTCTCAGGGGCTGATGTCCCTTGCTCTTGCCTTGAGAGGTTTATATTGCCATGTCTAAACGTGGAGCTCAGAGCTCTGAATGTCTCTGCCCACAACAATTCCTGTTTGGCTGTAAGAAATAGATGTAACTAAAGCTGATAAGCCAAGAAACACTTATAATTAAGAAATAATTATCTTCTGATTGTAATAGCGTGAATTATAACATCTGCATTGTCTCACCCTTCGCATGACACTGGAAATGGAATAAAAGTTTTTAAAACACCTCTCAGTTACCCCATCCCTAAGTCAGAAAAGAGCTTAATCCAGCATTTGACCACTGGATGCACAGTTCCAGCTGCTGATGGGGGTTGTGTTTGCTGATGTGTTTTTAGAATGAGAAGTGTCACCTCCTGATCGAGCACGAAACGCAGAAGCTGAAGTCCCTGGATGAGAACCACAACCAGCACATGAAGGAGTGGAGGGACAAGCTGAGACCACGGAAGAAGGTGGGGCAGTGAGCAGGGTGACCTGGCTGGCTGGAGGGGACAGTGCCCATAGCTCCAGAGCGATCTCAAACCCAGCTCTTGTGTTGTTCTCTTTGCTCAAGGCCCTGGAGGATGAGCTGAACCAGAAGAAGCGTGAGCAGGAGATGTTCTTCAAGCTGAGCGAGGAGGCCGATGGACAGGTGCCAGTGTCACCAACCAAACACGCCAAGTTCGTCCCCTTCAGCTCCTCAGAGAGCTTGTAACGCCTGGCAGGCCACCAGCTGGGACTGGCAGTGTCCTCCTGGGCTGCAGGGGACAGCTTGGACTGGGAAGAGCCCCTCAGCAGCCCCTTGTCAGCACAGCCTGGGATAAACGTGGCCTCAGCGCTGAGGGACGCTGGCTGGAACTTGGGGTGGCTCTCCCAGGAGCTCCAGGCTGGGATTTGGGGCAGGAGCCTCTCTGGATTGCACTTGCACTGATGGCTGGATGCTTCCTGGGTGAGCCTGGTGCTCACTGGGTTTGTCGGCTCAGACTGGAGCGGTGACCACTCTGATCAGGAGAAACAGCCCCTGGGGCAGGGCTGTCACCTCCCTCTCCACCCTGGCTGCTCCTGTCCCAGTCCTTTGTAAGGCCTGGCCTGGGGCACAGCAGCTCTGGCATTGTCTTAAACTCACCTTGGCCTTAGACTTAGCCCTCTCCACCGTGGCCCCTTTATTGCCACGGAGAGACAGAGATTTGGGGTTTTTTTGCCTAGGGAGGGCTGGGTTCTTTCTTTCCTCCTGCTCCCCACACAACCTGTGCAGAAAGGGGCTGGATGTCCTCCCAAAGATGCTCCTGCTCTTCCTTTGCTGTGACCAGTGGCACTGAAATAAACACCACAGCCCCTCTGGCACCGACTGTGTTGTCAGAGGCTGGTTTGGGCTGGTTGCACTGCCCAGCTGCTGCAGGTGCAGAGGGGACATTGGGGACAGCTCAGTCCTGCGGTGACACGGTGACTGTCACTGTCATGTGCCTTGGGGATGAGTGGGGGTGAAGGGAGAGCTCTCATGATCACACAGGTGCTCGAGGGTGGATTTTCAGTCTTTCCTGTGTGGGGCCCTGTGGGCCAGGCAGCCTGGCCAGAGGGTGATGGCTGCAGAGCATCATTGGGGAGAGCGGTGGGACAAGGGAAGAGGAGATGCACACGGGGCTTGTTGCTCCCAGCACCTCCTTGTCCACTGATGTCTCGTCTCCCTGCGATGTGCCACAGCTTTTTGGGTGGTTCTCCTGGCTGGGAGTCGTGGCAGAGGGGCAGAGCAGGTCCTCTGTCCTTTCTGTCCCCTCCTGCTGCACAAGGCAGGGCTTGGCTGGGCGGGACTGGGAGCACAGAGCTGGGGAGGGGTCAGGGACCTCACTGGCAGCACCTTCTTCTTTACACAACCCAAAGGTGTAAGGCAGCACTTAAGTATTTTTTTTCTGGACAACACTGTTTGTTTTAGACCTGTTTCTTTAGCAAGAAAAAAATATTCCTGCTTTAAAAAAAAAAAAAAAGAAAAAAAATTATTATTTTCAAGTCCCCTTTTGTTGATTCACTGGCATTTCAGGGAAAGCTGGTATGTGATGTGCCTCACTTCTAGGTACTGGGCTGAAGGAGGCAGCCCCCAGGTCTTTAACTCTGGATCTGGGGAGGGCATTTCCCACCCTTTTAGAGCCCCTAATCCATATTTAGAAACTTCCTGCAGGCTAGCAAGGCTCTGTCTCTTTGGGCCATGCCAGGTTACCTCTGATTTCACAGCAGTGATGTCTCTGTTAGTGAGCACAGGAAGGGTTCCTGCCCCACCTCCAGAACGTGGATTGTGCCTTCCAGATGTGCTAACACCTGGCTGGGAGCTGATGGAAGGTTAATGCATGCCAAGGGATGTTCCTAAATGGCACAGGGGCTGACTGGAGACGGTGCTCTGTGTTCTCTCCCTGGGTGTGCCAGGCCCCAGTACCTGTCCCTCACCTAGAAGGGGGGCACATCATCTGCTGTCATGTTTACAGCATGGTTATCGTTTTCCCTCCTTTCAAAAGAGGATTTTTTTTGTTGTTCCCTGTTCAGAAGGAACCACAATTAAACCCAGCTTGCTTTTCAGGGGGGGGTGGGACACGATTTTAAAAATTGTGGCTTTGAATAAAAAGGGTTTTTTAAAATATTTTGTAAAATATCTTCAGTGGGGCCACCACCATGATGCAAAGACCTCTCTAATAAAGTAACAAACTGAGAAACCTGGGCATGGTCTGATTTTGTGCCTGCTTGCCAGCTGTGGCCTCAGCTCCGCTTTGCTCCTGCTCTGGGTTTCGCTGACTTGGGAGAACTTCAGGCGTTTGAGCTCTGCAAGGCTGAGTAAAGGCGAGCTGGAGCCTCGGCTGCTGCTCAGGGCAGCGACATTCCGGCACCGAGAGTTCAGTGCAGGCTCAGATGGTGCTGGGCTGACACTGCTTGGTGAGCAGCGAGTACTGCACGCCAGAGCAAAGCGTTTCTGCAGGCTCCTTTTCCTTTTTCCTTAGTGGGAATCTCACACAAACCCTTCAGTTCCCCCAAGGAGACGCCTCCCTGTCCCTTCCCATGCTCTCCTCTGCTCAGGAGGAGAAAAAAAAATCATATTTTGCCCTGTGGGTGCAGGGGGAAATCTGCCTCCTGCCCTGGGCTGCGCAGGAAAGCTCCCACCAGAGAGCCCAAACGCCCCTTGTGTCACCGTGGTATTTCCTGAAAAATCCTCTTTGCCCAGGATTTCCTCCTGGGAAGCTGAGAAGCCTCAGAGAGGAATGAAGACCAAAATTATCTGATTGCTGCTGCTGTGTTTGCTGCTCTGGAATGTGGCTTGGACCCTGTTTACCGACAGGTGAATGTTTGATTGGTTCCATGTGGATTGTTTTTAATTAATGACCAATCATGGTCCAGCTGTGGAGAGGCTCTGAGGAGCCACAGGTTTTTATTATCATTCTTGTCAAGCCTTCTGATGTCTCCTTTCTCTTTCTTTAGTATAGTTTTAGTATAATATTATATTATATACATTATATATGATATATATATAATATATAATGTATATAATATAATATAATATTATAATATTATATGCATTATATATAATGTAATGTAACATAATATAATATAATGTAACATAATGTAACGAACGTAACAAATATAATTAATATAATATAATATAATATAATATAATATAATATAATATAATATAATATAATATAATATAATATAATATAATATAATATAATATAATATAATAATCAGCCTTCTGAGAAGTTGGAGTCAGATTCTCATCTCTCACCTCGTCCTGGGGACCCTCACAGACACCACCCCCTTTGTTCCCTGCTCACAACTTTTCACCTGGTGCTTTCATTGACTCCTCTCAAAGAACCCACATTAAATCAGGGCATCCCATGCAGCTGCTGTGGGTTTAGGCTCAATTTTGGAAGGGTGTGCCAGGAGCTGCCAGTTGAACCTTGGATTTCCTGCAGGAAATGGCCTTGCTGGCAGTGCCCACCCCAGGTGAGTGCAGCACCTGAGTCCAGGTGAGGAGCTGGGAGTGTGAGGTGGTGCTGGTGAGGTTTTAAATGAGCAGAGAGAGAGGGATGAGCAAAGCCTGAGGGTTCCTGTCTCCTTGCTCCACAAGATGGTAAGGAATGGAGTCGCTGAGGACACATCATTAATCATTTTGTTTATGTATAGCAGGACTGCAGTGGTCTCAGTGTATCCCAGGGAAGCAGGAGATCTCCTGGGAGTATTTAACTTCATCTGCCTGTCCTTGGCAGTGCCTGAGGGGAGCTTCAACCACGAGGATTTAACACATATATATATATATGTAAGTACTGTATATTCCAGAAATAACTGTTAACTACCATTTCCTCCGGGTGCTAGGCTGAAAACAGAGCGAATGTAAAAATGTTTCTTCCTTTTTAAAACCAGAGCTGACAGCCCTGAGCAGTTCCTGGTGCTGCAGCAGCTGCAGCATCCCCCGTGGGTCAGCTCCTGTCACATCTGGGCTGCCCAAGGGCTTTGGCAGCTCCTGATGCTGCAACTCTGGGGGAAGAAAAGCAGGGCAGGCAGGGAGGGTTCTGGGGCTTGTGCCTCAGTGCTCTCCTCCCACGGCTGCATCCCTGCTCCCCTGCTCTCTGCAGGACCCACTGAGAGTCCTCTGCACCCTCTGAAGCCAAACGCTGCTCCAGTGGCCCCTGCTTTATTCTCCAATAAACTCCCCCCAGCTCGAGCAGTCCCAGCCTCCCTGGAGGTGCTGGCCCTGCCTTGCTGCTGGTGTTTGCTCTCCTGCCTGGGATGAGGGTGGATTTTGGGGGTGTCTTGCCCTGGCAGCCCATCCTGCGCTGCTCCAGACCTGATTCCAGGCTGGCAGGAGCTGGATGCTCGCTGCTCTTGCTCTCGCTGTTCTTGCTCTCGCTGTTCTTGCTCTCGCTGCTCTTCCTCTCGCTCACTAGATGGCATCACCCTGGAGCTCCTGAGGGGCTCTCCAGCTCTTTCCCTGCATTTGGCACTCTCTGTGACATCCCTTCCCCCAGACCTCTGCCTCTCCTCGGGGTTTCGGTACTTTTCCAGCGTGGTCCTCAGGAGTTTCCCTGTGCTCCCCCATTTTAGGGGATGAGCATCCCCTGTGTGGGTTCTGCTCTCCCCGGGCAGGATGGGTGCTGCCCGCTGCCAGCCTGGCTCTCGTGGCTGGCACACAAACCCTGCAATTCAGGGCTCACAGCAGTGGAAAATCATTCCTGCTGACTGCTGAGAAGCAGAGAGGTCTGGAAAAATGGGAAATCTCTGCTGGGCTGAGCTCCAGCTGCAGGGATGTGTCCTCTGTGGGGGCAGGAGCATCATTTTGGACTGATTTTTGTGAGGTGGCTCAGGGAGGATGGATGGATGGATGGATGGATGGATGGATGGATGGATGGATGGATGGATGGATGGATGGATGGATGGATGGACGGATGGATTTGTTCTGTACTCAGGGAGGGCCAGGACATTCAGGCTCCTGGCACAATCTCCCAGCTCTGAAATGGCCAAGTGGGCAGCAGCAGCAGCAGCAGAGGCTCTCCATGCCAGGAGGGCTGCAGTCAGTGTTGCCTCTGCAGTCAGGGCTGATGGTGGGGCACTGCCTTCTCATTCCACTCCCCCCTGAGAGCAACAGCAGATTTGTCTTTCCAAACAAGCTGTGGCTCTGCTGGTAGATAAAACCAGCTCTGGAAAATAAAAGAAACAATGGGAAGGATTCCACTGATTGATGAATGGAAAAAGATATTTGCTTTTACAATATATTAGGTTTGCTGATAAACGCAATTAGACATTGAGAGATGAAAGAAACAATGGGAAAGAAAAACCCCTAAATTCTGTAAGAATTAAAAATTAGAAGGGATGATTATATATTATAGGGAAATCTTTGGGAAATCTCTGGTATCAGGTGTTCTGGGAAGTCTGTACCTCTGAAGTACCTCAGCCAATGGGGAAAGAGAGAAGGGAAATGTGGCTGGGAAATTGGGATAAAAAGGAGGCTGAGTTCTCTAAAAATTGGAGAGATCCCAGGGGAATTCCCCATGGCCTCTCCCTTTATTCCAATAAAGCCAGAAAGGACTCCTCTGTCTCCTTTTGGGACATAAGCCTCTGGTGTTTGTGGATTAACTTTCCTGACACTCCCTGACAGCAGGCAGACCTCAGGGACTGCCCAGCTGTGCCCAAACAGCTGGAGCCCACTCACAGCTGTGCAGACACCCATTTGTCCATGGGAGCTGAGGGCTGGCTTTTCAGGAGCCGCTTGACCTCTTGTTTTAAATTGCTCAGCTGATCCTGACAGGCACGAGGGAGAGTGCACAAGCCTGACTCTCGTGCAGGTCGTGACCTCTCCTGTGCAGTTATTTCAGCACAGTTATTTTATTTTATTTGGCTTCAGGAAGCTTCAGCCTGCGGCGAGGGCAGCAGGGGATGAATGTTTATCCTGAGACTCCCCAAGCTGCACCTGCAGCACCCAACCTTTTTGTGGGGCGTGCTGCTGCCGCATCTCTGCCGTCCTGCAGCAGCATCCCCAGAGGTGTGGGTGAGCACAGGACCCCCAGGCCACTCACAAAGCCCTCACCCGGGCTCCCTTACAAACCCTTGGCAGATTCCTTGAGGAATGATGGGGCACAGCAGAGCCCCGGGCAGGCTCTGCCTCTCCACAGTGATTCCCAGGGTGTCTCCCAGGGAGGTGATGTGGTCAGCATGCAGAGCCACTCCCCACTCCTCTCTACAGCCCTCATTAGACTTGTTAATTAAGCACAGGAGCCATTTTGCAGCCTGAGCTGAGATTCTCTCCAAGCCCTGCTGGTTCCTGGGCGCTCATTAGCTGTGAGGAGTGATGGAATCCCCTCAGCAGGTCAGGGGAGAAGACAGTGCTGATGCTTAAATGCCTCTCTACCTTAACTCTTCTTTTCAGCGTGTGAAGACCAGAAATTGTTTCATTCCTTTCTCAGTCAGCTCTCTCCATTGCTCCACATCTCAGTGTACACTCCCTCTCTAAGCAGCTGCTTTGGGTGTTTTCCTCACTATCCTCTGGAGGATTTGTGCATCTCTCAGGGCTTTTGAACTGGTAAAACTTCCTCTGCTCCAGCCTGGACACTCCACACAACACCAGGAGCTGCAGTTCCAGATGTTTGTGCTGTCCCAGGCTCTTCATGAGCACTTCCAGCGCCAGCATCCCACAGGAACGTCACAATGGCAGGAGGGAGGGAGGATCCCACAGCTCATCTCCCCATCCTCCTGCCTTCAGAACGCGTCTGACCGAGCAGTGGTGCCTGGGCAGGCGTGGGGGTGATGTGCAGTGCCCCAGGGCTGTGTCTGCGCCCCAGCAGCCACCAGGGAGGTGACCAGTGGCCTGATGTCCCCTCCACACCGCCCAGCAACCCTTGTGCAGCCGCATCTGCAGGGGCTGGGGGCTCTGCTGAGGGGGAGGAGGAGGAGGAGGACGAGCCCTTGGGGAGGGGCAGTGAAGCCCTGGCAAACTGCCTGCACCTCCATTAATTCTCTGGGGTGGCTGTAGCAAAGTTAATGGCATTAAAAAAGAGCCACATTTAAGGAGCCGCTAAGGAGTGAGATGAGTTGTTTATGATTAAATTAAATTCATATGAAAACTAATGACCTGCCAGTGTAAGCCTTGAGTAACTTTATAATGTAATTAAAAGCCCAACGGGGGAGAGAGCTGTGGTTATGCCACGTGTTGAGGAGCTGCTGGGAGCACGGAGGCCACGGGGAAGGGCTGGTGCAGAGCAGGGCCCAGGCACTGCCCTGGCTCCTCTCCTGGCACAGAGCAGGGGCTGCCAGGAGCAGAGGTGCGTGCAGGGGGACAGCTCCTGGCTCACAGGGATAGAAATCATGGGCTGGTTTGGCTGGAAGGGACCCTAGAGATCATCCCATTCCATGGGCAAGGACACCTTCCACTATCCCAGCTTGCCCCAGCCTGGCCTTGGACACTGCCAGGGATGGAGCTTCCCTGGACTACCTGTGCTGGGCCTCACGGTGAGGAATTCCTTCCTGTATCTAATCTCAGCCTGCTCTGACAGGAGCCATTCCCTGCGCCTGTCCCTGCACGCCCTCCGAGCAGCCTCTCCGCGCAGGTGTGCGGCTGGTCCCGGGCAAGGAGCTCTGACCTGAGCAGGACGGACCCTCCCCACCCACTCCCTGCAGGACAGGCCCTCCCCACCCATTCCCTGCAGGACGGACCCTCCCCACCCATTCCCTGCAGGACAGATCCTCCCCACCCATTCCCTGCAGGACAGCAGACCCTTCCCACCCATTCCCTGCAGGACAGCAGACCCTTCCCACCCATTCCCTGCAGGACAACGGACCCTCCCCACCCATTCCCTGCAGGACGGACCCTTCCCACCCATTCCCTGCAGGACAGACCCTTCCCACCCATTCCCTGCAGGACAGCAGACCCTTCCCACCCATTCCCTGCAGGACGGACCCTTCCCACCCATTCTCTGCAGGACAGCAGACCCTTCCCACCCATTCCCTGCAGGACAGCAGACCCTTCCCACCCATTCCCTGCAAGACAGACCCTCCCCACCCATTCCCTGCAGGACGGACCCTTCCCACCCATTCCCTGCAGGACGGACCCTCCCCACCCATTCCCTGCAGGACAGACCCTCCCCACCCATTCCCTGCAGGATGGACCCTCCCCACCCATTCCCTGCAGGACGGACCCTTCCCACCCATTCCCTGCAGGACAGACCCTTCCCACCCATTCCCTGCAGAACAGACCCTCCCCACTCATTCCCTGCAGGACAGCAGGCCCTCCCCACCCATTCCCTGCAGGACGGACCTTCCCCACCCATTCCCTGCAGGACGGACCTTCCCCACCCATTCCCTGCAGGACAGACCCTCCCCACTCATTCCCTGCAGGACGGACCTTCCCCACCCATTCCCTGCAGGACAGATCCTCCCCAACCATTCCCTGCAGGACGGACCCTCCCCACTCATTCCCTGCAGGACAGACCCTCCCCACCCATTCCCTGCAGGACAGATCCTCCCCACCCATTCCCTGCAGGACGGACCCTCCCCACCCATTCCCTGCAGGACGGACCCTCCCCACCCATTCCCTGCAGGACAGCAGACCCTCCCCACTCATTCCCTGCAGGACAGACCCTCCCCACCCATTCCCTGCAGGACAGATCCTCCCCACCCATTCCCTGCCTCCTGGAAGGACGTGGCTGCTGCCGGCCAGCCCCGGGGCACTGCTGTGATGGGACAGGAGCAGAACCACCCCGGGGACACTGCTCTGATGGGACAGGAGCAGAACTACCCTCGGGCATTGCTGTGATGGGACAGGAGCAGAACCACCCCGGGGACACTGCTCTGATGGGACAATATCAGAACCATCGCGGGGACACTGCTGTGATGGGAGAAGAGCAGAACCATCCTCAGGCACTGCTGTGATGGGACAAAAGCAGAACCACTCTCGGGCATTGCTGTGATGGGACAAGAGCGGAACCACCCCGGGAACACTGATCTGATGGGACAACATCAGAACCACCCTCGGGCACTGCTGAGATGGGACAGGAGCAGAACCACCCTCGGGCACTGCTGTGATGGGACAAGAGCGGAACCAGGCTCAGGTAAGGGGGACAGACGGGACCCGTTCCCGGGAGGGGCACCGCGCTCCCCGAACCATCTCGCAGCAGCGGGCACCCCGGGCACGGAACGGGCACCCCGGGCAGGCCCGGGCCGGCCGGCCCTTTAAGCGGGCGGCGGCGGGGCCGCCCCTCCGGCCGGGATAGGCCGGGCCGGGCCGGGGCCGCCTCCCGCCCCCGGAGCGGGCGGCGCGGGGAGGCTCGGCCGCGCTGCAGCCTCCGGTGCCGGCGGCGAGCGCCAGAGCGTCCCCGCTCCCCGAGGGGCTCGGCAGCGGCGATGCCCAGGCGCAGCATCGCCGAGGTGAAGGTGCTGGACGTGCAGAAGCGGCGCATCCCCAACAAGCACTATGTGAGTGCCCCAGCCCGGCCCTGGGCGAACAAAGGCCGGGCGCTGCCGGCCCCGCTCCCGCGCGGAGCTCCGGGAAGGGAGGACGGACGAGGAGGAGGAGGAGGAAGAGAAAGAGCAAGAGGGCGGCAGCGCTGCCGGGGGTGCCTCTCTCGGCTGTGCCGGGGGTGCCTCTCTCGGCTGCGCCGGGGGTCCCGCGGTGCCCCTGCCAGCCTGGGGATGCCCCGCCGCTGCCCCCGGCCCCGCGGGATGCCCGGGGATGCGGGCGGGGTTGCGGCTCCGGGCATTGGCCACGGGCACGGCGGGGAAGCGCCCCCGCTCCTGCAGCCGGGGCCGTGGGACCTGTTGGTCGCGGAGTCCCGGGGCAAAGGGACCACCCGGCTGCTGCTTTCGGCTCCCTGGGTAGTGCTCGGTCCCTAGGAAGGATCCCTCGTGTCCCCAGCCTTCCTGCGTGCTCCAAACTGTTGTGGGTTTGTCTGGTTTTGAAGGTGGTTTTATTATTTTTTTCTTTCTTTCTTTTTTTTTTATGGTTTAAACTTTGGTGCGTTTCCAGGCACACCCGTGGAGAGCTTGTGGGTGAATCCTGGCAACAGCCTAAAACAAAGAGCGAAATGTTCTTCCCTCCCGTGCTGCCGTAGCCCGGGCTGACCCAGTGACACACTCACTGCTCGTGGCGCATCTGGGCTGTGCAGATGTGCAGATGTGCTCTTTGCTCTGCCTGGAGTCAGCTGCCGCAAGAGCTCTGGGGAGATCAAGGGCTGCTCCAGCTCCCCTCGGCTGTTCCGTGGCATTGAGCAACAATTGGAGGAAAGCTGAGGGCAGCGGGGTCTCTCCTCGCATCAGGGATGCGGCGTGGCCGCTGCCACCCACCCACCTCCCTTATCTCCCCTTCTTCCTGCTGCCCTGCCCGGAGCTTTGCCGGCCCTGGCAGAGCCTGGCTCGGCTTCCAGATGTGCGCTTTTCCTGCCATCGTGTCCATCGCAGCCTTACTCATCGCCGTGCGGCTGCGGAGCCGTGCGGAGCTCTGTCCGCGGCTGTTTGTCTTGGCGGATCCGGGGCTTCGCCGCCGTGTCCCGTGGCGAGCCGGGCTGGGATGGCTGTGGGATGGCTGTGGGATGGCTGTGGGATGGCTGTGGGATGGCTGTGGGATGGCTGCGGGATGGCTCTGGGATGGCTCTGGGATGGCTCTGGGATGGCTCTGGGATGGCTCTGCCGTCCCTGCCGTGCCCTCGGAGCAGTGTCCCCGCGGCAGGGACGCGTCCCGGTGCCGCACACGCTCCGCGCTGTCCCCGCTCCCCTCCGAGCCGGCTGGAGTTGGGCAGAGCTCACACCGTCCCTGCGGGGCTGCAGAGCTGGGCCGGCGGCGTTTGCGGAGCAGGGAGCTGGATGGATGGAGGGGCGGTGGGTGGGGATGGGGAGCAGGAGCGGTGACAGCTGTGAGTCCGGGCTCCCCGGCCCAGCCCATCCCTGTTCTCCAGCCTCCCCAGCCCAGCCCATCCCATCGCTGTGCTCCGGCCTCCCCCTGGCCCGGGCTCGGACCCAAAGGCAGCAGCGGGAGCCAGCGTGGCTGAGCCAGGGAGGGGCCGGCAGCCTGCAGGCAGCGCTGGAGGCGATGGGAGCGCTCGCCTTGCCGGAGGAATCGATAGAACCGGGCAGATTCACAAAGCCACTTAATTATATGAAACCAAAGCTCTTTTCCTTTCCCTTTTTTTCCTTCCTGCAAAAAGAAAGAGAGGCAGCAAATCATGGCTGAATCATTTGTAGGCAGTGGCGGCTGGCGCAGCGCGAATCCGAGGCAATCACCGAGTGTCCGTGTAAAACCTTTGCCCTCTGCCTTTTCCCATCACGCAGATGTGCTCTGCCCCAGCCCTGGGGCAGCTCTCCTGGCCCTGGGGAGGCTGCAGGACCACGCTGCCTTTTCCTGCTGCTGCCTCCGTGATGCCCTGCCCTGCTCGGGCTCCTCTGCAGCAGCCAGAGGTTTCCCTTTGCTGGACAAAGGTGTGATTGTGCTGCTCGAGATGAGGCCGCAGCACAAAGTTACCAATTCCACTTTCTCAGAAGAGGGAGATCGAGGCAGTGTTTCAAAGTCGTTGTTGCACCTGCAGCGGGGAGGGCTGGCTCTATTCAGGCTGCTGAGGTTGGCTTTTCACCTGGGTCATTGATACAACAAGAATTGCCCTGCCTGAGACAAAAAGTTGGTTGTTTTGCAGTTCTGCTGGAGCAGGGTGCGCAATATTTCCCCAAATTGCAGGGAAAGCACCCAGCAAGGTGCTGGGCAGGGTTTGGGTAGCTGGGTACAGCTGAGTTAGGCTCAGCCCAGCCCTGTGCCCTCAAAGCCCACTTGGGTTTTTAAGCTTTTCTTCGTGGGCACCACCTGGCAGGGGCATTGAGGAGTGATCCTTGTGCAGGTGCTTGTTGCAGGATGCTCTGGCTCATTTCCCAAGGGAAAAGGGGACTCCATCCTCCAGGCAGTGACATTCTCAGTACATTTCCCACAGGGTGAAGTGATCCCAGCTCAGGGGTGCTGCCAGCCAGGGCTCCGGGGCCACCCTGCAAATCCGAGCAGGCAAAGTCCAAGGGGAAAGTTTAAAAATAATCATTGTGAGAGACAGAGGAGCAGACTGTCATTTCTCTGGTCTGGCCAAGTCTCTGATAAATGAATGTTTATTCAGAAAAGACCCAAAACAAAGCCATAGTAGAAACAGACGGGATTTTCCTTTAAAGGACTTCACTCAGGACCTTTTTATAGTGTTGTGTTTGTTATTCTCGAGCAGAAGCCCTAAAAGAAAGCTTTTTCCTGCTAAATCCAGTTGGGTTTTCTTTCCTTTGGGCAGGCTTCAGGATGTTCCATTTTGTTACAGCTGCAATGTGTGTGTTTTCTATGTGTTAGTAGCAATGCCATTGAATCCCAGCTCCATTTCTGCCTACCAGGAGCATTTCCATATTCCATATATCCATTTATATAGGTTTAAATGGTTGTTCTGGAGCACCATCCAAAATTATATCTATCCATTCAACAGCATACTGTTTGGGTGGGTTGGATTTTTGGGAAAGCTGGGTTATGTTCTCTCAGGACTCCCATTCCCAGCCTCCATGTATCCCTGAAAATGGGGAATTTAAACAGAATGTGCAGCATACATTTATTTTGAAAACCCAGTGAACAAGATGGCAAAACTTTAAACAATGTGAAGACCTCATTTGTGGCAGCTGGGTTGTGAAAGTAATTAACAGTGCGTGGTGGAATCTGGCTAATGGGATCTACAGGTGTTTGAAAACAAGTTTGAGGAGAACCACGTTCAAAAAGTGAAGGTGCTGTTACGTTTTTGATGTGGAATTTGTGATGTGGTGGTGTAGGTGTCCTCTCTGTTCCTGAGGCCATTTGTGGTTTCATTCCTCGTGTAGCCCAGCCCTGCTGCTTATCTGGAACTGATTATGGAGTGTTTGTATGGCAAGAGGACAGAGCTGCCAATCTACAGCTTCTTTAGAGCCTTTTATTTATAGAGCTGAAGGTATTTCTGAGGAGCACATGCCCCATGGGCTCTGCTTTGTGGTCCCAGCTGGCACGGTGTCACCTTGAGTTATTCCTGTGGATTTTGGGAGTTATTTCTGCCCTTGTGGACCATCCTGGTTGTCAGGGTGTCAGGGATGACTTCTCCCTGTGCTGTCTCATGGAAGGGTGACCATGCCCTTGGAATGTGGGAATGTCCTGTGGGCAGCTGAGTGAGGAAGGAGTGGGCTGGCGTGACTGGTGTGAAATCCATGCAGTGTGATGTCCCCAGATAACCAAAGCAGGAGTGGGAGAGAGCCAGGGGAAGCTGCAGTCTGACTCCTGGCGGCCTCTAAAGCTTCGAGGGCTTTCTCAGCATCCTCAGTGGTGGTTTGCTGCTGTATCCTGTGGCTGTGCCTTGTCTCATCCCATTTCCTGTCAGCTGGATGATGCTGTCCCAGCGAGGCAGGGAATTTGGTAGGAATTTTGCCCTGTCCTCGTGCCTGGCTCTGCTCCACAGAGCTCATCAGGCTTTCCTCCTCACAGAGAGCTGAGCATGGAGCACTCTTGCCTTTGTGGGTGAAAACCAGCACTCAGACTCCAACTCTCCTCTGTTTTTCTTCTCAAGGCTGTTGAAAAGCTTGAACGTGGAAGGGCCAAATCCTGCCTGGCCCTTGGCTGCTGTCAGGAGCAGCTCGGTGGGGGAAGCTCTGTTCCAGCAGCTCTGGGGCCATCCCTGGCCCAGCTCTCTGACCTTCATCCCCCAGCTTTGCTTTGGAGGGTGTCTCTGTCCTCCTGTGGCAGTGGGGACAGGGAACAGGAGAACCCCTGTGTGTGCCTGCAGTGGGGCTGGGGCAGGCTGCCTGCATTGCTGCGTGCCTCAGGGCTCTGAGCAGCCTCTGCTGGGCTCTCCTTGGGGCTCCCAGCCTGGTGGCTGTGCCCCTGCCATCCCAGCAGTGCTGTGCCCTGACAGCCTCTACAGCAGCCTGGGGGGAAGAGGCTACGGATCAGAAAACCAACGGGATGAGCTGGGGCCAGGGGAGAGCTGGCTGCTCTGCAGTGCTGCTGTGTGCTCAGGCTGCCTTGGCTGTGCTGAGGGTCTGCCTGCCCTGGTGAGGATCTGCCTGCCCTGGTCCTCCAGCCCTGTTACCAGCTCTCCCTTGGCTGGTGGTGAGGATCTGCTGCCCCCAGCCCTGTTACCAGCCCTGCCCTGGCTGCTGGTGTGGATCTGCCTGCCCTGCTGCTCTCTCCAGCCCTTTTACCCAGCCCTGCCTTGGCTGGTGCTGAGGATCTGCCTGCCCTGGTGAGGGTCTGCCTGCCCTGGTCCTCCAGCCCTGTTACCAGCCCTGCCCTGGCTGGTGGTGAGATTTTGCCTGCCCTGGTGCTCCAGCCAAGGCAGAGTTGCTAACAGGGCTGGTGCTGAGAATCTGCCTGCCCTGGTGAGGATCTGCCTGCCCTGCTGCTGCCCCCAGCCCTGTTACCAGCCCTGCCTTGCTGTTTCTGCCTCCCCTGTGCCAGAGAGCCTGGGGCAGCATCCCTGGTGCCCTGCAGCAGCTGGAGCACCTTCTCCTGCCAGCCTGTCCCTCCTGCCAGCTGCCCAGGCTCAGAGCAGGGCTGAGGGGTCACGAGCTGCCTGCCCACTCAGCTGGGCCCTGGCTGTCCCTCTGCTGCCCCCAGCTTTGGCATCCCCTGGCACAGGAGCCCCCTGTCCCCTCCCCAGCCCTGCAGCAGGGAGGGCTGATGGAGAGGGGCCAAGCACAGCAGCTTGGTGCCAAGAACTTTCTTTGTTTCCAGCCACCTCCCTCCTTTTTTTTTTCTATTTTTTTTTCTCTTTTCCTCTTACAATTTCCCACTCCCTTTTCTGTGTTAAACCCGCTCTGGCTTGGCTGCGTTGCTCAGCTCCTTTGGTTTCTCTGCCCTTTTGGGTTTCCAAAGGGAGGGTGAGGCTCTCCCATCTCCCCTCGTTTCAGGGTCACCACGTTTCAGCGTGGGTGAAATCAAAAGCCCGACGCCTTTGACTGATGCTTTTCCTCTTTGCTGCTGAAAGATGCTTTAAATATGTGGAGTTTTCCACAGAGAGGTTTATTGTGCAGAGTCCCCCTGGACCTGAGACCACACAGGCTCTGAGCCTTTGGAAACAGCTCTGCAGACAGCTCAGCCCCCGCTGCAGGCTGCTGTGTCTGGAGCTGCTGCAGGAGCCCTGCTGGAGCTGGGGACCTGCTCTGTGTCCCTGCCCTGCCTGGAGATGGCTTTCCAAGTGACCACGGGGTTGCTCTCCCCCTGCCCATGTCTGTGTGGAGGAGCTCAGGGCACAGGGAAGCTCTGGGATCCTTCAGGAAAGGCTGTGAGCTGATGCTGGGGTGGCTGAGCTGCTCTGGGATCATTCAGGGAAGGCTGTGAGCTGATGTTGGAGTGGCTGAGCTGCCCTGGGATCCCTCAGGGAAGGTTCTGAGCTGATGCTGGGGTGGCTGAACTGCTCTGGGATCCCTCAGGGAAGGTTCTGAGCTGATGCTGGGGTGGCTGAGCCGCTCTGGGATCATTGAAGGAAGGTTCTGAGCTGATGCTGAGGTGGCTGAGCCGCTCTGGGATCATTGAAGGAAGGTTCTGAGCTGATGCTGGGGTGGCTGAGCTGCTCTGGGATCATTCAGGGAAGGTTCTGAGCTGATGCTGGGGTGGTTGAGCTGATGTTGGGGTGGCTGAACTGCTCTGGGATCATTCAGGGAAGGTTCTGAGCTGATGCTGGGGTGGCTGAGTTGCTCTGAGCACAGGGATGCTCTGGGATCATTCAGGGAAGGTTCTGAGCTGATGCTGGGGTGGCTGAGCTGCCCCTGGGCTCCACCTGCATTCTGGATGCTGCTGAGCTTGGACTCGGTGCCTGGTGCCAGGCAGAGTTCCCAGGCTGCTGCCCCCTCTCCCACATCCTTTCTTGTGGGGTTTTTGTGTGTCCCCCCCAGCCAGGATGTCGTGCAAATCTCCGTGAAAAACTTTGGAGAACTCCTGTAGGAGGGGAGAGAAGCTGAAACTGCAGCTCTAGGTTTTCCTCACCTTCACTCTGCCTTTTTCCTGCCCACATTTGAGCAGTCCAGGCTGCTTTCCAGCTTGTCCTGGTGTGTTTATGCAGGGAGTCCAGAAGTGATTCTTCTGCGAGGTCACACGGCCTCGTGTTTAAGAACGGGAAGCTGGTTCTGTTATTTGATTTTTTTATTTTTTTTTCCAGTATCTGTTCTTAATTTCCTTGCCTCGAGTCAGCATTTGAATCAGCTCCTCTCTCTCTCTCCCCGTGCTGTTGTGAGGGACTCTGAGCCTCTGTGGGCAGGGCAGGATGGAGGATTTGGGCTCCTTGCTCCCTGTGGGCACTGGGAGTCACCAGGAGCCACTGCTGGGAGCAGCCCCAGGCATTTCCAGCCGTCCCTGCAAAGACACTGCTGGGCTGGCTGCTCCCAGGGCTCGCTGCTTCGTTTCTTCAAGAGGAAAAGAAAGAAAAAAAAAGAATCAAATCCCTGGCTGCCCTTTCCAGATCCGCACTGGCTCCTCGTCCCCTCTGTCCCCGTGACTGCCGTGGCTCCGATGGCTCTGAGCTGGCCCTGCAGCCTCCCTGGAGCTCCCTCCCTGCCCACAGGGATCTCCTGGATCCCCCTGGCTCTGGGTGTTCCCCAATGGGTCTGAGCTGGCCCTGCAGCCTCCCTGGAGCTCCCTCCCTGCCCACAGGGCTGTCCTGGATCCCCCTGGCTCTGAGTGTTCCCCAATGGCTCTGAGCTGGCCCTGCAGCCTCCCCGGAGCTCCCTCCCTGCCCACAGGGGTGTCCTGGATCCCCCTGGCTCTGGGTGTTCCCCCGGGCTGCTCTGGCAGCTCTGGTGTGCTTGGCCGGCTGCCGCCTGCATTTCTTGCAGCAGGCTGTCATTTCCTGACAGTTCCCTTCCAAAGGTTTGCAGCCCCATTTTCCACGGGCTGTTCTCCCTCTGAGAGAGGTGCCGGGCAGGGGACGGCAGTGACAGATGCTGGGTGGTGATGGAGGGCACCAAGGGGAAGGCTGCAGGAACCCCTGGGCATTTTTTCCATGTTATATTTCCATTTAGGGCATTTCGTGTGACCAAGGAGGGCCTTGGGCAGCGGTTGGTGGTCCTGATGTCACACTGCTCGATGAATCACTTTTAAATAATTGGTTTGTGACCATGGGCAGTGGTTGGTGGTCCTGGTGTCACACTGCTCGATGAATCACTTTTAAATACTTGGTTTGTGGCCATTTCCATGTGCTGTAGGAATCCCAAGGAGTTTGGGAGCCCAATTCTGTTGTACTCAGCCTTTTGCATCTGCAAACTTCCATTTTCTGTGAGGGATCTGTTCCGTCTCTGCCCTCCCAGGGATGGGAGCATGGAGAGGGTTTGGTGCTCATGAGGAATGCTCCTCTGAGCTGGCATTAAACCAGACCCACCTGCACCTCAGAAATTGTCCCTGTGCCTTCTGTGGCTGCCAGCACTGAGGCTCCAGGGCTGGGAGGAGGGCAGGGTGTCCTTTCCAGAGGGAAGGAGGAAGGGCAGCCTCCATTCCTGGGTTCCATTGACTCAGCTCCTTCCCTTCCCTTCCCTGCTCAGACCCCCCCAGCTGGCCCAGGAAGGGCTGCAGGTATTTGGATATTTGGATTTTTGGATATTTGGATTTTTGGATATTTGGATTTTTGGACAGCTCAGCTGTTGGTTTTGGCCAGGGGCCCAGCCCAAGCTCCCCTGGATCCAACCTCAGGAATGCCTGGAGAGGATCCAAGAGCCAGCCCCATCCCTGTGGGGGCACCGCCCTGGGGGATCCCCTCTCTTCTTCACTCCATGGAAAAGCCCTGCAGGTGGTTCCTCAGTGAAAAAGACCCGTGGAATAACTGCTTCCACGTGTCCTGGGCTGGGGAAAAGCCTCTTCTCGGGGTGGCTCCTACTGGCACAAAATTTGGGTTATTTGGGTTGCTGCTTCGTGGTGGCTGCTCCTGGCAGGACACGGTGCAGTGCCAGGCCAGGAGGGGAAGGGAGCAGGCAGATCTGAGCCTTTCAGAGCAAGGGCAGTGGTTTTAAAACTGTTTTGGTCATTGGAAGTGCCTTCCAAACGCATCTCAGGAGGGGATTTTGGGTCTGTGGGAGCTTGGTGCCTCATGTGCAGTGGAAACGCTCACTGGTGAGTGCAGTGTTCAAACCTTAACAAACCTGCACTTGTCGGGTGAGGGGAGCACCAGGGTTGTGTTTTCTGGTGTTTTATTTTATTTCTGAGACAGCAGGGACTGGATTAGATATTGGGAGAGACCAAGGTCTGGGTTGGTGCTGTTGGAAAGGTGAGGAATACCTACCACAGCAGAGGGGAAGCTGGCTTTCCCCAGGTTTTATAGATACCAGGGAGCTCCTGTTCCTGTGGGCTCCCCCATCCTCTCTGCTCTCCATGAGTAGGCTGAGGAGATGCCCCTGGAGACCTTTCTGCTGCTGGAAGGGGATGTGCCAGGAGCTCTCCTCCTGACCCCTGGGAGTTCTGCATTTCAGCACAGCAGCAGAGAGCAGAAATGCTGCAGAGGCCGCAGGGGAGCCTGGGGTGCCCTCAGACCTCGTGCCTTCGTTCCCCTCAGGAGCTCTGAATGACTTTGGCTCGGTCTGTCCACATCCTGGTTGAAATCCCAGCCTAATAAACTGTTGACTCCAAATAAAGGCAGGCTGGGGATAAACAGTGAGGAGGAGCTGGCTCCTGCTGCTGCCCCGGTGGAAGGCCCAGCGCGGGCGGGCGGCCAGCGGTGATATAACCCCGAGCAGCGCTGGGTTCTGCTGACAGAACTGGGATGCAGCTCAGCTCCCAGCCCACATGAGCTCATGCTGGCCCTGCAGCGAGTCCTGGGCAGAGGGTAGAGGAGCTTGAGCCTGTGTGAGCACCAGGTTAACCCCTGGTTTGCTGGGGGAGTGCTGCGGGGCCTCCACAGCCGGAGCAGATGTTGTCTTGGAGAATCCCTCTGTGTTCATAGGGGGGAAATGTGGGTTCTTCATCTCAAAATAAGAGTTTGGGAGTGAAAGCAGAGCAGGGAATGGCTCCAGACTGAGGGACTGGGTTTAGGTGGGATATTGGGTGGGCAGGCCCTGGCACAGGTGCCCAAAGCAGCTGTGGCTGCCCCTGGATCCCTGGAAATGCCCAGGGCAGGTGCTTGGTCACCCTGGAAATGCCCAGGGCAGGTGTTTGGTCACCCTGGAAATGCCCAGGGCAGGTGTTTGGTCACCCTGGCAGTGCCCAGGGCAGGTGTTTGGTCACCCTGGCAGTGCCCAGGGCAGGTGTTTGATCACCCTGGCAGTGCCCAGGGCAGGTGTTTGGTCACCCTGGCAGTGCCCAGGGCAGGTGCTTGATCACCCTGGAAATACCCAGGGCAGGTGTTTGGTCACCCTGGAAATGCCCAGGGCAGGTGTTTGGTCACCCTGGCAGTGCCCAGGGCAGGTGTTTGGTCACCCTGGGACAGTGGAAGGTGTCCCTGCCATGGCATCATTACTGGATGATCTTTAAGGTCCCATCCAACCCAACCCAAATTCAACAAAAGTGGGCCTTGAATTACTGGTTTGTGAGTAGGGAAGTTCTTTATTTTAGTAGTAAGAACTTGATCCCTCCTGCTGCCTTGTTTTCTGTCTTCATGTGGAAGTGACTGCTCTGGGAAGAGTTTGTCACCCTCAGGAGTGTCCTCACCTTGGTGGCTCAGGTGCCACCCCTCTGAGCAGCAGAGAGAGACTTGAGGTAGATTTTCAGTGCAGGATTTGAGTAGCTTTGATAAACTCAAATAACTGAGTCTTGTGCTGTCCTGGTGTTTGAGTTTGGATGCTGGTTGAAGATGTTGGTCTCATTCCAAAATCTGTAAAAATGGGCATCTCAATGGGGAAAACCTTGTGAAACTCCTGAGGGATTCTCTTTTAAATACCAAAACATCAGCTTTTAAGAGCCTTGACGCTTGGTTTTGCTAGCAGAAGTTCCAGCAAGTGCCTTCACCTGGGTGTCTGAACATTTTGGTCCTTCTTCAAGGAATTGATGCTTGAATTTCTGGTGGAAATAGGACTTGAGTAAGGAGGAAAAAATACCCTGGGTTCTGCTCAGTCAATCTGTTATCAATTTGAGATTTGTGTCACTTGGGTGTTCCACTGGCACTTCACCAAGGGTTATCTCTGCTTTCTGTGAAACACAGAGGGGACATGAGGTCAGTGATTGCCTCATCCTGAGATGCTCTTGTTGTCCTTCACTGAAGAATTGGTGATGAAATGGGCTGGGTTTGGTGTTTTGTTTTGCATTCATCACCAGTTAGAGCCTGGTCACGGGGTCTGTGAACCACCTGCAGTGACTGGGGCTGATCCTGTGGCATTTTAGGGATCAGGGCACTGATTTCCACCCCTGCAGGTGTCAGAAACCCAACCCCAAGCAGGTGGAGTTGCAGAGCCTGGGGTTTGAGCTGTTGCAGTCCCATTTGCAGCAGCCACGCTGGTGCCCTTGGATCTCAGCATCAGCTCTGGTGCTGCAGCTGTAAATGGGGCTCCAGGGTTTGGTTATCAGCTCCTGTGTCTGGAGGGATTTGTGCTGTGTTTTTACACAGAATTGTCACTTCACATTCAATGTGTGCCCCTCTGCAGGGCCACAGGGCTCAGTTCACCACCAGAACAAACATTTGCTTGAGCTGCAGCAGTGGGGCTCGAGAATTTACCCTCCCCTCTGTTGTGGCGTGGCTGGATTGATCTGAAGCATTCCCCTGCTGGAATGGGTCGTGGTGGGGCTTTTCTGGGCTCCCTGACGCTGATTTGTGCCTCTGTTCCCTGCAGGTGTACATCATCAAGGTCACCTGGTCCAATGGAGCCACCGAGGTCATTTACAGACGGTACAGCAAGTTCTTCGACCTGCAGGTGGGGAGTCCTGGGCTGCTGCAGCCCTGGGGGGTGACAGGAGTCCTGGGGGGGTGACAGGAGTCCTGGGAGGGTGACAGGAGTGAGTGCTGGGGATGCTCCTGGGCTCTGCCTGGGGGGATGAGAGGAATCCTGGGGATGCTCAAGCCCTGGGAGGGTGACAGGAGACCTGGGAATGGTCCAGCCCTGGGCTCTGTCCTCTGCCTGGAGGGGTGAGAGCAGTCCTGGGGGGGTGACAGGAGTGCTGAGAATGCTCCTGGGCTCTACCTGGGGGGGATGAGAAGAGTCCTGGGGATGCTCCAGCTCTGGGCTCTGCCTGGAGGGTGACAGTAGTCCTGCTGTGGGGGTGACAGGAGTGCTGAGAATGCTCCTGGGCTGTACCTGGGGGGATGAGAGGAATCCTGGGGATGCTCCAGCCCTGGGAGTGGGTGAGAGGAGTCTGGGGATGCTCCAGCCCTGATGGGGTGACAGGAGTGCTGGAAATACTCCAGCCCTGGGCTCTACCTGGGGCAGTGACAGGAGTGCTGGGGATGCTCCACCCTGGAGGGTTCACAGCAGTGCTGGGGATGCTCCACCCCGGGGGGGTGCCAGGCTGAGCTCGCTGCAGCTGCCGGTTTCTGCCTGACCCGTGCAATTGCTGGGGTTGGTATTGAGGGGGGGTTTGTTTGCTTTTGGGGAGGGTTTTGTCTGTGTTGGGTCCAAATTCCGTTCCTGCGGCTTCCCCAGCTGCTGTCGCAGCAAAGCAGGGCTGAGAGCTGCCCCTGGGGAGGGTTGGATTCCCTGGAGCAGGGGAAGTGCCCCCTCACTCCCCTGGCAGCCCAGGGAGCTGCTGTGGCACTGAAGGGAGCCAAGAGGAAAGATGGAGAGGGGCTTTTTACAAAAGTGTGAAGTGACAGGACATGGGGCAATGGCTCAGACTGAGAGAGCGGGTTAAGAGCAGAAATCAGGAAAAATCCCTCTGTGAGGGTGGCACAGGGCTCCCAGAGCAGCTGGGGCTGCCCCTGGATCCCTGGAGATGTCCAAGGAAGGGATGGATGGAGCTCTGGACAAGCTGCTGTGGTAGAAGATGTCCCTGCCCATGGCAGGCTGTTGGAACTCAATGATCTGTAAGGTCCCTTCCGAGCCAGGCTGTGCCATTATCCTGAGTGAATTGAGCCAGGAGGGAAATGGAAGCGGGACAGAGGAGGCTGGAAAGGCAATTGGGGCAGGCTGGGCTGCAGGAAACCCAAAGCAGGGCTCTGGTGAGCAGGCAAAGGGTGTTCTGCACCTCCTCCTTGGTGGAGGTGAGCCAAGGGGTCTGGCTGGGCTTCGTGAGCCAAAACACAAACGGAGCCGCTGGAGCAGAGGAGGACAGAGAATGCACAGAGGGATCTCTGGGCTGGCAGAGGGGCTCTGGGATGCCCTTCCTGTGGCACCAGGGAGGAGCTGGGCACCCCCAGAGCCCTCTCAGGTGGGGCTGAGCCTCACCCTGGGCTGGATTCCCCTGTGACGGTGTTCACAGGGGCTCTTGGCTGAGGGGAGAGACGACGATCTGACTCCATGTTTCAAAAGGCTTGATTTATTATTTTATTATATATATTACATTAAAACTATACTGAAATAATAGAAGAAAAGGTTTCATCAGAAGGCTGGCTAAGAATAGAATAGCAAAGAATGATAACAAAGGTTTGTGGCTCGGCTGTCTGAGCCAGTTGGGCTGTGATTGACCATTAATTAGAAACATCCATATGAGACCAATCCCAGATGCACCTGTTGCATTCCACAGCAGCAGATAACCATTGTTTGCATTTTGTTCCTGAGGCCTCTCAGCTTCTCAGGAGGCAAAATCCTAAGGAAAGGATTTTTCATGAAGAGATGTCTGCGCCGTCCCTCCGCATGCAGACACTGCTGAAAGTGCAGCCTGGGCTTACAAATGGATTTCCCGGGTTCAGCTGGCTCTGCAGGGTCTGGGATGCTGCTCCCAGCCCTGTCCCTGCCCAGCAGGACCCTGCACAGGGCTGGGGCTGTGGGCACGCTGAGGTGCCAGCCCAGCCTGCCCTGCCCTGCCCTGCCTGGCGAGGGTGGCCCTGGCAGTGCAGGGGTTAAGCTGTGAGCGGCTGCTTGTGTAACCAAGGAAATATTAAAGTAAATAAATAAGGAACAGCTGTTGGGCAGCCGCCAGGGCTGGAAGGAAATGGAACTCGTGCTTCCTTCTCTGCAGCATCTCCTCTTCATGGTGCTCCAGGCTCATTCCTCTGCCTGGGGCACAGAATTTGGGGTGTCTGTGCCCCCAGATCCCTCTTGGGGTGTCTGTGCTGGTTCCCTTTTGGTGTTTCTGTGCCCCTAGACCCCTTTTTGGGGTGTCTGTGCTGGTTTCTTTTTGGGGTGTCTGTGCCCCCATGCCCCTTTTTGGGGTGTCTGTGCCTCCAGATCCCTTTTGGAGTATCTGTGCTGGTTTCCTTTTGGGGTGTCTGTGCTCCCATGCCCCTTTTTGGGGTGTCTGTGCTGGTTCCTTTTTGGGGTTTCTGTGCCCCCAGACCCCTTTTGGGGTGTCTGTGCTCCCATGCCCCTTTTTGGGGTTTCTGTGCCCCCAGATCCCTTTTGGGGTTTCTGTGCCCCCAGACCCCTCTCGGGGTGTCTGTGCTGGTTCCCTGGGCTGGGGAAGGGCTCTGGGGAATCCTGGCTGTGCTCCCTCTGTCCCTCCATCCTGGCTGGAGCTGTGCACAATCCTGAGGTGGGAAATGTCATAACTGGAGTCAGGCACTCGGCAAAACGCCTTTAGAAGCAGTTTGTGTGCTTTGTAAATACATATGGATGTGTGTCATGGTGGAGGTGGGAAAGTTTAAACATCTCCTCCCTTTGCTGTTCCCTGCAGTTTTTTCTTTAAAAAAATGGAAAAAAAATATTATAGCAGCCACTCCTTTTTGGCTCTGTTGAAAGAATGAAAGAAGCTGTGGTTTTTCCCTTCCTTCCCCCTTATCACACATGCTTCCTGGTGCCCTTATTTTAAACTTGTGCTGCAGGACAGTGGAAATTGGATTGAGAGGTGAGGAGTGAAACAGATCCTCTGAGCACAGTGGAAAAAAATGCTCTGGGTGGGCTTGGTGGCACGGCTGGTGCCATTGCTGGAGGCCTTTCTTGTGTGACTCTTGCATGATTCTGTGCCAGTTTTAGCTCTTCAGGCAGAAGTTTTCCATGCTGGAAATTATTCATGCTTCTGGTTATTAAAAAAAAAAAAAGGAAAATTCCACACAGCCCCCCAGAAAATGAGTGTGGGACTGAAACGCTTCAGCTGCTCCTGAAAACAGCAAGAGGGGAAAATATTTTTCCTAGGTCCAGTTCTGATGATCTTTTTTGATGTGCTGGAGGAAGAATGGGAAATTTGAGCTGCAGGTGAGCTCTGTGTCAAGAATCTGTCTGTCATTGTTATCCAGGGAAAACCCATCCAGCCTGCTTCATGCTCACAGCCTTGAGCAGTCCCAGCACAGCACGCTGGGCTCAGGGTGTTTGTTCCTTTAATATCGGTGTTCCCAGCGGCTCTGGCTGCACTCCCCGTGCTCCTGACAGGGGCTGGGCAGGGTTTGTGTTTTTGAAGAGCAGGGAAGAGGTTGGTGCACCCTCCTTGGCTGTTCCTTGGCTGGGATGTGGAAAATTCTGGGTCCAAGAGGGAGAGAGGAGCTTGCGGAGATGCTGCAGCCCCGTGGGAGTTTCTCCTGGTGTTATTCCCAGTGGGGCCACAGCTGAATCACTTGTCACCTTCCACGGTGGCTGAAGAGTTATTTCAGGAGCAGGGCCAAGGAAAACACGGTGAGAGCTGAGAGCAGAGCCAGGGGCAGAGTGTCCTCCCCTCCCCAGGCAGGCAGGGAGGACCCTGCAAGCACAGACTGAGCAGGAGTGAAGCCTGCAGGCTGAATCCACAGGGTCCTGGAGGCTGGAAAAGAGCCCCAAGATCAGAGGCCGACCTCTGCCCCATCCCCACCTTGTCCCCAGCCAGAGCTCTGAGTGCTCATTGTCATCTACAAAGATATTCAAAGATACAAATTCAAAGATGCAAATCTTGAGCAATTAGTGGGGAGAATAGGCTGCCCAAAAGATTTAATACTCATGTAGAACTTTGCGCTTCTTGTGATGTGTTGGCTCAAGGTAGATTCTCAAGAAACCTTGTTCTAAAACTGCTCATTGAGCACTGGATCCTCCAGGTGCCACCTCCAGGGATGGGGATCCAAACCTCCCTGGGCAGTTCCAGTGCCTGAGCACCCTTTCCATGGGGAAATTCCTGCTGTGCCCACCCTGAGCCTGCCCTGAGCACCCTTTCCATGGGGAAATTCCTGCTGTGCCCACCCTGAGCCTGCCCTGAGCACCCTTTCCATGGGGAAATTCCTTTGCCCTGGAGCCATCAGGGTAGCTGCATTCCCCAAGCTGGGATGAGCAGTGTCAGAAGCCACCCTGCTGGTCACAGTGATGCCAGGGGTTCCAGCCAGGAGCATTTGGGGCTTTTCCTGAGAACTGTGGCCTTGCAGAGCCCTTCTCTTTCCTGTCCTTGGTGCCCAAGCCTGGCCCTGTCCTGTGGAATTCCAGGTTCTGTCCTGTGGAATTCCAGGTTCTGTCCTGTGGAATTCCATGTTCTGTCGTGCAGAATTCCAGGTTCTGTCCTGCAGAATTCCAGGTTCTGGCTCTGTGCCGCACAATTCCAGGTTCTGGCTCTGTCCTGCACAATTCCAGGTTCTGTCCTGCACAATTCCAGGTTCTGTCCTGCGCAATTCCAGGTTCCCAGCTCGTGGCTGCAGCACCTTTCCAAGCACCACCACCACCCTGCCTTTCCCTTCCGAGGGTGGCAGGGCCTGCTCTGTCTGCCTGCCTGGCTGTTGGCAGTCCTTGTGCCACCCCAGTGTCCCACAGGAGGCTGTCACCTCTCCCCAGGGGCTGCTGGCCCCCGCTCACCCCTCAGCTGAGCCCAGCTGCTTCCCCCTGGGGCCAAGCCAGCACTTGAGGCAGATGCAGTGGTGGCTCCCATCCCTTGGGAAGTGCTCAGGCCGTGCCTTTTCCTGCTCTGGGGTCACCTGAAATCAGTGCTGAAATCAGGGTGAGATTCTGGAGCTGGGGATCAGCTCCAGCCTCTGCTCTCTCCTGTGCTCAGGAGGGGTTTTGCTCTGCAGATCCTCTGCCTCTCCTCCTTTTCTCAGTGAATATTTGCTGCCAGGTGGCAGTTTACATCAGGGCAGCTTTTTAGGAATGAAGGAAGCTAAAACTGTAATTCTGAGGTTTAAAACCTGGTGTAACTGTAGGATTTGTCGTAAATTTGTAGCTCCAAATGCTAAACTCAGTTCTGCATAAAGCCCTTGGCTGGAGGAATGATTTCCTTCCAACAGGACTGAGGCTCTTTCTCAACACTCACTATTCCAGATGTGAGCTGCTGGCAGCAGATGGATGCTGTTCCTGAGAAACAAAGGGCTGGGGCTTGCAGGGGTGCTGGGAATGTCAGCTGGCATGGGAATGGCTTCTGGGGTGGGCAGAGGGAGGGTCAGGGTCTGCTCCTGCCCGGGAGGTGCTGCCAGCCCTGAGGGCTGCCTCGAGGGATGCTCCCCATGGGAGGAGCCTGAGGAGTTCCTTGGAAGGATCCTCTTGAAACCACAGGCTGCCAGGAGTGCCACTGCTGCTCAGAGAGCAGATTCTGGCTGGTCACTTGTGGTTTCTTGTGGAAACCCCCAGAAGGAAGCATTTTTTCCCCCCTTTGTCATTCTGAGTTCAGCAGGCACGGCTGGCAGCCACTTCGGCTCTTCATGTGACTGAGAGCCACTGTTGCCTTGCTGCTCTCCTAAAGCACCCCAAACCCAACCCTTTCACACCTTTCCTGCTCTGGCCAGCCCCCTGTGCTGTCCCCACGGAGCCCCACTCCGTGTCCTCAGCATCTTCTGCCTTTTGGCTGCAGCCACATTCTCAGAATCCCGGAATTATTGAGGTTTGAATTCTCAGAATCCCAGATTTTTATTGAGGTTGGGAAAACATTTCTGATACCATCAAATCCAAGCTGTGCCTGATCCCCACCTTGTCCCCAGCCCAGAGCCCCGAGTGCCACCTCCAGGGATGGGGATCCAACCCTCCCTGGGCAGTTCCAGTGCCTGAGCACCCTTTCCATGGGGAAATTCCTGCTGTGCCCACCCTGAGCCTGCCCTGAGCACCCTTTCCATGGGGGAATTCCTGCTGTGCCCACCCTGAGCCTGCCCTGAGCACCCTTTCCATGGGGAAATTCCTGCTGTGCCCACCCTGAGCCTGCCCTGAGCACCCTTTCCATGGGGAAATTCCTGCTGTGCCCACCCTGAGCCTGCCCTGAGCACCCTTTCCATGGGGAAATTCCTGCTGATGTCCCACCTGAGCCTCTCTCAGGTTCCCTCTCCTCCTGTCCCTGTCCCTGGAGCACAGCCTGGCCCCCTGGCTGTCCCCTGGCATGTTTCAGGGTGCCCCTCTTTGGGACAGGTTGCCCCAAGGCTTTTCCCCTTGCACTCAGAGCCTTCAGCCCCTGAGGGTGATGATGCTCTGTGGCTGCTTCTCTGCTCAGAGATTTCATTTTGGGGCCAGGGCTGGAGATACAACATAGGGCTGGGCTAAACATGCTCCCTGCACAATTCAGGGACAGAGAAACTGGGAATTTGAACAACTCTGAAATTGGCTCTGGCTCTCGCTCCCATTCCTGTCTGTCTGTGCATCCAGTGTGTGTTTCCCAGTTCTCTTGTTTGTCCATATGTTCAACAGCTCCTTCAGGTTCTTTGCTGGAAGCTCTCAGCTTTGACCCACCTGGAGCTGTGTCATCTTGGAGAGAGTCCTGCAGCCCTGGGGCCAGCAGCTTTGTGTGCAACACCAAAAGATAAATAGTCTGTTGAAGTGGTGCCTGCTTCCATGAGAAAGCTGGCAGCAGGCAGTGGCCTGTGCCTGCCATCTCCACGTGGAGCAGAGCCTGGTGCTTCTGGAGGGGTTCCTCACCTGTTGTGTGCACACAGGCGCCAGGCAGAGGCAGGGAGAGGGGGAAGTCTGTGTCTGAGGGAGTCTGGGAGGCTCTGAATGATCCACCACGCTCAATGGGCTCTGAAGGCTGGAGCTGGCGCACAAAGAGGAATTGTTCTCATCAGCTTGTTCCAGGCACTTGGAGGCTTGAAAAATTAAAATGAGCCTCTTGCTTCCATTTCTGTGAGCTCAGAGCTTGCCTTCCTCTGTCTCCTTCCCTTCCTCCTCCACTTTTTTCTCCTCCTCCTCCTCCATTATTTAACTCAGGCTCTTGGCAGGAGTGCTCAGGGGTGAAGTGAGTGTTATCTTAATGCTCCTGGTGTGGAGAGCAGAGAGCAGCAGCACCGGGCTCCAGCAGGAGGGAATGCCAGCCTGGATCCTGGCTCTGCTCTGGGAATGCCAGCCTGGATCCTGGCTCTGCTCTGGGCATGCCAGCCTGGATCCTGGCTCTGCTCTGGGAATTCCAGCCTGGATCCTGGCTCATGCCAGCTCTGGGAATGCCAGCCTGGATCCTGGCTCTGCTCTGGGAATGCCAGCCTGGATCCTGGCTCTGCTCTGGGAATGCCAGCCTGGATCCTGGCTCTGCTCTGGGAATGCCAGCCTGGATCCTGGCTCTGCTCTGGGCAGCCTCTTTGATGGCAGAGCCCTGAGGCAGCTCAGCCAGGCTGTGGCTGCAGGAGCTGCAGGGTTTTGTGTGTCCAGGCATGGTAAACAGGGCTCTCTCAACAGTTCTTTCGTAACAGGAATCTTATTTCAACACTTTGGGGATTTTTATATTTCTTTTCCCCCCTCCAGGGTTTACGGAGTTCAGCGCAATTCTGAGCAGTTGCGTGTGCAGTGAGCTCGGTGGTTTCAGCCTCCCACAGAAATAAATCAGCAGGATCTCTGTCTGTCAGGCAGCTGGAGCAGGACAGGCAGGCCCTGCGTGACTGAGGGCAGGGAAGAGCCCACAGCTTCCCCCAGCCAGGTTCTGCTGCAGAGCACCAGCAACTGCTCTGTCCAGGCTGCATTCAGAGCCACGGGCTCAAACCCCCCTTGCACAAGTGTGGGAATAGTGAATTCCCATCCTGGAGCTCAGGAGAAAACACTTTCCATGAAATAAGGCCTTTTTCTGCTTGCAGAAGGAAGAGCCAGTGTTTTTCCAGCCGTGCATCAAAGGCCTTCCCCACTCTCCTCCTCTCTCCCTCCACAAAGAACGTGCACAGCCCAGTGCACTTCAGCCTAGTTAAAAGTTGGCTCCTTCGTGTTTCCTCTCTCCAAATGTCTCCCATTTATAGCGTTCCAGCCCTTGGCAGCAGCAGCCAGCGCATTCCCAGAGCCAGGGCAGCTCGGGGGCTCAGCCTGGCCTGGGCTGGCATCTCAGGGCTGGGCTCAGCTCCCTGGGCTCCCTGGGTGGTGCTGGGTGGGCATTCCCAGGCCAGCACGGAGCCAGGACAGGCTGCAGCGCTGGGCACGAGGGATCAGCTGCAGATCCCTGAGCTGAACCTGGCTGGAGCAGGGCTGGGAGCTCCATGGCTCATCCCAGGCTGGGAATAGGACTCTGCGGCTTATTCCAGGTTGGGAACAGGATTCCATGGCTCATCCCAGGCTGGGAACAGCACTCCGTGAATCCTGACTTATTCCAGGTTGGAAATTGGAGTCCATGGTTCTTGGTTTATTCCAGGCTGGAAATAGTATTCTATGGCTCTTGGCTTATTCCAGACTGGGAACAGGATTCCATGGCTTATTCCAGACTGGGAACAGCCCTCCATGGTTCCTGACTTTATTCCAGGATGGGAACAGGATTCCATGGCTTATTCCAGTTTGGGAACAGCTCTCCATGCCCCCTGATTTATTCCAGGTTGGGAATAGCACTCTATGGCTCTTCCTTTATTCCAGGTTGGGAATAAGACTCAGTGCCTTATTCCAGACTGGGAGCAGCTCTCCATGGCTCATCCCAGACTGGGAGCAGCTCTCCATGGCTTATTCCAGGTTGGGAACAGGATTCCATGGCTCATCCCAGGTTGGGAACAGCTCTCCATGGTTTATCCCAGATTGGTAATAGGACTCTGTGGCTTATTCCAGGTTGGGAACAGCACTCTGCGGTTCCTGACTTATTCCAAGTTGGGAATAGGAGCTCATGGCTTGTTCCAGGCAGGGAACAGCTCTCCATGGCTCATTCCAGGTTGGGAATAGGAGTCCATGGTTCTTGGTTTATTCCAGACTGAGAACAACATTCCATGGCTCTTGATTTATTCCAGGTTGGGAACAGCACTCCATGGTTCCTGACTTATTCCAGGCTGGGAATAGCACTCTATGGCTCTTGGCTTATCCCAGGCTGGGAACAGGATTCCATGGCTCATCCCAGGCTGGGAGCAGCTCTCCATGGCTTATTCCAGGTTGGGAATAGGACTCCATGCCCCCTGATTTATTCCAGGTTGGGAATAAGACTCAGTGCCTTATTCCAGACTGGGAGCAGCTCTCGATGGCTCATCCCAGACTGGGAGCAGCTCTCCATGGCTCATCCCAGGCTGGGAGCAGCTCTCCATGGCCCATCCCAGACTGGGAGCAGCTCTCCATGGCCCATCCCAGACTGGGAGCAGCTCTCCATGGCCCATCCCAGACTGGGAGCAGCTCTCCATGGCCCATCCCAGACTGGGAGCAGCTCTCCATGGCTCATCCCAGGCTGGGAGCAGCTCTCCATGGCTCCTGGTTTGTTCCAAGCCCCTCTCCCTCCCAGTGCAGCCCTGTTTGCTGTGAGTCCCTCTCCCCCTGTTCCCTCGGATGGGGCCTTGTTCCAGCTGCACCCAGGGCAAAGCCGGGCTGGCTCTGAGCCTGTGCTCTGCCCACTCATCCCCCCTGGAACAGCCCTCCCAGCCCTGGGGGAAGCACATCCCAGGGGAAGCATGGCAGGCTCTGGTCCTGAGTGAAAGGAGCCAAAAAGATGGGAGGGATAAGAGGGTGGGATAGAAGTTCCATCCTTGGGGGCTTATGCTGACAGTCCAGTGTGGATTTTGGATAATGGATAATGCAATGCTTGAAGTTTTCCCTGTTCCCTCTCTCCCTGAGGCAGGGGGAGCTGATGCCCTTGGACTCCCCAGCTGTCTGTTATTGGAAAAGCTTTGGAAATTCAGCTCCTCCCTCCTGCCAGGGCCCCTCTCCTGGCCCTGGGGAGCGCCTGCTGGGCCCTGGGGCTTTGCTGAGGTTTTGTGGCTCTGGGCTGAGTGAGACCCAGCACCTCCACGTGCTTTTAATCAATCTAACACAGGCACTGTGCTGGTGGAAGGACCTGCCATTTATATCATGTGGCAGCAGCCCTGGCTCCAAAATGAGCCAGTTTGATCTGATTGATGCTGCCTGGGCAGAGGCTGAGGATGGGGAGCAGTAAATCAGTGTGAAGGAGTGCTGTGTCTCAGAGTGGGGGATTTTTGGTGAAATGGCCAGGACCTGTTTCTGTTGTTAAATCTTCTGTTGTTAAATGCTCCCGGTGCAGCACAGACTGCTCTGAGCAGCACCCACACACCCTGGGCAGCCAAGAAGTGCCTCTGTGCACTTGGATGGGGAGTGGGAGACAGAAGGGAGAGCTGGGCTGGTCCTGCCCTTGCAGGGGGAGGTGATGAAGCTGAAGGGATGAGGTGTTTCCCTGCCACAGGCATCTTTTATGGAAAATCCTTTCCTTAGGATTTTTCCTCCTGAGAAGCTGAGAGGCCTCAGGAACAAAATGCAAACATTGATTATCTGCTGCTGTGGGATGCAACAGGTGCATCTGGGATTGGTCTCATGTGGATGTTTCTAATTAATGGCCAATCACAGCCCAGCTGGCTCAGACAGAGAGTCTGAGACAGAGCCTTTGTTATCATTCCTTCCTATTCTGTTCTTAGCTTAGCCAGCCTTCTGATGAAATCCTTTCTTCTATTATTATAGTTTTAATATTTATATATATAATAAAATAATAAATCAGCCTTCTGAAACATGGAGTCAGATCCTCGTCCCTTCCCTCATCCTCAGACCCTGTGAACACCGTCACATTTCCCCACATTCCTGGTTCCTCACTCCTTTCCCCTCCCATCAGGCTCTCCCAGGCTGCTGGAAATCGCTGCCCTTCTGCTTTTGGGAGGGATTTCTGGCACTTTGGGGTCCCCTGGCAAAGGGCTGTGAGCCTGCAGGGATCTCCTGGGGGGCCTGGGCTCAGGGGAACAATTTAACCTCTGCTTTTGCTCCATCCCAGAAGTGATGTGTGGTGGTGTTCGCAGGGGTCCCAGGATGAGGGGAGAGATGAGAATCTTGGCTCCACGTTTCAGAAGGCTGATTTATTATTTTGTGATATACATTATATTAAAAGAAAATTATATAGCAAAACTACACTAAAGAATAGAAGAAAGGATTTCATCAGAAGGAATAGAAAGGAATGATAATAAAATCTTGTGACTGGGCAGAGAGTCCGAGCCAGCTGGGCTGTGATTGGCCATTAATTAGAAACAACCACATGAGACCAATCCCAGATGCACCTGTTGCATCCCACAGCAGCAGATAACATTTGTTTGCATTTTGTGCCTGAGGCCTCTCAGCTGATTCCTCAGAAATCCTGAGGAAAGGATTTTCATGAAAAGATGTCTGCGACAAGTCCCCTCTCCCCATGATCCCCTGCAGCACTTTTAATTGCTCTAATTAGGACATCATCTCAGGGCTTTCCTCTTGATGAAGCTGCTCTCTGCCAGGCTGCTGGTGCAAAGCTGCTTTTCCGAGGCTCCCCATTCCCGGGGGGTTATCCTGGTTTGTTTTTCCTGTATTTCCCTGTTAATGGGGACAGGGAGTTCTCAGAGTCTGCCTCGCTCCAGACTCGCTGCCCAGACATTCCTGGCTAAGGAAAACAGCTCACTGATAAGATTAGTTGGTGGTGGAGATAAATGTGGATGAATGTGCCCGGGCTGGATCCCCCACTGGGGTTTCTGTGCCCCACTCCTGGGGCTGGGATCCCTCTCTCACTGCAAAGGGGTCAGTAAAAAATGGGATACAGCAGCTTCCCTGCCATAACAGACACCAGAATTCCTCAAACTGCATCCACTCCAGCCTTTTTCTTTCTCCTTCTCTGTCACAAATACTTAAAAATAATCTTGGAAGGGGGAGAAACAATAGATTAATTGTTGCTGGTTTCTTTTTTTTCCCCCTGAGCTGGCTGGGTGCATTGCTGAGAGCAGGACTTGGCCCCTGTGTTCTCTGCTGTGTTTGGTGTCTGGCTGCATCTCTGCTGCCCTGGCTGCCCCTGTCCCTGGGAGCCTGGCTGGCCCTTCTGGGGATGGGATGGGATCCATGGGATGGGATGGGATCCATGGGGTGGGATGGGATCCATGGGATGGGATCCATGGGATGGGGTCCATGGGATGGGATGGGATCCATGGGGTGGGATCCATGGGATGGGATGGGATGGAATCCAGGGGATGGGATGGGATGGGATGGGATGGGATCCATGGGATTGGATCCATGGGGTGGGATGGGATGGGATCCATGGGATGGGATGGGATCCAGGGGATGGGATGGGATCCATGGGATGGGATCCACGGGATGGGATCCAGGGGATGGGATGGGATGGGATGGGATCCATGGGATTGGATCCATGGGGTGGGATGGGATCCATGGGATGGGATCCATGGGATGGGATCCATGGGATGGGATCCAGGGGATGGGATGGGATCCATGGGATGGGATGGGATGGAATCCATGGGATTGGATCCATGGGGTGGGATGGGATGGGATCCATGGGATGGGATCCAGGGGATGGGATGGGATCCAGGGGATGGGATCTACGGGATGGGATCCAGGGGATGGGATGGGATCCATGGGATGTGAGCAGCCCTGTCTGGGGCTTGGAGGGGAACCTTTGCTGCAAAGAGGGTTTGTGTGAGATCCTGGCTGGCCTGGGGCTGCTGGAATGGGATGTCACCACGGTCCCTGGCTGCTGCCAGGTCTGGGGACGTTTTTTCCCTCACAGACCCCTCACAGTGCCACCAGGTTCTGAGCTCGCTCCGAGGGCTCTTTCTGCTTTTCCTCTTGTCTTTGGGAGTCTTGGGGGAGTTTTTAATGTCTTCTCAAAATGCAGGGGGAAACACCTCCTTCCACCTGTCCCCTCTGCACCAAACCTCAATGATTTATCCCAGGCTTTGGGAGAAATAAATTTTATCCCAGAGATCCAAGGGGAAACAAGTGTAACTGCTGCCTGTGCAGGGCTGCAGGTTGGACTTGCCAGGTGCTGAGGACACTACCTGGCAGGTTGTGTGCAGTGCTTCCAGAAATGGGAATTCTTTAGGCAGAGAGCTCCAGCAGACACAGCCAGCCCCGTTTCAGTACCTGGGCACCAGGAGCTGCAGAAATCCTGAGATCCATGTCCTGGGGAAACCAAAGGAGAGTTTGCATCTCCCTCCTCCTCCTCCTCCTCCCAAAGGAGGCAGTGTCGGAGTCTCTGGTGTGTCCTGCCTCTCTCCTGGGCAGTGGCTTTGTGTCCTGCCAGTGAATCCCTCATCTTCCTCACCTCTCTTGCATTTCCTTTCCTAGATGCAGATGCTGGACAAGTTTCCCATGGAAGGAGGCCAGAAGGACCCCAAGCAGAGGATCATCCCCTTTCTGCCAGGTAGGACAGGGGCTCCAGCAGGATCCAGGGTGGTTCTGGCACGGCAGGAGCTCCGTGGGACTGGGAGCACACACGTGTGGGAGCACACACACAGATTTTAGCTCTTTTCTGCTGTACCATCTGAGCAGCACTGAGTTCCTGGCCTGCAGTGTGTCCTTTAAAACCCCTGGATTTGTCAGCAGTGTGCCCAGTGGGTGTTAAACCCCCCAGGATTTCTCTGAACCTCCAGAACTGTTGAGTGGAAGCCCAAGGATTTCTCTGAACTGTCACAGACATCTTTTATGAAAAATCCTTTTGTTAGCATCTTTCCTCCTGAGAAGCTGAGAGGCCTCAGGAACAAAATGCAAACAATGGTTATCTGCTGCTGTGGAAATGCAACAGGTGCATCTGGGATTGGTCTCATGTTGGATGTTTGAAATTAATGGTCAATCACAGTCAGCTGGCTCAGACAGAGAGCCACAAACCTTTGTTATCATTCCTTCTTTTTCTATTCTCAGCCAGCCTTCTGATGAAATCCTTTCTTCTATTCTTTTAGTAGAGTTTTAATAGAATATATATAATAAAATAATAAATCAAGCCTTCTGAAACATGGAATCAGATCCTCATCTCTTCCCTCATCCTCACACCCCTGTGAACACGGTCACACTGAACCCCCAGAACTGTTGAGTGGAAGCCCAGAGATTTCTCTGAACCTCCAGAACTGTTGAGTGGAAGCTCAGAGATTTCTCTGAACCCCCAGAACTGTTGAGTGGAAGCCCCAGCAGCCCCAGAGGCGCAGGGGCTGAGTGTGGTGTGAGGCTCCCCAGAACTGCTCCCACGCTGCTTTCCCTGTCCTGTGCAGCTCCAGGGGACACCAGAGAGGAGGAAAGAACACTGGGATTCAGCCTTGGCTTCCTGCCCTGCTCAGAGCCCAGAGCTCTGTGCCATGTCCAGCACAGTGGTTTTGTGCCCAGAGAGCAGATGGGATAATCTGGGGCACTCTGTGGTGTGGGCATTGCTGGTGGCTGCTGCTGTGGGGGAAAAAAGAGCCTTAATGTGCCTTGGGAAAATAAGGAGCCTGTGGGGAGTCTCTGTGACCCCAGAGCTGTGTTCACCCCCACCCCCAGCAGCTAATGAGGATATTTAGGAATGTCACAGCACCATAATCACTTCCAGTGGCTGTCAGGGCTGTTCAGTGCAGCCCTTTGTGCTGTGCTCTGCCTCCTGGCTCTTCTAGAAACACAAAGACCTTTGTGGGCTTTGCTTTGCTCTGAGTGCTGTGGAAAAAAAAAGTAGAAAATAATTAAATTTCCATCTCTTTCTGAGCAAGAGAATCTGGTCTGGGTTTGTGATTCTGGCTTGTCCTGGCATTGTAACATCAGCAAAAGCAAAGCTCAGCACAAAAGCTCACCTGGGGTTAGAGCAGAAAAGCTCACCTGGGGTACAGCAGCAGAGCTCTTGCTGTACAAGTGCTCCTGCCAGCAGGGAGAGATGGAAGCCAAATTGGCCAAGGGCATCACTTGGAAAATTTGGATTTGTGCTCTGGCCGTGCTGCACTTGCAGAAAATTCCCACCAAAACTCTGCTATTTTTGGGAGGGAAGCCTGGTCAGAGCTCTGCTGCTCTCACTCACCAGTGTTTGTTTCTCCCTGGTGCTGGAATAGTTTCCCTTTGCTCGGAAACATGTCACTGGGATTTCCACTGTGGGAAAAAAGGGGGTGGAAATTGCTGGAAAAGAAAGGCTGGGCCAGCTCCAGAGCCTCGTGCTTGGGGGAAGGAGCTGGGGGTTGTGGTGCCTTTGCCCTGCAGGCTCCTGGTGGCTGTCCCTGGACAGCTCAGAGAGCCACAGCTGCCCCGGGACAGGGTGGGCAGGCTCTGCTTCTGGAGGAGGATTTCACCTGGCAGGGAAGAAAGGCTCTCTCAATATTTGCTGGCTGCCCTGGAGCCTGATTCCTTTCTGGACTCTTTTCTCAGTTTGGGATGACTGTGGTGGTGTTCACAGGGGTCCCAGGATGAGGGAAGAAACAAGAATCTTGACTCCATGTTTCAGAAGGCTGATTTTATTGTATATATTATTATTTATTATATATATTTTACATATATATTTAATATTTATTATATTTATTATATACATAATATATTTTATATATTATTATTTATTATATATTTTTATATATTATATATTATATATATAATATATAATATATTTATTATATATTATATTTTATTATATATTTTATTATATATTATATTAAAGCTATATATTATAAATAATATTATATATATACTATATTATATATTTATTATAGATTTTTATTATATTTATTATATTAAAACTGTACTAAAAGAATAGAAGAAAGGATTTCATCAGAAGGCTGGCAAAGAATAGAAAGGAATGATAATAAAATCTTGTGACTGACCAGAGTCCGAGCCAGCTGGGCTGTGATTGGCCATTAATTAGAAATAACCACATGAGACCAGTCTCAGATGCACCTGTTGCATTCCACAGCAGCAGGTAACCATTGCTTTTCTTTTCCTCTGGGGCTTCTCAGGAGGAAAAGTCCCAAGGAAAGGATTTTTCACCAAATATCATGGCTGCAGATGACAAACCGTTTTCTTTGTCCCTCTCAGCCCAGGGTGCTATCCAGGTGAGCCTGGGACTGGTTTTTCTGCACAAAGGTGGTTCTGTCTCCCTAGATTTGCTGGGCTTAGATTGTGTTCAGTTTCTGGGAATCCTGGAGTTTGTTCCCAGTCCCATTTGGAGCATCTGAGTTTCATTAGCAGGGGAGATTTGGCTGCTGTGGTTTCCTGCAAGCCCTCTGCTTGCTGGGAAGCCCTTGCAGAGCAGGACCAGCCCTGTGGCCACTGCAGCTCTCCAAAACTCTGCTTTTAGAAACAACCTCCCCAAACCCCCTTTGTCCTGCTCCCTTCTCAGCACTTCACAGCTGAATCTTCCTCCTGCAGCTCTGGCTCCCTCAGCAAACCCCAAAGTGTCCCAGGTTAGGCTCAGCACCACCACCTGGGGAGGTGCCACGGGGTTTGTGGGTCAGGCTGGGTTCCTGGAATGGGATGGAGCTCCAGGATTGCCCCACATCCCAACACCCAGCCCACAGGAACCCTGCTGCCTTTGCGTTGCCTCATTTTGTCAGGGCCTGCTTTGAGGATTTGACTTTTTATGGGAAATTTCTGGAGGCTCTGGCCTCTCTGAGCAGGTCTGTGATGCTATCAGGAGGGGATTTTAGTAAGTGCAAAACTCCTTCACCCCACTGAGCTCTTGTGGAGTCACTGAGCTGGGTCCTCCAAAGCAGAGCAGCTGCACTTGAGCTTTGGGCCAGGGTTTGAGCTTTGGGGTCAGGGTTTGAGCTTTGGGGCCAGGGTTTGAGCTTTGGGGTCAGGGTTTGAGCTTTGGGGCCAGGCTTGAGCTTTGAGCTTTGGGGTCAGGGTTTGAGCTCTGAGCTTTGGGTCAGGCTTGAGCTTTGGGGCCAGGGTTTGAGCTTTGAGCTTTGGGGCCAGGGTTTGAGCTTTGGGGCCACGCCTTGAGCTTTGAGCTTTGGGGTCAGGCCTTGAGTTCTGAGCTTTGGGGTCAGGCCTTGAGCTTTGAGCTTTGGGGCCAGTGCTTGAGCTTTGGGGTCAGGCTTGAGCTTTGGGTCAGGCTTGAGCTTTGGGGCCAGGGTTTGAGCTCTGAGCTTTGGGGCCAGGGCTTGTCCCTTTCTGGGTGTTGGCACCACCTTCATCCCACAGCGCAGAGCCTGGTGGTGTTTGGATTTTCCTGGCAGTGCTCCTGCTGTGTGCCTGAAAAGCTTCGAGGGGAATTTGAAGTGCTTTTTGAGCTCTCTTAGCTGGCCATGAGCCCCTGGCAGAGCTTTTCTGTGGTGCAGGAGCAGCTGTGGCAGCACCCAGCCCCTGGCTGGCACCAGCTGTGCCCTGGCAGGGCTCTGGGGCAGCTGCACAGGGACAGAGGGACAGAGGGACAGAGCCCTGCTGGTGCCCAGCTGGGACATCACACCAGGGTCCCACTCTGGCCCAGGGCAGATGGAGACCCCAGGAAAGAAAGAAAGGAGGAGCAGAGCAAACAAATGAGCTCAGCTGGGGAGGGCTGTGCCAGATCCTTCAGGAAACAGCTTTGCTGAGGAACGTGGAGCTTTCCAAGCTCCCTGCAGCCCCAGGGGCCTGGAGCAGCTCCTGGCCAGTTCTCCTGCCTGCCTGGAAACGTGAGCCCCGGCAAGGAGGGGTTGCCTGAGGCTGAGCTCACTCTGGCTGTAAAACTGCTTTTTAGGAAGATTTAGCAGTGAAGTTCTGAGAAGGGAGCGGGACAAAGGGGGTTTGGGGAGGTTGTTTTTAAAAGCAGAATCAGCCCTGCTTTCTGCTCCCTTCCCAGCCCCCAGCCTGCCTGAGCTTTGGGGTCAGGGTTGAGTTTGAGCTTTGGGGCCAGGGTTGAGTCTGAGCTTTGGGATCAGCTTTGAGCTCTGAGCTTTGGGGCCAGGGTTGAGCTCTGAGCTTTGGGGCCAGGGTTGAGTTTGAGCTTTGGGATCAGGTTTGAGCTCTGAGCTTTGGGGTCAGGGTTTGGGCTCTGAGCTTTGGGGCCAGGGTTGAGCTCTGAGCTTTGGGGCCAGGGTTGAGTCTGAGCTTTGGGGCCAGGGTTTGGGCTCTGAGCTTTGGGGCCAGGGTTGAGTCTGAGCTTTGGGGCCAGGGTTGAGTCTGAGCTTTGGGGCCAGGGTTGAGTCTGAGCTTTGGGGCCAGGGTTTGAGTTTTGAGCTTTGGGGCCAGGGTTTGAGCTCTGAGCTTTGGGGCCAGGGTTTGGGCTCTGAGCTTTGGGGCCAGGGTTGAGTCTGAGCTTTGGAGCCAGGGTTTGGGCTCTGAGCTTTGGGGCCAGGGTTTGGGCTCTGAGCTTTGGGGCCAGGGTTGTGTCTGAGCTTTGGGGCCAGCATAACTCCCAGCATAACTGTGAGGGTGCTTTAGATCCCCGCAAAACCTCTGTGAAGGCAATGGGAGAAAACGTGTCACTGTCGAGATGGTCACGACACAAAGCAGAGACCACAAGCAGTCTCAGATGGCAGCTCTTTATTATTGAACTTAGCTGACTTTATGCACTTTTTAATTGTTTATGCTTCTTCTACTTTGACTATTAGCTACAATATGTCAACATAACACTATTGGGGAAAAGTTACAATGACTTCAACTAACTTTTTAAAAATACTTTGTTTAGCTGCAAAGTTCTTTTTCTTCAATTCTTCGCTTCTTTCAGTTACAACTTTAAAAAGAGCTCTTTATCAGCTTCTTCTTGCTTCTCAGCTTCTTACTCCTTCAGCTAACAAGCCTGCTGTTAACCCTTTCTACAAACACTGATCCATTTTCCAGCTCTGGTGCCTGACTTGGCTCAGTCCCGTTGCACCTTCCTGTGAGCTGGAGGTGGGACAAGGCTCCTCCTGGTAATTTGGTGCTCTGATGAGATGGGATCCGTGCTGCAGCAGCTTGGGAGGGCAGCCTGGACCCCTGCACAGAGCAGGACTGCTGCAAACAGCATCTCCCACGCCGGGTCCCCCATCCCAGCGCTGGCTGGCTGCTCCAGGGGCTGGGATTCATTATGTGCACACTCAGGGCTGCAGCGAGCTTGGAACCCGCGCTGGGGAAGGTCTGGATGTGATTTGAAGGTGCAGAGGAGTGAATTCTTTCCGTGGGGAGGGGGCACAGGGGGTGGGGGGGATCCCTTCAGGCTGGAGCAGGAGCCTCAGCTGCTTTTCCACTCCTGGCAGCCCTGCCTGGCTCGCAGCTGGGCTGCCCTGGGGATGCTGGGGGTTCTCAGCCTGCGGCACGTCCAGCCCTTGGCTCCAACATTTTGCTGCTTAAGGTCCTCCTGCCTGGATTTTGGTGGTTTTGTTTGTTTGTTTGTTTATTTTGGGGTTTTTTTGGGGGGGGTTTCTTTAGGTTTTTTGGGGTTTTTTTGGTTTGGTTTTTTTTGGTTGGGTGGTTGGGGTTTTTTTGGTTGGTTGTGTTTTTTTTTTTTTTTTGGTTGGTTGGGTTTTTTAGTGGTTTTTTTTGTTGTTTTTTGGGCTTTTTTTAGTTTTTTTTGGTTTGGTTTGGTTTTTGGGTTTTTTTTTTTTTTTTGTTTGTGTATTTTTTGGAGAGGTTGTGGGGTTTTTTGGGGGGGTTTCTTTGGGGTTTTTTGGGTTTTTCTTGTTTGTTGGGGTTTTTTTTGTTTGTTTGTTTGTTTGGGGTTTGTTTGGTTGGTTTTTTGGGGGTTTTTTGGGTTTTTTTTGTTTTGGTTTGGTTTTTTGTTTTTTTTGTTTTATTTGTTTTTTTTTGTGGGTTTGTTTGTTTGGTTTGGTTTTGTTTGGTTTTTTTTGTTTGGTTTTTTTTTTTGTTTTGTTTTTTTTGTTTGGTTTGGTTTTTTTTCTTTTCCATCTCCTTGCTCCCAGTACAGCTCCAGCTCTGCCCGGAGAATTCCCCCAGGAGGGAACAATTTGCAGAGCCCTGTGTCCCTGCTTTTTGTTTATTTGGAGAGATGAACCCCTCCTGTGGCCTGCCTGCTCTCGTCACCCTGCTGGAGACCCAAATTCCTTCTCAGCCTTTTCCCCACGGTTCCTGTCACTGCTCAGTCCAGTGGGGACCTGGCTGCATTATTTTTCCAGCCTCCCCCCCTTTGGGAGCTGCTCCATCAATTTTTCCTCTGGGTCAATCAGATAAAGCAAATCAGCCTTGATTACCCACAGAGGAGTTTGGTTCTTCCACTCCAGGGGAACGGACCCTTTCTGGCACCAGAGGAATTTTCATGGCCAGACAGAATCCCTTCAGTGGAGCTTTTTATTTTCCTTTGTAGGGATTAACAGGTTGTTAAAGTGCAGAAAAAGCGGGCAGCACATCCTGGAGCATGGGTGCTTGCACAGCCATTGTGTGTTGGAGCCTTATCTCAGCTGTCTTTTTCCAAAATCAACTTGTTTGACACATTCCTGGGTGATAAATGTTCCGTGCTCTCTCGGCGTTGTTTGTTTCTGTGAAGGACAGTGCATTTCACAGGGGATTTTTGCAGGGTATTTTAGCACACTTCCTGCTGGAGGGAATTCCTGCTGCCAGCAGGGATGGAGCCTCGCTGCTCATTGCTCATGCATGACATTATCTATGTAAATAAGAAAATCTAATTATTTCTGACTCCTGGCATCGTGACAAGAGAGAGAAGCTGGGCAAATGGAGCCTGCAGCAGCTCTGGCCTTTGCAGCTGATGGAAAACCCCATCCCCAGCAGAGCTCCCCCCTTCACCTCTCTTGTCCTTGGTCTTCCTCATCCTGGGGCAGGAGCAGAAAAATGGGTTTGGAATCGTGGAGCCAGGGGATGGTTTGGGTCGGAAGGGACCTTAAGGGTCACCTCAGCCACCCCTGCCATGGGCAGGGCACCTCCACTGTCCCAGGTGCTCCCAGCCCTGTCCAGCCTGGCTGGGCACTGCCAGGAGCTGGCTGAGCATCCGTGCAGGTTCTGGAAGCAGCCAGAAAAGCACCAGGGAGACAGTTCTGGCAATGAGGAGGTGGGAGCCATCCCCTGGAGCTGCAGAATTGTTCAGGAGCTCTCTGCACCCCTCAGTCTCCTGTGCTCCCCTTGTGTGGGACCGTGTTCACAGGGGTTTTGGGGTTTGGGAAGAGATGAGGATCTGACTCCGTGTTTCAGAAGGCTTGATTTGTTATTTTATGATATATATTACATTAAAACTATACTAAAAGAATAGAAGAAAAGGTTTCATCAGAAGGCTGGCTAAGCTAAGAATAGAAAACAAAGAATGATAACAAAGGCTCTGTCTTGGACTCTCTGTCTGAGCCAGCTGGGCTGTGATTGGCCATTAATTAGAAACATCCACATGAGACCAATCCCAGATGCACCTGTTGCATTCCACAGCAGCAGATAACCATTGTTTGCATTTTGTTCCTGAGGCCTCTCAGCTTCTCAGGAGGAAAAAATCCGAAGGAAAGGATTTTTCATAAAAGATGTCTGCGACACTTGTGCTTTGTTGTCTTGGGCCATGGGAAGAGCCCCACTGGACAGAAATTCCCACTGGAATTTCTGCTGAAATTCCTGCCTAAATTCCCAGATTTAGGTTTGGGCCAAGGGAAAACCTGCCCAGGGAAATGCTGCAGGTTGCCCACCTCTCCCTTCCAGGAGGGAAGGGGTTTCCTGCTCTCTCCTGCCTGTCAGCTCAAGGGTTTCTATTGCTGGATTTGGCAGCACTGAAGGGGCTGCAATTATGTTAATTAGGCTTTTTGATTAAAGTCAGCTTTTTGTTAGAAAATAAACTTCCTTGTTGAAAAATACCAGATCTAGAGCAAATGGAGAGAGGAGCAGGATTTCCTGCTGGTTCACATGCTCCATGCCTGGGCTAATTTAAGCTCACTTGTGATGAATTTATTCCCCCCAAACTGTATTCTTTTTATTATTACTCACTAGCATATGTTTGTTAAACATTTCAATATTCCCACACCCAGAGCTTATTATTTCAGCCATTTATAACCTACCCACCCAGCAGTGATTTCACTTTGGCAGGCCTGGAACCAGAGCAGCCATTCCTCACCTCTGCCAGCAGAACTGGTGTGATCCATTCATCTTTTTAGCAATCATCATTCAGGCAGAATCCTCAGCAGCAAACACGCTGGGATTGCTGATGCAAAGGCAAAACTTGATCATTCTCTTGTCAGATGGAAAATAATTGCTCAGGGCAAGGAATGGAGCTCCAGCCTGGGTGCTGGTCCCAATCTTCCCAGAGAAATCCCCTGTTCCCAGGCTATTCACCCTCAAAATAGAAAAAGATTGAACAGAGGGGGGTTTTGTCACAAAGGCTGCCAGATCTGGCCCTTGTTGGCATGCTCTAGAGGGAATGCACTGCAGGGCAGAGCATTTCCCACCATCAGTGTCCCAGCCCTGCTGCCAAGGGCAGAAATGAGGAGCAACCCTGGCCTGAGCTGCCTGACCCCGTCCCTTCCCCTGCAGGGCAAGGATGGAGCTGCCTCTGAGTGGATCCAGCCCTGTTCCAAAGCATTAACTGAGCCTGGCAGGAGATTTGGCTCCTCCAGAAGGTTCTTTGCAAGCTGAAGTTGGCTCGGCTTTAGTTCATCTCTGCTTCAAAAATGCATTGGCAGCTTGTACGAGTCCCCCGTGATGCAGCTCCTGGCCAAGTCAGGGAGAGGCACAGGGGGTGACCCAGGCCTGCATTGCACACTGGGATAAATCACCCAGCCCTGCAGTTCACATTCTGATCAGTGACTCAGCCCTGGATTTCAAATTGCCAGAATCCTGTGACCATTTTCCTGTGCCCTGCTCTTAGGAGCATCCAGCCCTTGGCCTCAGTAATTCCAGGGAAAAGGGACAAAGGGGCAAAGCCATGGTGTGACTCCCCAGGGGCTTTTTCCCTGCTCTCATGTGGTTTGCAAGGGTGGAGTGAGGGGAGTTTTTGGCTTCTGGCTTGTCCTGTGGCGACCCCTTTGATAAATGAAGGGGTTTGTTGCTCTCCTTGGGTTCGGGGATGGGATTGGACACCCAAACAGGCACAAAAAAACTTTCCTGTGGTATTGGAGCTGCCAGGAGGAACTTGAGGGAGCTCCATTGCCACAAAGCTCAGTCTTGCAGGTGATGGTGTTGCAGAGCAGTTCCTGGAGCTTTGGGAAGTGCTCTGAAATGCTGCCAGCACAACCCTTTTGATCAGGGATCTGTTTCACTGTCTGCTAATGGCTTTTGTCTCCTTAAACCAGGGAAGCTGTTCACTGAGAGAGCAGCTTGAAGCATTTAGGACTCATTAGGCTTCAAACGAAAAGAGGCCTGTACCATAAACCAGAGGGGAGGAAACCGAGTGGCAAGAGGATCCCATTAATGGAGAACAAAAATAAACCCCAGACAGGAAGGAAAATTCTATAGGTCTGACTCAGAGCTGCAGACACTGTGGCTTCCAGGAGCTGCACAGGGAAAAAACCCTCTGGGCTTGGCTGCTGCCCACACTGGACCTGGGCACCCTGACAATGGGACAAGGGACGTCCTGCAGCCTTTGCCAGGGATTCTGTCCAGCCCAGACTTGCACAGCAGCAAACAGAGAGGTGTGCTTTGGTGGGAGGTGCTCCTCATCACTGCTGAGAGACCAGGAGGATGCAGTTTGCTGGGAGCTGTTTCCTCTTCCCCCTCCTGGCACGTCCTTGCCTGATTCTGGTGAGGTGTTTAATCCACATGAGGAAATGGGCTTTTCTTGGGTATGGTGTTCTTGGGAAGAAGAGGGGGTGCAGGGAAAAGGTCCTGGCAGAGTGATCCCCAAGAGTGCTGAGCTGACCTTGTGTCCCTTGTGTCCTCTGGTGTTTCAGGGAAGATTCTCTTCCGCCGGAGCCACATCCGTGACGTGGCGGTGAAACGGCTGATCCCCATCGATGAGTACTGCAAGGTAAGGGGGCTCCAGATCATGGGATCACACAGGAAATCACACAGAGAATCACAGGATCACACAGGAAATCACACAGAGAATCACAGGATCACATAGAGAATCACACAGCATCACAGAGAATCACAGGATCACATAGAGAATCACACAGGAAATCACACAGAGAATCACAGGATCACAAAGAGAATCACACAGGACCACACAGGACCACACAGGATCACACAGGATCACACAGGAAATCGCACAGAATTACAGGATCACATAGAGAATCACACAGGATCACACAGAATCACACAAGGAATCACACAAGGAATCACACACAGAATCATACAGAACCACACAGAATCACACACAGAAACATAGAATCACACAAGGAATCACACACAGAATCACAGGATCACACAGGATCTCACATAGAATCACAGAATCACACACAGAACCTCACAGAACACACAGAATCACACACAGGATCACACAGGATCACACACAGGATCACACAATCACTGGGTTGGAAGAGACCTTCAAGATCATCCAGTCCAACCCAGCCCCAACCCCTCAACTCAGCCCTGGCACCCAGTGCCACATCCAGGCTTTGTTAAACACACCCAGGGATGGGGACTCCACCACCTTCCTGGGCAGCCATTCCAGAACTTTATCACCCTTTCTGTGAAAATCTTTGTCCTGATATCCAACTTATATTTCCCTTGGTGCAGCTGGAGGCTGTGTGCTCTGGTTGTGTCAGTGCTGCTGGGGAAAGAGCCCAGCCCCAGGTGAGCACAGGCCCCTTTCAGGAGCTGTGCAGAGTCATAAGGTCACCTCTGAAGCTCTTTTTCTCCAGGCTAAACACCCCCAGCTCCCTATCCTTGGACACCCACCAAGGACAATCCCAGCTTGGCCCAGCTCCATCCTGATGGACTGACAGCATCTCAGGGTGTGCCAGTGCTGCTCTGATGCCTTCAGAGGCTGCCTGGAGCAGAGTTAAAGAATAAAGTTGGGATTTATTAAAAGCCCTTCACAGGACCCACCTTGGGCAGTGCCAGAGCCCGGCCGTGGCTCCACCCCAGATGGATCCTGGCCACGAGCTCTCACACTTTGATAAGTTTGGGTCCATTTCCCTGCTGGGTTCATTGTCCAGTCCCAGCTCCAGGTGATGCAGTCCCACCCTCCCAGGTTGCTCCCCTCCATTCCCTGTTGTTTGCACTTTTGGGGCTGGAGCTGCAGCGGTGTCCTTGGTTCTGGGGCTGGACAAGGATTGTTCTGTGGGGCTGAGCTGGGAGCAGAACTTGCTGACACTGGATGTGGAGTGCAGAGTTCTGTACCAGTGCAGTGCAGAGTCTGGACAATAGGAAAGCTCAAACTGAAGGCATTGAGAGCACAGGGAGTGTGGCTTAGCCCCTGCTATCAATCCCTCTTTGGATTAAAACTCACCCATGGTTTAGCTTTTCTCTCCTGATTCATGCAGGGGGCTTGGAGGCCTGGCCTTGCAGGGGCAGAGGTGCCCAGCCCCATTCCAGTTTGCTCCCTGCTGCTGGGCTTTGCCTCCCTCCTGGCCCTTCTCCAGCTGCAGAGCAGAGCCAGCTCTGGGAGGGCTGGGAAAGACCTGGCTGTGTCCATCACCACAGGCTTGCAGTGAGATGGCTCCATGCAGGACTTGGTTTGAAGCTCCTCAGAGCCTTTCCTTTCCCATCTTTTGGGAGAACGCCTCCTGTTTGATGTGGCAGGCAGCACTCGAGGCTGGAGGATGGTGGGGTGGCTCCAAACTGGGATGCAGGCTCCAGTTACTGGTTACAAAACCAGGGTAAGATGAGTTGTACCTCAGAAAATTATTGGAACAGAGAGAAGGCTGAGACAGTTTGCTCCATACCCTTGAAGGATATAAAACTGGGCTGAAGTGTAAGGGAAATTATGATTTTAGGGCAGATTTTTTTTGGCACGGGAAACAAAATTCTGAAGTCCACGACGAGCTATTTTCACACAAATCCAGTGTGTCACATCTCATCATGTCAAAAACATGCTTTGGTGCTTGCAGCAGCCATGGTAGGACTGGTACCTCCAAAATCCAGTCTGAATGTTGCTGGAAATTTATGCCAAGACTGTAAAACCCACGGGAGAAATGGGGAAATGGGGAAATCCCCATGGCATCCCCTAGGTGAGGGAGGGGTGGCAGTGCCTGTGTGTGCTGGGGGAAGCTGTAGGGTTTGGGGCTCAGCCAGGCCCCTGGCAGGGAGGAGTTACTGCCCCAGGGATGGAGATGGACTGGGGAATGCATCCTGACAGCTCTGCAGGTGAGAATCACCGCGGGCCAGGAGAGCAGGTGAGTGCTGGAGGTGTGGTACAAGGTGTGCTCTGAGCTGTCCTGGGGGAGCTGCTGGTGCTTGGCCACTGAACTGTGGCACTGCACAGACAGACACGGCCATAAATTCCATTCTGGGGGAGAAAACGTCCCTGAGTGATGAAATGCTGCAGCTGCCTCTTGCAGAGCAATGCCATTAGTGGCATAAAATATAATGAAGCCATTTGCTTTAACAAGAGGAAGGTAATGGCTGGTGTTCTGTGACCCACTTAGGGAGCTGTGCTTTAATGCATCACCCAGGAGTCCCCAGCTCTCCCTCCTGGCCTTGAGCTGCTGCTGCTTACCCGGAAAGCAGCTGGGCTGAGCTGGCTCTGGGGCTGCAGGGATGGAAAATGAGCAAGGGATTAGCAGGAGGAAGCTGTGAGAGGAAGTTTTTCTTTACTGCCATCTCCTCTGGGGGAAGTTGGTTGTTTTGGTTCTCTGGGAGAGCCCTGCAGAGAGGATGGGTGAGATGTGGGGTGGAAGCAGGGAAGAGGAGCAGGGGGGGAACCAGTGCTTTCACAGGGCTCTGTTCCAGCTCCTGCTGTACTGAAAAACGTGGCAATTTAAGGTAAAGTGCAGGAAAAGCAGCGAAGAAATCAGAGCAAACTGGTAAGAGCAATGAGTTGCTAAGTGAGACTTTCAGACAGCGATGGGATTGGCAAGGACAGGGAGCAGAGGCCTGAAATGTCTTCCCATTGCTCCAGTTTATTCTCTTTGGTCTTTCCCGTGCTGTGGGATCTGCCTTCCTCCTGTCCAAGGGATTTTGGAAAGTGTCAGAGGGGGGCTGATGGAGGAGTGGTGATGCTCTACCCCAAAGGGCCTGGCTGGCCCACTGAGAATGCTGCTGCCCTGAGAAAGGCAAGAAAATCCTTTCCCACTGCCTGCAGAATGGATTTAACCCAACAGGGATCCTCTGGCTTTGGTCCTTTCTCCTCAGGCCTGCAGGAAGGATGGGAAAGGGGACTTGGCTGTGGCTCCAGCACCAAAGCTGTGTCCTGCTTTGGCTGGCAGGGCCAGGGGTGGGACAGACAGACATCAGGCAGGGCCAGGGGTGGGACAGACAGACATCAGGCAGGGCCAGGGGTGGGACAGACAGACATCAGGCTGCTGTGCCTCTGTTCCAGTGGCCAGCAGGAGACCAGGGTGGCCTGCTTGGCTCAGCAGAGCCAGCTCTAGGTGGGCTTCCTTCCAAACGTGCTGGGAAAGGAGCTGTGGGCCTTGTGTCTCCTCCTTCCAGCCCAGGGTGTTCTCTGGGATCATCCCCTCCTTCCAGAGGGCACAGAGCCTTCTCCAGGCCACAAAATCCCAGGGATTTTGGCAAGGGGAAATCACTTAGATCATGGGATGCTGGACTGGGGAGCGGTACCGCATGGGAACGGCATCCACGCAAAACCTGATATTTGAATAGCCCTTCCCAGGAGCCATGGAGGGAGGGGTTTTCTCTCTGCTGTGTCTCACATGATGCTGTTCAGTCTGGCCCATGGTTAGTGGTCTGACAGGCTGCTGTGCTGGCCCTGAGGCACTGCTGCTCAGTGGCTGGAAGGCTTTGGGGCCAGCCCTTGGGGCAGTGAGGAGCCACATCTGATCTCTGTGGTCGCCCCGAGGCTCTGCTGCTGTGGTTTTGTCTCCAGGAGAGAAATGAGGGGAGGTTTGTTTTGCCCACGCTGCTGTCACGGGACTGCTGGCACAGCAAGCAGAGGGGAGGGGGAATTGTACAGAAATCTGGTTATAAATCTGCTCCAGCTCAGCTCCCTGATCTTAAATACTCCATTTTTCCAGTGCCCTCCCAGCCAGGCAGTCTCACCCTGCAGGTCCCTCTGTTGAAGCTTTTTTACAATAGATTCCTTGAAGGGAAAGAAGCAGAGGGGATTTTACATCTCCTGCAGCACAGCAGCCTCCCAGCCCTGCTGTCTGTGCTCTTGCCTCCCTTGCTTCCCTCCCTGCCCCTTCCCAAGCTGCCATTGCCCAAAGGAGCATTTTTGGGCTGTGCTGGGGTGGCACTGAGAGCCTGCCACGTGTAAAGTGCCCAGCCTTTCCCAGGGATGGGAAATGGAACTGGGAGGCTGCACGGGCACCCTGGGGCTCCCAGCCTCTGGCACAACATCTGCCCCAAAGGCTGGAGCTGGCTGAGCAGGGCCTGGGCAGTCTCTGCTTATCCTCCCCCTTTAGTCTGACTGCAGCAGGGTGGGGGCTTCTGGCTCTGCCGTGGGAGCCCCTTGGGTGCCTCCTGTGCCAGGGTCCTGGCTGGGCTGGTGGCACAGTGTGGGTGCTGCCAGCAGCAGTGTGTGTGTGTGTGTGTTTGCTCCTCAGGCCCTGATCCAGCTGCCCCCCTACATCTCCCAGTGTGAGGAGGTGCTGCAGTTCTTCGAGACACGGCCCGACGACCTGAGCCCCCCCAAAGAGTGAGTGGGTGGGTGTGCACTGCTGGGGGGGACGGACTGGGAGGGGGGACACAAACTGGGAGGGTGGGGATGCAGACTGGGAGGGGGGACACAAACTGGGAGGGTGGGGATGCAAACTGGGTGGGGAGAGACAAACTGGGAGGGTGGGGATGCAAACTGGGATGTGATGGGACACAAACTGGGATGGTGGGGATGCAAACTGGGAGGGGGGACACAAACTGGGAGGGTGGGGAGAGACAAACTGGGGTAGTGAGAGACAAACTGGGATGGTGCAGACACAAACTGGGATGGTGGAGACAAACTGGGATGTGATGGGACACAAACTGGGATGGTGGTAAGACGTGAACTAGGATGGTGGTGAGAGACAAACTGGGATGTGATGAGACACAGACTGGGATGGTGAGACACAGACTGGGATGTAATGAGACACAAACTGGGATGTGATGAGACACAAACTGGGATGTAATGAGACGCAGACTGGGATGTAATGAGACACAAACTGGGATGTGGTGAGACACAGACTGGGATGGTGAGACACAGACTGGGATGGTGAGACACAGACTGGGATGTGATGAGACACAAACTGGGATGTAATGAGACACAAACTGGGATGGTGAGACACAAACTGGGATGTGATGAGACGCAGACTGGGATGTAATGAGACACAAACTGGGATGTAATGAGACACAAACTGGGATGGTGAGACACAAACTGGGATGTAATGAGATGCAGACTGGGATGTAATGAGACACAAACTGGGATATGATGAGACACAAACTGGGATGTAATGAGACACAAACTGGGATATGATGAGACACAAACTGGGATATGATGAGACACAAACTGGGATGTGATGAGACACAAACTGGGATGTGGTGAGACACAAAGTGCCTTGGGCTTGCTGATCCCCAGCACTCTGGTGTTCATGAGCAATTCCCTGGCGAGTCACAGGTCTGGGATTTGGAGACTTTGGTGCAGAGGCTCTGCAGCTCAGTGTGGACACTTTTCTCCAGTGGGGAAGTGGAAACACTTCTCTGGGACCCCATGAAGTGTTGGTCTCTTCCTGAGCCTCTTTCTCCTTGCAAATAGCACTCTCAGGAACATGATCAGCCTCATTTCACTCACTTGCACCAACCTCTGCCTCATTGAAGGGCATTTTCCCTCCCCATATCCACGAGCCCCATCCATAACAACACTCCAAGCCTCTCCATGCAAACCCAGGGAGGTTTGCAGGGAACCTTACACAACCCAGTGTGGTTCTGAGTCTTGTGACTGTGAGCTGCTCTGGCCAGGAGCCACCCATCCCCTGCTGGTCACGAGCAGCAGGAATCTGAGCAGCCTCCTCCGTGTGCTGCCCTGCTGCTCTCCCTTCCCCTGCTGCCTGTGACAGGGCTCCTGAGCCCTGCAGGAGCCTCATTGACTGGGAGGGGAGAGGCAATAAATTGATTTGACAGCACTGTCTATTGGCAGGGTGTGGAGGTAGATAAAGGTAGATAAATTTTGTTTTTCTCCCCTGAGCAGCAGCTGAGCCTGTCATGTCTCCAGCTCAGTATGGTGCTTGTGTGTTCTACATCTTCTCCCTGGGTTTTTGATTATTTTCATTCCCTCTTAATTCCCCCTTCCCCCATCCCTGCTTTCCTCCTTTGGCTCCCGTTTCTCTTGGCTTGGCCTGTCATCATTTCTCCTGCAGCTCGTGGTCACTGATGAGATTGGTCTGAGAGCCCCAGAGCCCATTAACTAATTGCTTGCTGTCTCTGATGCTGTCATCTGTCCTGCTCAGCTATTGCTCACCACTTAACCTGCTGCTCCAGGGGTCATCATCCCTCAGAGAGGGTCATCCCTCAGGGAAGGTCATTCCTTAGGGAAGGTCATCTCTCAGGGAGGGTCATCCCTCAGGGAAGGTCATCCCTTAGGGAAGGTCATCCCTTAGGGAGAGTCATCCTCAGGGAAGGCTCAGCTCAAGGACAAGCAAGGGACACCATGACAAGATGAGCTTGCTAAGGCATCAGAGGGGGGGTATTATATGGTAGGGCTGTTTTGGGATGTCTGTGCAGGGATCTTTGAGCCCTGCATGAGGAGGAGGAGCTGCTCTGCAGTAGGAGTCAGGTCTTGGACCCACCTGCAGTGAGGAACCTTCAGCCACGGGGGATGGAAGGGCAGCTTCAGCCTTGTACCCTCCCTCCGCACCTTTATTTTGTTTTTTAGGCTGAGCCAGAAAAGAGGCAGGGTGGGCACTGTGGCCAGAGCATTCAGGTGTGGGGGGAGACCTTAGGGGCAGCCCTGTGAGCTGCTGTGCTTGCAGCTGGAGCTCCCAGCCCTCTGTCCTTGCAGCCCTCAGTGCCAGTCCCCTGTCACCTCCCTGCTTTGGGTCTGAGACACAAGGCACTGCCTGGAGCCCAATCCCAAACATGTTTTTGTGGTGGGACAATCCACAGGGGCCTGGGTGCAGAATTCTGTGAGTTTGTGAGTTTTGATCGCTGCAGGGCGAGCAGGTAATGCTGAATCCAGTGGTGGTCGTGCTGCTTCCCTTTCTCCCCCTCTCCATGGGGAATGTGCTGCTTCCCTTTCTCCCCCTCTCCAGGAGGAGATCCAAGCTTGCAGCCCACAGAGGGACCCAGTGGGTACCCCTTGTCCCTTTGCCTCCATCAGCCAAACCCTGCAGCATCTCAAGGACATCCCCGTTGCGTCCCCCATCCCATTCTGAATGCCAGAGGGGTATTTATTAGCTACAATTCAAAATGCTAATTAATCCAAGTCCTTGACTCTGTCCTCTGGAGGGACTGGGAGCCCATTCCCAAGGCCTGGAGTGCTGCCAGCTCAGCACTAAGGAGATGGGAGCTGTGATAGACGGCTGGGCTGGATCAGACGTGACGGCGTGTCTGGGCTGGGCCGGATGTCATCCCTCATCCAGCACAGAAACATTCTGCTCTGGGAATCTGAAAGGGAGCCAGAGAGGAGAGGAAAAAAAAAGGAAAAACTAAAAGATTTTTATGCTGGGTGGCTGAAAGGTGGGAATGAGGGAGGGGAAAAGGACTGGTCAGCCACTCTCATGGAGCCCTCCTGCTCCCTGTCCCTTCCCTGGGCATCCCTGGCTGACCCCTCTGCTCACCCCTGCCCACAAGGGTGGCAGCTGGTGCCAGGGAAGGGGACGTGCTTGTGAGTGCTCTTGGATCCCCCTGTGCTTGTTCTGTCTGGGGGCAGGTGAGGCTTCACCCACCTCACTGCACCCCAGGATGTCAAACCCTGCCAGGGCCACAGCTGGCTGCAGCCCTTGGAGCTCTGCTGAACTGCAGCCCTTGGAATTCTGCTGGAACTGCAGCCCTTGGAATTCTGGTTTAACTGCAGTTTGTGGAACCCTGATTCAACTGCAGGTCATGGAATTCTGGTTTAACTGCAGTTTGTGGAACCCTGATTCAACTGCAGGTCATGGAATTCTGCTTTAACTGCAGTTTGTGGAATTCTGATTCAACTGCAGGTCATGGAATTCTGCTTTAACTGCAGTTTGTGGAACCCCGATTCAACTGCAGGTCATGGAATTCTGCTTTAACTGCTGTTTGTGGAATTCTGATTTAATTGCAGCTCTTGGAGCTCTGGTTTAACTGCAAGTCATGGAATTCTGATTTAACTGCAGTTCTTGGAGCTCTGGTTTAATTGCAGTTTGTGGAGTTCTGGCTTAACTGAAGTTCACGGAGTTTTGATTTAATTGCAGTTTGTGGAGCTTTGGTTTAACTGCAATTCATGGAATCCCGGTTTAACTGCAGTCCTTGGAATTCTGGTTTTAACTGCAGTTTGTGGAATTCTGATTGAACTGAAGTTCATGGAGCTCTGCTTTAACTGCAAGTCATGGAATTCTGGTTTAACTGCAGTTCGTGGAATTCTGGTTTAACTGCAGTTCATGGAGCTCTGCTTTAACTGCAAAGGGTGAATTCAGTCCTTGGTTCTGGCAGTGTTTGGGAATGGAAAGAGGAGGTTGGACAGCCCCAGCATTTCTCTCCAAGCCCCTGTGGTGTTGTTTTCCCCAGAGCTGGAGCTCTCCCTGGGCTGAGCCAGGGCTCTCCTGCTTTTCCTGCTCCCTTCAGCAGCCCTGTGCTGAACATCACGAGCAGCCCTCGGCCCTTCCCAACCTCCCCCTGCGCTCCAAGGGAGAGGAAAAGGCTCAAAACTCTGACTTCATTCCTCCTCCTTCCACCACTGCTCCCAGCTGGGCAGGATGTCACAGCCAGGAGGGGAGGTGAGACAGGGATCTCAGCATTTGGTGGGTGGAAGAGGGAGGTGAAGCCCTCTCTCCATCCCCTCTTTTCCCCAGATTTCCCTGTGTCCTGGAGAGATCACATCAAACAGGAGAGCAGAGGGACGTGCAGGGTTTCTACTGGCAGTGACAATTGGTGGCTTTGGTGATGTGGATCCCTGACTGGAATTACCCCACTGCTCCCAGCTCACAGGGCTGCCCAGTGTGGGGCAGAATGAGGTGGAATCCAGAGGAATTTGTGAAGAGCAGTGAGGGAAGGAGGAGAAGAGAAATGCTTATGGAAAAAGAAACCTCTGGAAAGTCAGCAGTCTGGGGGATGTGGGATTTTTCTCCTCAGCGTTGGATGGAAGCCCTGCAGCTTCAAAGAGCAGAAGTCATCAAATTCCTGCTCCCCACGTCTCTCAGCAGGTCTGAGCAGCGCAGGATGCTGAGGTGGGAGGTTGCTGTGTGCAGCCCTCAGCTCCCCCCAGCCCTTTGCTGCTTTTAACCACAGCAGAGGGGCTGGAATGAGGCTGGGGAGCTCTGAGGGGCTGGGCACGGAGCCACTGCTGAGTCAAGGCATTCACTGCTCCCTCCTCCAGCTCAGTTTCAGCTCTGGGACATCAGGGAGCCCAGGTTAACTCTGTAGAGAAGCAAGGCCCTAATAGTCATTAATAAATTATTAATATTAATGACCAGTTACTAATATTACCAAGCAGTTATTTATTCACTGCCCATAGTTACATGTGGTTAACTCTGTAGAGAAGCAAGGCCCTAATAGTTATTAATAAATTATTAATATTGACTAACTAGTTATTGATATTACCAAGCAGTTATTTATTCACTGCCCATAGTTACAGTGGTTAACTCTGTAGAGAAGCAAGGCCCTAATAGTTATTAATAAATTATTAATATTAATGACTAGTTACTAATATTACCTAGTAGTTATTTATTCACTGCCCACAGTTACAAGTGGTTAACTCTGTAGAGAAGCAAGGCCCTAATAGTCATTAATAAATCATTAATAATAATGACTAACTAGTTATTAGTATTACCAAGCAGTTATTTATTCACTGCCCATAGTTACAAGTGGTTAACTCTGTAGAGAAGCAAGGCCCTAATAGTTATTAATAAATTATTAATATTAATGACTAGTTATTAGTATTACCAAGCAGTTATTTATTCACTGCCCACGGTTACAGGTGGGGTGTGGTGGAGAAGGGGCTGTCGTGGTGCTGTTCCCACCCTGGCCATGAGAAACCTCTTCAATTAAAAGCATTTTTCTCTGGGAATTTCGGGGAGCTGAGCAGCCCATCATGTATAAAACACTTACAAAAGTTGTTGCTTTGAACTTTGTCCCTGCTCTAGGATGCAGGGGCTGCAGGAAGTCACTCCAGGAGCTTTTGCTGGTGGACCAGACACCCATGAGTTGATGGATGTTGCTTTGGATAAGGATTCTTGCTGCCTTGTGGCTCTGGGGTCGTGTCCTGCTCTGCAGACAGATCCCAGCTTGTACACAGAGTTGTTTGTTCTGCATTTCTGCTGATCCCCACGGGCACATTCACCAGGAGCTCAGGCTGGATCCCAGCTCCAGAGCAGCCTCCTCCTGCTCTTTGTGCTGAGCGCTGGCTGTCCTGGCTGACAGCAGACAGAAATACCAATTCCTGCAGAGCCCTGCCGTGTGCCAGCTCCCTGGACAGGCTCTGCCTTTTCTGAGCCACCAGGGCAGGTTCTGAGCCCCAGGGCTCAGCCTGGCCAGCTCTGCAGTGGCCCTGGGCTGTGGGGACAGGGGCTCCTTTCAGTGCTGCTGGAGCATTTGCTAAACATCACTTCTCCCAGACAAGGGCTCTCTTGTACCCTGTTCCTTGCCTCCATAAATCTTGCAAACATCTCCAAGCTGGCTGAATGCTTAGGAGATGAAGCCCCTCCTGACAGCTATTTTGGTGGCATTACTGTGGTACAGCAGGATTTTTTTTTTACAAGAGAAGTTTTTTTGGTGTTTTTTGTTTTTTGTTTTTTTTAATATGAAGGAGATGTTTTCTTGGAATGCTGACCTCAGATCCGTCCTGTTTGATGTGGCTCCTGTGTGGGTTTGCAGCAGCTGCAGTTGTTTTCCTTCTGCTGTGTTTCCAGTCCTTCACCTATTCCCCCAGCAGGGCCAGTGCTGAGGTCCCCAGAGCCACATCTGGGGGCACTTTTCTCCTGTGAGTCCCACTGCAAGGTGGGTTTTTCTGGGTGACAACCTCAGGACCACTTCCCTGCAGCTCTGGGACCTGCCTGGCCCAGCAGCCACCAAATGTACCTTAGGAAAAACTTTATAAACTCAAGCCAGCTTGTAACTATTCTTTAGACCTGGCTTTATAATTAATGGCTTTTAATTAACATTTCTTGCCTGAATTATGACCCTGTAAGTCCATGAAGAGTTTCAGTGTCCCCAGCATCCTGCAGTGAGTAGTTTAACAGTTGTCTTACAGGTTGTTGAAAAGCAGCCTCTTTGTATTTGTTTTTAATTTATTTTTAAAGTCTGCTCACTTTGCTCAACCTCTGTGCTCCCCATCTCACTCCTTCCCACCCCTGGATCCTCAGGGATGCTGCCTAGAGAAGATGCTTGAGAAACCTGACTCTCTTTTCCTAAAAAAAAACGTGGCATTGAATGTGCAAAGAGTCCTTCATGTGTCAGAGTTTCCTTTCAGGGGATTGTGAGGTTCTGAAGGACACTGAGCTGAGCCCACTGTGGCTGTGGTGTTGGCTCAGAGCTTTAAGTGAGGCTCCAGTCACACAGCAACCCTTGCCTTCAGCACTCTGGGAAGCAGCTGGAGAAGCATTCCTGGCTGTTTCCACCTCTGTGGGGCTGCTTGGTGTCCCCCTGTCCCAGCTGGGCATTGGTGCATTGTAACTGTGCCATGGCTGCTGGGGGCTGGAGCTAAATGGGATTTACAGTGGAAGGCAGAGGGGTTTTTCCTCCCCTTCTGCTGGAGCCATGAGTTTCCAGGGAGTTGTGCTCATGAGCTCTGCTCTGCCCTTCTCTGCTCCACAGGGATCAGTGCAGGAGGAGGAGATGCTGCCAGGAGTTTATTGCTGTTTCCTGTCTTGTCTGAGCTCCTGTCCCCTCTGAGGTGCTTGGGCCAGGGCTGCTGCTCCTCAGACCTGCAGCTCTTTGTGTTCCTGCCAGGAACATCCCAGCAGCAAAGTGGAATTGCAGCTCCTTCCTTGCCCCCTGACTCAGAGGGAGCAGCCAGGGAAGGGAAGCAGGGGATAGGTTACAGTGATGGGTTTAGCAGAAGGCAGGGCAGGAACTCCAGTTATTCCCATCACCACCTGCTGCTCTCCAGCCTGTTCATCTGGCCTGGCTTTGCCTCCCTTCCCTGTGGCACCTCTGAACTGGGGCAGTTTTAACGGGACTTATTAATTAACTCTGATTTAGCTCTGCAATGAGAAATCTTTGGGATGCTCTGTCCCGGATTCCCCTGGTGGTCCCTGCTCCTGGGATGTGGTGTTCAGGTCTCTGCACACTCTGTGGTCTCTGAGCTCAACAGGCTTCAGTTTCTGTAGCAATGTCCTGTTTGTTTCCACTCCACCTTGGCTGCATTTTATTTCATTTTATTGACACTTCCATGGGTGAGTGCCCAAGGGGGTACCAGGTGCCTCGGTGGAAGTTGCAAGGCCAGTCCTGCAGCCAAGCTCAGCCTGGGAAGGACAAAACCTTAAATTCTGAAATGAAAGGAGGGGGCAGGGGCTGTTTGCAGGTGGTGATGCCCATGGAGACAGTGGCTGGTTGAGGAGGGTCAGTGACCCCACCAGGGCCAGCACTGTGTGCACTCCTGGGTGGGTTTGTCACTCAGCCAACACCCAACTGTCCCCTCACTCTGCTGACACTCTTCTTCTCTTTTTCAGGGAGCCCATTGGAAAGAAGAGGTCTGGTAAGGACTCCTCTCCTCTCTGCTGGTTACACCAACTCCTGCTCCCACCCACAGGCCAGCTCTCCTGCTGTGGGGCAAGGTCCCACCCCATGGCCCCCAGCCCATATCCCTGAGGCTCTGTGGGGCTCCCCAAGGTGGGTCAGATGCCCACAGCTCCCAGCACTGCCCTGGAGGTGCTGTGAGCAGTGCTGAACCCCCCAGCCCATCCCCTCCCTGCCTCATGCCTTGTCTCCCCTCCTTTTGTTCCTCATCAGGGATTATCCAGAGAACGGCCTCTTTCCTGCACAGAGGTACTAACAGCTGCTCCTGCCCTGCTCTGCTCTGCCTTTCTTGGGGGACACCTGCTCAGCTGGGGGGGCAGGAAGCTGGTCACCCTTGCCAGAGGCTGTCACATCCCCTGAGCCTTTCTGTGGTGGCTGGTGGACACAGGGGCTGGGGCTTGGCTCTTGGTGCAGCTCCACGGGCAGGGGACGTGCCCCACGTCCTGCTGAGGGTCTGCAGGGCTGGGGATGAAATATTTCAGGAGTTCAGGGGAATGTCTGAGGTGCCAGGGGGGCAGTGTGGGGCTGGAAGTGGGGTTGAATGTTCTCCTTCACCATGGCACCAGCTGGAGCCTTGGGAAGGTGGTGGGGTCTGGGATGCTCTGCCCTTGCTCCTCAGGAGAGGGGGACATCTCTGAAACACCCCCTTGTTGGTGTGGTTTAGGGTCATTTGAGCTTCCCAAAAAGAGCAGGAGTGGAAGAGCTTTTGATCCGTTAAGGAGGGAAAATCCACCCCCTTAAGGAGGCATCTTTCAGCTCCTGGAGCTGCAGAAGGTATAAAAATGATGTGAGGTTCTTTGGGAAGGAAGGTCTGAGCTTTGGCTGCATGGAGATCCTGCTGAAATCAGTGGTGGGAAGGATTTTGGGCAGAGAGCTGGCGCTGCCATCGCCTGTGTGAGCAAACCCCCTTGTGGGTGAGTGGGTTCCTCTTGCAGGAGGCAGGAGAGGCACAGGAGGGACTCAAAGACTCCATTTCCTTTTCCAGTGGAGCTGCAGCTCATCCCTCCTCCAGGAGCTGATGTCTGCAGTCAGGCTGGTGGTGGGATGTGGTGGTGCTCACAGGGGTCCCAGGATGAGGGAGGAGATGAGAATCTTGACTCCACGTTTCAGAAGGCTGATTTATTACTTTATGATATATATTCTATTAAAAGAAAATGATATAGTAAAACTATATTAAAAGAATAGAAGAAAAGATTTCATCAGAAGGCTAGCAAGGAATAGAAAGGAATGATAATAAAATCTTGTGACGGAGCAGAGAGTCTGAGCCAGCTGGGCTGTGATTGGCCATTAATTAGAAACAACCACATGAGACCAATCCCAGATGCACCTGTTGCATTCCACAGCAGCAGATAACCATTGTTTGCATTTTGTTCCTGAGGCCTCTCAGCTTCTCAGGAGAAAAATCCTAGCAAAAGGATTTTTCATAAAATATATCTGTGACAGTAGATGCAGCTGGGAAGCTCTGGTGTTGTTGGTGGCTCCTGGGTTTGATCTGCTCTCATGGGCTGAGTGCTCTCCTGTGGGGCTCACGGGGCTTGAACCTGTTCAAACCTTTGACAGCATTTTCTGTTCAATCTCTGACTGCTCTCTGTCCAAGCAGGACATTGGGATGGGCATTTTAAACCCTCATGAGCCATTTGCCAGCACAGCCTGGCTGTGTTCTGAAATGCTGAGGACAAGAGAGGGGAGGCCTCTCTAGGGTTGAGAAGAGGAAGAAAATTTCTGCTGCATAACTCAGTTCAATGAGGGCAAAATTCAATTTAAGGACGCTGCCTGTTAGAGAAGCAGGAGTTCTGCACTGAGGAGGAAGAGTTTGGATAACATCCAAGCTCTGGCAGGGGAGGCTGTGCTGTTCTGCCCCTGGCAGCAGCCACCAGGGAAAGGTGTTTGCTCTCAGTAACCTTACACAGGGTTGATACCTCGTGCCAGACATGTTCAGAGATTCATCTCACTGCCTTGCATTTCCTGGCAGCAGAAACAGGATTTGGTTCAGCTGCTGTTACCCCGACTCCTTCTACACCTTGAGGAAATCCCTGGTGGCTCATTGGGTCCCCAGGCCAGACCTGCTTTGAGGTAACAAATGTGCAGCAAGGCACAAAAATACTCCTTCAATCCAGGATGTCCCTGAGGAGGGGTCATCCAACAGCTGCTAACAAACAACAATCACGAGGATTGTCCAAAAAGCAATTTCCCAATTGCCCCAGAGGGGGTGGACTGCTCTTGAGTAGTGCTGGAAGGAGCTCTGAGGTGCTGGCAGTGCAAGCTGGGTTTGGAAATGGGATTTGAGCAAACACTGGGATGCAGAGTGGGTTAAAGTGCTGCTCCTGTGGTGACCACGAGACTCAGATGCCACTTGGAGTTTCAAGGAGGGCCTGGTGTGTGTGAGCCCTGGAAATCAAATCTGCTTTCTTTGCTTAGCTTTTTGTACAGCGCTTGTCATCCCACCTGGCTGAGCCTGAGGCGTGGGCTCTGCACAGCTTGCAGGGGGTGGATTATCCCAGACTTTGGGGCTCTGCCTTGGCCCCTGATTTAGGTTTGTCTAAAAGCAGCCATGCCATCAGTCCCCTGAGTGTTGGAGCGTTTCTGTTCTCTCTGCCTCTCACAGAAAGCACAGATGGAGAGCCATGGGTTGGTGCAGGCGAGCCTGAAACTGCCTCCAGAGTTTCTATTTGGGTGGAGCTGCCCGAGGAGGCTGGCAGAGACCTCAAATGCCCCTTTGCCAGTTTGCTTTTAGCTGCTTTCTTGCGTGCCCACGTCTCTTTTGCTGTGCTGGGGAATGTCCCTGCAGTGTTTGGGCTGAGGAGAGGCAGTGAAGGAGCCACAGGGGAGTTGTCTGAAACCCCTCTGGTGGATGGTATTTCCATGTGATTGTTTTCCACATTCTGGAAGAATCCCTGGGGAGATGAGAGGGTTTGCAAAGAATTCAGCAGAGCCTTCAGTGCCCATTTCAGTGAGAGCAGGAGGAAGGTCCACCCCCCTTGCAGTACTGATCATCCCAAACTGTTCTGAGAGCTCTGGATCTGACCCACACAGGCAGAGGAGGAAGGGACTTCATCCAAAGAATGACATTTCTGGGAGGTGCATTAGGCCAAGGCTGGAGTGTACAACAGCCTTCAAACCCAAATACCTGTGCCCCTAATTCAGTGCTGAGCTCTTTGTTTCCCTCTGGGAGCACCAGTGGCCGAGCTCTGTCAGGAGTTCCTCACTTTTGGCACTTGCAAAGCCAGAGGAAAGGGAAAACGAGAAAGGAGAAGGAGGAGGAAAGGGAAAGGGAAAGGGAAAGGGAAAGGGAAAGGGAAGGGAAAGGGAAAGGGAAGGGAAGGGGAAAGGAGAAAAGAGAAAAGATCACCAGCAACCCCATATCTGTGAGAGTTCCTGCTGGCTTTGTACATCTCAAGCCTTGAGTGAAGGGCCAAGTTTCTGGCCAAGTAAAACCTGCAAGGATTTTTGGGCTGGCTGAGGGTGAGGTCACTGCTCTGACAGCCCTGGGATGTGCTGAGTGCCTCTCCTGCATCCAGGGCGAGCATCACTTCTGCCAGCCCAGCCCAAGGCCCCAGTGATCCCTTGACTCCATGGATCCCCTTCTCTAGGCCACATTTGTGCCACTGTCCCAGCTGAGGATGCCCAGCTCCTGCCTGAGCTGCCTGCACACCCCTCTCTGGGGGATGAATTCCTCCTCCCCAGCTCAGAGCTTTGGTGCTTCTCCCACCTCCCTGGGCAGCTTTACACTGGTGCTATTTCGGGGAGCCCAGGTCTGGCTGTGCTCAGGATGCTTTGCTCCCTCCAGGGTGTGTTTTTGTGGTTCAGGATGATTAGGGCAGGTGAAATGCTCCCGAAATTAACGCCTACCTCTTCCTCCAAGCTCGGTTTACCACTTCTCTTCTGGTTTAATGGGTACATTGGAGGATCCAGAATTGGCTGCTGAAACTACAAATAGCCTCAGAGGCACGGGTGTAATTACAGGAGGGAGGCAGAAAGGGGAGTACTTATCTCTTCCTGCAGTTGTTATTCTTCTCTCTGGGGCTGGGTAGATCCTCAGATCCCTTTAAGCACAAACCTTTAATTGAGCTGCTAGAAGAGAGTCCCAGCATCCCTCATTCACTTTGGAGGGCTATTTTGAACTCTGTCTGCTGCCCCACCTCTGGGTTTTGGTGTGGAGGAAGCTTTCCTGGGCAGGAACAGATCCTCTGCACTTGGCCAGCTCACCTGGAGCTCTGCAGGGTGCTGTTTGTGGGCACAGACAATTTCCTTCTTTCCCTTGAAATAACACGTGGTTCAGTTCAGTCCTGGTTGTGGTCTGGCACTCTCAGGAGCAGCAGGGAGAGGTTGTGACCTTGTGAACAGGAGAACTTCTCCAGGAGGCAGCAGGACACCGTGGCAGTCCTGAGGACCTGCTAGATCTTGTCCTTCAGGATGGGGATGGCACCTTAGCACACATCTTTCCTCTCAAGCCCTCCTCTCCTCTCAATTTGTCTTTACAAACTCTACTTTTTAACCACCTGGAACATTTGAAACCCCCTCCTGACTTTTCCTGGTCTCTGCACCAGGTGTGGCAAGTAAATAGAGAGAATGAAGTAGACAAGGAGAGTTCATATTGGCCCAGCAACCCTTGTAAATGGCTCCTGATAGCCAAGGTCTCCCATCCTTTTCTTCCATTGGGAAGCCTAAATCTCTGGGGCATTAGAGATCAATTCAAAAGATCAATGAAAAAATACTCCAATGACCTCAAGTAACCCCTGGATCAATAAAAAAATACTCTAATGACCTCCAGTAACCCCAAATGAACGAAAACTATGCCTCACAGGGACTCCAATGACCTCTAGTAGTCCCAAATGACCTCAAGGAACCCCAAATGACCTCAAGGAACCCCAAATGACCTCAAGTCACCCATACCAGGGCCTCCCATGGCCTCACACACACATTCACCAATAGTGGTTGAATAAAATGCATCTGCTCATCTCTCCCCCTTAGCAAAAGGACATTTGAAGCACTGTTCCCTCTTTGGCATAAAATTCACCTCAGACAGAGAAGTTCCCATGTCTGCTAGGAAACACAATTTGGGTCCAGCAGGGGCTCCAGGTACAACAGCAGATCCTGACACCCCTAACAATCTCTTTCTGAAGTTCTTTTTCACAAATGGCACATTCATTCCTTCCCTGTCACTGTCCTGGTGGCCTCCCCCTTCCCTTTGCTCCTGGGGCACACTGCACTTCATCCCATCAGGGGCTGTGCCACGATCCTTGCCTGTACCTTTTCCTTTTCTTATCTCAGTGCAGGGGAGTCCTGGACGAGTTTTTTTTGAGACTTTTGTGCTTCTTGGAGGTTTTTGGAGGCGGACAGGGAAGGTCTGTAGTGCTCTGGGTACCTGAGTGCCCTGTGCCTGGTTCATGGGGGATGTAAGTGAGGGAATGCCCAGCTGTCCTGCCAAGCCCTGGTGCTCCATGGGCTCCCTGGGGAAAGGGCAGCTGTGCTCTTTGGGGGGACACTCCTGTTTGTGGGGTGCTGGCAGGTGTGAGAGGGGAGTTCTGCTGCAGTGGGCAGTGCCAGGCTGGGGGGGATCCATATCCAGACCCTGCCCTAAAGGAAATGGTGCTGAAAGCACAAACTGGGCACAGGCTGGCCTCGCTCCCCTTCGAGGGCAGCAGGGCTGGCAGTGCTCCGTGTGGCCCGAGTGTGGGGTGTGTGTGGCACATCCTGGTGTCCTGCCCTATCCCACAGTGCTCCCGGTGTCCCGGTTATCCCACAGTGCTCCCGGTGATCCCACAGTGCTCTTGGTGTCCCGGTTATCCCATGGTTATCCCGGTGCCCCGGTTGTCCTGCAGTTCTCCCGGTATCCCAGTTTTATCCCACAGTTCTCCCAATGTCCCGGTTGTCCCCCAGTTATCCCGGTGTCCCGGTTATTCCAGTTATCCCAGCTTATCCCACAGTTGTCCCAGTGACCGTGCTCTGCTCCTGGTGTCCAGGTTGTCCCATGGTTATCCCGGTGTCCCAGTGATCCTGTAGTTGTCCCGGTATCCTGGTTATCCCGGCTTATCCCACAGTTCTCCCGATGTCTCGGTTATCCTGCAGTTCTCTCAGTGTCCCGGTTGTCCCATGGTTATCCCGCTGTCCCGGTTATCCCGCAGTTCTCTCAGTGTCCCGGTTGTGACATGATTATCCCGGTGTCCTGGTTATCCCGCAGTTCTCCCGGTGTCCCGGTTGTCCCATGGTTATCCCGCTGTCCCGGTTATCCCACGTTATCCCGCAGTGCCCCCTGCCGCCGCTCCAGCTCCGTTCCCCGGCAGCTCCCGGCTCTCCTCTTGCTGCCACAGGAGCGCTTTGCTCCCGCTGTGTTCTGCCCCCTCTGCCCCTCCTCGGGGTGTTTTTCCCCCTTTTTCTGCCAGGACACCGGGATGTGCAGCTGGGCAGGGAGCAGAGCAGATCAGCGGGGCTGGGAGGACAGGCCATGTGCCCTGTCCTACAAATGCCCCTATCCTACAAACCCTTCCCATCTGGGGCTCCTCAGCCCGGCAGAACCCGCTGCAGGCTCTGTGTTTTGGGGCAGGCGGTGTGCGCAGGAGAGTCCCCAAAACTCCAGGGAGATGCAGGCTGCTGTGAGCTCCTGTGCTGGTGGAGGTTGCTTGGATGGCTCTGGTGGGCAGCAGCAGGTCTCACCTGGCTGTCCCCACCTCACCTGGCTGCTGGTTTGATCTCTGTCCCCCTCACTCTGCCAAAGCTGTGGCTCACCCCTCTCACGCCGGGGTCCCCGGGGTGTCCTGGAGCTGCTGGGTGGCGCTGGCCGTGCCCTGGGGACAGTGCTGACCTGGCACACGGGTCGGTTTTGTCCCCCTCCCTGTGCAGGAGCTGACTGTGCCTCGGCTGAGCCCCTGGTGCTGGAGCAGTATGTCGTGGTGGCCGACTACCAGAAGCAGGAGAGCTCGGAGATCAGCCTGTGCGTGGGCCAGGTGGTGGATATCATTGAGAAGAACGAATCAGGTACAGGGAGCTGGGCTCTGCACAGGCTGCTGGGGCTGCACAGGAGCACTCCTGGGCTGTCAGTGTTCTCCTGAAGCAGAACAGCCCCCAGGCATGCTGAGCTGGGATGTGCAGGAAGCAGCTCTGCTCTGTGAGTGTGGAAGAGGCTGCAGGGCTCTCTCTCAGGGCTGATTCCCCCGTGCTGAGCACCCAGCGCCGTCCCCCTTCCTCAGGCTCTACTTGGTGCTTCTTGGAGCTGGAAAACTTGGCTGATGTGTGCTGAGGACAAAAGCCATGCCTGGGCTTGGCAGGCTGGTTTTAGTGAGTGACAGAGAGGGACACTCTCGTGGTGGCCATGAAAGGCTCTTGGTGCATTCACAGTTCCTGTGGGCAGCAGCCGAGCTCTTCGCTTGCTTCAAAACTTCAACTCACTCTTGACCTCTGCAAAGGACTGAGCCATGGCATGGAGAATTTATTCTCTGTAAAGGGAGTGAGCCATGGCATGGAGAGTTTATTCCCTGGAGCTTACAGAAATTGTTTGTTGGGGGGAGTTAAATGAAAATAGATTTTAACAGCTCTGGAGAGCTGGTTGCCAGAGGATCGGTTGCACCAGCAGCTCTGTTTGAGAATGAGAGAAATAAAAGCAGCCCTGAAGCAAGTGAAACGATTAGCACAGCCAGCCCAAAAGCTGTGGAAAATCATTTATTTATCAAAGGTCAGCCCTGCTTTTCCCTCCCATGTAGGTAGCTGATTCCCTCCCTGACAATCTAGTTGTCTTCCTAAATGACTCACTGGGGGGGTTCTGAGGGTAATACTCAGTCTTTGTTTTCCCCCCCAAAGACACAAATTGTGCTTTTAATAACGAGCAGCAAGCATTGGTTTTGATTGGACACACAGGGGGACCCAGAATTGCTTGTGGCCTCTCTGGAGCTGGCTAGGCTTCCACTGGGAGAGCTGATGTTTTAAATCCTGCATTTGCTTGTGGCTTTTCATTTCTGCTGTTTCCACAAATGTAGAGAAGGCGAGCGCAGCAGGGCTCAGCCATCGGTTCACACACGGGGTATTCATCTCTGCTAATTAGCCCAGGCTTGCTGACCCACACTGAGGGAAAATGAACCATGAAGGGGCAGAAAAAAACGAAAGCAAATGCAGTGGCTGGAGCCATTCAGCCCTCAGAGCCTCTCCTGGTTTTCCTGGGGAGGGAATTGTACTTTTAGATGTCACTCAGCTGCAGTTCTCCTGTGCTTGGCTCTGTTGCTTTGGGGTCACCCCAGCTTCCCGTGGAGATGCAAGAAAGGGGTCACAGCCCCCCAGGCACGTGGTTTGGAGGGAGGGAGGGAGTTTTTGGCTGGTGTGAGCCCTTGGCTGAGCATCCTGCTGTTTTCTCCTCAGGCTGGTGGTTTGTGAGCACGTTGGAGGAGCAAGGCTGGGTGCCGGCCACCTGCCTGGAGGCCCAGGATGGAGTCCAGGATGAGTTCTCAATGCAGCCTGATGAAGGTAAGAAGCTGCTGGAGGCATCTGCCCCAGCTTCCTCTGCTGGAAGCACTGCATCACCCTCCCTGAGTGGGGCAGGGCACGAGCCTGGGGGAGGCAAAACCCAGGAACAAAACCTGGGAAAAGGGACAAAACCCCAGGAATGGTCCTGCAGCAGGACTGGGGCAGCTGGACACTGGTGGTGCATCCACTGGCCTCTCTGCTCCTCCACAGAGGTGCCACCTCCCAGGAATGCTCACCCCAGTGCCTCCCTTCAGCCCAGGGAGCTGTTTTACCTGCCCTGGAGGAGGAGCAAAGCCCAGGTCCTTGGACAATGCACGTGCATGACAAAGAGCACAGAGTGTGGGAAAGGCAAGGTTCCAGCCTGTCCTTGGAGCAAATCCCAAGTGCCTCTGGATTACAGATCCTTGCCAGTGCCTCCGTGTGCCCAGGGCAGGGCAGTGGCTGGCTCAGCCCCTGGTCTGGGCAGCTGGGATGGAGGGGGGCTCAGCCTGGGGAGGGCTCCAGAGTCTCTGCACCACTCTCCGTGTCAGCCCTGTCTCCTCCTGGAGCTGAAGTGCCGCCTCCTTACGTCCTCTCTTGTCCTTCTCCTGCTTCCCCCCGTGCTGCTCCCAGTGCCATGGAGGTACTGGTCTCTGCCCAGGCACCTTGGCCGCCGCCGGACCCTTGGGGACTTGTACACCCCTGGATGGGCTCAAGGTGGAGCACACAGAGACTTTCTTGGTTGCCCCTGTGTTGTGCTTGGAGCCTTGTGTGCATGGTGGTTTGCTGTGCATGTGTCAGCCCCTGCTCCTCAGCCTTCCCTTCCCTTGTGCACGTCCCTCTCCTCTCTCAGCTCTTCCTTCTCGTGTTTTGCGCTCAGAAACTGCAGTTCCTGCTTTCCCCCAGCACACATGTGCAGAATTCTCCTGCAGTAACCTGGGTTGGTGCCTCAGGGTGGGGTCAGGAGGGGAAGGTCCTGCTGGATGTGACAGGACATTCTCTGCCTGGTCTCCTCTGCATGAAGGGGGTGGGAAATCAGACCCTTACAGAGCTGTGCCACTCCCAGGAGACAAATCCAGGAAAGCTGCATGGTGGGGATGTAGGGGTGTCCCGAGGGGTGGATTTTGAAGGCAGAATTTTCCCCAAAGGCCTTCACCCTGCTGTGAAGGCACTGCTTAAGCACAGGCAGTTATCTCCCTGTGTTTCTTCCAGAGAGGAAGCTGAGGGAGAGGGGAGGATGGACGGACCCATTAGTCTGACATGGCTCCATGGCTTTTAGGATGTTTCTCCTTCCTCCTGAAGGGAAGAACATTCACATTCCTGCTTAACATCCCTTGTTCTGGTGAACAGGACATCAGGTTCTTCTCCAGGCTCCCCACATGGCTTTGCCCAATGTCCTGGGGGTTAAATTGTGATGTTCTGCAGATTTGCTCCTCTGGAGCAGCTTGAGGGCACCTCTGTGTGTATGGGGTTGCCCCCTCATGCCTGTGGGATCTCTCTCCCCTTGCAGAGGACAGTTCCTCTTTAAAGACTCTGAGAATGAAATTTGAGCTGAAATGGATGCATGGAAGAGCTTCTGTGATAAGTTATGAAAAGTCTTAAGTCCTAAGGGAAAGGAGAAACTGTTTTAGAGAACTTCTTGGGCCAGAGCAGCTCACCAAGGTTTACATTTCCAAATACATTTCACTGTCATTTCCCCTTGAATGGTCGTGTATCTCTGTGTGTTTGCACCTAAATTGCAAGAATGATTTTAAAAGCACTTCATAGCCATTGTCCAGCTGGGGCCAGGTTTCCCTCAAACAGCTCCTCAGTGAAGCTGCTCTTCCTTTCCACCAGAGGAGAAGTACACGGTGATTTACCCCTACACTGCAAGAGACCAGGATGAGATGAACCTGGACAAAGGGGCCGTGGTGGTGGTGACCCAGAAGAACCTGGAGGGCTGGTGGAAAATCAGGTACTGTCCCAGGCACTGCAGCTGGGGCTGTGGGATGTCCAGTCCCAAGGCAAGTCTGTGAGCTGGGGAGGGCAGAGTTCCAGAACTCATTTCTCTCCATCCTGACAGATTTGAAGTTCAAGCACAGCTTTGGCTGAAAATCTTTGAACTGCCCAGATTTCCTGTTGCTGGGAGGTGGCTGTGTCCTCCAGCAGAGCTTTAGTGGGTGTCACATCCTTGTGGGGAAACCCAGGAATGCCCCAGGGCTGGCTGCATCCCCCAGCTCTGTTGGAGGCTCCTGCAGGGAATGGCCAGGTCTGGGCCGGCTCTGCCATGTGCCAAAGGCTCCAGCCCATCCCCAGCTGAGGGATGTTTTCTGCTGGAAGCTCATTTTCTCTTCTCTGTGGTGGAGCAAACGGCCGGGCTTGCTCAGGGTGGGAGCACACACTGTAATTTTCATAACCTCACCCTGAACCTGTGCTCCTGGCAGCAGCACAGCCCCAGAAACACATCCACTGACGTGTGAGGCGCAGGAGAGCTGCCACAGGAGCTCCAAAGGCAATTACAGGCTCGGTAGTTGGTGCCATCTGAACGAGGTGGCTGCAGCCCAGCCAGCAGGGAGGGTCTGGCATGGCAGAGGCACTGTGCATGTGGTTTTTCAGTCAGGTCACAGGGCTGGTTTCTCTCCTGAGCAGATTTAGAGCAGGGAAGGGATCCAGGCTGCCAGCAGGGAGAGGGCTTGAGCTCTCTCCAAAGACCAGGTACATTGATCCCAGCAGCAGCCCTCTAGTTTTTTCCCTCTGCTTTCCCTGCCAGAGCTCCTCACTTCTGAACTGGTGCCATTGCTGAGGTGAAAACTGGGCTTCACAGCATTCCCATTGCTTGGCCCTGGCTTGTGTGGGAGCATTAGCCATGAGGGAGCTCTGCTGGTGCCATGGAGAACCTGGCGAGCTCCTGTGGTCCAGAGCTGGCAGTGCCTTCAGCCAAGGTGTGTGCTGAGCTCTGGGCTCACATCCTTGGCGGGTGTGTCCCAAGGGCTCTGTGCAGTGACCCTGCTGTCCTTGTCCCCACAGGTACCAGGGCCAGGAGGGCTGGGGCCCCTGCCTCCTACCTCAGGAAGGGCAATGGAGATGGCTTCCCACCCAAGCTGGGCTCGGGCTCCTCGGCTCACTCCAGCGCCCTGGATCTGGATGGCATCTCCAGGCAGCAGCTGCTGGCCAGCAGGGACGGGCTGGGGGGCCCAGAGGGACAGCAGGCCGGAGAGCCGGGCCCTGCCCAGCGCCGACATCCGCCGCAGTGAGTGCTGGGCAGGGCAACTGGGGCCAAACATGGCCTCAGGTGGGCTCAAACACGGCCTTGAGTGGGCTCCAACCACAGCCTTGAGTGGGCTCCAAACACAGCCTTGAGTGGGTTAAAACATGGCCTTGAGTGGGTTCAAACATGGCCTTGAGTGGGCTCCAACACGGCCTTGAGTGGGCTCCAACACGGCCTCGGGTGGGCTCAAACACAGCTTCAGGTGGGCTCCAAACAGAGCCTCAGGTGGGCTCCAAACAGAGCCTCAGATGGGGTCCAAAAATGGCCTCAGATGGGCTCCAAACATGGCCTCAGATGGGCTCCAAACAGAGCCTCAGATGGGCTCCAAACATGGCCTCAGATGGGCTCCAAACATGGCCTCAGTTGGGCTCCAAACATGGCCTCAGATGGGCTCCCAAACAGAGCTTCAGGTGGGCTCCAAACATGGCCTCAGATGGGCTCCAAACATGGCCTCAGATGGGGCTCCAAACATGGCCTCAGGTGGGCTCCAAACACAGCTTCAGGTGGGCTCAAACACAGCCTCAGGTGGGCTCAAACATGGCCTTGAATGGGTTCCAAATATGGCCTTGAGTGGGCTGAAACACAACCTCAGGGGGGCTCAAACACAGCCTCAGGTGGGCTCCAAACAGCTCCTCCCTCCCAGGCTGGGGATCCCCTGCCAGGCTGCAGGGTCAGCTGGAGATGTTCTCCTCTCAGAAATTGGGGCACCTGAAGGGAGCCTGCCAGAAAGGTTGAGAGGATGTTTTACAGGACAAGGAGGAATGGCTTCAAACTGACAGAGAGCAGGTTAAGATGGGATATTGGAAAGAAATTGTTCCCTGTGAGGGTGGTGAGGGCCTGGCACAGGGTGCCCAGAGAAGCTGTGGCTGCCCCTGGAAGTGCCCAAGGCCTGGACAGGGCTTAGAGACACCTGGGATAATGAAAGGTGTCCCTGCCCATGACAAGGGGGGTGGAATGGGATGGGCTTTGAGGTCTTTTCCAACCCAGGCAATTCCATGATTCTGGGATTCTGGGATCATAACCCATCTGCAGGCCAGGTCCTCTGAGTCAGTCCTGCAATGCAAAAGTAATTTCACGTGGTCACCTCAGCTGCATTTTCCAGGAGAACCTGAAAGCTGGGATACCCTTGAGACCTGGGGGGACCTGTGCCACTCAGGATTCTGGGCTGATGGGTTCTGGGCTGGTGGGTTCCTCCTTCGGGTTCCTTCCTGTGGGACAGGTTTAGTCCTTTCCTTTCTGTTCTGTCTCTCACTTGTCTTTCATGAACACGTGCTCAAAAGCCAGAAACTCAGCACCATCTGGAATTCTTCCTCCACAGAGTCACCAAAGATGAGGCAGAGGCCACCACCTCGCCGAGACCTCACCATAGTAAGTGCCAGCTGGTGTGGGAGGGCAGCAGTGGCACAGGAGGAGTGAGGGGAGCACTGCAAGGAGCTCTGGTGGCTGGTTGGGATCAGTTCCCCGTGCCTGGATGTGGTGTTACACCTGCTCTACCAACACACTGATGGCTTTTCTGTTTTCCTGTCCCAGCCCCGTGGTCTGAACCTGCCTAAACCTCCTGTCCCCCCTCAAGTGGAAGAGGAATATTACACCATTGCTGACTTCCAGACCACCATCCCTGATGGCATCAGCTTCCAGGCAGGAATGAAAGTAGAGGTGAGACTGTCACCTTCCCTTCACACACTGTCACTGTCACTTCAGGGCAGTGCTCCTGGCTCCCATTGCCCTGGCACCTTTTGGGCAGGAGCTCCCCTTCCAGGCCAGGGAGAGCTGCTCCCCATGGTGCTCTGGGTGCAAACCAGGCATGGTTTTGTCTCTGTTAGCATTCCAGACTCTGAGAGTGGCTTAAAAACCTGTAGGAGCTCAGGAGACGCTGGCCCCACAGTGTTCTTGGTGGCCTCCCGTTCCCCAAGTGTGAGTGCTCTGTTTGAGCAAATGGAAAATAAACCCACACCACAAATGGCATTGGAGATGGGAGTTTTTCCTCTTAGTTAGGCCAGGTGTAAAGTTAAAAGCCCTTCCAAATTCCTGGCACAGCCTCTTTGCTGGCAGAACCCCTCCTGCAGGTGGGATTTCGCTTTCTCCGTGTGCGGATGTGATTTACACCTCTCTAAGAGGATTTTTTCCTTCAGGGCTGCCCCACTCAGCCCCTGCCAGGTCCCAGCCCTGCTCCTGGAGCTGCAGAGAGGCTGGGCAGGGTGGGATCCACACGGGATCGCTGCTGCTGCTGCTTCATTGCTCCAACAGTGCCACGCTGTGGCCAGCACCCAGCATCCCGCTCCAGGAGGGACAGAGACAGCTCAGCAGCTCTTCCTCAGCCCTCTTCCTTCCCTGGCAGCCAGGGCCAGGTGTCCCCTCCCCTTAGGATGCCACTGCTGGGACTCCATGGCTTTTGGCTGGAGCAGCACAAGGCCGTGTGTCACCCTGCACTCATTTCTGCAGCCCCTGAGCACAGAGTGGCTGTCTGAGGTCTCCTTTCCCCCTGGCAGGTTATTGAGAAGAACCTGAGTGGCTGGTGGTACATCCAGATTGAGGGAGAAGGAGGGCTGGGCCCCTGCCACCTTCATTGACAAGTACAAGAAAACCAGCAACGCCTCCAGGCCCAATTTCCTGGCTCCCCTTCCCAACGAGATGGCGCAGCTGCGGCTGGGTGACACCGACGGCAGCAGCGCCAGCGAGGAGGTGACAGGGCCCTGCCGACCCCTGCCAGAGGCTCCTCCCAACGGCATGGACTGCACTGGGAGGTGGGGCAAGGACTGGAAGGGGAAGGAGGCTCCCGACAGCGGGGACCTGTCCTTCGCCGGGGGCTACGAGGAGATCTCGGACCGCGACACGGAGGAGAAGCCCAGCCTCCCACCCAGGAAGGAGTCCATCATCAAGTCAGAAGGAGAGTTACTAGAGAGGCAGAGGCCTCCCCCCAAGCCCCCAGGCATGATTTTGCCCATGATCCCACCCAAGCAGTCGGCAGCCCCGAAGGACAGCAAGAAGCCGGAGCTCAAAGCGGAGAAGGGCAAACTCTTCCAGCTGAAAAACGAAATGGGGCTGGAGTGTGGACACAAGGTGTCGGCCAAGGAGGTGAAGAAGCCAAACCTCCGGCCCATTGTCAAGCCAACCAAGCCAAAAGCTGAGCCCGTGGAGGACAAACCTGAGCCCATCACCCAGAACCCGTTCTTGAAGTCAAGACCTCAGATCAGGCCGAAACCCGCCGCGTCCCCCCGGCCTGAGCCACCCCCAGCCGATGACAGACTGGACATTTGCAGCCTGCGGAGCAAGCTGAGACCTGCCAAGTGCCCGGAGAAGCCCTCAGAGCAGGACCCCGCTGCTGGGGAAAGCTCCTTCAGCAATGCCGTTGCTCTCCTCAGAGCCTTGCGGGCGCTTTCCGGAGCGGCCGGGCATGGAGAGCAAAGCCCTTCCCAGGCTGGACATTGCCCCCAAAGAGGCACTGCCCAAACCTCCCCTGGGCCCAGCGAGCCCCCCCTGTGCCCGGGACGCCCCTCAGCGCCCCGTGGTGCCCCCCTCGCAGGCCACCCCCTCCCAAGAAGATGGGGGCTCCTGCCGCCATGCCCGCCGAGCCCAGGGCTCCCTCACGGGAGGCTCCCGAGGCCAGGCCCTCAGCAGTGCCAGGCAGGCCCATGCTGGTCCCTCCCAAAGCCAAGCCCTTCCTCGCTGCCTGCATGCCAGACGAAGCCAAAGCCAGAATAAACCCAAAGGTCATCTCCAAACCCGTGGAGAGAGGGGAGGCCAAGGAGAGGCCCTCAGCCGCCATCTCCGGGCCCGACGTCTCCAGGGAGGCTCTGTACGTGGCAGTGGCGGATTTTGAAGGGGACGAGGAGACCAACAGCTTCAGAGAAGGGACTTTGTTTGAAGTTCGTGAGAAGAACAGCAGTGGCTGGTGGTTCTGCAGGGTCCTGGCTGGGGGGCCGTGCTGGGAGGGCTGGATCCCTTCCAATTACCTGCGCAAGAAGCCGTAGCTGCTCCATGGCTGGAGGCTCCCTGGTCTCTCACCTGAGTATTTAATGAGCAGATTAATTTATAGTTTTCTGTAAGGCTGGCTTTAAAAGAGAAGATAATCATTGGAGATCCCACGCCTCCCAGCTGGAGCCCCTTGGCAGCAGCTGGAGGAAGCAGCTCGGCCTCCCCTCCTCACCCCTGTGCTCCCTGTACCCATCCTCCTCCTCACATTCCCCAAAGGACTTGGCTCCCGTGGTTCTCTGTGCTGGGGAGCTGGACCTCGAGTGACATTTTGCCACCTCTGTGGTGAACTGGAGAAAAATCCAGCAGCAGCCAGGTGGAATGGTACCAATGCAGGAAATCACAGAAGGATTTGCCTTTCCCTGAAGCTCAGGGTCACAGTCAAGAGTTGCAGGTCATGTTGCTTAGTCCAGGGATGTAGCAGAGCCATGAGGAATGTGGCAAAAAAGGAGGAAATGATTGCTGAGAACAGGTTCCTGTAGCTCTGTCTCTGGTTAAGGGCTGTGCCATGCTCCCCCTGCACGGGGATCATCCCTTGGTCCTTCCCTGCTCTACGATGACAAGTGTTAACTTCAACATCCTCCTGATGGAAAAAAATAGGGAACAATACACCTTCATTTACCAGGTCCTGCTGTGCTGCTCCAGGACAGCTCTCAGGCTTCTCCCCTGCAGTTCTGCAACCAAACATCAGAGGGGTTTTGCTTCCGGAGCTGAGGAATTCTATGCAAGGCACAGAGGACCAGAACGACCCCAAAACCCCTGGAAAAGGGAATGCTTTGCTCTCCTCTCCACACAGACTGCCCTGCCTGTTGGACTAGGAGGGGACCACCCCTTCCAGGACCCACTGAGCTCCCCGGGCTGGCGGGCAGCAGCCGGGAGCTGGGTCCTTCCCTCGGTGCTGATTTCTCAAGTGCAATCCAGAATGTGGGAGCTCAGCTCCTCATCACCACCAGTTCTGAGGTGTGTCTGGTGCTCAGGGGCTGCCTGCCTTGTTTGTCACCCCTCCTGCCTGTCCTCCAGGTTCTTGCATTTCACCCTGTGGGCCCGGTTGGCTTGGAGGGGTTTCTGGGCAAGCAGAGCCTGGGGTTTTTCCATGCTGACATTCCTGCCTTGCCCTCAGTGCTGCTTATCCCAGCAGGAGGATGAGCTGCTGTTCCCCAGTGCTGCTTTCTTCCTTTCTGTCCTTGGCTATTTGCAGCTTCAGGGCCACATTTCTCTCCAGAAGAGCTTTAAACCCAGATGTCTGTGGGTTTCACAGAGTCACGGAATTGTTGGGGCTGGAAGGGACCTCTGGAGATCATCCAGTCCAGCATCTCTGCCAAGGCAGGGTCAGGTTTGGTGTTGACCAAGCCCTGTTGCCCTCTCTGGTCTAATTGCAAGTGTGAGCAATGCAGCCACATTGTTTTGCTGCTGAAAATAATGACAGTTTTCCCTCTAATTTGAGGCTGGCTGAATTGAAGGAGCGTTCTCCACTCCCCCAGATGCTCACTTCCTTCTCTGTCCATATTTTCCACCCTGGGAATGTGAAGATCCCTCTGTCTGCATCCAGAAGAAAACAGTGGTTCCAGGATCATTCTGGGAGGAAGGTGGGGCAGTTTGATCTGATAGAGAAATCCTGACCGTCCTCATATCCAGAAGCCCCAGAATTCATTTTTAGCCATGGGAATTCACCCACCCCGCTGTGTGGCTGATTCCTCTCCCTCCCACCTGCGGTTTCCTCCTGTGGCACATCAGCCCCTGATGGGGCTGACTCACCTGAGCTGGCAAAAGCACCGCATTTGCAAGGCAGTGCAATAACAAAGCTCCTTGCTGGCACATCGGGAGGTGTTGATGTGCTCCTGGGTGGGTTGGGACAGCTCTGCCTTGGCTCTGCCTGGCTCCACTCGATCCCTTCTGCTTTGGAAAGGAGTGGGGACAGGATGAGTTAAAGCAGAGCTGCTCCACAGCCCAATGCAGCTCCCACAGTATGCGGGAGGGGCTGGACCTGTATCCCTGCTCTTGACACGGGGTGGAAGGGCTGTGTGTCCTTTTCCCAGGCGCCGTGTCCTTGCTCTGCCTTTGCTGAATGGCCTTTTCATCTCAGCTCTGTCTCAGAGACCTCTGTGCCCTGGCTCTCCTCAGAGAGGGCTGTGTTATTTGTGTGGTCTGGCCTCTGAAGGAGGGCTCTTCCCTCTCCCCTCCCAGCCTGAGCCTCAGAACTGGTCGTGCTCCATTTTCCTGACACAAGTACTGTATTGGCTCGCTGAGCAGGAGCGCTCCCTTCTTCCCAAAGAGCTTCCAGGAGGGAGTGCCCGGTGGGATCCCCCTCAGGAGGTGCCCACACCTGCAGCCTTACCCCTTTGCCACTCTCCTGCCTGCCCAGGCTCCTGTGGGGAAGGTGCCAGGAGCCGCTGGGCTGGCAGGGCTTTGTCCCCCCTCTGGTTTGTGCCCCCGCTCCTGCAGCCACCTGTGCCCCAAGCCAGGCTGCCTCTCCTCCCTGGAGCTCCCTGCTACCTCGTGAGGAGGAGGAGGGTGGCCCAAAGCACCCCAGACTGGGGGCAGCCCCCAGCAGGCACAGCCCAGCCTCCAGAGCAGGGGCTGTGCCATGGCTTGGGGCCCAGGAGCTGGGATTTGGGGACAGGCCAGCGTGGGCACATCCTGTGTGGGCATCAGCCCTGCAGTGCCCAGCTCCTGCCAGGCTCCCAAAGCCCGTTTGTCTGTCCATGTGTCTCTATATTATGTAATATGTATAAATCTCCATTACTGTGGGTGGGTGGGGGGCAGCAGAAGGTAGATGTAGCTGTGTCCATGCCCTGTCTATACCTTCACCTTTAAGGGATGGATTTTTTTTTTTTATTTGCTGGTTTTGGGGTTGTTTTTTGTCGTTTTTTTTTTCCTTTTGTTTTCTTTTTTTTTTTTTTAAGAAACAAAAATAAACTGCTTGACTGGTTTCAAGCACCCTGGTGAACCTGTGTGTATGGCTGGTGGAATTCTGGGGTGCTGCTCTTGTGTCCAGGGATGGTTTGGGGTCTGTCCATCCATCCTGGCAGCTGTGGCAGGGAGGCTCATGGGGACCCTGACAGCTCCTTGTGTCTTCCTTGGTGCCCAGACTTTATATCTCATTTATACCCCACCAAACGGGGCAGTGCAGTGTGGAAGGTTTTACTGTGGGCTCAAACCAGCAGAGTTCAGTGATTTTGGGGAAATGCAGAGAGAGAAGGAGGCATTGCCAGTGCTAAGGGGCTTTGGGGTTTCTGGGTGGCCAGGGGTCAATTCTGGGGGTAAACTGAGGCAGCAAAGCGTCTAAAACGGCATTTTGGCATAAATTGTCAGCTCCTTCAGCACCCAGAGTGAGCGAGGGGTTTGTGTGAACACTCAGCTGTGGCAGGGCAGAGATGTGGATAAATTTTTCCACTCAACATGAAGAGAAAAAGAAAAAGGAAACAAGGGAAGAGGAAAAGGCGAAAGAAAAGGGAAATAGAAAAGGGAAAAGAGAAGGGGGAAAGGAAAGGGAAGAGGAAAAGGAAAAGGGGAAGGAAACAAGAAATGGAAAAGGAAAAAGGAAAAAATGAAAATCAACCTTCCTGCTGTGTCTGGAACACCCCTGGCTGCCCCAGCAGGGCACAGGATGGGAGCAGGCTGGAGAATGGATAAGAAATTCGGAGCACTTTGTGAGGGCCACCAAACCCTTCCACCTCTGTAGCCTGTAATACACCTTTGTCCCCCAAACTTCGAGGATTTGCAGGGTTAAATGAGCCAGAAAAGCCTCCCAGCCCATGGAGGGAGTGAGCAGCCCCTGGCCAGTGATTCCCAGGAGCAAAGCAAAGCTCAGGAAAGGTTTGTAAAGTTTTTTTATTATTTTGGAAGCCTCTGCCCCTCTGGATCAGTCTTTCCACACTTTGCGAATCAAAGCTGTCTCACCCCCCCAGCTCAAACTCTTTGAAGCACTCCAGAGCACTCTGTACAAGCCAAAGGTTTATTTGTTTCATAAACAAGTCAAAATTATATTCATGGAAAACAGGTAAATGGACGAAAGGAAAACACACAGCACTGACCACTATAGAGCACTGACATGTAGAGGTGCAGCTCCCTCCCTCGTGCGATGCCCTCCCTCCCCAGGCCCCCCAAAATTTTGCTTGAAAAGCCTAATACAGAGGTCCAAAGTCTGATTCAGCTTCAACAAGATAATACAGGTCACAGTATTGAATCATAAAGGTAACGACAAGAGAGGAACTGCCTCAGAAAGGGGGAGAGGTAAAAGAATTCCCCCATCTCTTTCCTTTCTTCCTTTTTTCCTTAAAATTTCAAACAAAGGTTAAGGAGGAGAGGAGGGGAAAATCCATGGAAATAAACACTTTTTCACTCATATATATATATATATATATATATATATATATATATATATATATATATATATATAAAGCAGGAATCTCAGTGAACACAAAATTCTATAAAACTACCATTGATCTGTGTTGGTTTTCTCCCCCCATCTTTTTTTTTTTTCTTTTTAAAAGTTGCTTTAAAAAGGATAAAAAGTGCACAGACACCCTTATAAGGCACAAACAGATCTTCTGTACAAATCATATCATTGGACTGTTTAAAAAAAATAGCAATACGAATACTAACAATGAAATCTGTAAGAGGCTACCTTTTCCTGGAAATATTTTTTTTTCTTTTTTTTTTTTCGTTTTTTTGAGGCCTATTTTGGAAAATTCCTGTTGCTCTTGGATAGGCAGGGCCACAGGTCCACTGCTCTCCCATCCCACTTGGTTCCTTGCTGGCCTCACTGGGTGCTGCCCCTTCTTGCAAACTGGTTTTGGCTGCTACAGCAAAAATTCAGCCTCTGCAAAGTGTCCTGAACAGCTCCTGGGGTGGATTCGGTGTTTCTCCTTGCTGGCTTAAAAATACAAAACAGAGCTACACCAAAAAAACCCAGCCAGGCTGCACCCACCCTGCTAGGGAGGCCCTGAGGTGGCACCGAGCAAGGGGGCTCTGCCCTGCTGGTGTCACTGGGAGCAGTGACCCAAGGGCACCCCTGGAGCTGGGACAGCACCCTGGGCATGGCCCAGACCTGATCCGGGCTGGGCATTCCAACAGCTCCCCTTGAATTCCTCCCCAGGGAAAGGCTTCCCATGGCTTGCAGTGCCCAGGCAGGGGCTGACACACCTTGGCACTGCTGTGCCCACTGCCCACAGCTGGACCTGGATCTGCCAGCCTGGGAATGCAGAACCTGTGCTCCCTGGGGTGGAGGACAGCTGGGAGGTCCAGAAAAGCTCCAGGTGCAGGGAATGTGCCCTGGCTCCTCCTTGGGGAAAGGTGGGAGTGAAAGGTGCAGTGGCTCTGCTGAGGGTGATGGCACAGCCAGTGGCACCAAAAAGGTCTCCAAAAAGGGCTCTGCAAAGCTGTTGGGCCCTCGTGCAGGGCCATGGCTGAGAGGTCACAGCAGCCTCTCCTGAAACACTCAATAAAAATGTTCATCAGCTCTACAAGGTAAAAAACAAAAGGTTTCTGGGTGCCCTGTGAGCACAGCCTGCTGCAGGAGGAGGATGAGCTGCTCCCTGGCTGTGCCCTCCCTGATGGCAGCATGGCACAGGGCTGGCACAGGGCTGGCACAGGGCTGGTACAGGCCAGTAGCCAAACCCAGCTCTCCTGGCACAGCCAAGCCCCCGCCTGGGCAGCAGCACCACACACCCAAGCCTTGGAGAAGAGGGGAGTAGCCAGACATCCCTCAGGCCCCCTTTGTGCCCAGAAGCTCTAAAATGTACAGGAGTTATTATTCAATCTTTTCCCTTTTCCAGACTAAAATGTGGTAATTGCACCTTTCTGAAAAGCTGTTCTTGTGCACTTGGTAGCACACAGTCACTGAGCTGCAGGGACACAGCTCCCCTCATCCTCCCAGTTCCATCTTTTTTCCCTTTTTATGAGCCTGAAGCAGCTGGAAACCGGCCAGGCTGGGGCTGAAGGACAGGACAGGGGCTGTGCAATGGGCCAGAGACTGGAGGGCAGCTCCTGCTGGAGCAGCAGGGAGGAGGATGCTGAGCTCCTCACACCAGCCCTGGTACTGAACAATCAGGTGCTGCCTGCAGCTGACATTACACCCAAAACCCATTTACCTTTGAATTCCCACCATCTAATTCAGCCTCAGAGCCTTTTTCTTTCCTCCTCAGTAAAGCCAAGTGAGATAGTCCCTGTTTTTCTCAGCAAGGTCTCAGGTAGAGTTGAGACCCAGCGTGCAGGCAGCTGGGAGCTGTGCTGGGAAAGAAAGAACAGGTAAAATCAGCATATACAGTCCCCAGAAATAAAAGTGAGCCTGATGGGACTGGGTCAGAAATTAATTTCTCACCAAAGCCTCCAAAAATCCCCGTGGTGGGGTGGGAGGAAGGCTGAGCCCTGCCATGGCACTGGCTGCAGGGGAAGGTCTAGCACAGGTGACAGTCAGGACAGGTGACACAGCAGCTGTGCCACCTCCAGGAGGGCAGAGCAAAGTGTAGGGCTGTGTGCCTGCAGGTGACAAAGCCACCACTGCAGGGTGCCCATCCACACACCCCTGTCACCCACAGGCTGCATTTATGGCTTCAGAGGGCAGCAGGGCAGTGCCCAAGGTGCCCCTCACAGCTCCCTGCAGCTCCACCACTGCAGGGGCTCTGTGTGGGCTCATGCTCCTCACTGCCACCCCAGGGCAGCTCCCTGGCTCTCAGCCTCCGTGGCCACAAGTCCCTGTTCTGCCTCAGAAAGAAAAATCTGCATTATCTAAGCCCAGACCAGCTTCTCCATGTCCCCATGAGCCTGTTCATGGGGACAGAACCCCAATAAGTGACAAGCTGGCTGTGCCACTATTTGGCCTGAGCTGGTTCTCCTTACATGACGTTTCCAGATCACTTCTGTCCACTTTGAACCCTCCTGCTGGGCCTCATCCCATTTTTACTCCACCACAGCAGAAGCCCCTGGCAGCAGCCCAGAGCTGTGGGGTTTTAGGGTCGGGAAGCCCAGTGGCACCTGGCACTGCCCAGTGGCACCTGGCACTGCCCAAGTGACAACCTCCCCATGTGAACCCACAGCACAGCGAGCCTCCCCCGCAGCAGGAGGAGAGAAAAAAGAGCCTTTGCAGGGGAAATTTCTCATTTGCAGCTGGCTCGGGTCCCGGGCCCCACACGGTCCTCAGCTTTGCTCCCTGAATTGTGCCCTAGCAGTCAAATAAGGAAACACAGATAACGAGCCACTGGATAACGACTGACCAGCACGATAACCCAGAAGCAGGGACGGAAAGGCGTGGGTTGCTAGCGGCGTTCCCCCTTCCTGCAGCCCCTAGGGACGGTAAATTTTAATCACATCTTTGATGACCCGTCGGCAAATGGGGCAGCAGGCATTGAGCTGCTTCTTCAGCTTAAGACCACAGGTGTTGCAGAGGCACATGTGTCCGCAGGTGTAGATCACCGTGTCCACCTCGCTGTCAAAGCACACGGTGCACTCCCCGTTCTTGCTGCTCGATGGCTCCGGAGGGGAGAAGACAGGAGAGATGGGGGGGCTCAAAGGGGAGCTGGGGGCAGTCACTGCAAAAGAAAAGGGGGAATGAGGTTGTTTGGTCAACCGGGATGGGGCAGAGCTGACACTGCGTAGAGTTTTCTGGATCACCTAAGAGGCTGGGGGAGAATAGGGCTAGAGAGACGAGTAGGGAAAGTACTAGTACGAATCCTAGGATGTCTTTAATGGTATAGTATGGGTGGAAGGGATTTTGTCGCAGTCTGAGGGGATGCCTAGTGGGTTATTTGAGCCTGTTTTGTGGAGGAAGGTGAGATGGATGAGTGTGAGGCCTACGATGACGAATGGGAGGAGGAAATGGAGGGCAAACAATCGAGTTAGTGTGGGGTTATCGACAGAGAACCTGCCTCAGGCTCATTCACACGTAAGGCAGGTTTTAAGGCTGTCCTTAGCTGTTGCTTGGTTCTTTGGCTAAACAAATCCCAGTGTATTCCCACCTGCAGCACTCACAGCTCTGGGCAGAGCCTGTTAGCCCTTTTCTACACACGGGGCAGGTGTCACATCCAAACATTCTCTGAACACTTGTAGGGATGGTGATTCCACCACTTCCCCTGGGCTGCTTGTTTGATACCTGACCACCCTTTCCATAAAGAGATTATTCCTTATATTCAAATAAAACCACTCCTGGTGTAACTAGATGCTGTTTCCTCCCATCCTGTCCTGTTCCCTGGCAGCACAGCCTGCCCCCCCGGCTGTCCCCTCCTGTCAGGAGTTGTGCAGAGCCAGAGGGTCCTCCCTGAGCCTCTTTTTCTCCAGGCTGAGCCCCTTTCCCAGCTCCATTCCCTTCCCTGGACACACTCCAGCCCTTCCATGTCTTTCTCATCTCGAGTGGCCCAGAACTGGACACAAGGTTTGAGGCGCAGCCCCAGCAGTGCCAGCTCAGGGGACAGTCCCTGCCCTGCTCCTGCTGGCCACACTGGGGCTGATACAACCACTGCAGAGCCCTTCTCCAAGCCATGAAAACCTTTCCAGCACTGGGTTTTCTTCCCATTCCTTCTGTTGGCCTGGCAGGAGGGGTAACCCCCTGGGTCTGAGGGCTGGCTGTCCTTACCCAGCGAGGACTCGGAGGCTGACGAGGACCTGTTGACGCTGAAGGCCATGTCTGAGTCACTGTCATACTGGGAGCCACCAGGAGATCCTGAGGGAGACACCGTCCCTGGGCTGGACTGCACCGTGCCTGGGAACAGAGGAGAGAGCTGAGCCCACAGAGGAATACCCCAAACCTGGTGAAACCCCTCAGCCTGCTGAGCTGCTCCCACCCCACCTGCACAGCAACTTCAGGGCACGTCCAGCTGCTGAGTTAATGCTGCCTCTTGGTAACGACACAGGGCAAGATTCTGGATGGGAGCCCAGGGTCTGGACCTTGTTATGCCTTTGTATGATGCCTGTTCAGCTTCAGAGAAGCAAACACCAGGTTATGCAATATTTGCCTTTCTACTTCCCCGTGGTCCCGCTCTCCCCAGCAGCGGTGGGCTCCAGCTGTGGCTACCACACTGTCAGCTGCGAAAGGCCTTTGCTTTGGATTAAGAAAACCTGCTTTACAAAGTCATTAAATTCCACTTTTCTGATGGAATCCTTAACAGAAGGAAAGGAGAATGGCTGGAGCTTCAGGAGCAATTACTGCCCATGCTTAAACCAGAGCTGTGCCCATAAAAATCACCATCCTTACCAAGGCAGAAGTTTAATACCTGTGGGCTGGAATAGGCAGTTTATAAAGACTCCCTTCTAAAAACAAACCAATTGAAAAACACTGCCCCCACAACCACCCCTGTTTATAAAAAATCCCTTCAAAAAACAAACCCACTGAAAAACTGCTGCCCCCCACAACCACCCCTGTTTATAAAGACTCCCTTCAAAAAACAAACCCACTGGAAAAAAAAGCTGCCCCCCACAGCCATCCCTGCCTCTCTGCCTGCTGCTTGTTTTATCTCTCAAGCCTCATCCTTTCCTGGGGGAATCCCAGAGGCTGCACACATCTCTGTGACAGGCACTGTGCTCTGTCACTCTTGTTTGCCAACACAAGGAGCTGCATCCTCCCATCAGTGATCACTGTGAGTGCAAACCCAGAGCTCTGCTTCTGGCCCAGGAACCTTCTCCAGCCAGGCGCCCAGTGGCTGCACTTACCCAGGATTTTGAGCTGGTTGATCACACCGTGGATGGTAAAAAACACCCAGAGGGACTGTGAGGTGTCCACGCACATGAGCATGCCCCGGCTGGCCCCGTTGACCCCGTGGTGCACCTCTCCGTTGGGCAGGACCATGAAGCTGAGGATGTCACCACTGTTGAGCACTGGGAAGGCCCTGTAAACCACCCAGTACTCCTTACGGTCCAGGAGAAAATCCGGGTCCGCCGGGAGCTCGTTTGTCCGCAAAGTGCTCGGATCACAAGAGGTGATGCCGAACGAGAGGGCCCCGTAGTAGGGCAGCCCCAGGTGTCCTACTTCCACAAAGAGGCTCTCCCCGATGTGCAAAGGCCGGTCAGAAAACACCAAAGTCCTATTGCTCTCCTGCCAGTTGGTGCAGGCCACCATCCTGTCCTGGGAGAAGGTGACGTCGGGGCCGCGCGTGGGGTGGAAGCGCAGGTCGGTGTCCAGGAAGGCCGGGACTCCCTGGGCGTGCTGCCGCCGGCTGGGGCAGCAGGGGATGATGTGGTTGTCAGTCCCAAGCCCTGGTACCCTGCTTAGGTTCAGGTTTGCAATTTTGGCCACCACTTGGTTGTTCTCGAGCTCGTTGTTGTTGAAGTTGGCCGAGTCGTGGTTGCTCTGGGGAAGGCAGGTGCTGAGCCGGGCGGTGCTGAGCCGGGCGGTGGTCATGGTCTCTGCAAACATGCTGTCTGTGAGAGAAACCCAGGCACAGAGGCTTTAGTCAAGAGAAAACCACCTGCTTTTATGCTTACAGTTGTTATTGCAGCCTACAGACTCCATAAGGAAAAATCAGCCACGGGTCAACCACTAATGAACAGCTCCTGGCGCAGAGTCACGCGTGGAGCAGGCAGAGAGTGGCTGCATCTGGCACCAGCCAAGGGAAAACAAGTGTTCCAAAGTACCTGTGTGATCTGGGAGCTCCCTGCACTGGGAAATGGGGAAAAGCTGCAAACCAGTGTGGTCCTACAGCTTTCTGAGCAGAAGGATCTGATAGCTCTGAGGTTACACTATTTAAAAAAAAAAAGTCTCAAGATTTTGTTGTCCCAAGGTCTTGTGCAAGACAGGTCCACAAGTGATGAACTCAAGGATGAATGGATATTCTTTCCACACTCCTTCTCATTGCCTTACACCTGTGTCCAGGCACAGGTGTGTCCCAGAGAGGTCATTTCAAGCCTCATATCTCAGGGGTGTTCACAGCCCTGCAGAGGTTTTGAATGGAGAGCTTGTCACAAAAGCTACTTCCTGCAGGTGTTAGAAAGCTTTTACAGCAGAAGGTTGTTTTCCCTTTTCACAGCAAAGGGAAAGTCAAGATGTTGATCCTTAATTAATTTCCCAGGTTTCCACTTGAGCCATGCCAGGCTTGGGGGTGATGTAAAGGTGTGGGAAAGTTTGGGAGTGTTCTCCCTTCTACCTCCAGCCCTGCAGGGGCAGCCTGGACACTTCACTCTGAAAGGTTTAATGCACTGGGCAAAGTCACAGCATGTGGAACTTAAGTGTCTGTGTGAATGACCCCTGGTCTTCCCAGAGATGGAGAGGGGTGCAGCACCAACACTGCCTTCTACTTGGAGGAGAGAACCCCCAAGCTTTTGGTAAAGAAGGAAAAACACCCAAATCCACCCAGCAGCTGCAAAGCAGAACCTGCCTCACTCAAAAACCCAGGAAGGAGAGGCCACTGGGGTGGGCTGATGGCTGGAGCAGCTCCTTCTCAGCCAGCACAGCTTGTGTGGCAAGAAATGCTCCCACAGAGGAGTCAGACACATCCAAACCTCATGATGGATGTCCCATCCCTGGAAGTGTCCAAGGCCATGTTGGACAGGGCTTGGAGCTGCCTGGGATAGTGGAAGGTGTCCCTGCCCATGGTAAGGGGTTTGGAATGAAATTATCTCTAAGATCCCTTCCAGCCCAAACCATTCTGTGACTCGTGATGCTGAAAGACACATTTTCTGCCTCAGAACTGTATTTCACAATTTTCTCAACTCACAACATGTTGGGAGGATGAGGCAGAGACAAGCACACCCTCAAGCAAGGAATTTGGGTCCCCTGGTGCCCCAGGTGGCTGAGCATGGCCCTGATTCCTGGGGCAGTGTGGGGGGTTTGGTATTTTAATAAAGAAAACCTCCCAGCAGAGTACAGGTGTCTCAGCCTGAGTCTTTCACTGGGAACTCCTGGATGCTGCAGGCAGGACTGGAGGGGGGGGGGGGGCAGCAGAAAGAAGCTGCATTTTATTTTTCAAACTCCAATTTAATGAGGAGAAAGGAGAGCTCTGGTGAAGCAGCTGCCTTGGCCAATACAGCAAACATTCCTTCTCCTCTGTGACGAGCACCAGAGGCTGGAGTGTGTCACAACTGCAATTACAGGACAAGCTGCTGGTGAGGTTTAATTACACATTGGAGGCACAGCAGACAGGGAAAAGCGTTGTTTATGTGTGGCCTTCTCGCCGGTAAAATAATTGGCACTGTTCAGAAGGATGTGTGATGGAGCTGCCTGCCCTCTGGACTCACCATTCCACAGCTTATCCCTGGTGCCTGCTCCATGCCAGGCTGGCAGCACCATCCCCTGGGGCAGCTGCAGCTGGCTTGGGCTGTTAAAACTCCATCAGCTCTGAGGAGCCTCCGGCAAAGGGCAACTCTCTTGGATTTTAAAAGTGTTCCCTGTGGTGCAGCCCAGTTCAAACACTCCACCTAATGCTGAATTAATTAGAAATTTCAATGCTGCAAAAGCCACTAAAGGAAAATCATTCCATGGCCATCAGCTGGGCTTGCTAATGGGAACAGATTAGTGCCCTCTTGCAGCCCTAAGGATGAGGCTGTAAACCAGCCAGACTCCACCTGATTCCAGGGGTCTGAGTGATGTCCCTGTGCCAGGGAAGGGTCACAGTGCCAACACAGCCCCTCAAACTGCCAGCCTGGGTGGGACCACGGCCAAGAGCAGAGAGAGGGGCTGGGGAAGGGCTCCAGGAAACTCTTGGGTAATTACTCATAGTTTTCCAATGGACTGGCAGTAACTGGTAGCTGGGAAAGAACAGACAAAGTCACAACTGGTCCTTTTTGTCTCCTTAGTCCCTGGGACCTTGCTCCATGTTTTTCCATGCCAAAGCAGCACATCCAGCTCAGCAGCACATCCTTGCTCCATGTTTTCCCATACCAAAGCAGCACATCCAGCTCAGGGAAAGCTGAGTGGAATTACAGGTAAAGATTTCCATTTATCCCTTCCCATAATGTGCAGCCTTAGGACTTTTCATCACTGCCATCTCTGAAACATATTGCTACTGCTGGCAGAGGAAAAATGATTAATTGGCAGTACAAAACCAACAGCAAATTAATTTTCTTAAGTGTCCCATAGAAATGCTCACACAGATTATGCAGCAGAAGAGAGCAAGCAGAAGAGCAGCCCACAGGCCACAAAGACACACTTACCTAGAATTTGCACTTCATGGGTAATTCCATAGACGTCTATGAGCGCCCAAAGAGGCCCGGAAACTTTAATACCACAGTGAAACAAGATGGGCTCCTCATCGTTAATACTGTAGAAGACTCTGCCGTGCCGGTCCACCCAGAAGGCCAAGATATTGTCCCTGACCGCGAACCTCTCGGGCAGAGCCTTGGCCCAGTAGCCGGGGCGGGTGACGAGGTCGGGGCAGGCGTACTTTGGTATCTCCTCGGAGCTCATCTGCGAGGGGTCGTGGATGGTGAAGCCGAAGCGCAGGGCCCCGCTCCAGCCGTGGTGCACGGCCACCAGCTTGAGGCGCACCTTCTCGTAGAGGTGGATGGGCCGGTTGGTGAAGGTGACGCCGTTGCAGAAGCTGTTCCTGCGCGTGGCCCGGCGCGAGTGCGCGTCCAGCCGCACGTTCTTGCCCTTGGCCTGCGAGTGGAAGCGCGGTGGCTCCGCCAGGGCCAGCACCGAGCGCCGCTCATGGCTGCTGCTGTTGGGCAGGCTGTAGTAGGGACGGCTGGACACCGAGCGCGCCTGGTGGCTCGTGTCTGCAAAGGGATAAAGGACAGCTGTCAGCAGGGGTTGGTTCAGCTGGGTGGGATTTGCACCGCTCTGGCAAGAGATGGAGTGTCACAGGATCTCACAGAATCACACAGGATCTCACAGAATCACACAGAATTCACGGAATCACACCCAAAATCACACACGGAATCACACACGGAATTCACAGAATCAGAATCACACAGAATTACGCAGAATTTCACACAATGACACACACAATCACAGAATTCACAGAATCACTGGGTTGGAAGAGACCTTCAAGCTCATCGAGTCCAACCCAGCCCAACACCTCAACTGAACCCTGGCGCCCAGTGCCACATCCAGGCTTTGTTAAACACACCCAGGGATGGGGACTCCACCACCTCCCTGGGCAGCCATTCCAGAACTTTATCACCCTTTCTGTAAAAAACTTTCCCCTAATATCCAACCTGTATTTCCCTTGGTGCAGCTCAAGGCTGTGTGCTCTGGTTTGTCAGCGCTGCTGGAGAAAGAGCCCAACCCCACCTGAGCACAGGCACCTTTCAGGGAGTTGTAGAGAGTGATGAGGGCACCCTGAGTCTCCTTTTCTCCAAACTAAACACCCCCAGCTCCCTCAGTTGTTCCTCACAGGGCTTGTGTTCCAAGCCCCTCAATATTTCACCTTAACACAGCATGCTTAGCCACAACCTGCTCTCTGCTGTCCCAGTTTGGCCCTCAGCTTTCTGAAAAAAACGTGTCAAGCAAGGTTAGGCAGCTTCCCTGCAAAGCTGGAGAGGAAGGAACATCCTTTGTTCCCATCAGATGCTTCCTATTGCCCTCAGAAAAGCCCAACATCTGCAGCTCCAAGTTTCCTCCTTGCAGAGCACGTGCTGTTAACTCACATGGTGGCCAGAGACAGGAGCTCTGAGGATTGTGGCTGTTAAAAACCGCAGATGCTCGAGGTCAGCATGGGTTTTAGGAGATTCTTGTGGGACATGCAGTTACCAGCTCCTCTGTGCCCTGATTTTGGAATGATGAACAGGAACGTTTGACCAGCACAAATAATCCAAGACATTCATCAGCTGGAGCACCTCTGCAACACCAGACTGTTCCTCCTAAACCTTCAACCCAGCCCCTGGCTCAGATACCAGATACAATTGGCACATTCAGGAACATTTCATCCTTGCCTTTACCCAGAAGCTCCCATTTGAGCTCAAAGCACTTCATAAATGATGATTGTTTTCAGCTTCACAGCACCGCAGATGGCACAGAAATCCTGCCATCCTCCTTTTACAGATGGGAGAAGGAGAATTGATGGGTGAGATCTTGCAGCATTTAAAGTCAATAGCAATTCTGAGACTGACTTCAAGAAAAGCAGATTTGGGGCCTAAAGTGAGCTTCACACAGCCATGAAGCAGAAATGAAAAAAAGCTCAAGTTTGAATCTTAAACCTTAGCTAGAAGCTCTCTGAGGTGGAGACAATGTCCTTTGCATATCCCTGAGCACATGGGGACTTGCTCCAGGTCCTGGGCTCCCACCCACCACCATGGTGTTCCAGAAAATTTGGTCTCCCCATTCCCCACCCACTCCACCTCTCCTCCTGTCTCTGCACCTGGGCTTGTAGATGTTTAAAGCAAAAATGGAACACATCCTGAATGCTCAAAGCCATCCTGTTAAATATAAAACCCCATCACATGCTCACAATTATTCTGAACACTTCTGCCATGCTTGAAGCTTTAGCAGCCACCTGCCAGGCCCTTCCTTCAAGCTGCTCCCTCCCTGTGCGGAACCCCAGGCTTTGCTTTGTGACAAGGGAAGGATTTTTCTGTCTGTTGGAAAAAACTACCAGAAGATCCTGGGAGCTCAGCTGGGTGAGCTGGCAGGAGGGCTGCAGTGGTGGCAGCTTTCTTTTTGGAAGCAACACCAGAGCAGACAGGGCAGTGAGAGGCTGGGACATGCACTAAGGCACTGAGCAAAGAGAAGAGAGGTTGCAGCAAGATCTGAGCACAGGATTAGCCCTTCAAATCAGGCATCTGGAACAGGAGTCAAAGGCCTACGAAGGCAAAAAGCTCCTGTTTGCAGTAAGATATAAATAACAATCAAAAGGTGTTTGTCTCTTGGTTTGTCCTGCATGTGACAGTCGCTGTGCAATGGTTAATCCTGTCAAACACCAGTGGAAATTAACACATCCTTGCTCTCAGGCAGTGAGGGGAGGGTGCCAGTTCCATGCCAGGGCTTTGGAAAAGAGCCCTGGAGCAGATGGGGAAGGGAAAATCCTCCCCAGGTGCTCAATCCCCCTGCCCAGCACAGCACCTCTGCTCCCAGCAGCACTGCAGGGTTCCCCAGGAAGGGGCATTTCTTTCTGTATTTCCAGGAGAAATCTCATTCCTTGCCTGCTGAAGAGCTAAAATGCAGAAATGGCTGCTCCCAGCACAGCCCACCCGTGCTCATGTGGGTGCTGCTCCGTGTGTGTGTGCCCATCAGCGCTCCTGACAAACAGAGCTGCTGCCACGGGAGCGGGGTCTGGGGGCTCCAGGCAGGGACCCAGCCAGCACAGGGCAGGGTGAAGCCTCTCCTGGCCTTGCCCCCCTCACAGCACCCCTTTTTCCAGGTGCATTCACACAGCCTTTCTGCCCTTCAGGTGGAACCTGGGTCCAGCAGAGCTGGGATGGATCCCAAGGGGCTCCTGAGGGACTGGGTGGGCTCTGTGCCACCTCACACCCTGCCTGGCTGGGCAGAGAAACCCCCATTTTATAACCCACCGACCTGCTTTTTGTTTGTAAAATGGTTAAAAACAACCCCCCTGTTGCTGCAAGTGCCATGGCCTCAATGCCCCACATCGGCCAGGAGACAAAGGAGGGAAGACAGATTTTGTTCTCCTCTCTGATATCCCCAAAATCCCCTTGCTCCCAACGCCAGTACAGCACCAGCCTTCCTCCCACAGCCCCCTGATGGAGAAGAGGCTCCTGCCAGGGATGTGATGCCCTGGCAGGTTCTTCTCATGCCCCTCTCAGAAGGCACGGAGGACCAAGGTGGCAGTGCCAGTGCCACCAGCACGAGTGACAGGACAACAAGGACACTAGCATTCTCTGCCCCATCAGACAGTCCATGAAATGTAGGATAATCCACATCATATGTCATGCACCCCCACCAAAAACCCAAACATTATCTCCTAAACGGATGGTATTCAGCCAGTACACCCACCACTTCAAACACAGCTTTGGGTCCACCCTGCCAGAGAAGGACTCGGGTCGGGGTCTGGCACTTTTTGTTTTGTTTTGTTTTGAAAAAACAGGAAAGCATATTGTGGCTAAACAATAGGAAACGCTGGGACGGAAACGAAGGAATAATTTATTTATAACGCTGTCCCCCCTTCACATGAACACCTGCCTGTGGAATAAAGCCTGCCACCACCCGAGGCAGAGTTTTCCCACTGAAACACGCCTGGGGTTGAGCTGGGGCATGTGCTTTACTCATTAGGTGCTGACGGGGACTCCAAGCTCAACAGGATGTTTGTGCCTTTCAATTGTGCCTTTGAATTGCCCTAATTTGCAGCTCGGCTCGGTTTATTCCCTCTGCTATTGCTCCAGAGCCTCTCCTCTCCCGGCTGTGCATTCCCACCCAACAGTGGGATGACGACAGCCAAGCTCATGGCACAAGTGCCACCCTGCCCAGGGTGCCTGACAGGCAGTGAAGAGCTACGCCAACTCTCTTTTTTTCCTTCAGCTGTGAGATTCCTACAACTCTTGGGAGCAAGTCATTTCTTCTCTTTCTGCCTCACTTCCCTGTCTAAAAGAGAGTAACACCATTCCTCTACTTCATAGGCAGCTAAAAGGATGGAAAAATGTGAGGCTCTCAAACATTTCAACCCCTGAGCCCTGCGAGCCTGGCTGCATCACCACAGGTGACACAAACCCACTGAGGGATGCCTTGAGCTTCCATCCCTCTTTTTATTCCAGTTTTCCATTTTTCATCCCCACCCTCACCAGTTTCAAACATGACACTCACAGCACATCCCTCAAACACACCAGCAAATATAAAAGGCAGGAAAATGGAAGGAAAAGCTGAAGTGAAGGGTGAGGAATGGTCTGAGGCTCCTCACTGAAGCCTGAAGGATGAACCCTTTTGGCAAGGCAGCATTTCCATCCATATCCTTGTGGTGTCAGATGACACCGAGGCAGATTTGGGTTCTGGGGGCCCGTGCTCTCATCTGAAGCTTCACCTGCTTTCCAAAAGGCCAGCACACTCATTCCAGAGGTTATGCTGACCTTTGGAGAGGTATTTTAACAGACATGCACTTTGCATTTCAAAAAGGTACAGCAGGCAGACCCTGGACAAATTCCACATATTTATCATGGTTCCAGTTCTAAAAATAAACATTTTTTTTCACCCATTTGTTTGCAGTGGCACTGTAATCCCACTGACAGCAGCAGACAAAATTCAGCTCCAGAGCCCTGTCTGAGGCTGCTGCTCTCCCTGGGGCGTGGGATGGAGGAGGCTGCTCAGCTGGGGAGTGACCTCGAGCCAGATCCATCCTGTCTTCACTTGCCCTGATAAGCCAGGAGGAATAATACCCCTAAAATGGGGGAGAAGGAATAATGTTGAAGGAGAGCAGAGCTACAGCGAGAGCAGCCTGACAGGAGGAGGAGGAGGAGGAGAGCGCTGCGTCCTCATGCGTCACCGGTAAATCCATGGTCTGCACCAGAGACATTCCCTGCTCCCACAGGCTGCTCCTGAGGGCCTTTCCCAAGTAAATCCATGACAAAAGACCCACAGGATCCCAAGGAGCAGTTTGGTGCCAAACAGAGCTGTGCAGGGGACACAGACAGGGAAAATTACTGGGACCATCCACAGCTGGCAGCAGACACGGCTCATGCTGAGCGAGCATGGTCTGTCCTTGGTCACAGAAAGGCTGAGAGGTTCAGAGAAAGGCTGAGAGGTTCAGAGGAGAGGCTGAAAGATTCAGAGAAAGGCTGAAAACCTCCTGAGAAGCAGCAGCCTGCAGCCTGAAATCCATCTCTGGAGCCTCGTGCCCAGTGAAAGGGAATCCACCAAACACACCCACGGCTTATCTTTATGGGCTCTGCCTTATCTGCAGCACTGAACCTCCTCCTATCCCAGCAGATACTCAGGTGGCTCCTGCTGCTGCTGCACATTGAACAAGGTGTCTGCAGACAGGGGCAGGTGGAGTTTGCTTTGTGACAGGAAAACCCCAACAGGTGGGGACAAGAAGAGCGAGTGGTGGAAACAATCCCAGTCTATCGCAGTGCGCTCCAGTCAAAGCACATCTCAAAGTCCTCATCCCACTGATGCCTTGAGAAGGCTGAGCTACAGCAGAGGCTGGACAGAGCTAAAGAATAAAGCAGGGATTTATTGAAAGGCTCTCCTCAATGGATCCACATTGGGCAGCACAAGAACCCAGCCAGGGCTGCACCCAAGATGAACAAAAATGGTCACAAAATGAACCCAAGATGAACCAAAATGGTCACAAAATGAACCCAAGATGAACCAAAATGGCCCCAAAATGCACGAGCGCTCCTGGGGTCTCTCCCTGTGATCAGTTCTGCTCCATTTGCACCTTGCAGTTCATTGTCCCATTCCAGCTTTAGCCCATGCAGTCCCACCCTGCTTGTTTTTCTCTCTCCAGCCCACGTTGTTTGTTCTCCTGGGCTGAGATTTGGGTCATTTGTCCTTGGTGCCCAGCTGGAGCAGGAATTGTTTTGTCTCCCTGCTCTGTGCACAGAGCTCACCATGCCCTAATGTGAAGCTCAGAACTGCACACTAAAGCAGCAGAGAATCTGAAAAATAGAAAAGCTGAAACCTGAGGCATGAGCACAGCATCTCCACTGCTGGAGCCACTGGGAGGCTGGAAGAGGCAGGGGAGGCTGTTACTGCAGATACCAAACATCCCCAGCAGCACCAAACAGGATTCTGCTCCGACACGATCTTATCTTCTGAGGACAAGAGATACAAATCTGCTCACATATAAATTTAGTGAGCTGTCTAGACATTTCTTTCTTTTTTTTTTTTTAAATACAGAAAATGTGTCAGAGAGCTCTGTGGGAAGCACTGGGGTGGCCTATTCCATGCTCAGTGGTGTGGATTTGGAAAGCTGGGTTACCAAATCCAACTAAAAAAAAAAAAATCTGCCTCATTTCTGACTGTCCTGCTGGCTCAAACCCTGGAAAATTCAATTAATAAAACCCCCCGTGTAAATTCCTATTGTTTGCACGACCAGTCTGGAGGCCTGCTCTGATGTAATGTCTTCTAACCTGAAAGAAACTTCCAGAGAATTCAGAAAAGGTTCATTTGCGAGAGAGTGACACAGAAATTGAGGTGTTAAGGGAACACAGAAGAGCCTGTGATGAATTACAAGAAATGTGAAATTTTTGAAGAAATGCTTGTGAAGGAGGGGAGGAGAGAAGACAAACAAAAGTCACTTTTTCATTAGAAGAAGCTGCGTTGTGGCACTGAGGTAACTCTCAATGCAAATATCTCATGGACATACATAATTTCTCATTGCAGAACAGTTCAGAAAAGTCCCTGGCAGAGAACAGGGACTGACTTAAGCTCACAAAATCAAGTTGTGCTTGTCTCCACAAGAAAACCCTCTAATGCTTCAAACCAAACATTTTATGGGGGATTTTTTTTAAATGCTAAAATCAATTCTTTTTTTACAGGCAGGATCTAATGACATATTCATTCTGGACTTCTAGATGCAACTCCATGAAAACAGAGAGGTATTTGCCAACAGCATTAGGCAAAATCCTTTAGTTCTGATCCTTTCTCTCAAACCAGCAAAGGCAACTCCAGCAGGACCTTGCAGTAATTTCCAGCTGGTTCCACCTCCCATCTCCCACTGTATTTTCCAGCTGCTCCACCTCCTGTGTGTCCTCAGAGCTCCTGCATTGCTGCTCCTTTCAACCTAAACCCTTTTCTTGCAGTGAGGAGCTCACACCAAAGCTCAATCACATCCTATAAAAAAATAGGTGGCCTGAAAAGAAAGCCAAGACCAAGCCTTAACTCTCCTAGTTATCCCAAAATCTCCTCATGGCAGCAGAACTGAAACCAGAAGATAGGGAGTGTAGCTGAAACTCTGACATGTCCCTCCCAGGAACCACCAGCTGGCTCAGGGCAGAAAATAAACCATGACAGAAGCTCTGCTCTGAGGATGGAAAGTGCTAAAGTGCTGATGGCAAATCCTCCACAACCTAGAAGAGCCCCAGAGGCTGAGGAGAGCCTGGCAGGAATATTCTCTCATATATATATATATATATATATATATATATATGTATGTATATGTATATGTAATATACATATAATATTATATATATAATTATATTTGTTAGATGTATTTAATATATAATAATATATTAAATACTTTAATATATTAAGATTAAATAATACAATGTTATTATATTATATAATATTATATTCATTATATGAATCAATATAATCTAATATGATGCAATGTAATGTAATGTAATAATTATATATAATTATATACATTTATAGTATATATGATATAATGTAATGTAATATTCTATATATAATATAATGTAATATAATAATATAATGATTATATATATGTTATATCATATTCTTCTGCTTGGCTTTGCTTTTGGTGGTAGAAGAAATCAAATATGCCACAAAGAAAGCCAGTGCATGACTTCAATGGAGAGGCATTTCCAGAGCAAAGTGGGGAGCCCTGAGCTAAACCAATATTGGTGGATCAGGCTGTAAAAGCAGGGGCTGCTCCCCAAAAATAGAACTCCTGCTGGGTCTGCAAGGATGGGAACATCCACCCACACTCACCTCTGCCTGTCTCCTGTTGTGCCTGTCTCTCTGGGCACGCAGGAATTTTGCTGCAAAGTTGGCCTCATCTTTATTACAGGCTTTTAGTCCTCCTGCATATAAATAGCACTCAGTATACACAGAAGCCAGCGATTAAGCACGGGGGGAAAAAAAAAAATCTCCTCTTCCCTGTATTATTAGGGAATCTGGGTCAATGAGTCTGCAACTCGAGTAAGAAATTCTTAGAGCTGGTTAATGAGAGACAGAGCGAGCGGGATGGAGGAAAGGCAGGGTTCATGCCATAATCCTGCTTAAGCCCTGCAGTGCAAGCGATGAAAGCAGCTGTGTGATGGATGAGGAGCCCTGGAAAGGGCACAGCTCCTCCTGGGCTGCTCCAGGGCTCGACACCCAAGTCTGGCTCGTGTGGCTCCCAAAGCCGCGCTCCCGAGCCAGACAGCGCCCGGACATGGCAGGGGTTTGAGAGCCATCCTGCAAAACTCGCTGGAACTCTTGGCTACTGGCTAAAGATAAAAACATCCTGTCAGGAATGATCAGGCAGCCACTCACTGCAGCTCTGAGTGGGGATTTTGGGGCTGTGCTCTCACTAATCAGCTGCGTGTGCGACACACACGAGTTGCTGCACCGGCAAAGCAAACCCCTGCCCCTGACTTGATGTATCATGGGTCTGCAGAATTGTTACCTTCTTTAGAAAGTGGAGCTTAGCTCAGGGAGAGCAGAGGTCTGCTTGACTCACTTTATCTTCTCCAAGTCCATCCCGGAGTTTTGGGAGGTGACCAAAAGCAGGGAGCAGTGAGCAGCTGACGGCTCTTAAAGCAACTCCACAAATGGTTTCTGAGGAATGCTAGGTTGGAAATGATCATCACTACGTTGGAAGACTGAGTATTTTCCAAATCTAAATGCTTGGTGATTGTCAGTTGTGGATTAAAACATTTATTTCTGGGATTTATTGTTTTTGTTGTTTTCTAGAAACAGCCAATGTGCATCAGAAAGCAGAGAGGGCGTTAAAATATGCAACACTTGAGGCTGGAAAGACTGGTCCGGGAGGAATGATCACAGCTGGAGACCCCAAGATGGGAAGAGAGAAGCAGAGATGTGAACAAAACCCTCATGTTCTCTGGGGTGGCTAGGCTCTGCTTAGATTTACTAATTTCATTCAGAAATAGGGTCCAAGGTGAAGGTACAGACCCAGCCTAAGAGCAACCCAAGAGACCCCAAAAAGCTCCTGTGTCAGGAACTGCTGCTGGGCCCTCTCTCTCCGAGACCCATCCCCTGTCCCTGACTGGTCCCTCTGCACAGCAAAGATCACAGAGTATTCCTCAGATCAAAAAACCTGCCTTGGTCTCCCTGCCCCCAGTTCCTCCCCATCCATTTCTCACTTCCAAGACATCTCCTGCCCCACAGAGAGGATAAACAGCTCGGGTTTTCAGAGCAACACATTGCTTCAAAAGCTTCATTCTGGTGCTCTCCTTCTCCAGTCAGGACTGGGATTTGTTGAAGAGCTACAAGAACTTGTGCCTGCCATAGTCACTGACATTGAAATGGTCCATGCCCTCAGCCTCCTCCTGCTGCCAGAGCAGCACGGAAGGACCATTAATGCAAATAAACTCCCTGTTTCCATTGAGCCTTTTCTCCTGGCCAGCTGCACCAAGTCATCTGCTCCAGGGATTTATAAATAGTGACCATGTCATTCCAATGTTAATGGCCTTTAATGAAATTGAAGGATGGCATGCATTCATTCCCTTTGAACATCCTCAGAGCTGCAGTTCCACTCCATGCCATGGTTTCAATGCAGCGCTCATGGAAACAGTCCTGGGACTCAGCACATCCTTCCCACAGCCCATCCATGTGTTCCTCTGGACAGGAACACAAAGAGGGAAATCATTTTGTTGTCTCCCTGATGCAGGAAACCCACCCATCCCCTACAGACAGGCACTGCACCACGAGGGCAGCTTGTGACACAGGGAAAATTTAAAAAAAAGGAAGATTTGAAGAGTGATAGCGGCAATTGAGCTTCACTTTCCATGCATTGTTCTCCAAAAATCCCCAAAAAGCTATGTTTACCTTATCTTCATCCCTCTGGGTTTGGGCTGTACACAATCCACACGCCTTCCCCACCTCCCCAAAGCATGTTTGGAGCAAGGCCAGGCCATGAGCTGTGCTGGTAGGCTCGGTGGATGACTCAGGTGGGTGTGCGAGGCTCCAGCCAGGAGCTGTGATTTCCACACTCTCTGAAAACACCAAAAGCTTCCCCCTGAGCACAGGAATCCTCCAGCTCCAGGGCTGGGGAGGAAGAAAAGCTGCAGATGATGATGAGCACCTGGGCTGGGGAGGAAGAAAAGCTGCAGATGATGATGAGCACCTGGGCTGGGGAGGAAGAAAAGCTGCAGATGATGATGAGCACCTGGGCTGGTGAAGGTGTCCCTTTCATGGCAGGGATTGGAATGAGGTGATCTTTAGGTCTCTTCCAACCCAAACCATTCTGGGATTCTGTGAAGGGTGAGATCAGCCCTTGGAACGATGCTGCAGGTGCAGGAAGGAGAGCCTGGCCATTCATTCCACCTTCAACTTTTCCCTAAAAAACCCCCAAGATAAAAGGAACAAACCTGCTCTTTTTCTTTGCTTCCTCACTTTTACAGAAGTTTCTTTGGTCTTTATCTCTCTTCACAGTGGTTCTAAGAGTCCTTTTCTTTTCTCCTCCTAATTACAACTTCTCTACACGCCAAAGAATTCAGTTGAAAAGAAAAATAAAAACAGTGGAGCAATTCCAGTCCAAACAGGGATGGACAACCAGAGAGCCATCAGATTTAACAGTGCCACCCAGAGAGGGCTTCAGATCTGCCCTAAGAGCCAAAAACCCCAGGAAAAGGGGGAAAGGCCTCTAGGAAGGTGTTCTTCCCAGTAAATCCCTGTTCCAGCATTTTCTAACTGTGTCCACAGTTCCTTTTCTATTTACACACAATTTAAACAGTGATCTGGCAGCAGGAGGGGAGAATACTTGGGGAGGAATGCATGGCTGAGGAAGCTAAATAAAGCAGTGGCCAGCTCCTCAATCATCCTATATTTTATATATACAAAGGCTGTGATCCCACTAAGCTTTTCCAAAACAATATGTAAAGAATCCAAAACAGGGCAAAACAACGGTAATAACTGGTTATAATTAAATCAGGGGCACAGCACAGCTCTGCTCCTCTGCCAGGCTGCTTTCCCTGGGACTGGTGGGACTGGGAGCTCTCCTGGGGCTGTACTGGTGGAACTGGTGCCTCAAGCCAGCGCTGTCCCAGCAGGGAGATTTCAAGGAAATTTAATCTGGCTAAACTCTCTTTCTGATGACCTCACTCAACTCGTGGACAGCCCAACCTGTACAATAACATCACATATTTTGTTGGCTGTTTTAGCAAATATTCAGACAAACAAGCTGGGTTTTTTTTTTTTTTTTTCTAAATACTTGAGAAACAAATAAAAAAATTCAAAGGGGAAAAGAAAAAAGCAAGGAAAAAAAAAGTGTAGCATTCTGGTCCAGAAACACAGGAAAACATCCCACTAAAAAAAGATGCATCCCTCTTTTCCTTAGCTGAGGTTTTTAAAAATGCAGAATTCTCTGCTAAGCTGCGAAGGCAATCTGAGAGGCAGGTGGTTGTGCAACACTTGGCTGCTGCATGGCTCAGCTCTGAGATCCTTTTCCATGATACTTGCAGGAATTAATAAGAGGAAACAAGACCCACTTCAAGGCATTAAACTGTCCAAACAAAAAAAAAATAAATAAATACAGTCATACCATTACTGGACATACCATGACCTCAGCCCTCTTCCTTCATCTCAAATGTCCTCAATTATTTCAACACAAGAAGGATTTGAGCAAGAGAGGTTTATTTTTAAGCCTCTGTGTCAACCTTAATTCCAGTGGGGTTTGAACCCAGCACACCTAAATCAACATCAGCATTTTTCTCCCTTTATTCTTTCTGTCTTTGTGGTATCACAGCCAAAATATGATAGAGGCAGGTGAACTAAAAACAATGAGACACAATTCCTTGCGTTGTTGAAAAGCCAGAAAATGATGAAAACAATTTTTTTTTTGCTCCCTGCCCCAGAGGAAAGAATCCTTGGGGTAAATATGTGAATTATACAGCAAACAGCACTGCAATGGCCAGGTCCAGGCAGTACCAAGCCCTAATTTCGACTCTGTTTTCTCACTTTCTTAATGTGGAGCTTGGGCTGTTGTTCAGCAGAACTCCTTTGGTCAATACCTTCCAAACAGTTCACTGCAGAGCTGCCACTTGCTGTTATTGTTACAGCTGTATTTTGGGGGGTTTTGTATTTTTCATTGATCATTTCCACCTCTAAGCCCCAGTGCACAGCCCAGCATCACTCCTTGGTAACTGTGGAATTGGGAATATTAGAAATCCCACATGAAACAAAAAAAAAGCAGCTGCTAAACCCTCCCATTTCCACCCAGATGTCTCTTGTTTCAATTAACAGAATCAAACTAATTCAGAGCCATTCACTGGCCTTGTTTGGACTCACTTGGAAAAACACACCTATAAATCACATCTGAAAAGCTGCAAAGGGGGAAAGAATTTGTTCCTCTTTGGGCAGTTCTTTTTGTTCTTTTTTTGGTAGAACAAACTTTTACTACCAAACACAAAATGCACAATTATGTGTTGACAGCTCACAGCCTCTGTGGTTCTGGCCACAATAAAACACAACTCCACACTGTCCCTCCAGTTCTTCGAAATTCAGGACACCCAGAAGCTCCCATTTGCATCATCTTCCTGGGATTCTGAGCTGGAAAGGGGATTCCAGGCAGCCTGAAGTTACCAAAACAGGGGCACAGCAGGGATTTCCCTGGTCCCAAATCCATCAGACACTGAAATGCAGGAATGGGCACAGAAAGGGGAAATGCAGAATTTGGACACAGGGAAATGGAGGAATATGAGCACAGAAAGGGGAAATGCAGGAATATGGGCACAGAAAGGGGAAATGAAGGAACTTGGGCACAGAAAGGGAAATGCAGGAACGGGCATAGAAAAGGAGAAATGCAGAAATGGACACAGAAAGGGGAAATGGAGGAATATGGGCACAGAAAGGGGAAATGCAGGAATGGGCACAGAAAGGGAAATGAAGGAATGGGGACAGAAAGGGGAAATGCAGGAATATGGGCACAGAAAGGGGAAATGCAGGAATGGGCACAGAAAGGGGAAATGCAGGAATGGGCATAGAAAAGGAGAAATGCAGGAATGGACACAGAAAGGGGAAATGGAGGAATGGGCACAGAAAGGGGAAATGCAGGAATATGGGCACAGAAAGGGGAAATGCAGGAATATGGGCCCAGAAACATCAGCCCTGCCCTACCCAACATTTCAAGGAAAGCAGGACTGCTCCATGTGTCCAAGATAAGGGGGCAGGGGGCAAATCAGGGAGGGGGAAAGCATGGTCACAATCCAGAGGCACACAGGGAAAACTTCTCCCTCCTTCTGGGACTTGGTCACACCATTAATGTCATCTCCAAGGAAAATCTGAGCCAGTGGTTAAGGGCTGCTTGACGTGGTTTGGAGAGGATTCCTCCAGCCTGCCCATAGACTCTGGTATTTACAGGAGGGCAGTTAATTTGCACGGGGCTGTAAACATTGACTAAATAGGAATGCATACAAAAAGAGGCTTTGAAAAGAGTTTGGTTTAAAACGAGAAGTGGTATTGACCTCTCGGGGAGGAATGTCCCTCTGCTTTGAGATGGTCAGCTGAGCTGCTCCACTGAGGGTGGGAGAAACGAGGAGCTCGCCCAGGAAGCAAATTCTTCTTTTTGTTTTGCTTCTCAAAGTAGCTTTTAATATTTCTAAGGGCAAGAGGCATTTTGAAAGAAACACAACCCCTCGAAAAATAACTTTGAAAAGGGGCTCCTTTTGAATCAAAATAAATTTGGAAGAAGAAAAATGTGAGCACGCTCTTATTAAGTGCAAAACTCCAGCTGTTCCATGCAGGGCTGGCAAGGCAGGGAGAAATAATTCACAAATCATTTTATTAATTAAGCATCAGAGTGTCTTCATGAGCTGATGGGAGACCCCCCACTCTGGGCTCCCCACAAAAGGGAAATAATCTGCATTGCAATTAAAAATCTGCCCTGGAAACCATCAGATTGAGGGAGGAAAGGACTATTTTAACCAATTCATTAATTATGACTATTAAAGAAATCAAGCTTTGAAGCTCAGCTGATAACGAGTCAAACAAACTTCCACTTTTGTTCTGCTCGGGAAAATCCAACTCTCCAGACAGCATCTGTCAATCTGATCATTATGTGGTTAAATGAGGGAGAAAAAAATGTGTTCTCTCTCACCTGCAAAAGCTATCTGAGCCTTGAAAATTTAATTTGAGTTTTCTCTTCTAGATTTGACTGGTCAAGTTAAACTAGAAAGATTATTCATGGAAAAGCAACTGCAGTTGGTTACTAGGATACAAAAAAATCACTTAGCATGTTCCTCCAATGAATAATCCCAAGCAGAACACACACAAATTCAATAAATTATGAATTTCTCGGTCTCTCTTACATAAACATTGGGGTTGCAGAGGCATTTCTTGGAAGCCTTTAATATAAATTCATCTCTTAATGACTGTGCTCTAGCAAAACAAACAGAGGGGATGGCTGAGCCCTGCAGGTGAGCTGCATCCTTTGTCTAGACATGGAAGTCCTGGCAGCAGGCAGGGCGCCCGGGGCCAGCAGATCCCTGCTTGTCACATCTCAGAGCAGATTCTGGAATTTGGCAAGCTCACAGGCCCTGGCACAGCGGGTGACGTCAGCAGCAGACTAAGCTAATTTGGAAGAAGGCAATTCTTATTCCAGAAAAAAAAAAAAAATAAAATCAAAAATCCCTCTTCCTGCACAATTCCACGGATCTGAGAGGTCTTACATAAAGCGCTTGTCAGATGTCTGAAGGCACGAGGCACAGTTTAGGCTGGAGAAGATCTCTTAAGATTATTGAGGAAGGCAGGGAGAAGTTTTCCTGCATCCATCCGAGGCCCCCAGCCCAGCACAGGGTGGGAAAACCCTCCTGGAGTCGGACAGAGCCTGCCCTGAGCCACTCTGACATCCCTGGGAGCAGCCCTGGCGCTCGGGAGGTTGGTTTTGGTCCCTGAACAGAGTTTGGGTTTGTAGGTCTGGGGTTGTGCAGGGGGCTCTGGTGTCTCTTCCCATCCCTTCCAAAACCCCTGGATAACAGGGATTACAAAAACCAGGATAGCAGAGATTACAATCCCCAGGGTTACAATCCCCAGGATAACAGGGATTGCAATCTCCAGGATAATAGAGATTACAAAAAAACAGGATAACAGGGATTGCAATCCCCAGGGTAACAGGGATTACAATCCCCAGGATTACAACCCCCAGGATTACAATCCCCAGGGTAACAGGGATTACAATCCCCAGGATTACAATCCCCAGAATAACAAGGATTACAACCCCCAGGATTACAATCCCCAGGCACAAACCCTGCTCCAGGCTCGGGTGTTTAAAGCCATGCTACAGGGGCTGAGATCACTTTGTATAAACTTAGAATTCCTTGAAACTGGGCCTTGTGTCCTTCTCACCCTGTGCCTTTGATGGCATCGGCAGCTTGAGTGGCTCTGCTGCTTCCAAATCACCCGGTAATTGCTGTTTAAACCCCACAAATTGCTGTTTAAACCTGTTTAAACAATTCAGGTGCCCGGGAATTGCTGTTTAAACCCCACAGATCAGGTGCCCGGGTGGGGATCTGCCTTGCACCCTGCAGGGGACACCTCCACTCCAGGAGAGAGCACCAGAACACCTGGAATTCTGAAATGCCCGCCAGGGGAAGATGTTCTTTATCTCTACCAGCAACAGCCACTTAGAAAATGATTTCTGTTTTCATTCCTGGAAACCATTTCACTTGGCAGGACAAAATAATCAAGAGTTTTTGCAGGTGTCCTGAGGAAAGGACCACCAGAGAACGGCCCCTAAAGAGGTCACAAGGGGACACAGCTTTTTGCCAGGAGCCTACAGGGATTATCAAACCCACCCTTAGCCCTGGTAGTCCAGTTCTGCTCATTCCATTGCTAGCTGATGAATAACAAATAAAAATAACTTGTTCTTTAAGATCTCCAGTGATAGAACCATTCTTATTTATTGTATTCCACCTGTATTCTAACTTGCCAGGCTGCATTCTGGAGAGCACAAGCTCAAAATTCCTGGTCCTGTCTTCCCCCCAAAATTCACTGCAGCCTCTGAGCTGCTCCCCTGAACAGAATTTTAGCCACCCCAGGACACTACACCAGGCAGATCTCCAGTAGAGTTTTGTGTTCCCAGGGAAAAAAAAAGCTCCATCCAACCATGTCAAGTTTAAGGCCCCAAGAAACAGCAATTTTCCCTCATTAGGAATTATGCTTTCAAGCCGAGGAGATAACTTTTGAACTGCACTCCATAAATTCCAGAAGACATCAAGCTGAGCAGCTGGTGTCCCAGTGAGAGCAGAGGAGATAACAGGCTCAGGAAAGCTGTGCCACAGTGCCAGTTATCTCTGAGCAGAGCAAGATAAACCTGAATGAAATGATTTCATTTGTGCTGCCAAATGGGATATTCTATCTTTTATCTTTGGCTTCTCCAGGCAAGGCCTGGAGGATTCAATGTTCGAGTTATAGAGGAGGGCAAAAATCAAAAATCTTTATTCCCTGGCACTTGGAAACCTGATGGAAAACTTTTGCTCGAGGGAATTCTTTCTTGACTGATTGTTTTCCCTGTGTTGGCACACAGACAACAAAAACCAGAGCTTTACTTTTATGTGTCTCTTTATTTCTCCCACATAACCATTAGACATTTTCCTATCAGGAGTGCAATCACAGGAAAATGGTTAAAATAGGAGAATTCCTAAAGTACAGAATTATCATTATTATGTAAAAATCCACAGTAAAACCAGCAAAGTTCAAAACCAAAACCTGTTACATACAATTATCCAGCCAACAACCACAAACACAACTCCATCCATCCTTCTCCCATCAAAGCATCAGCAGCTCTTTAAAAAACCCTAAATGTGATTTCCCAGCTGCACTGGGAAGGCTTTGAAGTGCAGTTAGATGGTTTTGTCTTTAAGGAATCTTTCTGTGCAATTGAAGCAATAAATCATTTTTTATCTTCTGATTTGGTTTCCTAACAGCAGAAGGGTGCAGAAAGGAAAAAAAGACATGGTTTTGTTGGAAAGGGGGAAGGATTGGGGTCAGATCCTCTCAGCAGGAGATTCCTGAGCTGCTCCATTGCCAGAGGTCTGAAAGAACCCAGGGAGACAAAACCTCCTGGGTGGAAAGCAAGCCCTGCTTACACAAAGCAGAGGAGGAGATCTCCCTGGACACAGAGGGGAAAACAAATTAACAAGCAAGAAATCACTTTCTCCTCCCTCCCTCCTCCCCAAAGCCCCAGTCCAACTGCTCAGACACCAGGAATTCATGTTCCAGCACTCAGTAATTGAGACAACAGGGCATCCGGGTCTGAAGGGAAAAGCCAGCACAGGTAAGCTGAAATAAAGCTCTCTCAGTGCCAGTGATTCATTCTTTTTATCATACACAGGGAAAAGAAACGCAGCCATCACCAAGATAGGGAAGAACAGAGAGTAAACAGCATCTCCTTCCCACCAAAAAAGTCCTCCCATGGGCACAGATCTTATCTGAGGGAGCCTGTCCCTGCTGATGCCTCTGGGCAAAGAGCTGGGATGGGAAGGAGGAGTGGTAGAACCTCACTAAGGGCACCAAAAAACCTCTGTCCCCTCCAGGACACAGATCAGTGACACCAAACAAGGGTGGAGAGGCTGCCTGAATGAGAGGACAGAACAAAGTATGGAAATCCTCCTGCAGCAAAGCTTCCTGCAGCTGCTGCAGACAGAGGGACTCCCCTGAGGTGTGCCAGAGCCAGGCCCTTCCCCACAGCCCTTCCCCACTCCTTGGCACCTCTGCCCTCGGGAGGAGTCTGGAGAATTCGGGTGCCAGGGAGTCCCAAAAGTGGCCAAAAGGAGCTCCTGAGGAGCAGGGAAGGTGCAGGTCATGAGTCAGCCCCGTGGTTTGGCTGCTGTGACTCCAAACTGCTCCCAAAAACTGCCCTGGGCCGGGGAAGAGAGATAAACACGGGATAACAACATGGAAATGTGTCAATTATACCCTTTTTTGACTCAGAGATGGGGTAACTGAGAGGGCATTTTAAAAACTTTAATTCTATTTTCAGCCTTGTGAGAAGGCTGAGACAACACAGATGTTATAACTCACGCCATCACACAAATCCACTCCCCCAGAAATGCAAGGAGAAGAGCTGGAGGATCTCACACACCTTCCCCGTGGGGAATCCAGGTGGGATCTGAGGCGTGTCCCAGGGAACCCCATCGTGCAGCACACAAGCAGCAGCCCCTCAGAGGGCTCTCCCTGTGCCAATTCTCCTCCCTGTGCCAAATCTCCTCCCTGTGCCAATTCTCCTCCCTGTGCCAATTCTCCTCGCTGCTCCTCTCCCAAACCCACCACATCCATCACGGCGACGTGCGCGCTCCACCTTGGGAAAGGCTGCTCCTAATTTAGCAGCCAGGGCTCTCAGATAGGCTCTGTAAACAGCGGGATGCTGCCGAGAAGGAAAATGTTTCCTTTCAAGGCAAACCCTGCCGTGGCAGGACACTGTGGCTGCCCCAAGAGCAGCTCCTCAGCCCAAGGAGGTGAAACCCCCGGAGCCCAGAGGCGCTGGTTCAGGTTCCTGATGGAAAAGCCAGCGAATGTGACACGCCAGGAGGATCCTCAGCAGGACCGGGAGAGAAAGCCGGCACAAGGCTGGCAGTGACTCATCCTCCTCCTGTCAAATAAACATTCAAACCTGCCTGCCTGGAGTTAAACACCTCAAACATCCTGAAGCGCTTCCATGGGCTGTCAGATGATAACCTGCTGGGGAGCTGCGATTTCCTCTGCCTGCAGGGAGGGCTCTCCGAGGGTTCTGCCCGCACAGACAGACCCTGGGCTGGGATTTTCAGCCTCTGCAGGAGGGTGAGATGCTGACACACAAAAATCATCCAAAGAAATAAAATTATCCAAAGAAATAAAAAGATATAAAAGTGGGGAAAGCGCTGCTTGCCAGAATTCCCAGCAAAGAAATTCCCTGTGGGGAAAGTGCTGCTTGCCAGAATTCCCAGCAAAGCAATTCCACTTAATTAAAATTAAAAAAAAAAAAAGAGAGAGGGCACCTGCCCAGCACTGGAGAGCAGGGAAAGCTCTGGCTCTAATGACACACTTGGCACAGTGCTGGGTGTGTGTGACAGCCCGTGGGCCACGGGGCATGACACAGCTCCATTTAACACCAGCCTGGGAGGCGATGCCTGCCTGGGTTGGAGCACAGTTGTTCCTCCAGCCTCCAGAGCCGAGGTGCCAAAGGCTGAATTAATGGTGCCAGTTGGCTGCAGCACAGTTTGGGGCATGTACAGTGGTTAAAGAGAGCCCTCAGTGCACAATCAACCTGCTCCAGCTCTAAATCCCACAGAAGGCTGAGCAGCCTCACAGGTTTCCTTTTGAAGAGTGGAAAAGCAGAAGGCTGCTAAGAAAGCAGTGAATTAATCTTTTTTTTTTCTTTTTTTTTTTTTTTTTCCACTTCTGTGACCTTCTTCCAGGAGATGCTTCATAATTAATTAACTCTTGTGCCCCATGTGAGCCAGGGTTTCCTGCCTCCCTTACATTCAAAGCAATGCTGTGATAAAGCCACTTGCTCAAAGGTCACACAGGGAGTCATCAAAATCACTGACAGACTCTCAGAACCTCAAAGATGCAGAAAAACTCCCAGCCTAAAAGATGCAGAAAAACAGGCAAAATCAGGCTGGATTAACACCTGCAGTCCTTGTTGATCAGCACTGAAACAAACCCAAACCAAAAACTGGTCTGAACAGGAACCTTTTTCACTCAAACCAGAACAACCTGAAGTGTTTTTTTGTAGTTTTCTTGAAGTCAGACTGGAGCCAAATCAAACAATTTACTGAACTCCTGACAATAACAAGAACTCCTCCCACAGTGCATCACTGGCAGCTGAAGGAGGAGGGACCAGAAAACAAATCTAAACAAAAGTGCTCCTTCCACTGAGATTTTAGCCCCTGGAAAAGGCAGAGAGACCTTTTCCCACTGCATGGACTTTGCTCTTCATTTCTTAGAGGAGAACTGAATCAGTATTTGAAAAGGCATACACAGAAATGTCCTTTTTAACCCGCAAGCTGTAAATTCCTGCTGCTCTGCCTTAACCAGAACCCTCCAACCATCCCTGTTTGGCCTGGCAGATGGGAGCACCAGCCTGGTGAAGGCCTAAACTTGGGATTTCTGCCTTGTTGAGGGTGGTTTAATGATTAGAAGCCTTTTCCTTAAGAATACAAAATAATTTCTTGCACCGAAGTGACTTGTGCCAGAACAAGCCCCATTCTCCCTCGTGTTTACCAGACACAAATGCCACTCATACTTGGTATTCCTCACAGTTGTGAGGAAGGCTGTGGGAGAAGCACAGCAATCAGATCCCAGCCAGATTCTAAAAAGGGAATTTGGCTGCTTTGTTAAATACCAATGCCCCTATTTGGGTCAGGACCAACAACTGGATCCCAAGTGGAAAGTCCTTCACTCGTGCCTGGGCTGCTGAGTGCCTGTGTCCAGCAGCTGTCCACCTTCCCCTGTCACCACGGGCTCCCAGACACTGCTCCTCACCAGGCTTTCCCTGGATCAGAGGAATTTTCCCCTCTCCCAGGCCTGCCACTGGTTATTAACCCTGTGTGTGCCTGCAGAAAGGAGCCCCATCCATGACACCGGGGTGCTTTGTGCTGCTCCCTGCCTCTCTCACCCCAGCTCCAGAGCAGTTCCCTGCATAAAACAGGCACAGAGCCACAAACCCCACAGACCCAGCAGCTCCCAGCCCAGGTGCTGCCCATCACCTGCAGGAGCCAGGACAACACCGTGCCTCAAAAACCAACAATTCCCTCACCCTCCTGCCAGCAGATCACCTCGGGCCACGGGCAGGGAGGCGAGGGGAGCAGGGGAACAGCGACATCCGTGCCCAGCCCGTGTGCAGGAGATGCGGGAGATGCGGGAGCCGCTCCCGGAGCATCCCGGGGGCCGCACCGCGCCTCTCGGGTGTCATTCCGCTGTCACCCAGGGAACAGCGGCTTCCAGCAGCACCTCGGGCCTGCTGCTAAGCGCATCTGACACATCCCAGCTCCTTTCCCTTCAATGCCTCCCCAGGAGCTGCCTCTCATCAGGCACAGCCTCATTACCCGTGCGGGTGCCGCTCCGCTCCGCTCGCGCTGTTCATTTGACAAAGCCTGGGCCCGCTGCGCGCTCACCATCGGATACTTGGCAAACACGAGTTTCCCAGGCTCCCGGCACGAATTCCTCCGGCACCGATAGCGTGTGCTCTTGCATCGCTCCACGGAAACGTGCGGAGGAGCGGATGAGGCTGGGCGAGGGTTTACAGATGCAACAGGAACGGTTTGTTCAGGCGCATTCGGACAAAGCCGGCTATAAAAATGAGTTGTCTTCAATAGGATTCAGAATTGAATTCTGCTGTTTGAGAAAACCGTTGCCATTTCTGTGTAAAACCTGAATTGCTGCTTGTTTGGCTTTTCCGGGAGCCAGGTCCCTCCACATTCCCTCTACATTTGATTGCATTGAAAAGGCTTTTTCTACCTTAAGCTATTTATGGTGAACAAAACGACCAAAGTGATTCTGCACTGAATCAATTTAACGCAAGTATGCCAATTTCAGTGTGAAGATGTTCTGTTTGATTGTTTGGGTTTTATTAAGAAGTTTCTTCAGTCCATGGGACAGAGAACAATTCCTCTGTTTGTCAAAATGAGACTGAAAGTGCCTTGCTCAGTCTGCAGGGTGAAGAAAGAGGGGCATTCTGGACCAAGAGAAGGAAAGACTTAATTCTGACTGATTATCTTTGACTAATTCTAAACAGCCCTCGCATTTATAAATAGGACTTCATCCAACCATTCAGTCTCCCGGAAAAACTTTCTAATTTTCAAAAGGACTGTTCCAAGAACAGCTCTAAACCTGCTTCCCTCCGCAATGCCATTTGGATAATGAAAGACAAACAATCCATCCAAAATTCAATTTCATATGAAAAATTGCTGAATGGGGTCCAACCCGACAAAAAACATTCATAAACTTCCAAACTGCAAACATCCAAAAGCTCCTCTGCAGCCACAGGTTAACGGCTCCTTTGGGCCGTCATTACTCTTGTAAAAAGCAAACTAAATTTGGGGAAAAGACATTTCCAGCATCATCCAGCCCTCACAGAGGCATTCAAGTGTCCTGCATAGCTTTGCCTTGCGCAATTTGACAAATGTTTGCAAATGGACCATCCCCAGCGCTGCAATCCTCCCAGACAGCCTCCACCTGGAGGGACACCGCCGAGATTTTCTAGGCCACCAGAGCAAACGTCTGAGCTGGGAGGTCTCCATAAATCAAGCCTTCATATTTCCCCCCCCCCCCATCAAACTTTTCCTCTTGAACGGCTCCTTTTGAAAGCACCGCGAGGAAGTCCTGAACGGCGGAGCTGCGGTGCAGCTGATGTCATCCCTTTTTTTAAATTCACGTGTGGAGGGCTGAGCGTGTGGAGGCTGCTCAGGAGAGACTGTTCTAGCAGCAGGCAGAAGGGCTGGTACAACTCCCAGCCTCCTGGAGCAGAGCTCTCAGCCAGACCCCACGGCCCAGCAGGTACAGATATTTTTCCTTCAGGAAGTTCCAGCCTGACCGGGGTAACCTCTGCTGACCCAAAGATGTTTCCCTGGATTTTTTTTTCCCCCCTCTCCCAGGTTTTTTGCATGTGCCCCCAGCTGAAAAGCCAAAAAGCAAAATCAATTTCCTCCAAGGTCATGCACTCCTCACGATGCCTTCATTTGCCAGTTGGTGAAGTATTGAAAAAAATGAAAACTTCCTTATTGTGAGAGGAGCTAATGCCCCATTTAAATGTAATAGAGAACGAGAGGAGATGCAACTAGAAATCTAATCACTGCTTCATAGCTAAACCACGAGCTTAGCAGCTTTCTTTTGTGCCCTGAAGGTCCCAGGCACCCTCTCTTTGCAAAGACAATATATGGCACATCCAAATGCTAATCTATTCCTCTCTTTATTTCTATATTCAGCTCCCTGGCTGATTACAGGCAGACGTGTATGTGTTCAATAGGTCCTCCTGCTTCTTTAAATAAGTTTAATAATACCCTTTTTATTTATGGGAGCCTGAAGTACAAAGGATGCAATGCAGGAGCTCCGCAAGAGCAGAAAAGAGAAGAAAAGCAAAGTAGCTGAAGATACAGCCTGGCAAGGGCTCAGTAATTCAACACTGTTGATTCTATAGAGACCAACTGCTTTTATTATGCACAGATTCTCCGAGGGGGGAGAGAGCCCCACCGTTACGAACTTGCAAAGGAAAAGAATCTGTACATCTCTTGCCTAAGCGCAGAATTGGCTAAAAAGGCGATTTTAAAGCCAGGGCAGCCCACCCAGCATTTCACCCGGCCACTCCGAACAACTAACGTCTCTCCCCATTAAAAAGTTGTATTAAAAAAACACAACGAGAAGGGGAAACGATGCAGAAATCCCCTGCAAGGAGCGGGTGCGAGGGCTGGGAAGCGCCGCTCCAGCTGCGGGATCAGCCCCGCTTCACCCCGCGCTCAGCATCCGCGCATCGCCGGCAGCCGGCGGCTCGGAAAAATCCCCGGAACGCCCGCACGCCCGGCTCCTCCGGGCACTGCCCGCACGCTCGGCTTCTCCCGGAGAGCCCCGGAGCGGGCAGGGCCGGCTCAGCCCCGCCGCTCGCCCGCGGCATCCCCGGGGCAGGACGCGCCCCCCCGCCCGCGGCCCCGGCGGTACCTGCCAGCGTCTTGTGCACCGTGTTGCCCATCGCTCGCTCGCTCGGCGGCGCGGCGGAGCCCGGGGCCGCCCGGAGCTCCGCAGGGCCATGGACAGCGCCCGCCTCCCGCTCCGCTCCGCGCCCGCCCCCCGCCCCGCCCCGCCGAGCGCCCCGCCCGAGACACCGCGCGGCCCCATCGCTCTCCCGGTGCCTCCTTCCCGTCCCTGTCCCTGTCCCGGTGTCCCTCCGGGATGTGCTGCGCTGCCCCCATCCCTGTCCGGGTGCCTCTCCAGGATGTGCCTCTCTCCTTCCCATCCCTCTCCCGGTGCCTCCTTCCCGTCCCTGTCCCGGTGCCTCCTTCCCGTCCCTGGCCCTGTCCCGGTGCCTCCTTCCCGTCCCTGGCCCTGGCCCGGTGCCTCCTTCCCGTCCCTGGCCCTGGCCCGGTGTCCCTCCGGGATGCGCTGCGCTGCCCCCATCGCTGCTCCTGCCCCGCTGCCTCTCCAGGATGCGCCGCTCTGCCCCCATCCCTGTCCGGGTGCCTCTCCAGGATGTGCCTCTCTCCTTCCCATCCCTCTCCCGGTGCCTCCTTCCCATCCCTGTCCCTGTCCCGGTGTCCCTCCGGGATGTGCTGCGCTGCCCCCATCGCTGCTCCTGCCCCGCTGCCTCTCCAGGATGCGCTGCTCCGGTTCCCGTCCCTATTCCTACCCCGATGCCTCTCCGGGGTGCGCTGCTCTGCCCCCATCCCTGTCCCGGTGTCTCTCCGGGATGTGCCTCTCTCCTTCCCATCCCTGCCCCGGTGTCTCTCCGGGATGTGCCTCTCTGTTCCCTGTCTGTCCCTGTCCCTGTCTCTGTCTCGGTGCCTCTCCGGGCCGCACCCCCTGGCACCTGTCGGAGGAGCTGCCAGCGGGGATTTGGGCAAACACGGGCCTGGCTCTCCCCCAGAGACCCGCGACAGACGTTTTGCCTCTCCCTCCAAAGGAAAATAAATAAAAGAATCCTCTTTCTCCCGTAGCACAAGCACACCTGTCCATCAGCAACACCCTCCCGAAGGGCACCAGCGGCACCGGGGAGCGCTGGGAGCCGATAAAGCTGAGCTCTCTCCCTCTCCGCGCCGTTTCCTTGCGGGTGACCTTGGATAAGCCACTTTGCATCTCGGTGACACGGCTTCCCCACCTGGGCACCGAGGGGATGAGCAGCAGTGTTGTGTCGGCAAAGGCGGGATTAGTTTGAAGCACGGCGGTGACCAAGGACACCTCAGCCCACAGCCGAGAGCTCAGCACCGACAACATCGGCTCCGCAGCTTCCCTGCTTCGGATCTCAGACAGAAAAACACCTTTGGAGCCCCCCCGGAGAAGAGCAAGGCTCCCTCCCCACCCCTCTCTCCTCCTGGCCCGAGGGGGGACGATGCTGACAAGGGAGGGTCCCAAGCCTTCCCTCCCTGCCCAGCTTCCAGAGTTTTAAGACTTCAGAATTGGGAGCCTCAGAGCTCCAAAATGTTCTGCAGGCAGCAGCTTGGGCTGATGACACAGTGCTGGGGAAAGGTGTCCCCTAGCAGGAGTCACATCTCTGCCCTGTCACAGAACCTGGGACACAAAAGGAAAAGTGGGAAGAGGCGGGGGAGCCAAGGAATAGTAGCTCAATAGCCTGACAGAGATCAGCCTCTGATCTATCATAGAGAAGCTAAAATAACAAGCCTTTAATCCCTAGATCATGTTGAACAGGTCAAGTGTGGCTCGAGAGATGACAGAGGACGGAAAAACCCAATTTCCAGCATTTTTTCGCTATCATGGGGATTTGTTAAAAATGGGATTATTGAGTGAGACACCAGCAGCTGTTCTTAAAAGCGCCTGCACCCATCTGCTGTCTCCTTGGGTTAGCACATGTCTCCCACTCCCTTTGCTGCAGGAGCTGTCAGAGGGCAGCAGGAGCCCGGTGCTCCTCCTCGGGGACAAGGGGAGGGCTGCAGTGTCACCCTCCTGCCACAGAGGGGACAGTCCTTGTGTCACCAGACAGCGGGCAGTGGGAGGCTCCGCTAATCGCGGCTGCTTTCCCTCAGCAGGGAGTGGCCGCTGTTATTTTAGGGCTTCAATTCGCTTTCAAAAGCCGGCGGCAGCAGCCGGGGGCTGCTCATGTGCGGGCTGGGTGTCACCTCCCTGTCCCTGTCCCTCCTGCCACACCAGCCCACACAGCGCCCGTCCCAAGGGTGTCCCAGCCCTTCCTCCTCCCCAAAACGGGGTAAAAATAGAAGACAATAAAGTGGGAATGCACATCCAGGAGTGAAACCAGCATTCCTGCTCTTGGCATTGTAGAAATTGAGAGTTTGTTAAAGTAAAATAACCTCCTTCTCACAACGCAAAACAACGCTCCTGGGCAATGGTTCAGCCAGGAGGATTCTCACCCTCCCCAGAAAGAGAGAGCAAAATAGAGCCTGGACACCGAGCAGGGCCTGAGCAGCACTGCAAAGTCAGCCTGGAGAAAAGCAGAAACTGCCCCAAGCAGGCTCCACAGACAAAAGCTCATTAGCATTTTAAAATTCTTTCTGCTCCAGCAAGTTTTGATAACTCTTGCTCACAACACACTTCAGCAATTTCCTCTGCGTGCCCCTAAAGAAATCCCCTTCCCTGCCTGCCCTCGCTGGCCAGGCACAGCCTGACCTGCACACACGGCTCTGCTCTCTGCACCCAGAAATGTAAAACTGTAATCTCACCTGAGCTCCTTCCCAGCAATTTTTCCCACTAGACCTCAAAGAGTTTTGCAGACAAGGTGAGTGACAATATCCTTATTTCATGAGGGATGAAACCAAGCCACAAAGAACCCAGGAGATTTGTACAAGGTCACAGCTTGGCCATGGGCAAACCGGGGAGCAGAGCTCTGGAGAAGCCACAAAACTGAGCTGGATCCAGGACTGGACACTTTTAGCTGCACACATTTTAGTTGCTTCCCCTCTGCATTTTCTATTGCTCCCCATAACAAATTCATCTTAGTGGGATCAGTGGAGTCTGATCAGGATAATATTATGTAAAGGAAAAAATCTTTGGGAGGCTTTCTGTATCCCACTGATGTCAGACAGCTGCTTCCCCGCTCACTGTAATCACTTCTAAATCTCACTGTGCAGGGGTGTGTGCCCAGGCCTTTCAAAATGGACCACAAAAAAAAAAAAAAAAGAAGGAATAGAGAGACAAATTTCCTCCTGAATCAAAAATGTGATGAATTCCACTTAAGGTTTGTCACAGACAGGAATCTGACACAAACCCTCCTCTAAGCACCCACACAGGCCAGGCCTCTCAGAGAGGGAAATATTAGCAGCGATATAAACACATTTGTATAAATGTAATGTTCCCTGAGATGCAAATAACTTACATGGAACAGCTAAATTCCCACTGATTGTTACCAGCCCGACCAGGAACTCTTCTTACGGCATCAGATGAGTTTCATTGTCTTTGTAAATCCTCTGGGGGCTCGGGTTTTGGGGGCTGAAAGTGAGGTACCACTGGGAGCAGCTGCCATTCGTGTCTGTAACAGATGGCAGTAAATAATGACAGGCTCGGCTCTTGCAGCACCAGCCAGACAAAACCCTGAGAAAGCCGTGTGTCTGTGGGGCAGGGAGCCCTGCTGCCCTCCAGGGGAGTCTCCTCCCGTCCCAGACCCCAGCTCAGGGGGGATCACCTTCCCTGGCTGGCAGAGCCCCTGCTGCAGCTGCCTCCACAAACACAGCCCTGCTCCTCCACCCTCAAACTGCCCAGCTCAGCCCCATTCACAGAGAAATCCTGGGGAGCTCCCAGAGCGATCTGTCCTTCCCAAAGAGCAGATTCCTGCTGGCAGAGCTGTGCCCAGCCCTGCTCCACAGCCCGGGCACTGCCAGCTGCTCCCGTTTCACACCCTGCACCCTCAGCCCTGGATCCTTTCCCTTCTCTGTGTCTAAAGCTGAGGAGATGCTCAGAGCATCCATTTCTCTTCCAGCTCCATCTGCCTGGAGCTCTGAGGCTCCCAAACCTCCTTCCCTTCCATCACAGCTTACCTTGAAACCTCCCTTTCCTTCCCCTGCTTAGCAGGAGCTCCCTGGGAATTCTCAGGGGCTGCAGATGGAAAATGCCCTAAAAAAGACATCAGGGGACTGTCCCAGCCTAAAATGCCCTTCCAGCCTGCAAACACCACCATGGCCAAGAGAGTGCAGCTCCTCTGAATGCACCTCAGTGACATTCAACACATTTTCTTCAACAGGTGCTTATCCAGCATGGAAACAATTCCTTCCTCCTGACACAAGTTCATTTCCCTGGCTGTGCTGGGTGGTTTTATGAGCTTCCCCCTAGAGCTCCTGCCAGCACCTTGTGCTTTCTTTCCTCCCCCTTCTGGCCGAAGGGACTGTCCAGGAGAGAGCAGATTTGCCTGATCCAAGCAAATGTAACTCGTCTCACAACTTCCCAGCCTCCGCATCTTGCCTATGGAAGGAGAGTACTAATAAGCCTCTCTCCTACTTGGAGATGAGTGGAAAAAAAAAAAAAAAAGGCAAAAAAAAAAAAAAGCTGAATTCCCATCACACACACTTAAAGAGGTATTTGTTTAGGAGGGATGCATGTACAGAGCATCCTCCAGCACCACACAAAGCCCTGCTGCCACCCACGCCTCCTGACTGCTGGCAGCAATTCCTTCCCTCCCCTGCTCCCAGCACCAGCACAGGATGCTCAGGGTCTCCACAGGTCACACTCCCTAACTGGTTCTGACTTCTTTTTTCCCCTCTAAGAAATGAAGGGAAGCAGGAGGTCCCAGCACAACAGTAGGAAAATCTTGCAAAGAGCTTCTTGAACCGGCCTTGACCACGCAGAGGCTGAAGCTGTTTCCTGATCCTTGCCCTCAGAGCCTGCTGGAGACTTGGCTTCTTTACCCAAAACTGGGACATTAAACCACACTTTGTGGAACACAGGGCAGAGTGCTGCAGGGCCAGAGCTGACCCACAGGATGTGGTGCAGCCAGGGAAGGGAAGCCTGCAGGGATGGATGGATTTTGTGGCCAGATGCCCAGAGGAGCAGGGAGCACCTGCCCTGACAGGGTTCTCTGCTCAGGGTGCAGGCTGTTACGTGTGCCAGCCATGCAGGGGGTGCAGAAGCCACCTCTGACGAGATGCCAGGGCAGCTCTGAGCTGAGGAACGTGCGGGCATTGCTGGCAGAAAGGGATTTGGCCATGGATTCCTCAGCTGCAGGAATTAAAGCCCAGGCAGAGGGAGGAAAAGGAAATGGTGAAACCACAGCACAGCTCAGTGTCACTCACAGCTGCCACGTCCCCAAGTGGCTTTGGGAAGGATAATGACAGTCCCCAAACAGCAGCAGAGGCTGCCAGCAAGGGCAGGAGCTGGGGTGGCAGCGAGGATGATGATACAGAGAGGAACAAGGAGAGCGGAGGCAGCAAAGGGGAGACTTGTGAGAGCATCTTTTCCTGGGAAAACTGGGCTAATTCCACACTGTTCACGCTTTAGATAAACAAAGGTGCCTTCTCTCCACCTTCCCAGGGGTGTGGGGAGCAGAGGGCCCCAAGGGCCACCCTGCAGCCCAGAAGCTGCAGCCCTGCTGGGAGATGCTCCCTTGGCAGCCCCAGGGCAGTGCCCTTTCCTCCTGTGGGGGTGGAGGGTGGGCTGGCCCCATGGAAGGAAGAAATTCCAATTTAGAAACAAACAGAGGCAGTTCCTATTATTGTTAGTGGGATGTCAGCATCTCTGGTCCCCAGCACCACTGTCAACAAACAGGCTCACAAATGCTCCTTCAGCATCAGCCAAAATAACATCCATGAAAGCATCTATAACTCAGCATTCACTACACACACAACAAGCTCTCCTTCTTCTTTTTAAATCCAGTCTTGTCCACGTAATTTTAACATAAAGGAACTGGTTGTGGGCTGTGTTACCAAATGAGTCATCATTTTATGTGACAGCGTAATATGATTTAGAGAATTCTTGGCACACCAGCATGGATTATGCATTATAATCTCTTAATTTGGGCTCTCTGTGCTGTGTGCCAGTGCCTGGAGCGGGAGGGAAGGAGCAGGGGGGGGAACTGCAGCCCGAGCTCTGCTCCTGCTTTGCTGTGTGACCTTCACAAATTTGGTACCCTCCTCCTGCCCTCCTTCCTTCATCTGCAGAGCAGGAACACGCCTGAGTCTTCAGCAGGGTCAGCTCCTGCTCACCCAGGAGGCTTTAGGAACATTATGTAAAAGCAAATTGTCATTTCAGCAGGGGAAGGAAAGCAGAAGGGCTTTGCAGTGCAACAGGCTGATCTTGGGAAGGGCTGGATCCAGCCTCTGGGTGCTGGGTACCAATCCCAAGCTAACTGGGGGCAAGGATTTTCGGATGGTGAACAGGAATTCCTGACGGAAAACCTGGAGATTTGCAAACTGTGACTCTTTGAAAAACGAGCGTTGTTTCTGACAAATATTGATTAAATAAAGAAATGAATTGCTTGGGGAAACTCCTCTCCCCTTCCCCTTCTCCTTGGGGAGGCTCCCAGTGTCCCTGTGGGGATGAGCAGCCTGCACAGGGGGAGTGGAAGTGCGTGTGACCAGGAGCTGGGGACACTCATCCACTTCCCCTGGCCTGAAATTCCGGAATCAGCTTCCCCAGAGCGGGAAAGTTTGGGATCAGAGCGTGCTCTGGAGATCCAAACAAACAAACCAACCCAGAGTGCAACATCTGCCAGGGTTACCCCTGATCCCCCCAGGCCTTCCACTCCCTGTGCTTCTGGGAAATGCCACTGACCCATATTCAGCCAAGGGGCACTGGGCAGGCAGGAGAGATGGTGCCCATTCCCAAATCCATCCCACCCCTGAATCCCTGAATCCCTGACATCTGGCTTGCACCATTGCCCATCCCTGAATCCCTGATAAATGCCTCTGCACCATCCCCAAATCCATCCCACCCCTGAATCCCTGATAAATGCCTTTGCACCATTCCCAAATCCATTCCACCCCTGACTCCCTGATATCTGCCTTTGCACCATTCCCAAACCCATCCCTGAATCCCTGATTGTCCCTGAATCCCTGATTTGCCTTGCACCATTCCCAAATCCATCCCTGAATCCCTGATCTGCCTCTGTACCATTCCCAAACCCATCCCACCCCTGAATCCCTGGTCTGCCCTGAATCCCTGACATCTGCCCTGCCCCATTCCCACAGCCCCTGCTCTGGGATCAGAGGCAGCAGCATTCCCACAAGCCAGCAGGATGCATTTCATGAGACACAAATACCACATGACAGATTCTGGGAGACTGAGAAATCCTCCCCAGAAGGAGGAAGAAAATTCTGAGGAAAAAAAAAGAAAAAGAAAAAAAAAAACCAAAAACCCAAAAAACAAACCCCCTACATTTGCTGGCAGGAGGGTTTCTCCTGAGCCCTGTGAAAAGCAGCCAAGGCAAATCTGTCAGAAGTGGGAGAGGAAAGCAGGGCTGGGGCTGCCTAAAGCCCAGCTCCTCCCAGGACAGCTCTCAGTGGCAGGCAAAGCAGGCAGACAGAATTGTTTGACCTCTGGGAGCTCTTTGGGGAGCAGATGACAAGCGAGAAACACAAACACAGGAGCTCATCTGCCCCTGCTTCAAGCTCTTTCACCTGTTACTGATTTCCCCAGGCAGGGCAATGACTGAAAGGCCACTTGGAAATGCAGCACTTGATAATATTTTACATTTTAGGAGCTCATGGGAAAACCAAACCAAACCAAAACAAGACAAATCCTGCATTTACTGCCTGTCACCTTCTAAAAACAGCACCAACTTCTTAAGTTTATACTTAGGAGTTATTCTCTTGAAATTAAGCACTCAGAGAGGACCCAGAGCTACTGGATAGGCAGAAAACCATCCAGGAAAAAAACATCTTTCACTCCTTGCTCGACCTTCCTGAACCTTTCACGCACAATAGAGCAAAAAGGAGCTGACCCTTGGTGACTTGCAGTTAATTTATAAGCAAGAATCTCGGTGCCCAGGCAGCTCCTGTGCTCCTGTGCCACCACCAGGCACCAAGGCAGTGCCTGAGGGGCTGGGGGACAGCTGGCATTGCTGGGGGACAGGGGCAGAGCAGAGCCCACCAAACCCTGCAGCTCTGCCCAGCTGGACCTGCCACGCCAGGGCCACACAGGGACTGTCCCCAGAGTGTCATCTCCGAGGAAAAACGCCCATGGGGTGAGCCAGGGACGCACAGACACTCTGATATTTGCCTGGAACACCCACAGGATTTATGGAGAGAACCCAAACCAGCACGAGATGCTCAGGGTGTCCCTCAGCCTTGGCTGTGGGTTCCCATTTGCGCTCTGCAGGGATTCCTGGCTGGTCTCACAGCTTTTCTCTGGGGGTTTTCCTAGCAGAGATTCCCTCCAGGGAAATCAGAGCAGGTTTGGGCTGGGGGGTTCAGCTCTGGCCCTGCTGAGGGCTCCTCTGGCTCGCCCCAAGGAGGGGACACGCAGAGCATCCTCTCTGCTGCCCAAAGGGCACTGCCTGGGGACAGGAGGGACACACGGGGCAGCTCCCCAGGTCACCTGGCTCCTGAGCCCTCCCCTCCCTGCTCAGCATCCCCCAGAGGAGCCCTGGTCACAGCACAGCTGCTTGCAGGGCCCCTCTGCAGCATCTCTCAGCCCTGAGGTAGGTGCCAGCTCCCACCCTCCTCCAGAACCCCCAGAGTGGGGCAGAGCTCACCCAAATTCCAGCTAAATCAGCCCAAACAGCGGAGCAGCCCTGAGCAGGAGGGCAGCAAGGGCTGGGGTGGCAGTGACAACTCACAGCAGCAGTGCCAGCAAACACCCCAGGAGCTCAAACCACAACCCACACACAGCTTGGGAAAAAGCCTGGGATAAAAGAGAACCCAAATGAGGGGCACTCACCAGACTTCCCCTCAGTGAGAGCCCACCAGGGCAGCAGGAGTGCTGATCCCTTTGGGAGCTGCAGCTCTCCCATCAATGCCACCTCCCCTTTGTCACAGATTGTCCCTCCCAGAGCTGTGCCATCGAATCCTGACCCCATGTTTGTCACAGGCATCTTTTATGGAAAATCCTTTCTTAAGAGAAGCTGAGAGGCTTCAAGAACAAAATGTAAACATTGATTATCTGCTGCTGTGGGATGCAACAGGTGCATCTGGGATTGGTCTCATGTGGATGTTTCTAATTAATAACCAATCACAGTCAGCTGGCTCGGACAGAGAGCCGAGCCACAAACCTTTGTTATCATTCTTTACTATTCTATTCTTAGCTAGCCTTCTGATGAAATCCTCTCTTCTATTCTTTTAGTATAGTTTCAATGTAATATATATCATAAAATAATAAATCAGCCTTCTGAAACATGGAGTCAGATCCTCGTCTCTCCCCTGAACCTGAGGCCCCTGTGAACACGGTCACACACGTTGGACACTGCTGCCTTCATCGCCAGCCCTGAGAGCACCAACCCAGTGACAAAACCAACCCCAGCTGACCCTCCTTGGGGCAGAACAAGCCAGGATTTATAGATTTATATACACACATGCCCAGCTATTCATCCTCGCAGCAAACACTTCATGAAGTGTGCCCTAAGCCTTTCTGAATCGAGCAATTCTCTGCTCAGACAATCAATTCCTGACTGAGGCTCTGCAGGGAAAGACATCATGTTGCAGGAATGCTGCAGAAGCTGTTGCATATACTGTTTCCTTTGTTGAGAATAGCATCTTTGCCTTGGATATATTTTTTTTTTTCCTCCTTAGCCATTTAATTTCATGAAGCGGGGCCCAGTTCCAGCAGGCAAGAAGATTTTGCTTCTCCTTTCCCGAAAGGCTGAGAAACCAGATTTAAAAAATGTGCTTAGTGGGCGTTTGGTGGGACGAATTCTCTCCCAGAGTTCGGCATTTCTGAGCTAGAGCAAGAGCTACATTGCATATGGTGCCTGCTTTTTCTTCCCTAGCAGGTAGCCTAGAGATTTGCTGGCTTTTCTGCCATGAAAAAAGAAAAGAAAAAACCAGAGTAGCTGCTTTGATTAAAAAAAAAAAAAATACTGCAAGAGGTTTCAGGTTGGACCTTTTGACCAAAAGGTTGGGTTAAACCAGTGTAAGGAGGGATCCTAAACCACTGTAACCAGGGATTTTAAACCTCTGTAACCAGGGAATTTAAACCATTGTAACCAGGGATCCTAAACCAGTGTAAGCAGGGATCCTAAACCAGTGTAAGCAGGGAATTTAAACCATTGTAACCAGGGATCCTAAACCACTGTAAGCAGGGAATTTAAACCACTCAACCAAGGATCCTAAACCAGTGTAACCAGGGATCCTAAACCAATGTAACCAGGGATCCTAAACCAGTGTGACCAGGGATCCTAAACCACTGTAACCAGTGACCTTAAATCATTGTAACCAGTGATCCCAAACCACTGTAACCAAGGATGCTAAACCACTGTACCAGTGACCCTTAAAGCAGTGTAATCAGTGACCTCAAACCAGGGATCCTAAACCACTGTAACCAGTGATACTAAACTGCTGTAACCAGGAATCTTAAAGCACTGTAACCAGGGATCCTAAGCCACTGTAACAGTGACCTTAAACCACTGTAACAGTGACCTTAAACCAGTGAAACCACTGAACCCAAACCACTGTAACCAGTGACCCCAAACCACTGTAACCAGTGACCTTAAACCAGTGTAACTAGTGACCCCCAAACCAGTGTAACCAGTGACCCCAAACCAGTGAAACCAGTGACTCCAAACCAGTGAAACCAGTGACTCCAAACCAGTGAAACCAGTGACCCCAAACCACTGTAACCAGTGACCTTAAACCAGTGTAACTAGTGACCCCAAACCAGTGTAACCAGTGACCCCAAACCAGTGAAACCAGTGACCCCAAACCAGTGTAACCAGAGACCCCAAACCAGTGAAACCAGAGACCCCAAACCCCTGCAGAAGCACTGGTGTGGAGCCCTGGGTGCCCACAGGGGCACTGCAGGAACAGGCAGGTGCAGATCTGAGCAAGGACACCGCGCAGGCAGAGGCAGAAGGAGCAAAGCAGAAAGTCCCACTGAATGACACTCCTGTCCCTGTGCTCCCTTATCAGCAAAAGAAAACAACTGCCAAGATGTGCTACATCTGCACAATTGTCTCCAAATTAAATGTACATCCATGTTCTATAAATATCAGCAATTCTCCTCTAAAGCATCAGTAATTCTTCAATTCTACTGGGATTTCTTTCTTAGCTGCCAATTTTAGAGTCTTCCCAAGAGATACTGGCTTGAACCTTCTATCTCAGCTATTAAATAAAGACAGGATATTTTTATTAAAAAAACCAAAGCACACCCTTGAGACTCAACAGTTCAGACTGGAGATAACAACCCCTGAGTCATGCAACGTGGTTTTAAGGAGACTCCAATAAATCATGGAATGGCTTGGGTTGGAAGGAACCTTAAAGATCGTTTTGTTCCAACCTCCACTGTCATGGGCAGGGAAATCTCTGCAGCTACAACATCTTCCTACACCTGCATTAGTCTTTTTTTTCCAAATGCAAATTTGAGGTCTGAATCTCAATGTTTTTCCTCTGTGACTTGGAGAGGGACGGAGGATTTGTCTCCTCCTTTGAGAGGCACTTAAGGAGAGGAGCTGAAAGACAGCTACTCCAGCAGCACGTGGATTTGGGGATGCTCACAGAGCCCCAGAAACCAGAGCTGTCCAAGAGAGGGAGAACACTGAATTCATTACACCCCCAGGCTGCTCTGGGCTCAAAGGCCTCTCAGATGATGAGGATGCTCCAAAACTCAGGAGGACTTTACAGCCTTTCTTCTGTGCTGCCAGAGAACTGAAATTTTGGGATGGCATTCAGCCTTTCCCTTTGGAAAGCCCCATTTCCCTGAAGGAAAGGCCCCATCCTTGCAGTGCATGCTGTCTCTGGAGTGATTTAGCTAAAGAAAAGAGAAAGCAGCATCTTTTAGAGATCTGTGTGCAGCAAAAAGGAGGAGACACCTCACAATACTTGTGATACCTCTTGTTATTAAGGATGCCATGGAGGGGCTTGATGGCTGGTTTGGAAGTAAAGCTGAGTTAGTAGAAGAAATAACAATTGGTGATTTTTGAGTGTGTTTATAACAAGGAAGAAGACAAGGCTGCCAGCATGGGAACAGATTAGAAAAGATACATGAAAATATTTGTAAGTTAGATTACGTGCATAAGTAAATGTGTATAGGTGCCTTATTAAATTTCCGTAAAACTTTTGCTAATTATATTAATGTTAATTGCTTTGCACCAATGAATATAATAAGTTATTACGATGTAGTTAATGACTTAAAATCACACATTGTTAAGACTATATAAACTAGAGAACATGCAGAATAAAAACTTTTTCTTCTTAGAAGAAGTGTGTGTGCGTCACGTCCCACCCAACAGCGACAGACATTGCAAGGCATCCTCTCCCCTGCCTGCCAAGGGCTGAGCCTGCTGCCTTCCCTGCTCCTGGCTCACACCAGCCCATCCATCACCTGCTTTACCTGGCCCAGATGAGGAAATGATGCCTGGGAGCAGCCCCTGCACCTCAGGCTGGCATTCCCAACATCCCACAGCAAACATTAGTCCAGGTGCCAGCAGCTCTTTCCATCCTTCATCTGGACTTTTATGAGCAGTGCTGCTGTGTCTCCTCCCAGCTGCTCCCTCCACGTTGCTGGCAGCTGGAACAAACCAAACTAACCCAACTAGGGCACATTTCTGGGTCACCTGGAGGGGTTTGGTGGCACTGCCAGCCCCCTGCAGCTCAGCAGGATGGGATAAAAGAGAACCCAAATGAGAGGCACTCACCAGGTCTGCCCTCAGTGAGAGCCCATCAGGGCAGCAGGAGCGCTGCTCCCCTCTGGGAGCTGCAGCTCTCCCATCAATGCCACCTCCTCTTTGTCACAGATTGTCCCCCCAGAGCTGTGCCAGCCAATCCTGACCCCTGGGACACCTCAGCTGTGGAGGGACAGGGCACAAGGGGGTACCAAGCCCAGCTGCTGCCTCACAGCCAGAAATCCCTCAGAGCACAGCACAGAAACCTCACCATGGCCAGAACACAGCCAAAAATCCCTCAGAGCACAGCACAGAAACCTCACCATGGCCAGAACACAGCCAAAAACCCCTCAGAGCACAGCACAAAAACCTCACCATGGCCAGAACACAGCCAAAAACCCCTCAGAGCACAGCACAAAAACCTCACCATGGCCAGGAAGAGGCCTCTGAATCATGGGGAGGGGTGGAGGAGGACGGGACACTCCATATTTTGGTGTAAGCTCTCCCCAAAGAGCAAGAGAGGGTCCTGCCCTCCTTCCTGTGCCCACAGAGGTGCCACCAGCCTCCAGGCACAGCCACCAGGGCCAGCTCTGCCTCCCACAGGGACACTCCTGACACCTCAAGCCCTCACATCCCAGTGCCCCAGAACACCCCAACAGCCCCAGAGCACCCCAGGGAGGTGATGGGTGCTGGGCTGCACAGGGAAACCAAGGCACAGGGTGGCACAAGGTGGCACAGGGTGGCACAGGGTGGCACAGGATGGCACAGGATGGCACAGAGGTGGCACAGGGTGGCACAGGGTGGCACAGGGTGGCACAGGGTGGCACAGAGGTGGCACAGGGGTGGCACAGGGTGGTACAGGGTGGCACAGGGTGGCACAGGGTGGCACAGGGTGGCACAGGGGTGGCTGCAGCCCACTGAAGGCACTGGGAAAATCTCCTGCTGTTTCAGAGGGAATGTGGGTTAGGGACATCAGCCTTCCCCAGGCAGGGGAGCCCCTGGCACAGGTGAGAACCTGGCACAGGGGAGCCCCTGGCACAGGTGAGAACCTGGCACAGGTGAAACCATGGCACAGGGGAGCTCCTGGCACAGGTGAGAACCTGGCACAGGGGAGCCCCTGGCACAGGTGAAACCATGGCACAGGGGAGCCCCTGGCACAGGTAAGACCATGGCACAGGTGAGCTCCTGGCACAGGTGAACCCCTGGCACAGGTGAGCTCCTGGCACAGGTGAGCTCCTGGCACAGGTGAACCCCTGGCACAGGTGAGCTCCTGGCACAGGGGAGCCCCTGGCACAGACAATCAGCATTTGCTGTTGCACAGCCAGGGAATGGCAGCCCTTGAGCAGCTCCCAGGTGGGAGAGGAGCCACCATAGGAAAGAGCAGGGCTGAGTGACAGCAGCGCTTCTTCACAAGGCAAAAATTCTGCATCATGGCTTGGCCGAGCCCCCTCTCCACTCCCCATCCTCACCCAGCCTGGGAGAGGATGTTTATTCCTAAAATCAGATTTATTCCTTCATCAGCAGGGTTTGACCTGCAGCATCTCTGTATTTCTGGGCCACACACAGCCCTGCTCAGCCTGGAGCTGCAGCTCTGTCCTGGAAAGGTCTCGGGGTTGAACTCTGCCTGGAAAGGGCTCTGGGCTCCCAGCAAACTCCACATCAGGCTCCAAACCCTCTCCATCTCAGTCCCTCTCTCCAAACAGCCAAGGTCAGACCACACAGTGCATTCAGAGCTCTCCCATCACAGCAGCCTGGGGTGGTGCTTCAGGGTCTGCAGCCTTTTAAAGCCCCCAAAAATTACAGATCCAGAGTCCTGAGTCCTTCACTGAAACAAGCAAAATCCCTGATTTACAAGAAATTGAATAGGGGAAAACAGGACATGGGTTTACTTTCATTTTTTTTTTTAGGTTTTTTTTTTCCGTAAAGGCTCCAGATCTGTCCAAGGAAAGAATCCCTCAGGGCTTATCAGAGCAGCCACCACAAAGCAGAACAAAGGAAACACCAATCATTTCCAGTAAATCAGAAAAATGACAAGCTTTAACCTTCAGAGGAGAGCAGATTCCTGCGGAGGGTTTGGCTGCTCGCTCTTTGAGCTTCCTTTTCCCCAGCCCCAGCTTCCTAGCACGAGATTCCTCAAACAATAGACACTGGCATCAAAAGAAAAAAGCGGGGGGGGAATGGAAAAGTGCCCTCCTTTTACAAATGGGCTTAAAATGGAAGCACAGCCTGCCCCAGGATGGGATTGGAGCATCCTCATCATCTGAGAGGCCTCTGAGCCCAAACCAGCCTGGGGTGCAATGAATTCAGTGCTCTCCCTCTGGTTTCTGGGGCTCTGTGAACATCCCTCAGGTAACTGAGATCCCCAAAAAAAATCATTCCTTTTCCATCCTGCAGTGATCCAGACTGTGGTAACTGAGATTCCCCTAAAAAATGATTCCTTTTCCATCCTGCAGTGAGCCAGGTAACTGAGATCCCCTAAAGATTCATTTCATATATAAACATATATATTTCATATATATCTACAAAATATATAAAATACATTTCATCTAAGTATAAAAGAAATATTTAAAATTATAGAAATAAAGAGATGAAATATTAAATATATTTCTATAAATATATATTTATAGAAATACATTTTATATATTTATATAAATTATAGAAATATATAAATATTTTATATATTTCTATATATACATTTTTATATTTCTATAAATATACATATTTCTAGAAATACATCTATAAATATATAGATGTATTTCTATAAATAAATCTATAAAATCTATTTTATATACCTTTCAAGTGTTTCCTTTTAAAGACACTTTTGGCCATGAGGTTGCAGTGAAGCAGATGCTGTGAGCAGCCTGGGAGGTGAGGACAGCCACTCGTGTCCCCAGGGCACAGCAGACCCTTTGGGAGCACGTGCTGGCTCCTTTGATGTGCCACGAGCACTGAGATAGGACCAGGTCCAAGCAAAAGGGCCAGGACAGCTGCCAGCTTTGTGATTTCTAGGATGAGGATGGGCTCCAAGAATAGTGCCCTTGGTGTCCTCAAATGAAGTCACAGCAGGGGAGGGGCAAGGGGAGAAGCAGCCCAGCAGCCAGGGTGTCTGTGTGCTCCCAAAACTCTGAGATGTGCTCAAGGCTCTGCTCCCGGCCCCAGGACAGGGCAGCACTGTGACATCTGCTTGTTTGCTGTGTCCTGCCGTGCCCTTCAGCCTGGAAACCTGGAATGAACGGCTGGGAGTCCCTGCTGTCCCTCCCCACAGGGACACAGAGCTGCAGGCCAGGCTGTCCCTCCCTTGCACCATCACTGAGAGGGAAAACCCAGCTGGCATTTAACCCAGAACTGCATGCTCCTGATGCTTTAATTGCAAGGTGGGGCCCTCAGCTCCTCCCAGGGTCAGGAGAAGCTGGAGAGAGTTAAAGGAGCTCACCTGGCACAGTTTTCCTGGGGAACAAGTGCCAAGGATGTCTCCACATCTCTGTGCCTGCCAAGCACAGGGGTGCTCTGCTGTCTGCACTCCAGGCCTGGCTTAACTGGGCTCCAGTTTGTCCCTTTTGGGACAATGATGTGTCCCAGGACTGGGGACACTGCCCTCACCCCTGTGCCCCTGCTGCTCCTTCCCACCCTTGTGTCCTGCCAAAATATAAATGCTTATACTCCTCCTTTTCTTACCTGAATCAATAAAATTACCCTGGGAACCAGAGAAAGAAATGGGTCCAGTTGCAGAAAGAAGCCCCTGCTGCAGCTCACAGCCATGGCAGAGGACAGGAATAGTGTGGGGCTTCCAGCCAAGAGTTTGTGACATCAATTTGTGCTTTAAATCCATCTGCAGGACAGCCAAGAGGTTATGATATAAATTTGTGCTTTAAATCCATCTGCAGGACAGCTCATGGTGGCTGAGGCTGGCTGGATTGGGGACTCACTCAAGTGCTCCCTGTGCCCAGAAATCACCATCAGCCCTTGAAATAAACCCCCCTGGGCACAGCACCTGCCCTGCAGCCCCTGGGCAGCTCAGGAAAGAGACTTTTCAACCCAAAAAGACAAAAGGATGTACTTGGAAAAGGGAGCCCTAAACATATCCTGTGGTGGGCAGGATGTGGACATAACCCACAACCATCAGTCAGTTCTTAACCTGGGACATCCATGCAGCTTAGAATTGGTCCTTAGTATGAAACTGGAGTCTGTGCATGATGTTAGGGTTAGAACAAGGCCAGCAACCATGCCAGAACTTGCTTTTATCACATTGAGAACTAAGCAGAGGTAATTATTCTATTCCAAACTCAACACTGAGCTGAGCAGGCTGGCTGCTTTCATTCTGAGCAGTAAATGTGGATGTAACCCTGTCCTACAAACAGGTTAACATGGGCAGCAGAAGTTGGTGGTTCTAGAGAACCCAGGTTCTAGAGAATGAGGTATTTTCCAGAAAAGAGCATTTCCCTCACCTGCATGAGACAGATCTGTTTTCCCTGTGGTTCCTTACAGAAACACCCATTCTCCCTGCTGGGTTTTGTCCTGCAGAGCCACCAACTCACTACAAAAAATCCCACACCACACAATCTTTGTTTCATGTTGCTTCTCCTGCTCACAGGAGGAGAATTTCTGTGTCACTGCTGACAAACCCCAAAGTGCCTTCCCCAAACCAAAATCTAAACCAAGAAGCTTTGATCTCACCCTGTCCCTGTGTTATTCAAGGCTTTGCATCGACCAACAAGCAAAACCTCTGGATGCTTGGATCGAGTTTGTCCTTTGGGAGATCTGTCAGGACAGGGAGCAGCAGCTCAGGGGGACACAGCTGTGGGACAGTTCAACACAAGAGATCCCTCAGCTCCAGCCTGAGGCCGTTCTGGAATTCATGAGGGCAGGAGCTCCACCGAGGCTCACAGCCCTCCCCATCATGGCCAGAAGTGCTGGTGTGATACTGGAATGGTGAAACTCTCTGGGTTTTCAACAGGAAATCTATTTTGGGACCGTGAAGGAGGACTCCTTAACTTTCCCTTTTGGAAAGAGTTGTTGATGATCTCACTGCATGGCTATCATTGTCCTGGGCCAAATACTCCTTCTGCTCCTGGACTTCTGATCAGCTAACAAAGCAGATGCAGGAACTAATTAAAGAAGCAGAGCCTGTGTTTTCTGCTTCTTGCAGCTCTAAATTCAGTAGCTGGTACATGACACCTCGTGAGCTGATGCTTGTCTGTCTGTGATCTACGATGAAAGAAACATCCACCAAATAATCCAGGGGGATGGGAGCCTGAGCACTCCCTGCCAGGGCTGTTCCAACAGATGGAGAAACAAAATCAATTGCAGGATCCCAGATTCACAGGCAGTGGTTCTCAGGAATGCCACGAGGAAAATGACCCCATCTCTCTCTGCTGGCTGCAAGGGTTTCATACCTGGGATGAAATCACCTGGGATTCGTAATCCTGGATTTTGCAAGAGGAAAGACTCTGGGGCCAAGCTGCACAGGCCTTTCCAAGCTTTATTTATGGCAGCATATTCAATCTTATTCCATATTTCATAGGATGGGAGAGACTAAAATGAAGTTGCCTTGGCTGAACACAGACAGAAGAGCAGAGGAGATTTGCCCCTGGCCTGTCACTCATTTATGCTCTCGAGAAATTTTACAAGGCACAAGCAAGGGACATCATTAAAAATAAAGCAAACTAACCTGCAATTTAGAAGAGAACCTTCTCTTCCCTGAGTTATTTATTAACCAGTTAAGAATCTGTCAAGCCCTTCTTAACTATTAACAAGCAGTTGTTGAGGTTGGGACATAATCCCAGGCCAAACTGCACAGCAATTAATGGACAGGAGAGCCTGAAATTTATTGCTCTCCTTGTGCAAACCTCCACATGCAGCTGCACAAAACCACCCGTGCCCCAAACCTCCAGGAGGAGCTCAGAGCTTGGGGTGCTGCTCCCTGCAAACACTGCAGGGGCTGCTCCCAGCACACACAGGGGACACAGGAATAAACAGATAAACACAAAATTAGGATATTCTCAACCAGCCAGTACTGAAAAATGTGTTTGATTGAGGAAGATTATGGAATCATGGACTGGTTTGTGTTGGAAAGGACCTTAAATATCATTCAGTTCCCCCCTCTGCCATGGGCAGGGACACTTTCCCCTATCCCAGGCTGCTCCAAGCCCCATCCAACCTGGCCTTGGACACTTCCAGGGATGGGGCAGCCACAGCTTCTCTGTGCCAGGGCCTCGCCACCCTCACAGGGAACTATTTCTTCCTAATCCCTAATCTAAACCTAATCTCTTATCTCTTTGGATATAGAAAATATACAACATAACTAGCAGGAAGCCAACAGAAATGCCAGGCATGGTAGAACAAGTGCCGGGGGAAATAATGACCAGGAAACCAAATCTCTCAGCCTTAAATGGTCACAAAAGCTTGTGCTTGGGGGGAAAACCAAACAAATGGCAATGGAGAGCATGACTCTCCCACACCAGGTGTGCAGCCACCTTTTCACAGCACAGCTCTCAAATCAAAGCAGCAAATTTTCCATGATTGTTCCAGAGGCTGGGAGAAAAAGAGTTGCCTGAAGCAGACATTGAGGGTATCATGTCATGGGGAATTTTGAACAAAAATATATTCTACACTAAAAGCAAGCAGGTGAGTTTGCATCCCTGCAGGTGCTCCTGAACCTGGTGTCTCATTTCTTTTCACATCCTCCAGACCTCCCTCCCATCAGGATGTTGGAGTCTTTAGGATAAGCCCACTCCTGGGTATAAATTTGTTCAAATTTCCCTGTGGCTACAATCTGAATGTTAAATTAAGATCCTATCACCCACAGCCAGAGCTCACCTGGTGTGGTTCCACAGCTGACAAGGTCCAAACCCACCCACACCAGTGGTGCCTGCACCCACCAGGGCAGGAAGGGGGAAGAACTCCTGCCCTCCTAAAGCCTGACAATATTCCAGCTGTGGAACATCCCCTTGGGCAGCATCTGCAGAGATGGAAGAATCTCAGACCCTGACAATGCAAGCAACTGGCCCAGTTTCACCTCATGCACAGCAACTGCTGGTGTGAGAGGGAAGGAAAATAAGCGCAATTTGTTTCTCTGCAGACGTGTGTCTCTGTAAAAGAAAAGGACTCAGTTCAATACAAAACTCCTTTGGGCAAGGACGTGGCATTCAGGTTTTGTCTGCGGGCACAAAGCACACAGCTGATGTACCATGAAAATAAAAATGTTCTCTTGACCATTATCCAAAAATGCAGAGGAATCAGCAATGCTGGAAAACTCTGCTCTGACATTTCCTGCTCCCTACCACTCTCCTGGGTATCCCTCTGGGCTGGCCCCAAATTAAATCTGAACAACATTCTCTGCCTCTTCCTCTTCAATAATATCTAAGGATTTGGGAGTTTCTGTCCTGGCTGGGGGGAATAAATGATCTTTGATGTCCTCTCCAAAGGACACTAGGGCATATCCACCCTCCTGCCTGGGAAAACTCTGCCTCACTTTGTCTCATCCCTAGAAATTTCCAGCAATGCTGCATTTTGGTCACTGAGAATGTCTGTGGCAGAAAGCTGAATTTCCACCCAGATCCAGCTGTATCTGTGAGCTAATGACAACAATCTGGAAGGAAACCTTGCTGCAAATGTTACTGGAAGGATCTCAAGCAAACCAGATCTTTCAACACAATAAGAAACAAGCCAACTCCCAGCTGCAGGTGGAGATCAGATAAGGAAAAAAAAAAACATTGGGAGCAGAAAAGCCTTTACATCACCATTACTTTTTCTTAGTGTGGTTATCTTAGGTTTCACCTCCAAGTGGACATAATCAGTTCTCTCTTCTCTCAGGATCCTTCAGCTGCAAAATGCCCAGCCACACTCCTCTAGGGAAATGGTTTTTCCTCCCCACCATCTGGAACGTGCTCTCCTGACCTAGGAACAATCACTCTTTTCCCCATTGATTTCATCCCTTCCCACTTGAAAAATATCAACCTGAGCTTCCCCTCTTTCCCGGGGGCCACGTGCCAGAGCAGCTCTGCCCTGCTCATCTCCTCCTCCAAAATCAGCACCAGCTCTCCCCACCCACACTGAAAACACAACTTCTACATCAGCAGGGCACACTCTGCTCTGCTCTGAGAGCAGAGTCCAGACTCTGACCTCTGCACTTTTGGGGTGGCAGCCCAGTGTGGATGTACAGACCAGAAAATCCTCATCTGTGGAATACATTTCAGAAGAAAGCTTCACTTTCCTTTTCCCTCTCTAATTCTCAGCTCCCTCAGGTGAATCCCTGCTCTCTGTCTGTGAGCTGTACCTGTCCCTGGGGCTCCACCTCCTCCAGGTGAGGTCACTCATTCTTTTCTCAGGTGCCCCTCATTTTATTGCACATAGATTTTTTAGGAGAACTGCTCATTCCATTTCCTTAACTGGAAATGCATTTTATTTACCGGTGCCTTTCAGCTTCCTAGGGGAAAACAGTGAAGAACCCTGAACTGTGTGGGGTTTGTCCCAGCATGAGCTGTCCTGTGGGAATATTCTTCTCCACAAGAGAAATCATCTTTACATTCAGCAAAATTAATTCAGGTCATTCCCAGACCATGGCTCCAAGGTCTGCTAGCTGGAAATATGGATGGACAGGCATAAAGCCTGGCAAATATTCCAAGGAATATTGAAAATAACCATCAGTTAGCATGGCTTTCCTCCTTCCCTAGAGCTCATTTGCCTCGTGGCCATGAGTGATAAAAATGTACAAATCCTCCCTGTTACATAAAGCCTTTGGGAGGTGAGGATGCCAATTGAACAGAGACAGAAAGGCCAAAGTTTGCACTGCCAAAGCCTCACAGCTCCTGAGGACCTAAAACCAGCTGGAGCCCACATCCTGCTCCCATTCCCCAGGATTAACCCCAGGGCTGCTCTGCTCCCTGGAATTACCTCTGGTTTTGGTAATTTTGGATTTTGGATGGAAAATGAGAAGCGGGACCGAAGTCAGTGAATTTCCGTCTTTCCCTGGGTGCTGTTAGAGGTTAATCCATGCATGTGGGATGCAAGAACACCATGTCAGTCCCAAATGCAGCCTGCAGGGTGAGAAGGGGAGGGAAGCTCTGATTTACAGGACTGGCTGGGTCTGGGATCCCATCTGGATCTCTGGGCAGCTGAGCAGACCTTCCTTGGTCTGACAGCACAGTGATTAAACACCGAGGCTGAGAGAGCTCCCAGCTGCTGAGACAGAGAAGGAAGAATCTGGAAAAGCCAGAAATGTTCCCCCCACACCCTCATCCAGAAGGACTTTGTGCTCATTAAGGCAGAATTTGCTGGCAATTTCCCAAAGCACAGGGTGACCTGGGGGGCAGCAGGCAGAGATAGGGATCACCTTGGGGGCTGAGTCACAGCTGAGTGTGCTCAGGAGCCAGAGGGGTTTACGAGGCACTGAGAGCTGTGCTCAGGCCGTTCCCAGCGTCTCCACTAAAGCCAATCTCTGTGTGATGCTCTGATCTCCCTGAGTCACCCCTGCACAGGTTGTCTGAGTGGCTGTGCAGCCCCACGAGCTGCTGACCCCACCTTCCATTCCCAGTGCCACTTCAGCTGCAAGAATTATGCACAAGGGTTCCTGCTTCACTTCACACAGCTGTACAAAGCGCTTGGCAAGATTTGCTGGAGACTCTGCAATTACATCAGGCAGCTCACAACATCACCAGCCACCAAGCACCTGGAGCAGTGGAGTTCAGATTTTAGCCATACAAACACCTGTGCATTCAGAAAATCAGAATAATTTAGGTTGGAAGGGACCTTAAAGCTCACCTCATCCCACCCCCAGCCAGGCAAAGCTGACACAGCTTCAGACCCTCTGCTTAGAGTCTGAAAATCCTAAACCCTAAACCTTAAACCTCAACCTGAAACCCTAAAAATCCAGACCTCCATCCAGACTATCCTCTGTGTTATTTTTACTTGCTATCTAATAGGAGAGCCCTTCATCCAGCAGGAGAATACCCTTTTCTCACATATTTATCCCTAATCCCCTGCCAGGCCTCCAGAAAGCGTTGCTGTGGAGACTGGAGGATGGTCACAAGTGGCACAAAGCAAAGGACTGAGGTTGTGCTGGCCCCATTCTGACTGCAGGGGCAAAGCTCTGCCTGTGGGAGAGGTTTTGGGGCTGAAAATTGGAATTTGGGACATATCAGGTGCAAAGCTCTGCCTGTGTGGGAGGTTTTGGGTTAAAAGGTGGAATTTTGGGACACACCAGGTGCAAAGCTCTGCCTGTGAGGGAGGCTTTGGGTTGAAAAGTGGAATTTTGGGAGATATCAGGTGCAAAGCTCTGCCTGTGGGGGAGGTTTGGGGCTGAAAGGTGGAATCTGGGACACCCCAGGTGCTCTCAGGTGGCCCCAGCAGAGCCCAGAGTGGGATAAACCTGCCCGGCCATGGATCTGTGCAGACCACCCTGGGCAGGGCTGGCACTGGAGGATCTTTAAGGTCCCTTCCAGCCCAAACCATTCCATGGTTCTGTGATTTCCACATCCCACCAAGGCAATGCCAGGGTTCACACTGGTGTCCCTGTGCTTTGAGCGACAGCAAAAACCAAATCTTCTCCTCCACTCCAATGCTTTGAATTACCAGAGTTTTTCTCAGGGGAAGAAGAAACCTTGATTAAATTCCCTGTTCGGAAAGGGACCAAAGGGAAGCTGGGGCCTGAAACCCTCTCAGTCTTTTGTGGGAGGGTTCATGTCCTCACCCCTGTGATGGTGCTCAGATCTGGGAAAGGAAAGGGGAGAAAAAAAGATCTTTTAAAGACTGATTTCAAATCAAGACCCATGATCTTGTTACCAAGGTATTTAGGATGTTAAAAAAGACAGACTTCTGTGGGTGGAAATGAGCAAAAAGATCAACTGAGCCTCCAGTTCCATGGAGCTGCCTTCAGCAGAATATAGCATGAGAGGGGGGAAAATTCCCCATGAAAGAAATCCAGAAGATGAAAGGAAGCTGCCTGGGAACGGGGAATGATCATCAGAACATCATCTGCTCCTTCACAGCAGGCTGAAGGCTGAAAAACTTCTTTTTAGGAATTGCCATAGACTAGGAAGTATCTCCAATGACCTAAAAAGAGATGTAAGGATATGTGCATATAAAATATATATATATATATATATATATATATATATATATACACACACCCAGAGATAAATGCAGAGAGGGAGCCTATCTGTAAGGACAGATCCCCACAGCCTCTGAGGCTCGGAGCCAACTCACTTCCTGCTGGGCTCAGTCATTGAAGCTCCCCAGGGCTGCTAAAATTGGGCAGCCCCAGATCTCCATTTCAGCCCCAGCCCCTCTCCTGAAGCAGCAGAATGCAAGGGGGGCCCAGCTGAGGAGCCACCTCTGCTCCTGGCACAGGGGAGCAGCTCCTGGGCGCCACGGGGCTCATCCTGCATCATCCACAGAGAGGATGGAGGCATCGAAATGGGAGCTGCTGCTTGGGTGAAGCTCAAAATTGAAAGCAGAGGCAGATGTTTTCTGCTCTGTGCCACAGGAGGAACCTGTGAGCCCCTGCAAAGGGCCTCAGGTGGGTTTGGGGTGTCCCTAGATCAAGATTGGGGTGGCACAAGCAGCAGGCTGCACCTTGCAAAAAAAATTAATAGATAAAACACAGCCAGTCACAGACTCAGTTTCAATGCTGGGCCATTGCAAATCCCAGCTCCTCAGAGCACAAACTGTTGTGATTTGAGACCAAATCGTGATATGCACCAGCCCAGTGGAAAAACTATTGAGTTTTTCCATGGTTATTAATGGCACTGGGTCCAACCAAGGGTTACTGATGACATTGAGTTCCTCACCACGAGATTTAGTTTGTCAGGAAAGGAGGAAATTACCTCAGGCTGGACCAGGGCAGGCTCAGGGTGGGCACAGCAGGAATTTCCCCATGGAAAGGGTGCTCAGGGCAGGCTCAGGGTGGGCACAGCAGGAATTTCCCCATGGAAAGGGTGCTCAGGCACTGGAACTGCCCAGGGAGGGTTGGATCCCCATCCCTGGAGGTGGCACTGAGTGCTCTGGGCTGGGGACAGGGTGGGTATTGGCACAGCTGGGACTCAATGGGCTGGGAAGTCTTTTCCAACCTGAATTATTCTGGGATTCTGTGAAGGGTGCTGTGATTTCTCTCCCTCTCTGATCAGACATCACAGAGCTCAGGGGGATCCCTCCAAGCCAGCAGAGCAGCACCTCCACCCCCAGGAGGCTCCTCCTGAGCAGAACCGGGCAGGTGCATCCTCCCCATCCCTCTCTGGTGCACAGCAGAGCCTTTGAAGGGCACAGCCCCTCCGCTGCTGCACAGAGAGCACAAGGGCAGGATTCCCAGCTCCCAGGGACATCCTGTCCTCACCCTCAGGGAGACACTGCAAGACAGAGTGGGCACGAGTGAAGGCACAGCGAGGAGAGAACGTCCCCTTTGCTTCACAACCTGCACACTCTGCAGTCCCCAGCTCTGACAGGAAGCAGAGTCTGTTTTTCCCTTCATTCCCAGCCTGACACTAGCACTGACATATTTTCTCCCCCTCTCTTTGGTGGCCACATTACCTGGCACTCAGTGCTGTGCTGTCACGAGCAGCTCTGCTACATGGCAGAACAGTGGGAACGGGGAGTTTTCCTCTGTTTGGGTTATTTTTTTCCTTCCTCTTCCCTTCTCCCCAAAACACTCACACAAATTTCTTGCAGCACAATCCCTTCCTCCCTCCTGGGCAATGCCATCAGCTGTCATCCTGCATCATGTGCTTCTGCCTTCCCTGGATCACTCACACCCCCCACACCCCTTTCCCCAGGTCTGTCACAGTTATTAAAACCTCATAACAAGCTGCTTTGCATTTAATCCCATCTGTCATCAGATCCTGTTTAAACACCAAGAATTACCACTTTAATGTGACTACTTCCTAAGATATGACAGCTTTCTTCCACGGATCTCAGAGAGTTCTGCAGGAGAAGCTGAGCATTCCTGAGCTCCTCTTTTTTTTTCTGGATAATAGCTGAGACAAGAGGAAATAGGGCAGCCCAAGCAAAATGAACAGCCCAACGACAGGAGACACAAGAAACCCAGCTGGGATATCCCAGCCTGGACTTGTGGCTGTCACATCAAGCTGCCTACAGATGGGTTTGGGGTGTCCCTAGATCAACCTTGGGGTGGCACAAGCAGCAGGCTGCACCTTGAGGCAGCTGCAAAATGCCAAAAAATTAATAGAAATTAAAACACAGCCAGTCACAGACTCAGTTTCAATGCTGGGCCATTGCAAATCCCAACTCCTCAGAGCACAAACTGTTGTGATTTGAGACAAAATTGTGATATGCACAACCACAGTGGAAAACTATTGAGTTTCCATGTGAGAAGAAATCCCCTTTTCCCCAGCACAGGAGGGACGTGGAGCTGTTGGATTCCACCAAGGTGGTTACAGGGAGGGAACACTTATTCCATGAGGAAAAGCTGAAAGAATTTCCAATGCTCAGCCTGGGGAAGAGAAGCTATGGGGGGACCCAACTGTGACCCACTAGGGATGGGAACTGGAGGGAACCTACAAGAAGGACAGAGAGAGACTTTTTACAGAGAAACTGGAGTGACAGGACAGGGGGGAATGGCTTCACACTGACAGGGAGCAGGTACAGATTGGGTATGAGGAAGAAATTCATGACTGTGAGGGAGGTGAGCTCCTGGGACAGAATGCCCAAAGTTGTTCCCATCCCTGGAAGTGTCCAAGGCCTGGTTGAACAGGGCTCTGAGCAGCCTGGTCCAGTGGAAGGTGTCCCATGGCAATGAGTTGGAATGAGATTTATTTAAGGTTCCTCCCAACCCAACCCGTTCTGATTCTCCTCATGCCCACAGAGAAGTGGAGTTACCCCACAGGAGCATTCCCATCCTGCCAGAGAATCCCTCCCAAGTCTGCAACACAAACTGCAGGATCTGAGCCCCCCCAGGACCCCCATCTGTGGGGCAGAGCATGAGGCAGGTTGCTGACTAAGCCACCAACACCTTATTTTGTAAGAGAAGGAAAAAAAAATTAATTAAGAAAGCGCATTTGTTATTATTCATTAAATGTACTGGAGCTGCCTTATGTGCTAAATGTTCTTCCCCTGATGATCTTAGCACCTAATTAAAGGAGGCTGATGAGGCATGATAGAAGCAGTGTGTGAGTACATCCAAACTACCAATGGAAACTGGAGGCAGGGAGGGCACATAAATTACCCACATGAAAGAGGCAGAGAGCACCAAGTTCTCCTGGTGATCAAAACACTCCTTCCTCCCTTGGGAACTCCCTGCTGGGTGTCACAGCACCAATGTCCCCTTGCCAAACTCATCACCTGCACTGCAGAGCCCAAGATTGATGCGCTGGGAGCTGGTGAGTCCTAAAGATGGGAGGGTTTTAGGAGGATTTGTCCCAAAGAAACATTGGCCTGGGGCCACTTTTGGAATTGAACTCGAATCAAGATTTCTGGAAGGGCTTATTTATATTTACGTGGGATGGCAATGCCAAACATTGGGATGCCACAGGAGAGTTGGTTCTCATGGAGTTTTCCATCCCACTTTTAGGACACTCTGCTCCAGAGTCCTTTGAAGGAACTCCAGCTCTGTACCTTTTGGATTTCCTCCAGAAATCCACAGGAGGAACAGGGAGAGCTCAAGTTACAGCTCCAGTTCCCAATATTCCCCCCAGATGAAAATGTCCAGGTTAAAAGACCAAGTTGGGCCTCAGTATCATAACTTCAGCCAAGGAAAGGAGATCAGAGACATCCTTGCCTCTTCAGTCCCTAATTAACTTCTGTTGGCATCCTCAAAAATTAATTACTGTGCATCCTCAAAAAGCAAGGCACAGAAGTGTTGGATCCTCCTGCAATGAAATCCTTGGCATCCGTACCACTGGCCATAAATCTTGGGAACAAATTCCTTGGGATTTAGCTCCTGCTTTGAGCCAGACTGGAGTTCCCCAAGGACAATGCCTGTCAGGAGCTTGACATCACAAATTGCACATGGTTATGAAAATGGAAACAACTTCAAGAAAAGCCAATGTTTTTTGTTGGGCTTTTTTTGTTGAGATTTCTCAAGAAATTCAGTTTAAGGCCAATTCATACGTCTGAGCTAATTCCTTTATCCAAACCTGCTTGACCTAAGCACAGATCCCATTTTCAATCACTTCAGAAGAAGGAAGCTCAAGTCCAAGAGCCACATTAAAAACCACAAAACACATTAGATCTCTGGGTTCTGCCTCATCAGCCACATCCCAAACAAGAGCCCATCCAGCCCCAACAACGTTTGGACAAGCCAAATCACAGCTTGATATTTAACCCAACTATTTGATGGTCCAAAACTCCTCTGACTGCAGGCTGGGCTGGGCTGGGCTGCCAAGTTTTAAACCAAAGGGGGCTTTGGGTGACCTGACACAGGGATGGGACAGGACACAAGCTGTCCCTGTGCCACGGGGGATCGTCCCCTGAGGAGGGGAGACCCTCTGCCCCACAGAAAGGTGGGGAAGGAGGGGGCAGCCAGCCAGGAGAAGGATTTGGTGGATCCTGCAGGGCAGGTTCCACCAGCCTGAGATGCTGCAAGACAGACAGAGAGGGAGAGAAGACCAGCTGGTAAATGTGTGTAGGTGGGGAGAGTCATGCTGTTTGCCAAAGGGGCAGGGAATAACACATGTTCCTGTGCCTCAGTGGAAGGGGAAGTTCCCAGAAGCTTGCCTCATCTGTCTTTCTATTCTTAACCCTTCTCTGGCACCCTCTCAAGTCTGGCTACTGGTGGAAGAGATGAGAAATAATGCAGGAAAAGCAGCCCTTGCTAGGCTGGCAGAGAGCAGGTCCTTTTTGCCTCTCCAGCATCAGAAAGGCAAGGCTGAAATGCTTTTCCCAGTGTGAACCAACCCCAAAAGCCTGGTTTGTGGAGAAATGGATGTCACCAGGGAACAATTGCTTTTGAGCAGAGGTAGGACTGAAAGGTCTCCAGACCCTCTGCTGCTGTGAATCACCCCCAGGACTGGGCTGGCATCAAGGCTGGAGGGATGCAAACCCTCAGGAGGTAAAAAAAAATCCTAAAATCCTTCTAAAATTCCCAGGGCAAGAAAGAGGCTTTCAAAGCAACAAACTTGAAAAGGATTTTAAAAGAAGATTTTTTTTTCTTCTGGGGAAGAAAAATTCTTGTTTTTCTGCTGTGCTCTACACCATTCCCATTCACTGCAGTGAGACACTGTCTTGACAGTGAATTTGACCCCAAGGACTCAGCTCCACCTCATGCTTGGGATGAGCTGTAAATCTGGAGCAGAGACAGGAGGTCATTGCTCTTCCCCAAAATCCCAACCTCAATGAAGCTGAGATGAAGCCATGGCAGCACTGAGGGGAAATTTCCCTCTGCCTTAGAGGATAATTTGTGCAGGAGCCATCCTGTCCTTCAGGGGCTGTTCTGAAGCCTCATCTCAGCCCCTTTTCCAAACTGAGAGCAAATTTTCAGCATTTGTCATTCCAGCCTGGAAAAACATGAACTGACCCCCTGATCTGGCTTTTATTTTCCCTAAAAATCTTGGAAAAGCTCAGCTGCCTGCACAGGAGCTGGCAAAGCTGGGAGGGACAGGAAGGTGGGCATGGCAGGTTGGGGCACTGCTATAAACTTAATGAATACAAAAGCACTTTTCACCCCCAGACCTGGAGGAAGTTCACCACAGATCCTTTTCCTCCACTACAGATGGAAAGCAGGGGAAGCCTGGCAGAGGGCTGAGGAGGTGGAGGAGCAGGAGGGGAACCTGCTCCTCACCAGACCGAAGGAGGGAGCAGGAGCTGGGATGCACACATGGACTCAAAAATCCATGTCAGGAGGAGCTGGAAGGAACAGAATGGACAGATAGGGGTTGGTAAAATATGGTTATGAAAATGGAAACAACTTCAAGAAAAGCCAATGTTGTTTGTTGGGCTTTTTCTGTTGAGATTTCTCAAGAAGTTCAGTTTAAGGCCAATTCATACGTCTGGGCTGATTCCTTTACCCAAACCTGCTTGACCTAAGCACAGATCCTATTTTCAATCACTCCAGAAGAAGGAAGCTCAAGTCCAAGGGCCACATTAAAAACCACAAAACACGTTAGATCTTTGGGTTCTGCCTCATCAGCCACATCCCATCCCATCCCATCCCATCCCATCCCATCCCATCCCATCCCATCCCATCCCATCCCACCCCATCCCATCCCATCCCATCCCATCCCACCCCATCCCACCCCATCCCATCCCATCCTCTGGCACAGCAAAAAAAAAAAAAAAAGAAAATCTGTGGCAACCCAGCAAGGCTGTGCTGGTGGTGCCTGGGGTGAGCAGGGCTGAGGGGAAGGGAAAAACAATGTTCTGAGGAGGGTACGATCCTCTCCAGGTTCACACGCAGCAACCCTGCGAGTTTCTATAGCAACACCGGGATTATTTTTAGCATTAGTCACATCTCAACAGGAGCAACCCAACATGGAGCTGGGGTGGAGGTTTCACCCTCCCCAAGGCTTTTTCCTTTCCTCTCCTGGGGCTGCAGAAACCCACCCTGGCAGCAGCTCTAGTGCTCGTACACAAAGCAGCTGTTCCTACCAATAAACGTGGAAGGCATTGGGCAGAAAAGCTCTTTTTTTTCCCCCTCTTTTGTTATGTCCCTCCAAAGGCTGCAGTGCCCAGGGCAGTGGGACACCCAGCCCACAGAGCACATTTCCATGGTGTTCCCAGAGCTCTTCCAGCCTTGGTGGGTTCTATAAACACCAGGGAGAGCAGGGAGGAGCCTCGTGTGTCTCATTTTGCTGTTATTTAGCAGCAAAGGGGTCGAGGATGGCTCTCACAGGTGGGCTGAGCTCAGCAGGGATTTGTGGCAGGAGGAGCTGAAGGCAGCTCTGAGGCACAGGAGGGTGCGGGATGGAGAAAAGGTGCAAATTATCTTCCCAAACCCTGAACCCAGGTGTAAAAAATGCCCAGAGCCCTGCAGAGCTGCCTGGAGAGGGGCACAGGGGGATGCAGCTCACAGCTGAGAGCTGACACTGTGCATCACCCACAGGAGAGCAGACAGACACAGCTCCCAGCTCCATCAGGGGGCAAAGCTCTTCCACAATCCCGGTCCCCATCATGCCTCAGGTTTGGCTTTTGTATTTTCAGATTCTGCTCTGCTTTAGTGTGTGGGTCTGGGCTCCATATCAGGGGATGCTGAGCTCTGTGCACAGAGCAGGGAGACAAAACAATTCCTGCTCCAGCTGGGCACCAAGGACAAATGATCCAAATCTCAGCCCAAGAGCACAAACCCCGGGGGCTGGAGAGAGAAAAACAAGCAGGGTGGGACTGGATGGGCTAAAGCTGGGATGGGACAATGAACTGCAAGGTGCAAATGGAGCAGAACTGATCCAAGGGAGAGACCCTGTGCCCAGTCGTGCATTTTGGGACCATTTTGGGTCATCTTAGGTTCATTTTGTGACCATTTTGGTTCATCTTGGGTGCAGCCCTGGCTGGGCTCTTGTGCTGCCCAAGGTGCATCCATGGAGGAGATGCTTTGAATAAATCCCTGCTTTATTCTTTAGCTCTGTCTAGCCTCTGCTGTAGCTCAGCCTTCCCAAGGCATCACCCATGGCTGTGAGCAGGTGAGGAGCCCCTGGATTTTCTTGTTTTCCAAGCCCCAGCACAAGGCACAGAGCAGAGCCGATCCCTGACAGACCCGGCCAAGCAGAAGCAGGAATACAAATTATAGCATTTCCTAAGGATCTGTTCTCCACCCACACACCCACAGACAGTTCCTATTGCCTCTCAGAACAACCCAAATCGTTAACCATAAAAATGTGTGCAGTGATAATTAACAATTTCCCTTGCATGCAGTTCCTTTTATGCAAAGAAAAGCCATTGGTGCCCCACAATTCCTGTTGCCATTGAACTCAAGCACCTTTCTGTGGGGTTTAGCCCCCACAGACTAAACCAGCTTTTAAAGACCAAGTGAGCCAGATTCTGATCACATCCATGGAAAGCAATCCTTGTCCATCCTCATCTCAAGCAGATTCACTTCTGCTCACTCCAAATGAAATTCACTATGGAATCCTGCTTGGAAGAGCAGGGAAGTCCTGGAAATGGTCACAGCAGCAGCTGGGGCAGGAAACAAGATTTCCACCTTGATTTTCCCCACTGAATCCAATGTTTGCCACACCATCAATATTCAGTGGAAGGAGCTGTGCCCCCTGTGCCCTGTCCCCCCATGGAAAGCACTGCTAGCAACAGGAAAGCTGCAAGAATGAGCTCTGGAGAAGCTCCCTGTGGGCAGCTGCTCCTGGAACAAGGACCTTCAAAGAGGTGGGAAGGGTCTCAGCTGGGCTGGGAGCAGCCAAGGTGAAGGAGGTTTGTGGAAGAGGTCACTGACAGTCAGCAGGAAATGCTCACAAATTACAGCTGGGGATATAGAATCATAAATCATAAAAATCATAGAATGCCAGGATCACTGAAGTGGGGAAAGCCCTCCCAGATCATCGAGTCCCAGCTGTGCCACATCCCCACCTTGTCCCCAGCCCAGAGCCCCAAGTGCCACCTCCAGGGATGGGGATCCAACCCTCCCTGGGCAGTTCCAGTGCCTGAGCACCCTTTCCATGGGGAAATTCCTGCTGTGCCCACCCTGAGCCTGCCCTGAGCACCCTTTCCATGGGGAAATTCCTGCTGTGCCCACCCTGAGCCTGCCCTGAGCACCCTTTCCATGGGGAAATTCCTGCTGTGCCCACCCTGAGCCTGCCCTGAGCACCCTTTCCATGGGGAAATTCCTGCTGTGCCCACCCTGAGCCTGCCCTGGCCCATCCTGAGGCTGTTCCCTCTCCTCCTGTCTCTGTCCCTGGGAGCAGAGCCTGATCCCCACCTCCTTTCCCTGATTTCCCCAGGCTGCCAGGGCTGTGCAGAAGAAGAAATGAGCATTTTCTCCAGCCAGTACCTCACAGAAACCCAAATTCAGCACAAGCTCCCCCCCCCCAGCTTCCTGTCCTGGGAGAAGAAAGGGCAGAAGGAGGCAAGTAACAAGCTGCACTTTTGGAGAGCCCTGCATTCCCCCAGGGAGGCTGTGCTGTGCTGAAGGAGCCTTGCCTGCCCTCACTTACTGTATGCTCCACTCTTCCCCAAGGAAACACAGAATTTTTCTAATTAAGCATTAAAGTGATTCAATTACGAGGAATGCTCTCTAGTGGAGCTGAAATCCGTCCCAGACAAGAGTACAGCAAGGCTTTGGACAGTCCTGGAGAGGTTTTGCTGACTGGGGGGGCTCAAGAAACAGCACAGCTCCAAAATGGGATTATTTATTTTCCCCCCCTTGTGAGAAGCACTGAATTGTGCTCTCTGCAAGTGTAAAAGGCAGCAGAAGAACAAGAAATGATTATGCAGACAGGAGTGACAGCCTCAGGCTCACTGAACTGCAGAAGAGGGGCCAAGCAGAAGCTCACACAGGGGATTTCAGGCTGCTGAGAGGGGAGATGCTGCCCCAGCTCCTCCAACCTGCCATGGGCAGGAGGAGGTTGGGGTTTTGGGCAACCTCACAGGGTGACTTTTGCCAACACAGCCCTCACAAGCACTCCCAAGGCCCCTGATGAGCCTGGCTAATTGGCACATGCAGCACTCTGACTGACAGCTGCCAGCACAGCCCAGGGTCAGCTCAGCCAGGCACAGTGGAAAGCATCCCACAGCCCAGGAAAGCTGCATCGTTGTTTGTGTCCCCTCAGCAAAGAGCACCCTGCCCACAGGGCTGCTGTGCCTGGCATGCCCCAGCTCTGTCCCAGGAGGGGCTGCAATGGACTGTCCAGAGAGAGCAGTCATAAAAATAAAATAAATAATGAAAAAAACCATTACAGACACTGTCTAGACAAAGGCAAGCACCTTCCAGGCCTCCCTTCCCTCCCAGCCAGTCCATTTGCCTTCACACACTCCAGCTGGCCTGTCCAGCTCCCTTCCTGCCCTGGCCTGATGCTGCCTCCATTTGTTTCATGTCTGGGGAGCTCCTTTCAGGCCTCTGGGTCACAATTCCCTGCAGCTCCAGCCTGGGGAGCTCCTGGGGGAAAAGGACCTGGGGGTGTTGGGCTGCAGCAGCTGAACCAGCTGTGCCCAGGTGGGCAAGAGGCCAATGGCACCTGGGCAGTCTCAGCAATAGCGTGGCAGTAGGAGCAGGGTGTGACTGTCCCCTGTGCTGGCACTGCTGAGGTGACACCGTGAGTGCTGTGTCCAGTTCTGGGTCCCCAATCCAGGAAGGACCTGGAGGGGCTGGAGCGTGTCCAGAGCTGGGAAGGGGCTGGAGAATCCCCGAGGGAGCTGCAAAGGGGCTCAGCCTGGAGAAAAGGAGGCTCAGGGGGGCCCTTGTGGCTCTGCACAACTCCTGCCAGGAGGGGACAGCCAGGTGGGCATCCAGGATGAGAGGGAACAGCCTCAGGCTGGGCCAGGGCAGGCTCAGGGTGGGCACAGCAGGAATTTCCCCATGGAAAGGGTGCTCAGGGCAGGCTCAGGGTGGGCACAGCAGGAATTTCCCCATGGAAAGGGTGCTCAGGGCAGGCTCAGGGTGGGCACAGCAGGAATTTCCCCATGGAAAGGGTGCTCAGGCATGGCAGGAGCTGCAGAATTCAAAACTGCAGGTCCCCCATCCCTGAAAATGTTCAGGGCCAGCTTGGACAGGGCTTTGAGCAACCTGGTGAAGTTGAAAATGTCCCAGATGAACTGCCAACCCAAACTGTTCTATGAATCTTGAAGCTGCACACAGGTTGGATACAGAAGCTCCCACCAGAAGCCAGCACCACAATGGATGTCCTTCCCAAACTCTCCTTCCCCTCTCACTTCATTCACTTTCATTTCAATGAAAATAAGTACCTTTTTTTTTTTTCACTCTTCCCAACCCTTTTGGGGAAATGAGTTTCTGTCCCACGTGGTGGTGATGCAATGTCCCACGTTCCCACAGCTCCAGCAGCAGCTCCCATGGGAGCAGAGCCCAGAGGGCTGTGAAACAAGTGCACAGCAGCAGGTGACCTTCCATGACCCAGAGAATTTGTGCCCTACTTTATTTAATCCCTGGAAATCCTGGACCATAACCTCAGGACCTGCCTTCAGCACATTGTTCTAAAATTAAACCCAACTTTTTCCAATGAGGTTTACAGACCTCAGGCATGTATTTTTCTCCTCAGAAGCGTGGCAATTTAACTGCTTCCAGCCCAAAAAGGTGAAATGTGGATGTACAAAAGTGTACAAAAGCCATCCCTGTGGGAACAGGGTCTGTGGCACATCAGCTGAACAGCCAGAGATGAGGGCCACCTGCAAATTAGAGATGATGATGATCCCACCTCCAAAAATCATCTTGCACTCCCCAGATTACAGTGTGAGAAAATGCCTAAGGACTGCTTCTCTGAAAAATTTCCAGTGAAAAAGTTGAGGGCAGGAAAGATTCTGAGATTGTCACCTGGCAGTGAGGAGAGATGGCTGCTGATACATCCTCTCACCTAATTCTCTTTGTGTCCATCACACTTCTTGGCTCACTACTCCAAATTTGTGTCCCCTAGGCAGGACTGAGGCTGTTTTTCCACCCAGCCAGAGAAAATCTGGTGGCCAAGAGGTTCTTTTCTCTCTCCTACCCCTCGCAGGAAGCAGCAGCCACACTGTCAGGCAGGAGGGTGCGCCCCCGAAGGGATGGGCTGTACCAATTAATAATTCCAACACCATTTGGCCCAGGTTCAGCTGACCTAAATCCTGCCTCATTTGCAAGCCTGTGCTCTGTGGGAAGACCCCCAGCTTCCAGCAGCATCTGCCAACAGCAACATCAGACAGAGACAAAGGTGGAAAATTAGGGCATGTGAATCTGGGCCAGTGCTCTTCAGAGCCCAGCCTTGGTTGTGGTCCTGTCTTGGATGGGAGGCCCAGAACTGCCTTTATTCCCCATCCTGAGCACCCAGCATGGGTTTGCTCCTTGTATTGGACTGAGCAAGAAGTGGAGAGGTGAGAGCAGCATTTGGAGGGAGAGAGAAAAGGAAAGGGAGCCCATCAGCACTGGGGAAATAACACCAAAAACGTGGTGTGGGAGAAAATCCACATTGAAACTTCATTAAGTCATCTTTGCTCACACAGCCTCCTGCCCATGGTGCTCAGAGCAGGCTGTGCCCCAGCAGGGTCTGTGCAGGTGTGCAGCACAGGCAGGTCCCAGGTGATGGGAGAAAAGGAAAGGGAGCCCATCAGCACAGGGAAATAACACAGAAATGAGGTGTGGGAGAAAATCCAGATTGAAAGTGCATGAAGTCACCTTTGTTCACACACCCCTGGTGTTCAGAGCAGGCTGTGCCCCTGCTGCAAGGCTGCTCCCAGCAGGGTCTGTGCAGGTGTGCAGCACAGGCAGGTCCCACAGAGGTGCCAGCAGGGCACACATGTCCCCAAACCTGCTGGGCACAGCCCTCGTGGCCATGCTCCCCTCCCCTTGTGTGTCACCGTGTGAGGGAGCCCTGGCAGCCTCAGCCAAAAGCCAGGAGCCACAATTCACAGCAAACTGTCTCCCCATTCATTATTCATCCATTCCAAGCACTGCACGCTCCTTTTTCCTGCCACTTCTCCACATTTCAATCATTTGCAGCAAAGCAAATCAATCATTTGCATCACTTACTATTTGCTTCATCCTACACACAGCTAAAAAAGACAAGGGCTCTCCATGAATGAGGACAGCACGCTACTCCAGCGAGGCTGACAAGAACAGGATCTCTTTGGCTCATCTCCTGCCACTCACTGACAGCAATTTAGAAAGGTCTGTTTGACAGTAATTTCCTCTTTGCATTCTTATTCCGCTTAGACTGGAAAACTACCAGTGCAGAAACAAAACCACTCAGAAAAAGACAGTCAGCCATGGCAATCAGGTGCCTCTCCGTTTACCAGCAGAGACTTTGGAATCATTTTGGGGGTGAAAGCAGGGGAGGCCACAGGCTCCATGGCAAGCTGCCAAAATGGGTCTTTCCTCCTGGGCATCCTCCTCCTCCTCTTGCCAGGGATGCTGCCACCTCTGAGTGCAGAGTGTGGCCAGGGTGTCCCTCCAGTTTGGGGGGCACAGGAGGCACCAGGAAGCTGCTGGGATGGTTTGCAGCATTTTTTGGGGGTATTTTCCAATTTTTGGGCTCGCTGCACAGGGTACTGAGACATTCCCAGATGCATCTCCCTGCTCCAGAGTCCTGAGGAGCCCTTTGCCAGAGCCCTCCAGGATCTAAGGAGGGCTGCAAGGAAGCCAGGCAGGGGCTTTTCACTGAATATATAGTGATAGGACAAGGGGGAACTGATATAGTTCCCACTATATATAGAGGACAATTTGGACTGAATTTTTGCATGAAGATTTGTATACAAACATAATGCTATCAGGAAATTAATTGTGTGAATTGTAATGGTGCTGTTTTGCTCCACTGCACTGAAAAATCAACATAAATCACAGTTGTTTAAATTAAACAGAACCATCTCATATGGAGAAATGGTTACTAGGAATTTCTTTTTTCTGTCATGTTTTGCAGTTCTGCTTTATCTATCTGACTTCCAGCATATCTTTAATTCCACATCCATTACCAAATAATGGCAGCCATATCAAATAGCTTTGAGACTCGTATAATTCTGAGTTTTACAAGAATTTTGCAAAAAAAAAGATATTATTTAAACTATAATAAACTCCAAAAATATTAATTTTAATTATATATATTTTTATAGTGTATATATAGTATATATATTTATACTATATATATTTATATATAGTATATATATTTTTTTTACTTATATATATACTTTCAGTGTACTGTGCTAATGGGCATTGAGCAGGCCAGATAAACAAACTCCATGCCACAAAAGAGCTCTTCAGAATCAATGACCATAATATTAGTATGGCAGCAAAACCAAGCTTTCTGAGGCTTTTTTATTCCTGAGGTGTCCCCTCTTGCAATCCTTTACCCAGGCTCTGAGCCACCAGAGGATTTACTGTCACACGTGTCTCCTCCTTGGAACAGTCCCAAAATCTGTGTCAGTCATGATCACACTCAAATTCCACATCAGGCAGCTTTCCTCACCTGCCTGGAAACGTTATTATTTCAGCCTGCTGCCACAAAGAGACAGATTGGAATCAATTTTAGAGCAAGCTATTTAAAATATCCCGTCCTCCTTTTCAAAGCTGACTCAATGCAGGCCACACACACCCCCTGGAGATGCCTGAACACCATGGGCATAAATCCCCCTTGCACCTACAGAAGTGAAAGACTGGGGGGAAAATTCAGCCCTTGAGCTGTGATGTTTCAGCCAGGAGAAGAATTCCAGCAGGGGAAGGAGATGGCTGAAATGAGCAGAAAATCTAAAACCAAAGATTTGATGGGAGCTCAGCTCCTCCCAGATGTGCTGCCCAAGGGCTGCAGGCACTGCCTGGATGCAGATGGAGCAGGACTGGAGAAAGCAGGTGAGGCTGAGGTGAGCAGGAAATCCCTTCTGAGAATGCAAGAAATCATTTTCCTCACAGCTCTGGCCCTGCCTGCCCAGCTCACTCTGAATTCCTTCCACACACTGATGCACACGTGCTCCCCACTGGAGGGGGAGAGACCTCCAGCACCACCAGGACCTTTTATGCCACCCCTGGGGATGAAATCCTCTGCCCTCCCTCCCCAAGAGGCAGCTCTATCAGACACCTCTCTATCTATAGCTGCAGGAGTTGGCAGATTAATCCTGGCCCTTTTCAGAAAACACACCCACTGTGTTTTCCCCTCAGAGACTTGTGTGTGGCTGCAGATCTTGTGTGTTCCTGCAAATCCTGAATGTGGCTGCAGATCTTGTGTGTTCCTGCAAATCCTGAATGTGGCTGCAGATCTTGTGTGTTCCTGCAAATCCTGAGTGTTCCTGAAAATTCTGTGTGTTCCTGCAAATCCTGAATGTGGCTGCAGATTTTGTGTGTGCTGCAAATCCTGAGTGTGGCTGCAAATCTTGTGTGTTCCTACAAATCTTTTGTGTGCTGCAAATCCTGAGTGTGGCTGCAAATTTTGTGTGTGGCTGCAGATCTTGTGTGTGCTGCAAATTTTGTGTGTGGCTGCAGATCTTGTGTGTGGCTGCAGATCTTGTGTGTGCTGCAAATTTTGTGTGTGGCTGCAGATCTTGTGTGTGCTGCAAATTTTGTGTGTGGCTGCAAATCCTGAATGTTCCTGCAAATCCTGAATGAGGCTGCAGATTTTGTGTGTGCTGCAAATCCTGCATGTGGCTGCAAATCCTGAACATGCTCCTGCAAATCTTGTGTGTTCCTACAAATCTTTTGTGTGCTGCAAATCCTGAGTGTGGCTGCAAATCCTGAACATGCTCCTGCAAATCTTGTGTGTTCCCAAAAATCCTGAGTGTGGCTGCAAATTTTGTGTGTGGCTGCAGATCCTGAGTGTTCCTGAAAATTCTGTGTGTTCCTGCAAATCCTGAATGTGGCTGCAAATTTTGTGTGTGGCTACAGATCTTGTGTTCCTGCAAATCCTGAATGTGGCTGCAGATCTTGTGTGTGCTGCAAATCCTAAGTGTGGCTGCAGATTTTGTGTGCGCTGCAAACCCTGTGTCCGTCTGCAGATCCTGTGTGTTCCTGCAAATCCTGAGTGTGGCTGCAAATCCTGTGTGTTCCTGCAGACCCTGAGTGTGTCTGCAGCCCCCTGAGTGCTGTCCCCAGCCTGTCACTGTGAGCTGTCCCCCCCTGCTCCATGGCCCAGCCAGGTCCCCTCTGGCAGGAGCCCCCAGCTCTGCCCCCTCTCCCCACAGCAGCTCTCATCTCTCTGCTCTGCAGCATCCCCCTGTTCCTCTTTCCTGGCACTTGCACAGAACACCTCAGAGCTGACTTGAGCCATTTTTTTGGTTTGTTCCTTGCTAGAACTGCCAGTCATGTCACACTGACCCACATTGCACGGTTATTTCTGTCAGGCAGAGCATCCTTTGCCAGAAGCAAATGCTGCTTTCCCCCTGTGATCTCAAACCTGACGGGAGCCCAGGTTCTCCCTGGGTGATAGCAGCTTCATGAGTTACTTACACAACCTCTCCAGCATGTCAGATGGGAAAAAAAAAACCCACAGAAGAGAAAAAACTGAATATTTAAGTGACAGAAACCATCCCCAGCTCACAGTACAGCCTCTCTTCCCTGTTCTGGCTCTTCCCACTGTGCCTCAGAGGGTGACCAAGCACCAGCAAGGGCAACATGGACCTGGTCCAGAGCTCAGCATGACAAATTATGCCCCTAACGAGGGGACCAGAAGACAATGGTGAACTTGTGACATGCCAGATTCTAAGCAGCTCTGACAGGACAATAGAAAAATCCATAAATAGAAACACAGAATTGCTGGCTTCTTCCAATGGGTGAAAAAGTGACAGAGGTTTGGAGCCAAAAGAGAGAGGAAGTCTGGGTTAAGGAGAAGCTTTGAAAGGAGCTGACAGAAGAAGACAGCCCTGATAGAGCTCCAGCCTCAGCCAGGGCTGGGAAAGCCAAAAGTCGTGTGGAACATCTGCCTGAAATCCTTCCTGGTGAGCAGGATGGTTGGGGAATCCCATCTCAGATATGTGTTGTTATCTAAAAGTTGATTTTTGTACTGTTTTTGTAACACAGAGAAACAGGCAAACCGCTGCAAAGCCTGATCCTAAAGAAAATATTCTATCCCTCCTCATTCCCTGCTCTTGGTTTTTCCCAGAGAAGCTGTGCTCAGTGCCACTTTTTACATCACTTTGCCTGCAAAGCCAAGATGATCAAGAATTTGAAACCAGATCTGTTCGAGAGGAAAAAATAAAATTCATCAACTTCTATAAAAACCTGAACCAAAATAGATCCCACATAGAAGATATTTTTAAGATTTAACTTGCAATATTCAGGCAGAGATAACAGAGTTAACCAAGGAAGGTTCCCAGGTGGAACAGAGCGCCCAACATCACCAAAACCCCACCAAACCCAGGTTTTAAACTTATCCTACACATCATTTGTCCCCTATTTGACATCCAGGAAAATCTCCAGCACACAAATCCATGTGCATTCAAGTATTTATCCCTGGCAGCAAAGGAAAAGCTGTGAAACACCTCCAGTCTGAGGCACACCCACTGGATGGAACCAAGCACAGGCCTGGGGTGAATTCAGTCACTCTGAGGAGGAGAATTAATGTCACAGAGAGGGGATCTGAGTTTGGAGAGTTCAGTGCACACACTGTGGTCCATCTTGTGTTCACCTCCACAGCAAATTAGAGGCAACACTCCTTGATCTGTGGCCTGGTATTCAATTTGCTCAGCTCGTTCTGGGGACTCCAAAGGCTGTGGAATACCTTGGAGAGAAAAAACTGCCCAGACAAACGTGATCCCATCAGATCCTTGGCACAGCCAGCTCAGCTCTTCCCACTGGGAAGTGAGCTCAGAGAGGGTTAACCAGGAAAACACCCTGGTGCACATAACCCCACAACTGTCACCCTGATTTTTTAAGTTTTTCTAAGCCTTCTGATGTTTACATTCTTGCAACGAATTTCTCACACACTTCATGTAAATAACTTATTGGTTTGCATTCTTTTATGGAAGAGGAGAAATTTAACAGACTGTTGGTTTGCCCAGTGTCATTGGAGAGGTGGCACTGTCACCCTTGGAAATCTATACATTTTAGAATCAGAAATCAAAAGTTCTCTTTTTCCCACCAAAAAACTGAGCGTCCATGTTGTGTTATTTTGTGTCCTATAGCAACACACAACCAACCCCAAAAATTGTTGGGGTTTTCAGCTTTTCTTTCTCACCCTTTTGCTGAGCAGCCTCTTCCTAAGGGAGGGAGAAACGCGACAGGACTCAGAAGTGGCACCTTGGGGCATCACTGAGAGGAGATCCCAGAACTTTGCTGTGCTCATCCACAGGGAATGGGGTGGAGCTGAGCCAGGGAAGGTTTGGGCTGGATTTTGAGAAAGGTTCTTCCCCCAGAGGTGCTGGGCAGGGAATGGGCACAGCCCCGAGGCTGCCAGAGCTCCAGGAGGGTTTGGACACCACTCCAGGGATGCCCAGGGTGGGACTGCTGGACTTGGGTGATCCTGTGGGTCCCTTCCAGCCCAGAATTCTCTGTGATTCTGGCACAGCAAGAATAAAGCAGCTCCTGAGGGTCCACAGGAGCTCTGTGCCTCCAGGGCCACCCCAGCTCCTCAGGAAATGCTGGCCATATTTCCCAACTAAGTAAACTTGAACCCTCAGCACAAGGGAAAGAAGGAGGCAGCTCCCAGTGGGCTCGGGGTGAATTCTTGGCACTGTTTGTGTTTCTCATCGCCAGCACAGCCACAGCTTATGTTTCCTTTAGTGAGTTATCTTTACAGCCAGGAAGTGGCTCTTTCCATCTGGACAGTGTCATTCTCCTGGCTGGTTCTGCCTAAATGTTAACAAAACCCTGCTGCTGCCTTTATTCCCCCTCCTCAGGGATACTTGGAATTTTTATTTTTCTTCATAACCACTGAAGAATCCATATTTCACAGAGTCCCATGATCTTATAAAGGGACTAACAGTGAAAGAAAATCACACTGGGCCTCAGGGTTATCTGTTTAGCCTAAAAAAATATGCAGGCATAATGCAAAACACAAAGGCAGAGGTTGCACAAGAAATTTGCAGGGCCTTAGGGGATGAAAGTCTCATTTAGCAAATAGATTTCCCAGAGAAATCCCATGAGGGAAAACAGACATAACGAGATCTAAACATATTTGCATGATGTGAAGGTCCTGTTATGAATAGGTATTTATAGTTTGCTGAAAGTGGGATGGAGAGAGGCTCGTGGGCAGAAATAAAAGCCATGGCTGAGCTGGCTTGGGAGAATAAAAACCACAAGGACAGGAGGAGAGGGAAAGGCCTCAGGCTGGGCCAGGACAGGCTCAGGGTGGGCACAGCAGGAATTTCCCCATGGAAAGGGTGCTCAGGACAGGCTCAGGGTGGGCACAGCAGGAATTTCCCCATGGAAAGGGTGCTCAGGGCAGGCTCAGGGTGGGCACAGCAGGAATTTCCCCATGGAAAGGGTGCTCAGGCACTGGAACTGCCCAGGGAGGGTTGGATCCCCATCCCTGGAGTGTCCAAGGGGGGACTCCACAGCTCAGCCCCCTCAGAGCATTTCCACCCTCAGCCCATGGCTGCAGATATTTCTGTCCCATCCTGGAGGATCCCGAGCAGCTACACACAAACACAAGAGCCAAACTCCTGGAAAAAGTCAAAGAAAGCTGCTCTGGTTCAAGCCCCATGTGTGCTGGCCTCTGGCAGAGGCAGGAGTGAGGAGATTCCATCTCCCCATGTAGCCAAAGGGTTCTCATTAGCCCCCTCCTGCCCTGCTGCCCTTCCATGGGTGTCCCCCAACATCCAGGGGGGATCCTGCACTCCCCAGCCAGGGGAAACAGTGACTCTGCAGAGGGAGATGGTTACAAGGCACAGGAAAATCTCCTTTTCCTGCATCTTTCCTACTCTGTCCATGTATTCTACAACAGGAGGGTTTTCCTCTGTCTCCTGCAACAGGCACAGAACCAATTTTTTGAGTGGTGAATACTAATACTAATAATAATTTTATAATTATTTAATCATAATTTATAATTTATATTTATAATTATTATAATAGTCATAATATAGTTATTATAATAGTTATAATGATTATAATAAATTTTTTATTATTATTATTATTATTACTACTACTACTAATTTTCTTCTCACTACTGAACAGAAAAAAGGAAGAGTCACAGAATCTCAGAATGGGTTGGGAGGACCTTAAAGCCCATCCAGTGCCACCCTGCCATGGCAGGGACACCTCCCACTGTCCCAGGGTGTTCCAAATCCATCCAGCCTGGCCTTGGGCACTGCCAGGGATCCAGGGGCAGCCACAGCTGCTCTGGGCACCCTGTGCCAGGGCCTGCCCACCTCACAATAAAGATTTGTTTCCCAATATCTGATGCAAACCCTCTCTGTGAGTTTGAGCTGCTAGCATGCAGAGTTCTGGATGGATGCAGAGTTCTGCTGCTCCCTGAGCAGAACACTCGGGGAGCTTGGGCAGAGGATTTGACTCCAAAGGCTCAGACTCCTCCACAACACTGGGAAATTGAATTGAAAATGAAATTTCTCTTTCATCTCCCCAGCCAGGGTTAAGGAGTTCACCCAAGGGATGCTCTCACACCAACACACACCTGGTGGGACCCTCTGCAGGATTCCCTTCCAGAGGAAATTGCCTTTCCATGCTGGGGGCATCTCCTTCAACCCTCTGGGTGGGAGCTGAAACATCACTCAGCCCAACCCCCAGGTTTAATTCAGCTGTGCCAGCCCCCAAAACGTTTTGAGAAACATCAAGAAATGTCCACTGTAGATTGGATTTGTGAAGTTTAGTTTAGCCATACTCCAACTACATATTTTTCCCGTGGGAAAAATGACTCATCAGGGGCAAAATAATCTATTTTTAAGTCAAGTTCAGCCTCTCTGCAAAAAAATCCTCAGTTCAAGGGCAGGACCTGAGAGGGGCAGTTGGTTGCTATGCAACTCCTGAGAGAGGACAGCAAGTGAGAAAGGTGCTTTCACAGAATTGAGATCTTTATAAAGTTGAGCCAGTCCCATAAAGCACCATTTGCACTGTTTCTATTTAATTAATTATAAAATTCTGGCAAATGAACCCAAATAACAAAGGGATGATGTTTGTTAGAGCAGACGAGCCAGGATTGTTGAACTAGGAAAATTCTGTCTTTATGGAGAAAATATCTATATTTTCACAAGATAAGAACTGTGCTTTTCTAAAGGAAAAAATACTAAAAGGCCAAGAGGAGTTTTCTTGCCAAGTTGGAACATTCTCTAATCCCACTCCCAGCACAGGGCAGCCCCTCACTGCTCACTCCCCATCAGCCAGAGCCTCACTGGCAGCTGCTGCTGAGAATCAGAGGTAACTCAGCAGCATTTGGGAGAGATAAGAGGGAAAAAAAATTGTAACGAAAAAACAAATTTAAAGAGGAAAAAACAAATTAAAATTTAAAAAAAAAGAAAAAATAAGAAAGGAAAAAAAGAAAAAAAAAAGAAAAAAGAAAAAAGAAAGAAAAAAGAAAGAAAAAAATAAAGAAAAAATAAGAAAGAAAAATAAGGGAAAAATAAGGAAAAAATTAGGGGGAAAAATTAAGGGAAAAGACAAGGGAGAAAAGACAAGGGAAAAAAAAGAAAAAAGGAAAAACAAGGAAACAAACAAGGAAACAAGGAAACAAACAAGGAAACAAACAAGAAAAAAAGAAAAAAACAAGGAAACAAACAAGGAAACAAACAAGGAAACAAACAAGGAAACAAACAAGGAAACAAGGAAACAAACCAGGAAACAAACAAGGAAACAAACAAGGAAACAAACAAGGGAAACAAGGAAACAAACCAGGAAACAAACCAGGAAACAAACCAGGAAACAAATAAGGAAAAAGGAAAAAATAAGGAAAAAATGGGAAAAAAAGGAAAAGAAAGGGGAAAAAAGGGGGGGAAAAGGGGGGAAAAAGGGGAAAAAAAGGGGGAAAAAAAGGGGGGAAAAAAGGGGGAAAAAGGGGGAAAAAAGGGGGAAAAAAGGGGGGGAAAAAAGGGGGAAAAAAGGGGGAAAAAAAGGGGGAAAAAAGGGGGAAAAAAAGGGGGAAAAAAGGGGGAAAAAAAGGGGAAAAAAGGGGGGAAAAAAGGGGGGGGAAGGGGGAAAAAAGAAAAGGGGAGAAAAGGGGGGAAAAGGGGGGAAAAAAAAAAAGGGGGGAAAAGGGGGAAAAAAGGGGGGGAAAAGGGGGGAAAAAGGGGGAAAAGAGGGGAAAAGGGGGGGAAAAGGGGGGGAAAAGGGGGGAAAAGGGGGGCAAAAGGGGGGCAAAAGGGGGGCAAAAGGGGGGGAAAAGGGGGGGAAAAGGGGGAAAAAGGGGGGGAAAGGGGGGGAAAGGGGGGGGAAAGGGGGGGAAAAAGGGGGGGAAAAAGGGGGGGAAAAAAGGGAAAAAAACAAGGAAAATATAGGGGAAAAAAAGGGGGGGAAAATTAAGGGGAAAAAAGACAGAAAGGAAAAAAAAAAAGAAAAGCATGGCTAGTGAGATGAAACTAAACTCTCTAAGTCCTTGAGAACCACTCAGTGGCCCATGAATATCCCCCAGGTTTGCTCCAGCTCAGGGTTCAGCTCTCCAGCACTGCTCTGAATTTCAGGCTGCCCTGCAGCACAAGGTGTTTCCAAGCACATCTCTGTCAGTTCAGGGTCAAAACCACATTTACTCATTGCTGGGCATTTCTGTGCGATCTCTAAATGAGTCCAAGCTCTTAAATCACTTTTCTTCCTCCCTGCCATCAATCAGAGCTATCTCTTCTGTCCTCTCAGCAGTCAGGCAGCTGGAGACACTCACCAGAAGGAATTCAGCCTCATTTTGGGACTGGCTGACCCATATTTTTCACATCCTGAAGCAGCATAACCCATCCCCTCAAGAGAAACCCACCAGAAAAAGAGAAAATCATTCCAGCTACAGCTTTTGAGCTCTTCAAAAGGATCCCCACATAGATCCCAGTGCCAGTCTGAATAGATCTGTGACGGGCAGTGAGAAGGGATTCATGGGATGAAAAATGGCTCAAAACAGGCAGAAGGTTTTGGTGTGATGGATTTTGTGATGGGCAGTGAGAAGTGGATTCATGGGATGAACAATGGCTCAAAACAGACAGAAGGTTTTTGGTGTGATGGATTTGTGATGGGCAGTGAGAAGGGATTCATGGGATGAACAATGGCTCCAAACAGGCAGAAGGTTTTGGTGTGATCACTTCAGAAGTGATGCTTCTGCAGCAGATTCGGGAGGGTGCAGAGGTGTTTAACCCATAGCTCCAGCTGGGAAGGAGAGGTTTGCTGGGTTTCCAATCATCCTCCAGGACAGCCCAAGCTCTTTAATCCTTTCTATCCCCATCCATCCACCCTGGTGGGGCAGCTCAAAAGCCCCAGCCCTGCCCCATCCAAGGCTGGAGCTGTTCTCCAGCCCTGAACAATTCCAGCCCTTTGCCAGCTTCCTCCTCCAACACAAAGGGAGGCAAAGCTGGAAGGAGCCAGGCTGGCACACAAAGCCCCTCTGGGCACAATTGTGTCCCTTATCAGGGTTTTCCCCCTCAGCTCCAGTAAGGAGAGGCCAGAAATAGCAGCTGTGCTTTAAATCTGGGCAAATGTTTGAAATCACCACATCCTGGAGATGCACATCACCAGCAGCAGGGACAGCAAGCCTCAAACCCAAGAGACAATTTGAAGACTCAGATTCCCAGGGAATTTGGGCACCTCCCAGTCCAATCCAGAGGGATTGCTGGGTTTTGCTCCCCAAAAAACGAGGCCAAGTGGCCTCTTGTTATTTGATGATGGTGACTGTAACCTTTTGTGCCAGACACTGGAGACACACCCTCTGCTCCAGAGCCTGCCATAAACAAGCATTTGGAACTAAAATGCATTTTTCCAAGACAGGGAGGAGGCGAGGAAAAGAATAGGGCAAAGAATTAGTTCGGAATGGGAACACAGAGACGTGGTTCCTTTCTTTTGTCCAGTGTTTGCCCCGAGTTCCCAGCAGAGTAAGCCACCAATTCCCAGCTCAGGACACAAGGCTGTGGCTCCTTTCTGCTGTCCCTGGAAGCATTAGGAGTGCTGAGGAATATTCTCCATGCAGAATACAAGAGCAGCCAAGCCACAGATCTGAGCATCAGCATCCACGCTTGGCAGCAGCAGAGGAAACCACCACATGCAATTATGGCAGGTAATCTTATTTTCAAGTTGGAAATAATTTGTCCTGGGATGGAAGATGGGCACCACAACCACTTACCCAGCAAACCACAAACAGCAAGGGATGGCTGCAGGGAGGGAAGGGAGGGTATAATAATCTTATTTCTGTTCAGCAAACCATACCACTCACTAATATTCCCACATATTTCAGGATGTCAATGCAAGGGAGTTGCACTTTTCTTTTTCTTTCCTTGTCAGAGGAGAAAACGGAGAGGAAAGCGAGACAACTGAATCCAGCCTGGAACAGAGCTCTGGTAGCTGCTCCCAGATGGGTTCCCAAACCTCCCAACAGGATGCTGTTGTGCATTATCAGCAAGGCACAACTTTCCATGTACATTAATGAGAAACACTGCTGTGCTACCAATTTGTCTGGCTTGGTCTTGGCAGAATTTCTAGGCTGGAAATCCCATAGTTCACAGAACTGGTCTGTTCACCCCGCTGCTTAATCTGTCTTCACTTGAGGAGATGAACTCCACATATAAACATGCAATGCTGGATATAAACAGCCCCCAGGCCCAGGGAAGACAAGAATTAAGCATTGCTCTGTCCATGTGTGTGTGTGTGGGGGGCTGGGAAGGAGTCTCTTGTTTCCTGGTTATTATAAAATTCTCCATTGTAAATGCAAAGTTCTCCAAAGCTCAGGCTGGGCTGCAGCCTCAGAGATGAGCGCTGAGCAGAGAGGGGTTGACAGGATCCTGTTGTGGTTGGCAGATTTCGCTCTCTCTGAACCAAAATTCGGGGGAAAACACCTAAACCCAAGTGATTTCTGGTACATGGGCCTCAGGAGGCTGTGCTGGCTGCTGGGGTGAGGGGTGAGCATCCTGTGAGAGGGAGACAAATCCTCCTCCTGTGTCCCAAATCCCTTTGGTGCTCTCCGAACAGCCCTCAGAAAACACATCCCCCACAGCATTTCCCCACACATGGGGCCCAGGCTGTTCCTTATAATGAAATTACAAGAGTGAGGATCATGTTCTCCTGCTTATTCCTAACAGAATTTGTGAACTTAATGAAAAAAATCTCCGATTCCTCAAGATTGTTCTCATGCTGTTTTCAGTTGGTGGTTTCATCCTTCCCTGGATGTTAACACTGGCTTCTGCCAAAAAAAGGTCAGAAATTATCAATGGAGGGGGAAACAAAACAAAACAACAACAGAAAGCCTGTTAAATCCTTCAGAGTGGGGAGGGAATTCCCAGAGGCATGGCTGAGCAAAATCCCCTGGCCTGGCAGGAAGTGCAGGGACTGAGGGATGCTGTGTGGGCCAGCAGCAGCTCTGGGCTGTGCAGGAGCAGGGACAGAGCACACCGTGTGCCTGTGCAGGCACAACTCCTGGGAGAATTTCACGCCCAGGAATTATTAAATTACTTTAACTCAGAGGTGCCTTTGAGGCTCAGCCACGTCTCACTTTTTTCCTGAATAAACACTGGGAAGGGAAATGAAAGGAAGGGGAAACTACAAAAGTGACTATTTTAAAACCCCCATGTTTTAAAGGAGGGGTTATCACAGGCAGCATCCACTCCACCAGCACAACAACTGTGAGAAAAGGAGTGGGCAGAAAACTCTGATCTCCAGCTGATTGCTATTCTGGGCAACACAGAACCACAAAGAAAAGAGGAAAAAACTTCAAAATGTGCCTGGGTGGGCAAGCCAAGGTTTTAAATTCCCAGCTCGTGTCACTGCATGTTGCATTTCACTGCTCTGAGTCTCTGCTGGCTGTGCCCAGATAACAAAATCCCCCCAGAGAGACGAATGGGGTGGCAGATCTTGTGTTTATCCTGCAGCCCAGCTCATCCCTGAGTGCGCAGCACGTTCTGTGCCGCTGCTGCCTCCCTCCCCAGCCTCTCCAAACAGCCTCCAACAAAACAGGAGGATCAAGAGAAGCCAGGGAGATGACAGAGTGAATAAATTAGGCACACGTGGCCTCCTGTATTCATCTCCCTGTCTCTTCCTGCAGGAACAGGAGCTGTGCTGGTACCTAAGCCCAGCCCCACTACAGGGAGGAGGATGCTTGGAGCAGGTGCCTGCAGTGGGAGGAAGGCAGAGAGAGGAGTGCTCTGAACCTCTCTCCAAAAGCCAGACAGCTGCTCCACCTCCCAGGGTGTCCCTGCAGCCTCAGCAGAGCCACTTCTGCGAGCACACAGCCAAAAACCCGAGTGCCAGCTCTGCCTCTGAACCCTTCAGTGGAAGGAGCTGTGCCCCCTGTGCCCTGTCCCCCCATGGAAAGCACTGCTAGCAACAGGAAAGCTGCAAGAATGAGCTCTGGAGAAGCTCCCTGTGGGAAGCTGCTCCTGGAACAAGGACCTTCAAAGAGGTGGGAAGGGTCTCAGCTGGGCTGGGAGCAGCCAAGGTGAAGGAGGTTTGTGGAGGAGGTCACTGGCAGTCAGAAGGAAATGCTCACAAATTACAGCTGGGGATATGGAGTCATAAATCATAAAAATCACAGAATGCCAGGATCACTGAAGTGGGGAAAGCCCTCCCAGATCACTGAGTCCAAGCTGTGACTGATCCCCACCTTGTCCCCAGCCCAGAGCCCCAAGTGCCACCTCCAGGGATGGGGATCCAACCCTCCCTGGGCAGTTCCAGTGCCTGAGCACCCTTTCCATGGGGAAATTCCTGCTGTGCCCACCCTGAGCCTGCCCTGAGCACCCTTTCCATGGGGAAATTCCTGCTGTGCCCACCCTGAGCCTGCCCTGAGCACCCTTTCCATGGGGAAATTCCTGCTGTGCCCACCCTGAGCCTGTCCTGGCCCAGCCTGAGGCTGTTCCCTCTCATCCTGGATGCCCACCTGGCTGTCCCCTCCTGTCAGGAGCTGTGCAGAGCCACAAGGGCCCCCCTGAGCCTCCTTTTCTCCAGGCTGAGCCCCTTTCCCAGCTCCCTCTGGAATTCTCCAGCCCTTTCCAAGCTCCTTTCCCTTCCCTGGACATGCTCCAGCCCCTCAATGAGAGGCTGCAAGGAGATGGATACAAGGATTTGTTCACAAGCTGAAGGACACTTTTTCTGGTGATTCAGGAACTGATGGGAGCTCTCAGCAAAGGAATGCAGCGGTTTTCCCCCAGAATTTGAGCATTCTTAACAGAATTTACTGTCCCCAATTCAAAAAGCATCCCTTCCATGCTGTTCTGCAGATAGGAGCCTACAAAAGAGCTCCAGAAAGGGCTTGGGTTTTCTTGATCTATGAACAGTCAGGGAAGAAATTTTGACTGCTTCACAAATCACATGTTAATGGCCTGGAAAGCAGAGAATTTCAGAGACCACACATCCACCTCCTTTTACACAGCACATGACAAGGCACTGGACCAATGCTTGTTTGTCTCTTGTACTATTACTATGTCTCAACACAAAACTCAGAATAAACCATGAGGATTCAGAGCCCCAAACCAATAAACCACAGCCCTGCCATCTTCTCTCCAGGTTTTTTACCAAATCCATCACCTGGAAGGCTCTGAGAATCGCTGATACAAATCACAATAAATTGATTATCAAGAGGCTCCAAAAGCCTTCACCAAAACACAAATGCAATGAAGGGAACCCGGAGATGACAGAGCAAAGAAAAGGGCCAGGAGTGGCCTCTTCTGTTCATCTGATCTGGCCAGGACACACCACTCCCCTGGTCCTAATAAAACAGGAATTTACTGGCACATTGCAGACACAAGCTGGGCTTGGTTTGTTTAAACTCTGCTCACAAAGACAAGGCTTAAACATCAGCAATTTTCTTGCCAGAGCTCGCTGGAGAAGTTGAAGATCAAGTAGCTGGGCCCAGAGGCCACAGCCTGACAAAATGCACCTCATTTCCTAGGAAGCACACTCAGCTCAAGGAGCTGGCTTTAGATCAGGAAGCATCTGCTTGAGTCAGACCTTTCCACAGCCTGGCCAGAGCCCCGAGCAGGGGAGGCAGCCCAGGCTTCCTGCAGAAGCCAAAAATCAAACTCTCCACCCTCAGCAGCCCAGCCACTGGGGGAAAGTGGAGTTTTTGCCCCGAGGAGTGTTTGTACTTCCAAAGGAAGATGTAGAAATGAAGCAACCCAAAGCAGAGTCACGCTGCCAGCTCGGGTAAGCCCAGCTCAGCCACTCGAGGTGCATCAGCCTAGCAGGAGGATCCCATTCACATCCATTACTCAGCTCTGGGTGCAGCCTGTCCTATCTGGAAGGTAAACAGTGACTTGTGCAGTCTGTCTGGCTCCTTGCAGCACATCTGAGTGCTCTAGGAGGGCTCTTTACCCCCCTGTTTTACCAGAGGAGAAGGCATCAGCTGCTTTAGCAGCACACAGGCCTGCTGCAAATGGAAGAAGCTGTAAAAGTGGGAGAAATTACACAGTTTTCCCCCTCTCCAGACTCAAAAAAAAAATCCCTAAAATATGTCCAGAACACCAAGGCCTTACAGTTACCCTAAGAAAAGATGCCAGGGGTTGGAAGTGCTGTTCTGTACTTGTTATCTGACTGTTCTGTACCTTCCAGCAGGGATTGCACATAATCCCAGAACAACAGATAACTGTGCCTGCCACCTGCATGTGCTAATTGCAGAAGTTTGGGGGCAGATTTGGCATTCCTACCTTGCAAGGTGCTGCACTTGCCCCTCTGTGCTTCGTTCCTCAGCGACAGCGTGCAGTCCATGCCCAGATCCTTCCTCAGCTGCTAGCACAGGAGCCAAGAAATCCCCCAGCACACCCAAATCCACTCTCCAAGGAGAAACTGGGACTCAGGGAGCAGGTTCTGGCTCTGGTTTCAGCTCTGGGACACTGAAGCACCTTCCCAGGGGCTGAGCAGGGAGTGCTGCTGCCTTCCCATCTCGCTGCCAGGCTGGGGAACCCAACCCCAGGAGCAGGAATGGCATCGAATCCCTGAGAGAGCTGCAGGGCCTGGCTGCCAGCTGGGCACAGGGGATTGATTTCAGCTGTGCCAGGTGGCTGAGGGTGCAGAACCCAAGGTGAGCACATCTCTGCATCATCCATTATGCACACAGGTGCAGGGTTAGTGTAGCCTGACCCACCCATGGGGTTATTCCTTCTCCATCTCATTAACTGCAGCTGAAGGTCTGCTGATGGCTAATTCACATCCCTTGAGGCCCCTCCTCTGAGCAACTTTTCATCTGTTTGTCTGAAAACATTTGGTGAGTACAGTGAGGTTTAGAGAAGCAGAATTTCCATTTCACCAGCAGGGAAATGGAGGTGCCTTTTTTCTGACAAGCAGCTGTCACCAAATCCCAAAATCCCACAAAATCAGGATCTAGGGAATCACCATCAGCCCCAAGACCCTGCTCAGGGGATGCCACATCAGCAGGCAGGAGCAGAGGAGCCACCTGTGAGCCACAGAGCAGTTCTGGGATGAAACTGCTTTAAACCAAACCACAGGAGAGGATTCATCCCCACACTCTGCCAGTTTGTGTTCAGTGGGGAATAGGAGATGCAGATGTTTTTCAGAGTGAGAGAAAAAAGGTGTGACACAGCAACCTTGGAAAGGAAGGTTTCTTCAGTACAGTAGTTTTCCTCCCAAGGCTGTTTTTCCTCCCAAAATTTCATATTGGACCCCAACATTTCACCCCAAAACTTCATACTGGACCCCAAAATTTCATACTGGACCCCAAAATTTCATACTGGAACAAACATTTCATACTGGCAGCATCCAGCCTTTTGTTGAGGGTAATGGCCAGGAGGTCAATGAGGAGCTTTTGGTGGCTTTGGGGACCAGGGAGAGCAGAGACATCTCACAGTTACCCCAAGGAGCTTGTGCTGAAGTGACTCAAGTCTCATTGGAAGAAGAAGCTTTAATTCCACTTCCAGCAGAAACACAGATCCACCACAGAGGAGAGGTTGGCAATGCCCACCAGAGCATTTCAAGGAGAATTCCCTGCAGCTTTTCCACCAGGCCATTAAGAAACTTCTTATTCCTAACACTGAACAAATAGATGCTATTTTTGCAATGACTGTGCTATGAGTAACAAGATTTTTACTTTTTAAACACAAACCAACTTTCCAGCTGCACTTAGAGACATTCCTCAAGAACCAGACTTCAGACAGCCTCAGGGGGACTGGATCCAATAACTGATCCAATCCCAATTCCCTCTGACCTGAGACAGTTCACCTCACTTGCTGCTTCTCACAGCAAGGCTTTACAGGTCTCAGCAGTGCTGTGAAGGTAAATTATCCAAGGACTGTGTGCTTGGAAAGATATCTAAACATCAATTGTTAAGCACAAGATTATTTTGACACCAGCTTTTAAGAACAGTTTTAGATCTCGGTGAAAAAAACTCTGAGAAAATGTTGGGGGGTGTTAAGAAAAATCTTAATTAAGACACTTAAAAGCATAACTCATTTTTTTCTCTAATTAACACAGACATATGTACCAGGCAGAGGAGCAGCAAGGCAAAGAAACTAAAAAGGGAGAGCAACAAGCACATGAAAAAAAAAAAAAAAAAAGTCAAAGGAAAAAAAAAAAAACAAAAAACAAAAAACCAAACCACCTTATCCAGAGGTGGCTGCAATGTTCCAGAAACATTGGGAGTGTCTGCCTCATCTCCTTGTCTGGGAGCAAGTCCTGCTGCTGCTGCTTTGCTCAGAGATTGGTATTGATTTCAGCAGCTCAGCAAAGCCCTGGACAGTGGCAGCTCCTTGCTGCTCAAGTCCTGCACTTTGATAAATGACCACCCTGCAGAAATCAGCTCCACGTGGGCAAAAAACTGCATGTCCCCCAAAATGAGCATCATAATTAATGACTGGGCTAATTAGGCTGCAATCTCAGAGGTTTTGCTCCTCAAAGTAGCTCTTTAGGCTGGAAGAAGTGGCTCTGCTGTTCTGGATGCAAGGGGCACTCCAGCACCCCATAAAACCTCTGCTTAGAAACCCCAACAACTACTCCCCACTGTGCTCCAGCCCTTATTCCCAAACAGGAATTACAGAGGTGTCACAGCTGAAGCGTGGCAGATCCACCAAATTAAGGAAGAAGGAAATCTGTGTGTTTTTCTGCTCTAATCCCACCATTTCACGCCCTTGCAAAGCCTCCTTCCCTCTCCTTCCACCTGCCCAACAAACCACCAGTGAGGCTTTTCACCCTCTCTTAATTCTCTGCTTTCCTTAGTCCCACCCTGTCACTGTCATATTTTCTCAACAATCCCTTTGCCCAGGATTTTCTCCTGGGAAGCTGAGAAGCCTCAGAGAAAAAGGAAAACAAGAATTCTCTGATTTGCTTCTCCTGTGTTTTGCTGGTTTGGAATGTGTTTGGACATTGTTTACCCACAGGTGGTTGGTTCATTGGTTTCATGGGAATTGTTTTGACTTATTGGCCAATCAGGGCCAAGCTGTGTCGGGGCTCTGGAGAGAGTCACAAGTTTTCATTATTATCTTTTTAGCCTTCTGTCAGTATCCTTTCTGTATTCTTTAGTATAGTATTCTTTAATATAATATAGTATAAAATAATAAATTAGCCTTCTGAGAACATGGAGTCAGATTCATCCTTCCTTCCTGCCACAGGACACCCCACAAATACAATTCCACCCTGTCACTCCTGTGCTGCTTTCCCCCATGGGATTGAGGCAGCAATCCTGGCCAGAATTTCACAGCAATTCCTAATTAATTGCAAGCACTGTGACAGAGGCTGCGTTTGGGCTGCTCAGACACACACACACACAAACACACACTCTGCAAATCAGGGTTCCAAACCACTGCTCCTGTCAGTGCTGCCTGCTCTTCAGCACATTGGAGCTGGGAGCAGAACACGGGTTTTAAATTAGCCTCTGAAGCAGACTGTGGCTCTGAACAGTGTGGAGAGCTTTATCTAGAAGGGCTTTTCACTTTCTAAGTGTGAGCCACTACTGCTGGAGCAGAATGAAACCCATTAGAGCTGGCTCAGAGGCAGGGCTGTCTCCAGAACACCAACCACCCCCAGGTCAGACATGATCCATGTAAATTCAGCACATGCAGGTAGAGCAGGTGTTGGAGCCCTGGATGCTGAGAATTTTAAACTTTCTGTGCTGAAAGGCACAGACTCACAAGAGAACACTGCATTTGACCTGAGGCTGTGGAGAAGCCATCCAAAATTGATTAAAAGCATTGGGATTGTGGGAGTGTGGTTGGTTAGAAGTGTGTGATACCACAGGCTGGAAACTTAGAGTTTGGGGTTTTAGAATATAGAAATAAATATGAAGCAAGATGGAGGTTTTAGGGTGGGGGCTGCTCCTTCTTCTTTACCTTCTTCTTCCTTCTTCTGCATGGGTTTGGGTGGTGTTTTGTAACTGGACAGAAAAGTCCACACTGCGGGCTTTGAGTGGTCAATTATTGGGTTAAAAGGGAAAATAATTTAGATGTCCTTTCTTAATTGGATGGTTTAGCCCTTAAACACCTTGTAACAAGAGATAGTTGGCCATTTTGTGCCTGGTTAATGAGACTGCAGAACTCACTGCTGTGAGGCTGTAACATTGATAATAAATAATAAACTCCTGAATCTAAACTTGAACCATCATCTCAAGTGCCTTCAATCCTGACCCTGATAGAGGTAGAAAAAGGAAGCAGAGAACCTACAAGAAGGGAGTATTCTGATTTTTCAGCTACTACACTGCACAAAATTTCATTAAAATTGTACCACCCCCACCAAAAAAAACCCAAATGAAATCATTTAAGCAGTTTAGCTATTTTAACCCCATTTATTTTCAAGATTTAGGTACTCTGGAGAGAAGTGTTCTGATGCCTATTAACACTTCACCACCAGGTAAAGAACTAAATAAAAGCCATGTCATAAAATGACTTCTAAGAGCTCCAAAGCTGGTGAATGATCCAAGGGAAGGCACTCCTTTGAAAAAGCGTCTTCTGGCCTCACAGTCTTGGATTAAAACCTCCTCCAAATAATACCACTATCAGGACAGAAGGATACTTTTATCTGTAGCCAACCTCCATATCAATAGATACACTGCTCAGGGAGTTATGCCAAGGCTAGTTAGTAATTTATTTATGTTTTTCATTTCACACAGCTTCCAAGTGCTCCACAAAAGCCTTTGAGAGCTACCAGCATTAAGATTCTGGGCAAGAAATGGAGTTGCAAGGGACACATGTTGCCCAAATTCCCATCCTAAGGAATGAGCAGATCCAGATAGCAAACTAAAAAATGGCCAAGTAAAATAAAAGTATTCATTTCTCTTATGTGGGCTAGACAACCTTACCATGAAACCCTTGAGATTAATTAGCTGCAGTTGCTAATAATTTATAACCACTCAGTTATGAGACCTCACATGCCTAACACTTGCTTGCAAAAAAAAAAAAAAATTAGGAAAATGCCCAACTCCTATAGCTTTAAAATTCATTTTGAGAAGCACAACTGCCCAAAGGTGCTGCTGGCTGATGACCCAGCTGGACAAAACACACTGTCATGGAGATCCAGGTGAAAAATCACATTTCTTCAGCAATTATTTATAGAATTATAGATTGGAATGGGCTGGAAATGATCTTAAAGATCACTTCGTGTCAAACCCCCGCTGTGGGCAGGGACATCTTCCACTCTCTCAGGGGCCAGGGCCTCCCCAGCCCCACAGGGAATGATTTCTTCCATATATCCAAGCTAAATTTCCCTTCTTTCAGTTTGAACCCATTCCTCCTTAGTTTTAAACAGGATGAATATTTAGTTGAGGGGGAAACTGCATTTGTCTTGGTGAGCTCTCTTCCTTTTCAGTGCATATTTCATGCATGAAATTTTCTTTTCTAAATGCTAAAGAAGAATTATCTCAGGAATTAAGGGGTCTGGGTCTCACATACAGGTAAGAGGCAGAGCTGTCACTTGGATATCCATGGATCAGCAACTCCAAACAAATCATGGATACAGTGATGGATTAGGTCTCATGAGAGGTGGTATCGAGGTAGGAAAAACAGCTGGGTGCTCCAGCTCCTCTTTCAATGGATGAGAAAACCCTGCCAGCCCTGCTGGGAGCTGATCCTAAATTAAACAGCACGGGGCACCCCAGCCCTCCTGCACCACTGTCAGCCCTGCCCAGCCTGCAAGAAAAAACACCTCTGGAAAAGCTCCTGCTGCACTGGAGCCTCTTTTGTTTGAAGATCTGAGGGTGCCACGTTTCAGACATCCCAAAGAAAAACAAAACTGAGCAATTCTTAGGGGAAGAGGAGGGAGGGAGAGGCATTATCCCACATTTCACAGAGAGAGAACAATGTCACAAGAATTTAAGGGCATCACCTCAAGACTGAGCTGCACCTTTCCCCAAGCATTCAGAGCTGGAAGTTTGCACCTTTGTCAATGGATCAAAACTGGATGCAAAACTCATTGCAAAGAGCATCCTCAGGAATAAGCCAGCTTCTCCTCTTCCTCTGCCTCAGAAAGAGCTGAGCATTTGGAATATCATTCCTTACACACTGATATTTACTGGCTGGAGCAGGGTTTATTAACAGATGAGATCTTTCTAAACCAACCCTACCCCTCCTCACCCCTGAAAAAACAAAACAAAACAAAACAAAACGGAACAAAACAAAACGAAACAAAACAAAAAAGGAGATGGGGAAGAAAAGGAGACAAAGGCAAAAGGAATGGAGGTGGAAGAGGGTTGAAAGGAAACATCCATTTCACAGAGCTCACATCAGAGCAGAAAGCAGAGCTGCAGGGAGGACAAAAAGCAGATCTGAAAAGCCATCAGAGCCTTTTCATGGCAGTGACCGTCTGTCCCTGGGTCTCTTCCTCAGCCTCTGCCTTTCCCCGGGGAAAAGCCTGCAGAGCAATTGCAAGGGGCTCTGGGGTTATTTTTGAGATAGAGCCATTATGGCCCTGTGACTCACTGGCCTGTAATGATGGAAGGATGTTTGATCTGCACAGACACAGCCAGCCAAATACTTAAAAAAAAAAAAAAAGGATCCTGAGGGGGGAAAAAACTATTTCCCAGAAAATGACAAGAGGAAAAGAAGATGGTTCATTGCAGCAGGGTCTCATGCTGACACACAAGCACAGTGCTGGCTCTACCTCGTCTTTTAACCTCCCATTCTTAACAGCTCCTCATCCTTGGCTTTCCAGGGCCCATTGCAGAGCCCAGGGTAGTGACTGCACAGCAGAGGGACTGGGATAAATTGGGACAGCCTAAATAGAAAATAAACCAAATTAAGAGCAATCTCTGAAACACTTCCTGCCCTCCCAGCTCCCTGTACCCAAGGGGCTCTTGTGAACCATGTTTGTCCTCATTCTCCTTCACAGCTCTTTTCCTTGGATGGTCTTGGGTTGGTTTTGCTGGGCAGAAGTGGCAGTGGCAGACAGCTGGAAGGAAGGAGAGCCAGAGAGAGCCCCCAGGATGCTGCTGGGTGTGCAAATGCCAAGGCAGGATCAAAGTATTGCTTCTTTGATAACCTCCAAGTGAAATTCCTGAATTAGAAGCAGCCGTGGCCCCAAAGGCACTTCAGGCACAGCATGACTTGAAGGTTGATTTTCTAACACAGGCATGAAGGAGCCACTCCAGTGTCTCAGAGACCACAGCAGAAGCCCCAGAGCTGAGTCCAACTCATGAGTTTTCACTTTTTTCACTCTTCTTCCCTTACATAAAGGAGCCAAGCAGAGCTGCCCTGGTTTCTGCTCCATATAAATCATATGGCCGGGGAGTGGGGATCACTTTGACAATGAATTAACATTTCTGGGTTGCTATTTCTGTCCCTTTGTTTGCCCAGCCACAGAGGCTCAGCCCTCTGTAGTTCCCAGATCACAATGTCTGTGTTGCATGAGATCATGCTTGTACTTCTGGACATGTCTTTTTTTTTAACAGCTCCTACTGAATTCCCCCAAGTCAGCATTTTCCTTCCTCTTGCTCTCAGTAGATCAAACAATATCAAATGGAGCCCAGGAGCTGTGCAGATACATTTCCCTCGTGTTTTTAGTAAGGCTGAGGAGATGTTCTGCTCCCTGTGGTAATTTTGGGGAGGTGAATTGGAGGAGAGAGGAAGCACCTGAGAAATGAGAGGCACTGGAGCAAGGTGGGCACAGGAGGAGCTGATGGATGAAGCAGCAGGAGCAGAAAGCACTAGGAAGATGTGACAGTGACAGGAGGGACAGGTGGGACTCAGACTTCATCTGGGCAAAGTCCTGCCTTTGTTCATCATAATCTCCCCAGAGAGAACCAGGATAACATCACCAGGCTGAGAACCATGGAATGGTTTGGGATGGAAGTGACCTCAAAGCTCACCCAGTGCCACCCCTGCCACGGGCAGGGACACCTCCCACTGTCCCAGGCTGCTCCAGCCTGGCCTTGGGGGATCCAGGGGCAGCCACAGGTGCCACCCTCACAGGGATGGATTTCTTCCCAAAATCCCATCTAAAGCCACTTTCTGTCAGTTGAAAGCCATTCCCCCTTGTCCTGTCACTACTCTTATAAAAATAACACAGAGTATAAAGGAATAAAGAGCAGAAGGAGCTCAAGCTTTTAAAGAGAAATAATCTGTTCCAGGTGGCTTTGGAAAGGGGCACAGGGATGCTGGGAGCATTCAGGCAGTGCTGGCACACCCCTGGGGACAGGCACATGGACCCTGGAGCCCACGGGGTCAGGAGAGGAGCTCTGAGCCTGGAGGGACCCTGGCTGGAGGATTTCCCCTGCTCACCCCCACCCATGGAACAAATGAACATAGCAGAGATCCCAGACAGACCTGGAGACTGTTTGGGATGGCCTCTGGCTGCAGCAGGAGGCTCTCCCCGTGCTGACACTGCAGAGGTGCCAGGCAGAGAGCCAAAAGGATACTTAGGGTGCAGCAAAACTCAGGGAAACAGATTTTACAGAGACAGACACTAACTCACTCAGTCAGAAACAAATCTCCAATTTCCTGGTCTCTCCCCACAGCTGGAATTTTCAAGAGGAAGGAGGATCATAAAGCCCTGAAGGAGCAGAAATCTCCTCTCTCCATGCCAGCTCACATCCTCCCCATAGGACCATAAATACCAAATCCCCCAAACAGGAAAGCAGTAAATCAGGAGAGCTAATTAACAGTGTACTGCACAGAGAGGGACTCCCTCAAGCCCACTTCTCTCATTAGCATCCCTCCCCTTTTAACGAGCAGGGCAGGCAGAGCTGGCAGCACCAGGGTCCCAGCAGAGGGACAGGGTGGCTGCCACCACCTGCTGGCACACACAAGCCCAGCCCAGCTGTCCCACAACAACAGGGATTGTCTATAAAAAGGGCTGACAAGGTTTGAGACGACTGCTACCAATAAATTTTTCAGCTGACAGACGTCCTGGGTTTGTTTTCATTTCTTTAATTGATATCTTATTAAATTCCCTATAAATAGAGCGAGCAAAGAGCAGCATGCAGGCAGTTGGGAGAGCAGGGCTGGCAGCAGGATGCCCAAAGGGAGGAAAGACAGGAATTCAGGAGGGAAATGAGTCATCTCCAGCTTTCCTCAGACCAGCCTGGCATGGGGACAGTGCTGCAGGGACACCTTGTCTGGGTGAAGTGGCACCAGTGCCACCAGCTCAGCCCCAGAGCCTGGGGATGCCTTGGGAAGGCTGAGCTAGAGCAGAGACCAGACAGAGCTAAAGAATAAAGCAGGGATTTACTCAAAGGATCTCCTCCATGGATGCACCTTGGGCAGCACAAGAGCCCAGCCAGGGCTGCACCCAAGATGAACCAAAATGGTCACAAAATGAACCCAAGATGAACCAAAACAGTCACAAAAATGGATGAACAGTCACAAGGTCTCTCACTTCTATAAGTTCTGCTCCATTTGCACCTTGCAGTTCATTGTCCCATTCCAGCTTTAGCCCCTGCAGTCCCACCCTGCTTGTTTTTCTCTCTCCAGCCCACGGGGTTTGTGCTCCTGGGCTGAGATTTGGATCATTTGTCCTTGGTGCCCAGCTGGAGCAGGAATTGTTTTGTCTCCCTGCTCTGTGCACAGAGCTCACCATCCCCTGATATGGAGCTCAGATCCACACACTAAAGCAGCACAGAATCTGAAAAACAGAAAAGCTCAAACCTGAGGCATCCCGGGGATGCCATAAAAGCCTTCAGAGGGCACAGAGCAGTCCCACAGCTCTGTCTGAGGGAGGGTTTGGCCTCTGCTGCTCAGCACACGTCACTGGCGCTGGCAGAACTCCAGCTGACCTCGAGGGATGAGAGACACGAAACATCTGCACCCAGCACAGCACCCTCCTGCAGGCTTGGCTCTTTCTCCTCGAGGAAAAAGGCAGGGATGAGGTGCCCTGCATTGCTGTGCTGCTCACACAGGGCTGTGAGGAGGACACAGCCAGGAGCCACCCTGTTCCAAAATAACCAGCTCCTGGTTCTCATCCCACCTTGCTGTCACCACATCTCCTGCCAGAAAATCCCCTTATTTCAGCTCCCTGCTCTGGACTGGTCTCTCACAAGGAGCCAGCTGGATGCAGGGTAAGAGAGACCTCATTTCATCCACACCTTGTCTAAGACAATGGGGCTGATCTCTGAGTTTAAGTGCACAAAGCTGCTTTATTCCCATTTTTGAGATGGGAAAGCAAAGCAGAGCAGGAATAAGTGACCCATTAAGCCCACACTGGAAGCAGAAAAGGGACACTCCCAGGTCAGAGCACCCTTCCTCAGCCCCCAGGCAGTGCAGCACAGCTCTCCAAGGCGGTGAGGACAGCACGAGGGATGCACCTGAATTGCTCACCCAGCACCAGCAGCCCCACCTGCAAACCTGCCCAGGGCTCTGCTCAGTGCCACACTCTGATTGCTGACATGCAACCCTCTCCCAAAGGCCACTGCAAGAGCTTCCCTCCAGCTCCCCAACCTCAACAGGGTGTTAGGAACAAGAAGACAAATAAATAAACCAGGATTCTGCTTTGTTACTTTGCAAGAGCAGCTTTTGTGCAGCAGCTGCCCTGCCCCAGGCTGCAGGCACAGACACCCCAGTGTTATCCTGCCCCAACAGTGGCTTTCTCCCAGTAATTAATCACAAAGTTTATGACACTTCTGGAGAAAGCTGCCCATAAATTACCCTCTGGGGCATGAACTGACTTCAGGGCACTTTAACTTTCACCAAGCATTGTTAGGACCTTTGTCAGGTCGAGGGGAGGGCTGGGGTTCTACAGTCAGCCACTCTCTGATACCCACATGGAAAACTCGAGAGCTTCTTCCCAAACCATGGAAGTCCAAACTTAATGGATGGACTTAATGGAGTCCATCCATTAAGTTTGGACTCCAAACTAGAAGTGGGAAATGAGCAACACTGTGCCAGTTTGAGGTGGAGATGTGAGGCAGAGCAGGAAGCTGAGTGACCCCAGCATGGACACGCAGTCAGTCAGGCACGAGGCAAAGGATAAAAAGTCTGCACAAAAACAAGCAGTGTCCTTATTTTAAAAAACCACACAGTGATAGAATTGTGCTTAAAAACAATAAATCACTGACTATCCAGTGCCTCAACAAGTTGTGGACAAGGTGGGCCCCTCTTGTGCCTTCCCCACATCTTTACCATGAGGGTGGGCAGGCCCTGGCACAGGGTGCCCAGAGCAGCTGGGGCTGCCCCTGCATCCCTGGAGGTGCCCAAGGCCAGGCTGGACAGGGCTTGGAGCAGCCTGGGACAGTGGAAGGTGTCCCTGGTCAGACCCAGGTGACCTTTAAGATCCCTCCCAACCCAACCCATTCCATTCCAGCACTGGCACCCCCAGTGCCATCCTGCACCAGGCTCCACCTGGCAGCACAGACTTGTGCTGTCACTCCATCAAAGAAAGAAAAGCAGACAGGGATTGATTGCTGCCCCAAAAATCCCACTGGGAATTCTCTCTCCAAGCCAAACACAACAAGCAGAGCCCTCAGTGCTGTGCTCAGACAGCCCTGACCTCCTCCTGCTGCTCCTATATGATAAATTCCATAGTGCTGTGGTTTGTTATTTTGTTAGGAATGAAAATAACCCTTGCCCAGCTCTCCAGGGCTCACAGTGCCATCTCCAAACAAACACTCCACTCTCTGGCAAGGAGCTGTGTTAGCACAACTGGATGTGCTGAACTGTGCACAGGGTTTGAACATATGCTGGAGTCAGAGATTGTCTGACCCTTTTTAAACCAATCTCTTTGTGGGCTGCATTCAAACCATCCCCCCCAGCAGCACTGAACAGGGGATGGGCACCACTTGCCAGCCAGCAGCTGCTCCAAGGGCATCCACATCCAAAAAGGCACAAGAAGATTTCTTGGATTTCCTTGGTGCCTCATGGAGGGAAAAAAACAACAACAACAACAACAACAACAACAAAAAAAAAAAAAAAAAAAACCCAAAGAAAAAGAAAAAATGGTGAACAAAATAAAAAAAAAAAAAAAGCAAGAGAAAAGCTTTTATCCAAGGATTATCTTCCATGTTCAGCCTACTGTTTTAATGATCCTTAAATTGTTTTGCATCCATGCAAATCTTGTGCTCCAGAGCACAGAGAGAAGTCAGATTTCACTCTGTGCCTGTGGGCATTAGTTCAGGTTATCTCAACCCTCTTTTTGCTCCACCCACATCCATCACACTCCTTACCTCCTGCACAGACAGGGATGTGCTCTTCCACATCACTTATCTGCCAATTTCCATTCTCAATCAGATGTCTCCCAGCATTCCCAAACTGTTACCCTGGGTTTCTTTGCCTGACACGTTGTAAAAATAACCCAGACTGCAAAGCTTAGTTGATGTTTACAGGAGCCTGTGGAAACTTCCAGCTCACAGTAATTAACTTCCAATCAAATTTTAAAGTACATTAAATAAAAATAGAGGGCAACTCAGGGAAATGCTCCAAAATCCACTGGTGAGAGACAGTGGCCTCTGGGAACAAATTAGTGACATCTATTAATGGGAGAATCCTGGTGCATTAGGTGAACTAACAAAAGTAATAATAATTAACATTAGTCACATGAAACATAATTGACTTCCAAGCGCTTCTGATGTTATTTTTCTAATAAAGATGCTGGAAAATATCATCAGAGCTGGCCAGAGAGCTTATCAGGGGCCAGCACAGGCAGCAGGATTAGCTGCTGAGCACAGAGGGTGATTCAGCCCAAGGAAGAGCTGCTCGTCCTTCCCAGCAGCAGGAAGGAAACTTTCAGCAGTTGAGTTTTTGCTGCTCTTTCATCCCTCCCCAGCCCAGCCCGGGCAGGGGGACCCTGGGGGGACCCTTGAATGGAGCTGCCTGCCAGGAGTTGCCCTTTTTAGAGCTGCACACTGATTAGCTGCTGGTGGTGGAAGAGCTGTCCCTGCCTGCTTTGGGCTGGGTTTATCCTGCCTTAAAGTGATGTTTACCTCTGAGAAATGCTTCACTTTGTACCAGAAGCTGGACACAGCTCCAAGCTGACTGCTCTGGAAGCCAAAGCTCTTCCTCTGGGTTAAGTTCCTTTTCCACAAAACCTTTCTGCAAATAGCAGCTTGCTGCACACACTTTGCAAGGTGATTTGTCAAGCCCTGGAGATGGTCTAATATTGCAACCACCCTGCAGCACCAGCACGCTCCTCACTGGAAAAGGTTCCTGCAAAAACTGTTCCTTTCTGTCCAGTAAAGCCACAGTCTAAAAACCAATTTCTAGACCAAGTAAATGTCACTTTTGGAGCAGTTTTTCCCAAGTCTGAACACGCCACTCTCCCACCCCTCCCTGTCTGCTGCACACCCAGGATATCTGTCACTGAGAGTGTCCCAAACACATCCACTGGTGTCCACAATGCTTCAGGAGTCCCCAGGGCTCCTACTCACTCATTTATTGGAGTGTCCCTTTCTCCTATGGGGCATTAGGACTGTTCCTTTTAATTCCCCTGTGCTCAGATGCTGCCTGAAAAACCACACGGAAACACAGAATGGTTTGGGCTGGGAGGGACCTTAAAGATCATCCAGTTCCAAACCCCCTGCCATGGCAGGGACACCTTCCACTGTCCCAGGTGTCTCCAAGCCTTGTCCAGCCTGGCCTTGGGCACTGCCAGGGATCCAGGGGCAGCCACAGCTGCTCTGGGCAACCTCCCCACCCTCACAGGGGAGAATTTTTCCCCAATACCCACTGGCTTCTTGCCACTTCTTCTCCCCCACCCCATGTTCCCAAGTATCCCCAGAGATGAATCTCATGCCATTTTGGGGGGATAACATTTATAAAAGCTTCCTCACACCACCAGAAGGGGAAGGCATCTGAGAGAGCTCACAGCAATCCAGCTCCCATGGGTGATCCTTTCCCCAAGGCAACATCTGGAGCAGCAGCTGGCCTGCTCCCTCCTGATGGAGCTCTGGAAGTATTTAACACCAAAAACTCACCCCTGTGTACCCTACCCGTTTTCCAGGAAATTTACAACAAGGATATTTGAGGTAGCAAGTCCAGAGGAACTGCTGACTGTTGCTAACTCTCCACTTTTTTTTTTTTTTTTTTCTTCTAAGGTCTCATTTTACAGTCAACTCTTGTTTTCCTTGTGGTGGATAAATGATCTGCTGACGTCCTCAGGGCAGAGAAAGTTCCCAGTGGGCAGCTCTTCCTTAGAGACTGCAACAAAACCAACCTGACATGGCATATTTAATATTTGTAAGGCTGGAAAGAATTGTGAGGAAAACAAGCAACGCTACTCTAAAAAACACAGTAATTTTCAGGCTTCATAACAAAGCAGAACAGCAAACAAGTCACCCAACAAGCCAACCTTTAGGCTACGGCCATCTATTTTTAATGACAAGGCTCAAATAAATGTTTTATCAGCGTTGTCTCAGTGTAATGATCAGATTACAAATCCTCCTGGAGAGCAGAGGCAGGAGGGAGCTGGAGGAGGTGTCTCCCCTGCCTGCGGGGGGATGCCCCTGCTGGGGCTGGTTCCCAAACCCTGGGGTGCCTGCAGGGCTCCCAAATCCCCAGGGATGGTTTGTGCTGGCACCCGCTGACCACACAGGATTGGTGTCACTCCCCAGCACCATCCGTGAGCAGGGAGCACAGAGCTGAGCATGGAAAGGTCATTGAACCTGGGAGAGAGCTCTGAGAAAAACCATGGCCTGGCCAGGGCCAGTTCACAGGATCCCAGTGATGCTTTCAGTTTGAGCTTTCCTATTTCCCAGACTCTGCACTGCACTGGTACAGAACTCTGCACTCCACATCAAGTGTCAGCAAGTTCTGCTCCCAGCTCAGCCCCACAGAACAATCCTTGTCCAGCCCCAGAACCAAGGACACCGCTGCAGCTCCAGCCCCAAAAGTGCAAACAACAGGGAATGGAGGGGAGCAACCTGGGAGGGTGGGACTGCATCACCTGGAGCTGGGACTGGACAATGAACCCAGCATGGAAATGGACCCAAACTTATCAAAGTGTGAGAGCTCGTGGCCAGGATCCATCTGGGGTGGAGCCACGGCCGGGCTCTGGCACTGCCCAGGGTGGGTCCTGTGAAGGGCTTTTAATAAAAATCTATTTATTGCTGTAACTCTGCCCAGCCTCTGCTCCAGGCAACCTCTGAAGGCAGCATCAGGACCCAGATTCCACCAGGACACGGATTCCCACCTCATGGCCCTGTGACGGTGTTCACAGGGGTCTTAGGATGAGGGAAGAGACGAGGATCTGACTCCATGTTTCAGAAGGCTGATTTATTTTATGATATATATTGCATTAAAACTATGCTAAAATAATAGAAGAAATTATTTCATCAGAAGGCTGGCTAAGAATAGAAAAAGAAAGAATGATAACAAAGGCTTGTGGCTCAGACAGAGAGTCCGAGCCAGCTGACTGTGATTGGCCATTAATTAGAAACATCCACATGAGACCAATCCCAGATGCACCTGTTGCATCCCACAGCAGCAGATAATCAATGTTTACATTTTGTTCCTGAGGCCTCTCAGCTTCTCAGGAGGAAAAGTCCTAACGAAAGGATTTTTCATAAAACATGTCTGCGACATGGCCCCACCAGGGACCCCAAACTCCCCTGCCACTTTCCCAGGCTTTCCTGAGCCACACACACTGGCCGGGTGAGTGTCCCCAAAGCCACACAGGGCTGTTGGCTCTGATGTCACTTAAGGAGATGTCCACTTCCTGCCACCCCATTTTCAGTATTTTCAGTATTTACAGGCACTGACAAATTCGCTTCTTCATGGAGCTGGGCCAAAAGCAGCAAGGCACTGCTCCTTCCCCCTCCTGAGGGCCCAGAGCCCAGCACACAGGGAAGGCATGACAACTATGTAACCTGGGGTCACATTTCACCCTGGACTCCATTACCAAGGGTTAAAAATGGAACAAGACTCTACTTTCCCATAGGAAAGTTGCTCTCTGCCTCCAGCGGCCTCTGACACTTCCACAGAGAGCAGCATCCTCCTCAGCTCTGCTTCAGAGGGAATTTCTCCCTGCTGGCAGCTCCCCAGCAGCAGCTCCTCTCCAGGCCACCACATCCTGCTCACATGGAGCATCCCAGGGTGGCTGCTCCCGCTGTGGGGAGAGCCCTCACACCCCAGCAGCAAAAACAGCCTGAGCATCACAGTCCTCTCCTGCAAAACCCCCCTCACACAAAGCATGGAGAGGATGGAAGTGATTTCTGCTGGGAAAGAGGATTCAGGAAAAACACCCCTCCAGAGGGTGGCAAGAGGCAGGGCCAGAGCTCCACAGCAACTGCAGGCTCCTGCTGGCACCCCGTGGGGATGTGACAATCACCCCTCTTGGAGCTCTGGCAGCATTGTCACCAAGCTGCCTTCAGCCCTGGGGCCTTCAGCCCTGAGGCCTTCAACATTGGAGTCTTCAGCCCTGGGGCCTTCAGCCCTGGAACCCTCAGCCCTGCAACCTTCACCCCTGCAACCTTCATCATTGGAGCATTCACTCCTGGAGCCTTCAGCCCCAGGGCCTTCACCCCTGGAACCTTCAGCTCTGGACCTTTCAGCCCTGGAACATTCATCATTGGAGCATTCACTCCTGGAGCCTACAGCCCCAGGGCCTTCACCCCTGGAACCTTCAGCTCTGGACCTTTCAGCCCTGGAACCTTCATCATTGGAGCCTTCACCCCTGGAACCTTCAGCCCCGGGGCAGACGTGGCCCACGCAAGGCCGGCGTCCCACACCCACAGCAGCACAGGGAAGCACAGCCACGTCGGGTTTTCTGTGCACAGCACCGCTCATTTCCCCCTGCTGCTGCTCCTTGTGCATCAGCCAGGGCTCCCCTAAAAGCTCCAGGCAACGTGACGTGAATGGCAGAGAAAGGAGGGAGATGTTTCACAGCACAGCCCTTGGGAGCCGAGTGAGGGAACGCAGCAGCCCTCGGAATGGGGGGTTCTCTGAGGTTTGGGAGGGGTCCCAGCTGGGCTGGGGGGCTCTGGGTCTGCTCCTGCACAATGCCTGGGCAGGAAAAGTCAGGTAGGAGAAGGAAGAGCCCACCCTACATTGATGAGTCTCGTTTAGAGAGCCTGCTGCTGCGTTTGCCATGCTTGGCTCATGGGGCCACCTCGCTGTGGAGCTGCACCATGGGCAGCTGTGCCCCATGGCCACCTGCCCACCACTCCCTGACACTGCCCTACAGCACAGCTGGACACCCAGTGAGTGTCCTGCTGCTCAGGGCTGGGACAGGGGACAGTCCCTCCCTGCAGAGCCGCTGGGACACCCTCGCTGTCACCTGCACAGCCCCAGGCAGCACAGAGGAAAGAAAAGCAGCACAGGGCTGTCCTGGGGAGGGGGTTTGGTGTCCCCTTGCCTGCAGGAGGGATGGGGCCAGGTCTCACTCCCTGCAGGGATCCGGTTTCCAAGAGCTTTCATTGGGGTCACATCTCCAAAGAGCTCAGCACCCAGCACAGGAGGGGTGGCAGCAAAGCTGGTCCCCAGGGTGCAAACCCCAGCATCCAGAACACTCCAGAAAAACCCAGCCAGCCCCGTCTACTCTCTCTCCCACACACACTGCAGCACATATCATTTCCTCCACAGCGAGGGGAGAGATATACATCAATGATCCTCTCTCATTTCTCCTGCTGAAAGCTGCTGGCTGCAGAACCTGGCAGCCAGGGAGCTGTGTTACAGCTCACAGAGCCTCTCCAAAGGGGAGCATCAGCTCCACACACGGCCCCAGCCCTGCCCTCTGCCCTCTAGCAGACCAGCCTCATTTCTATAGCTCATTAAAGAGGGATAAAAGTAACCTTTAAAGGTTGCTTTCATGTGAAACAAGTCTAAAACCAAACAATGACTTGGCAAAGAGTGAATTGGATTTTTAAAAGCGATGCGTTTTACTGGAAATCTTATTTCTTTCCTTTTTTTTTTTTTCCTTTTTTTCTCCTTTTGAGCCTGATGGTGGATTATTTTTCCTTGACACAATCCCGCCTCCGCTGTGATAGATGACGGCACATTTAGCAGTGTTCAGCCAAAACTTTTTATCTCCATATGGAAGATGGATGGACGAGGACTCTGAAGCCCTCATCAATTCCTTCAAGAACAAACAAGGATCCAGCCCAAACCCCCTCCCAGGTTTGTTTAAAATCCACGGAGCACAGGGCAGATCCTGTAAAGCTCCATCCATCTGGCACCATTTTTCAGTGTTTATGAAGCCAAAAGGCAACGTGCACTGCTGGAGACCTCCAGCCACCTCCCTGGAAACACGAGGGAGCTGCAGCTTGGATGGGCTTTGTGCTGGGGGCCAGCACTGCCTGCACCTTCCCCTGCCTCTGTGGGGCTGAGGAGATGTTCCCAGCTCCCTGAGCAGGGATCACACACAGCTCCTCGAGAGCAGAGGCTGGGAAAGCCAGAGGAGAGCCAAGTGGCTTTTGGAAAACAAAAATACCAGGCACTGCATCACTGCAGCCAATTCTTCACAGGGATGGACAGGGCAGGATGAGCAAAGCAGAGCAGGAGATCATGGAATCATGGAATGGTTTGGGTTGGAAGGGACCTTAAAGATTCTCTGCCCCCAAGCCCCTGCCATGGGCAGGGACACTTTTCACAGGCCCCTGAGCAGCTCTGGGCTGTGCAGGGGGCTCCCAGCACGGGTGACCTCCCTGCAGCACCCCAGGCCACACAGAATTGCTGAGGTGAGGGGGCAAGCAGCTGATGCTCAGGACTCCAGGTGAGTCAAGGAAAAGGGGAAATCCATCAGCATCACAGCTCCTTCTGTCCTGTTTTTACTTCTCACAAGAGATGAGACACCAGCCTTTAAACAGCAGCCCTGGATGCAGCTGTGGGAGTGCCACATCCCACAGGACCTGCTCCCAAATCCCTGGCCACTCATAGTGCCCCTTCCCACCTGAACCAACAGGTGTAAAGAGCAGAGGTTTGGGGTGCATTTCCCTGCAAGGTGTCAGCAGAATTCCAGAGAAAACCTGCTAGGAGAGCAAAAACCAGGAGCAGGTAGGGCAGAAATGCCACCACAGGATGGACACAGGGAGTGGAGGGGGCTCAGGGCTGTCCACCTGTAAGGAAAACGTCATGGCCACATCTTGGCATGGGATGCAGCAGCAACAGCCATCCCACAAAACAACACATGCACCACAGCACTCCCACACCTCATTAATTATGTCTGGGGCTCCCAACACAACATGCCAGAGAAGTTACCTAACCAGCAATAAAAACTCCTTTGGCCTTGTCTCTGGTACACAAGCCAACACTCCTCATCTCATAAAATACAAAAAGCCCCCAGATGTTTATAAAACTCTGTTGGGCAGCTCAGTGCAGATGTTGTTTACCACTGGGGATCAGGCCTGACCATCCAGCTGACAGGAGCCCTGCAGATGCTGTCATGTGGCAGCAGGATGAGCCTCCCCAGCATCAGAGCAGTGCCCTCAAGCCACCACCTCCTGTCACTCCAACCCACTGACCACAGCTGCAGCACCGGCTGTCCAGCAGGAGCAGCAGGCAGGAAGCTGTTTAGATTAGGTTTGGATGAGATTTGGGAAGGAATTGTCCCCTGTGAGAGTGGGGGTGCCCAGAGAAGCTGTGGCTGCCCCTGGATTCGTGGAAGTGTCCAAGGCCAGGCTGGATGGGACTTGGAGCACCCTGGCCTTGGGGAAGGTATCTCTGCTCATGGCAGGGGGTGGAATTTAACTGATTTTTAATGTCCCTTCCAACCCAAACCATTCCACCCCCTCTAATTCCACATCTGGATGGACGCAGGTCAGGGGAGGATGCTGCTCACAGGTGGCACATCCACAGGGACATCAGGGCCAGGTTCTCTGCACCCACAGGGCTCCTGCTGTTCCCAGGCACTCTGCTGAAGGCTGCAGTGCCCGTGGGTGCCCTGGCTCAGCTCTGAGCATCACACCCAGGAGCTCCATGGGGATCTCCCAGTGACAAACACCTTCCCAGCTCAGTGGCAGGGACCAGGCCAAGTAAACACAGAGTGTATTTATTGCTCCTAGGAAATGCTTTCATTCCTCCCCCCCCCACCTCCATGTTCAATTCAAGGGAGCAGCAGCGAGCTCCAAAACGCTCCCTCCATGCGGTGCTGTTAACCATGGGAAGTGAACACACTGCTAGCTTGGACAGATCATTATCCCTTCATGCACGGGGCTGGGGAAGGGGGTGGCAGTCTATAATGACGCTAATTAAGTCCTTAAGTGTCTTGGTAAAAAGCAGGTAAGGCTTCAGCAGAAGGCAGAATATTCCATTAGAGCAGGCTTCACCGTAGACACAATGCTGCATAATGGGATCCTGTAATTATGCCTGCACTGCAGAGACTTTTAAAAAAAGGAACCCTGTTTTACATTCTCGAATGCAAACAGCATGAAATGATGTTGCTTAGAAACCTTTACACTCCTACAGTGTGTGCAAAAAAGTTATTCCAGACATCTGTATTTAAAATAAAATTTAAAAACAATCCTACCGCACACACTCACATGGATCTTGGCTTCACATTGAGTGATGAAGCCTATGAAATGTCAGAGGAAATTTAAATTAAAGGGAAAAAAACGACACATGCATTTAAAAAAACTTGAGCAGCTTGTTAAGTCATTTCAGGTTATGTCTGGTACTGTTCCACCTCACCCTTTCACACAGAGCTGCATCTCCCTGCACTCATGGTGCCATTTGTACCAATCCAGCCTGAGAGGCTCAGAATTGTTTCCCGAGTCAGGCTGACCTCAAATACCTGGAAAATATTTTCTTTCCTAGAGAAGCCACCCCTGGTTTCGCTCCAGAGCAGGCAGACACAGAGCAGAGCACTGTCCAGGTGCTGGAGTCACAGGAAAACCCCTTCAGCACAGAAAATGTGACAATTTTATGGACACATCACACCACATGGCACAAGACCCAAGCCCCCACTGCTGCTGGCTGCTTCTCCAGGCTGAGAAGGGTGGAGGGACACCAAAATTTCCTACACTCAAGGGGACACAGCCAGATCTGCAGCAGCCCATAAATAGCATTTGCCAAGCATCACCCTGCTCCTCCCTCCCATCATCCAGGCATTGCATCCCACAGAGATGGCAGGGCCCAGCAGGGAAAGCTCAGCCTCAACCCCAGCAGGCAGCAGGGATGGGGCTTCCTGCAGCCAGCAGAGCAGCAGGGATGGGCAGCTCCATGAACCCAAACCCAGCAGAGCAGCAAGTACGGGAGATTTGCCCCATGAACCCAAACCCAGCAGAGCAGCAGGGATGGGAGCTTTGCCCCACGAACCCAAACCCAGCAGAGCAGCAGGGATGGGAGCTTTGCCCCATGAACCCAAACCCAGCAGAGCAGCAGGGATGGGAGATTTGCTCCATGAATCCAAGCCCAGCAGAGCAGCAGGGATGGGAGCTTTGCTCCATGAACCCAAACCCAGAAGAGCAGCAGGGATGGGAGATTTTCTCTGTGAACCCAAACCCAGCAGAGCAGCAGGGATGGGAGCTTTGCCCCATGAACCCAAACCCAGCAGAGCAGCAGGGATGGGAGATTTGCTCCATGAATCCAAACCCAGCAGAGCAGCAGGGATGGGAGATTTGTTCCATGAATCCAAACCCCCCAGCCACTGCCTCCCACCCACCCCTGGCTCTCCCCAGCCTCTCCTCCTCTCTGAAAAGGTCACCCCTGTGTGCCTGGCAACCGGAGCAGCAGGCACAGCTGCTGGATGTGTCACAGCTGCCACCGTGCTGGCACGGTTCAAAGGCCAGGGCTGGGGATGTGACAGACCTGACACAGAGCCATGTGAGCCATGTGTCCCCAGCTGTGCCTGGCACCATGCATGGCACTGAGATGATGCCCTCTCCCCCTCCCAAACTCACAGCTCACAGGTTTGTGGGTTTGCAATCATCCTTTTGTCACTCTGGCACAGGGTGTGGACACCAGAGCTGGAGCCTGTGTGCCCTCATCAGCAAAGCAAGGTGGATGTCCCAAGGGATGAGCAAAATTGGGAATTCCTACAGGGAAATCTTTGCTGACGGGAGATGGGAATCAGCAGCTGGGCCTCTGGTGCAGTGGCCAGAGTCAAGAATGCCAAGGAAGGGTCAGGCTGGATTTTGGGAAAGGTTCTTCCCCCAGAGGCTGCTGGCACTGCCCAGGCTCCCCAGGGAATGGGCACAGCCCCGAGGCTGCCAGAGCTCCAAGAGGGCTTAGATGCCACTCCAGGGATGCACAGGCTGGGATCTGGGGGTGTCTGATCCAACAGGAGTTGGATCTTTGTGGGTCTCTTCCAACTCAGAATATTCTATAATTCTATGAACTCTAGATGAAGCAACTTTTCCCAGCCCTGCTGGGACCTGCTCTCTGAGGTCTTTTCCAAGATTCCCTCAGTCCTCAAGACTACAGAGTGGCCAGAACACATTTGTCTTAAAATCACCCTTTAGAAATGCCACTTCCCCCTCTGTCTACCACAAAGAACCTCCTCACAAGAGCAGATCAACTGTCATGACATTTTAAAACTTTCTCTGCACAGTTTTCTGCTGTCTCCTGGGGAGCTCCAGAGGCAGCACCCCTGGGAATTCCAGCTCACACACTTGGCTCCTGCAGGTGTTTCAGCCCCCAGCTCTCACTGGTGGTGCAGGGATCTACAAGGTGCTTCAGCCACAGATGCCAAGGAACCAAAGCTGGAGCCTCACTCTCCAAATTCCTTTGCACTGCTCTGGGGCAGGAAGCATTGCTCACACCTGGATGCAACAGCTCCAGCTGAGCACTAAGATGCTTTTTAGTAAAATAGGCATGAAAAGTGTGATCAAATGTGAGAACTTGTACATCATCCAGAAGGCAGATGCTGGCCAACTTCTGAAGGCAAATTCCACACCTCAGCCCGCTCTGGTCTGGCTGGAGCCAGCTTCAGGAACACATCCTTCCAGGGGGAACGTGCACAGAGCAGGACAGCCCTCCTCTGCCAGCTGCTCCTCTCCCACAGGGGCAGGAGACAACCTCTGCACAGGCACATTCTTCTTCTAGCTTTGATTGTTGCTAAAAATAATCTACACGAGCAGCATGGCTCAGCCTGTTCTCACCATGGCTCACTGCAGGGCGAAGTCCAGATCAGACCAAACCCAATTCCACGTGCAGGGGGATGCTGCTGCTTCCCCAGGGCTCGTGGTGTGTGGGAGCACAGGCAGGGGCTGTGCTGGCCCCAAAGGGCAGGACAGGGCACACAGAGAATGCTCTGATGGAGCCTCCAGCGAGTGGGAGGGGAGAGAACAGGCACAGGAATGGAAAATGGAGATAAGGAGCTGGGTGTCCCCATGTGAGAAGCTGGAAATCCTGTGAGCTTTGAAATAATGAGAGGATGTTCAACCCATTATATCCATAAAACATCAGTCATCTCCATCCTGGTACCAGCAGTCACCTGAAAACTCAGTGTGTGCCCCCAAACCTTCTGCTCATAATCCAAGTCCAGCATGACAAAGTTATTTTTCCCAAGCCCTCCGTGGTGAGACCAAAGAGTTAAAGGACAAGCCCAAAGCCTTGAAGAAAACATTGCCAAATAAAACATCCTGGCAACTTCTGCCCATGGCTCCAGAGCCCTCAGAACAGCAAGGTGGCCCCATTCCTCCATGCACTTCTCATTTCAGGGGCCAGAGCACATCTGATTTCTTATGGATAACTCAGCAAAGTACAGGTTCCATCTGGCTGCCCTCTGCATGGATAATGGATATTTTATATTTTACAGGGGCTGAACAGCCAAGAGAAATAAAGCAAAAGCCTAAAATTGCTCTTAGAGATGGGAAGTCAGACAAGCAGCACCTGCAGAGCCCACGAGAACTCTTCCCCTCCGGCCCCAAGAACCCGGGCCTGTAAAGCCTTTGAAGCTATTTCTGCTGTGGCTTTTTTAAAAAAGCTAGTTCTAAAGGCTTGATTCACCAGCCACAGCAATGCAGAACATTCCCAGAAAGAGTTAAACACAGGAAACCTGTTGATTAATTTACAGGCAACAAGCTGCACTAATAAAGCCCCAGGGACCTTAATCAAGCTGTTTGCTGGTTGCCAGACCAAAGCAGGAAGATGGGCAGAGCTGTCAGGATGGATTAGTGTTTGCCTGCTGGCAACACTGCTCCTCAATGGGAGAAAGAGGGGGAGAAACACACACACAAAGGTCTTTTCCAGCCTGAACCATTCCATGATTCTCTGGAGGGGAAATGATGTGCCTGGAGCTGGCCAGAGCAAGCTCAGTTCTGTGGCTTGGGTTTTACCCCCACTGTTTGTAATTCCTCCCAAAAAGCCAGGAAGGAGCCATTTCTTCTTTTTTTTTTTTTTCCTTTTTCAAAAGATCCATTTTCCATTCAATAAATTTTCCTGCCCCCTCCTTCTCCTCCTATTCCAGGGGAGATGAATGAAGTCAAGTTGTTTATAACTGGCCCCATTTTGAAGGGTTTGGGTGACACACGTTGGGGTCAGGATGTTTTGCAAATTCAGCTGAAGTTGAAAAAGGACAATTTCCTTTCATTGTGACAACAAGGCTTGGCTCAGGTGCCTTTTTCTCCCCGAACCATTTACAGTTCTGACCATGGGGGTTAATGCAGCAGAACCCAAACAAACCCTCTGCCTTCCCACCTTTAACCAACAGCAAAGAACTCAAGTGGAATCAGTGCTGGAATCAGTCAGAATTACAGATCTGAACTCTGCTTATCTACAGGGAAACTTCTCACCCTTTAAGTAACTAAACTTTACTTAACCTGGCAATTCTTTTCCTTTTTCTACATGCTGCCAAGGAGCCTCTGCCTTGGGGTTCCAGTTTAACAGGCTGCTGTGTGGCCTAGAGGATGTGGAGAGCTTGTAAAACACCTGACTCCACACAGGAACCACAGAAAAGGCCAAAAGATTGATTTTGTTTTGCTAAAGCTTACCAGGCCAAAACAAAGGAGCAGAGAATTGCTCAGCTGTGAGCCTTGCTCACATCAGGTATGTTTGAACAAGGCCATTTCCCCCACCAGCTTTCTGCTGTTCCAGCCAGCAGGAATGAAATATCCCATGGGAATTCCTGCAGCTGAGCTCTACAGATCCACTCAGCACAGCTTTGATAATTGGCACCAGCCAAAGATCACCTTCTGCATTTACAGCTCCCCTGAACATCACAGGGGACACAAGCTGCATGTTGCACCCAGGAAGGGATGAAGGGGATGGTGAGCACTGAGAAAATGCAAATACAGCTGAGGATTAGCAAAAGCAATTATGAAAAACAAGTAGTGGAAATAATGATTCATCAGGAGTTGAATCAGAAGTGGAGCCCAGTCCTGCACTCAGTGGATTTGGGGATGGCAGTGAGGATTCCAGGCCTACAGGAGTCATTTTTAAAGCTCTTTAAATGCACAGAGGGCTCTATCACAGAGGGTGATAGACAAAGATGTCATGTTGCAAAACTATCCTTCTACCTTTCAGACAGACCTTGGAAAATGTCTGGGGCATCCTTCTCCCTCCACAGACACCCCTTTCCTTATAGAACTCAGAGTCAAGAAGAAGCACTGCAGAACATGGACAGCAGATGGGAAGAGCTGTGTGAAGGTTTGCTGAGTGAGTGGGTCAGTCCCTCAGAGCCATAAATAGAGCAGCACACAGCGTTTCCTAGCAGATCCCTTCAGAGAACACTGACAGTGTCACAGTATCCCTGCGAATAGCTGGAAAACGTGGAGAGACAGACATCACAATCTTGCTCAAGGTAAAGAGCTCTTGTCCCTGCTCTAAAGAGGACGCTGGGTGCTCTCAGCCCCTCCCTGCTTTCCTGGTGAGGGAACACTGCCCCAAGCACAGCCAAATTCCACAGCAGCTCCAGCTGTGGGATTTTCTCTGGGCAGAGACACCAACAGCACGCCTGGAGAGACCCCAATAACCAGGAACACCCTCTGATGAGACAATATTTCCAGTGCTCTCGCTGGGAACACCTCTGAAGCTGGAAAAAGGCTGGCACAGAGCCCTGACAAGGGCTGAGGACCATCAGACCTGGGTTAGTTCTTGTCACACCAACCCAGCAAAGCGACCTCGCTCCGTTCCTGTCAGCTCTCCATCTGCAAAGCCTCAGGTTAAAACATTACAATTACAGAATAAAGTCAAGTGTCAAGTGAGTCACTACCATAAAGATGAAATAAGAAAGCTCAACTCAAATCCCTCCATCCCACTCCAGGCTCTGCAGCCAAGACTTTCTCCCATCAGCTGCAAACTTCTTGCCTTGCCAGTGAAATCACAAGCAAAAAGCCAATAGAGATTTTTCTTTTTTTTTTTTTTTGTTCCCTCAGTGTTCAAAGCCTGTGCAGCAGTTGGATTCCCACAGGCTGTAATTTCAGCACCCCTCAGACATCCCAAATCTCTGCAGACACACAGCTCCTGCCTGGGCCAGCCCTGCCAGACCCTTCCAAGGGCTGGGAATTATTCCTGGTACTCTGCCCCGAGTTAGGAGAGCTGCTGAGGAAGGCTTGGTCACATGGACTCGGATTTTTGAGGTGGGTGAGCTGCCCTGAGGGAGAAACATGGGCCCAAAAAACACAGGAGGATTCTCTGTCACAAACAGACCAATGAGGTTACACTGATGGGCAAACTGCACCAAAAAATTGACTCCTTGGAACTCCCTCACCCCCTTCTGTTCCCTTTGAGAGAGCCAAGGGTCTAACCCAGCTTCTAATCCATGTTTGGTGCAAAGCTGCCAGGGACAACCTCTGGGAAGAGAAGCAAGAACATCCTTCAGGGCATCCATGCCCCTGCAAGAGGCACCAGACAGACAGAACAGACCCTGAGCAGGTTCAGCATCAGAGCCAAGAGCAGCCAATCCCCCAGTCCAACAGTGTCACAGCCATACAGGCCCTGGCTGCTGGCACAAAAACAAACTTTGGGCTGCCCCAGACCCCTCCTGTGGTCACTTGATTGGCTGGTCCCCAGGGAGGCCACGGGAAAGGCAGAGCCACTGACCCCACCCCAGTTCCACTCTGGGAATGGCCCCAGGGCCCCAGAGATCCTGGCACAAAAGCCCAGGAAAACCAGAAAAGAGGAGGAAAAGCCTGGCCAAGACAAGAGTGAATCAATGGGAACAGCTGGAATGCAATTTCCAGCAAAAAGGCAGAATACAGACACAGCACAGGCTGGCTCTGTATAAGAGACATGGGATAGATAAGGACCATGATATTTATCTATCACTTTATCTATCACCATAAGATAGATAAGGACCATTCTATTTATCTATCATTTTATCTATCACCATAAGATAGATAAAGACCATTCAGGGAAGACAAAAATCCGAAGGAAAACCCAGTGTTCAGAACTTAGACCACAGCAAAAGAAGTAAATAGATAAAGCACCCATATTTTTTCTTCACTTACTGTAGCGGAAAAATGAGGTGAAAATAAAGAATATAATCTTCCTGAAGCCACTGGAGCATGACTATAAATTACAGCTGCCAAGGAGCTGAAAACAAAATCAAGCCTGGGGATCACTTGCAGGAGAATTTCAGAGGACTCTGTGGGTCACCTCGATCTCCAGCAGTTACAGAAGGAAAAAAAAGGTGCAGAGGAACTAAATTATTTATGTCAGTCAAGCTTATCTGTCAGAGGGAGACACCTTTCCCACCACAGCACATTTCTGGGATTAATGATCAGGCACTATCTGAAGCTGGGCAGAAGAAGAAAAACTGAAGTGATTCGGTTATTGGGGAGGAAAAAGAAAATATGCATTACCCAGCTCAGCTAACAAACACAACTCCAGAGGAATATCTCCCTGAACCAGGAAAATGATACTTTGTGATAACTAAAAAAATTAAGCACTGAAGGATAGCAAGAACAAGAGTTCTGCTGAAAAGTGCATCCAGGAATGACAGTGGTGCCAATGGCTGATAAACTAATTAAGATGCTAATTAAAACCAGAGCACTCTCCCATCTGGGGTTCCCAGAGAGACCAAGTCTCACTGGGAAGGGATGGGTGGTTGAAGGAGATGCCAGAGTGACAACAGAGGGTGACAACAGAGGATTTTGTGCCCAATTTGCTGAGGCCCTTCCCAAGGGGCTGCTGAGGACACAACAGAGGCACAGGAAATGGAAAAACAGCAAAGGACTCAGGGAGGAGAAATAACCCAGGAGTTTGATCAGGGCAGCTCCCTCACCCCAAAACAACTCCCCAGGGAGGTCACAGTTTATCAACCAGGCTGAGTGAACAGGGGTTGAAATTCCCTCTTTTATATAAACGATTCCCAAAGGAAAGCTGAGAAAAGTGCAGAGGAGCAGTTGAGGGTGGTGGTGGCTGCTGCTCAGGTGACACCTTGGTTCACCCACCAGCATGGGCAGCACCCATGCTCCGTGTGAGCCCAGAAATGGGTGAGAGCAAATGGAAATCAGCTCAGAGATGTGCAATAAGGCTGGGGAGCCCATGGATGCCAGCACTGGGAACAGTGCAGGGCCTCAAAGTGATGGAAAGAAAGCAGTGACCTTAAAAAGGCAGAGCAAGGAAGAGACAGAGTCCCAGGTTTCACTTTCTCCTTTCTGAGAAAGTTACTGACTAAAAAAGATACCGATGGTCTGAAATGAAGGTTTGGAAAGTTAGCATTTGCCAAAGTTTGAGCTGGGTAATCCTAACTCAGCATTCCTGCACGCTCCTCCTTCCCAGGACACGGAGCAGGTGTCTGTGAGGAGAGGGAGGAAAAGCTGCATTTAAGGGCAAGCATTGTGTGTTTATCTTTGCAGCCTTTCAGAATGTTTGTTTTGGTTTGGGTGTGGACAGATTTGTTGGAGGAAACGATTTAAAAGACACCACATAATTGCACAAAAGCTCATTGTGCAGCAACAACCCTCCCATGAAATTCACCCCTCGCTGAGCCATCACCGCAGGGCACCCGCAAAACCCTCAAAGGCTCAGCCCAACCTGGAGCCTTTCACCTTGCTTTTGGTGGCACTGAGGGCTCAACATGAGTCCCCTGCAAGCAGCTGAGCCCAGAGAGTGCCAGGAAATCCTGAGCAGCACCAGCTGTGGCCACATCTCCACCAGGAGGGTCAGCAGAGCCACCAGCCAAGGACAAGGTGACTCCTGCCCTGCCCTGTCCCAGGAGATGAGCTGGGGGTGCCACCACCCCCAGAAGGGCAGGAAAGGCCCCCAGGGACCCTCTGTCCCCAGGCCCAGCAGGTCTGAGGCCAGGAGAAGGTTGTAGGAGATCCCTGCCCTGGCCAGCAGCCCGGCTGCACAGTCAGGGGATGGTCCCTCATTAGCAGAGATGCTGATAAGGAGATTTCCATAAGCACTCCCAGGACACTTTGCTGCTGCCCATAGGATGCTCTCCAAAGGATTTGGTCACTGTTTGAGAGGCAGGGATGCATTATCCCACATGGAATTTCACCACAGCCTTTCCACCATGCCTGAGACTGGTAAGGTTTGGGGAAGTCCATGGGAAAGGATTCCTGCAGCACCAGCAGGACCTAAGGAAAGCTCCCTCCCAAACCACTTGACTGTGAAAAAGGTGGGTGGAGAGGAAGGCAAAGGGTCATTTTTGGTTTCCACTGGCACCAATTACGCCTCTGGCACGTTTATGGAATTTATTTTTTTTTTTTCCATCATCAAGATAGTGAGGTTGGGCTTTTTATTTTTAAATCAACAAAGGCTGTAATGGGCAGTCTGTGCTGGGGCATGTCTGGAGCCTCCAGCTTATCAGGGCTGTCACGGGACACAGATTTTTTTGTTCATTTTATCTGGGGAAAAAGAAAAAAGAAATCATTGAAGCCCACAGCCCAAAGGGGTGGAAGGGAGGTCTCCCTTCTCTCAGCAGATCCTGGGTTTGGCATGCCAGCCTTGACTGGAGGCCACGAGGGAGCAGACACAGCAATTAGCAACCAAACAGCTGCTGCTGCCACCTCCAGCTCTGCTGGGACTCCAGCACTGGCAAGCAATTAAAAGTTCACATCAGAGCCCACAATACCCATCTCCAGAGGCACTTTTACAGTCCTGAGAATGGCCCTTGCCCAAAGATGCAGCCCAGGGTCAGTTTTCAGTCCCTGCCTCATGCTCTGAAGTCCTTGGCTGGTTTAATGCCCAGCCTGGAGCCAAGCCCTGCTCAGACCTGGTGGCACCCAGGGACAAACAGGCTCAGGGTCCCCCACGGCAGAGCAGGAGCAGGGAGGGATGCCCTGGCACAGGAGGGCACCCCAGTTCTGCCTGCTGTGCCTCTCCCAGCCTCACTCCCCCATTTACACTTTACTGGGGGAGCAAAGGTACTTGAGACAGCTACAAAAAAGCAGATAATGCTGCTGCCATGCCTGTGTTTACGCAAAAGCCACTGGTTTATGAGGAACAGCTTAGTCAAAGCACACAAAGAAACACCCTGCAATACTTTTTGAAGAGGGTTGTTTTTTTTTTATTATTATTGCTTCGAGAAGCAAAAGGTTAGCTACAGAAATAGAGAGAACAAAGCAGCTCAACAAACAACTGCTTCTTGTTTTTCTTATTCTGCACAGCCTCTCCCAAACCCTGCTCAGCCCCAGCTCCCCCTCCAGCTGCTCCCCACACCCAGACCCAGCAAGGAGCACCCAGACCCTCCAGACATTGAGCTGGGAAGGGGCAAAGCCTCACAGGGGACTTGTCCCAGGTTTGTTTCTCCACATCAGCATGAGGGGAATGAGAGAAGTGGGAGATCCTCCCTCCTGCTCAGCCTCTCCAGTCCCCAGCTGCTCCTCCTGACACCGAGAACTTCAGCAGCCCCACGGCACGAGTCCTGCTCTGACCCTGCCCCAGGTTTGGTCTGTGCACACGCAGGTAGGGATATCAAGTAAACCTGGATTTACCATCCCTGCTGTCAGCAGGAGCCCTGAAGCATCCTAAAATCCCCCTTGGATGCTCTGGCCATAACAGAGATCCCAGGCCATTCCCAAGGGACAGGGACCAGGCAGCTCCCCTGGCCCACAGCAGGAAATGCTGGGGTTATTGTTACCCTGTGGCATTTAACAGGGTTGTTTTTCTCAGCCTCATTAACCTTCAGCAATTTAAAGGTAGAGGAAAAAAATATCATAAATTAGCAGCAGCTCTCAGGCTCTGAGTAACCTGTTCTCCCAGTTTCCAGCACTGTTCATAAAACAAACCACATTATCCCAGTTTGGATAAAGAGAGAACAAAACTGTCCCTGCAGCATCCCACCGCCTGCAGCTCCTGTCTGCAAGGCACAAGTGGACAGGAGAGGAAGAGGAGGAGGAGAAGGCTCCACATCTCCCAAAATTAAAGCGACTTTTCCTGGCCAAATGAAGGGAATGGATTTGTCAATGGCTCGAAAGGGGAACCCCACTGGCTGGAACCCCATCCTGTGGGAATGCCTGAGCTGAGCTGCATCCCATGGGACACCCAGAGCCACCCCTGGATGCAGCTGAGGCACGGAGGGAGGGCTGGGATCCTTCCCAGGGTTTGCAGCTTGAAGGTTTGGATTTATTGGCACGGGAGTGCCCCACGCAGGAGAAGAGATGCACACACAGTTCTGGGAGATGGGTTCTCCCACTCACAGGGCTCCAGTGAAAAACAAAACAGGTTTGACAGAGAACAAATTAATTCAGCATGAAGAAGCTCTGAAAAAAAACCCAAAAATTATCTTTGACACATGAAAAATAGATAAATCCTCGCAGAAGATTACTTGAACAAGGCCAAAAATCCATCACAACCCTGCAGAAAGGAGGCACAGATAAGGCTTTCAAATGGATGTGATGTTTTTATACCCACAGGCACTGGGGAGGCAGCACAGTTCAGAGATGACAGCAGGGATCTCAGCCAGGACTCCTGAACTGCCTCAAGATTTGGGGGATTGCTGCAAACAGAAGAGAAACCCCATCCCCTGCAAGCTCCAGATAAGCTGGATCCTCTCAGGCCTCAGTTTCCCCTTCACACAACCAAGACTGTGGGACAGCCCCACAGCTGGGGGGGGGGGGGGGGGGTCTCTCAAGCCCTTCTCAGGTTAAATAATGTGATATCTGGGCGAGTGTTGTGCCCTGGAAATGCAACATTTCCAGCAGCCAATGGGTGTTTGTGGGGATCACTCCCATGCCCACCTTTCCTGAGCCCAGTGCTGGGAACGTGGCCCTACAGCCAGACCCCACAGACCCCAGTGCCTTCATAACCCTGCCCTGCCCTGCTCTGCCTTCTTGGCTTTGCTGGTGGAACATTCCATCCTTGAGGGGCACATCAGAGCTGCTTTCCAATGCATTGAGAGTGGTTTGAAACATCCTAAATACCCACACACACTTCAGCCTTTGGAAGTGTATTTGTATCCCCCTCCAAAACAAGAGCAACAACAAAAAACGAACCTGCCCCATCTCCTCAGTAAATCTCTACAGGTTTTTCTTTGTATGGACTCCTTCAGGAGTCCCAAAATCCTGCTCAATTCTCAGGCTGCAGCAGACCCTCCCCAGCTTGTGCAGGTCCAGAATGCAGCCGGGTTCCCCATGTCCCAGCAGCGCAGCACAGCCCGGCTGGCTGTCACCTCCTGTCACCTCCAGCACATTCTCTGTGCTCTCCTTTCCTCCTGGGCCATCCCTCCCATGCCTGCAGCAAGCAGTTCCCCTCAGTTTAGCGAGTGCTTTTATTTTATTTTATTTTATTTTATTCCCCAAACAGGTGCCAGGGGAGCAGCCCCTGAGGGGTTTGTGGCTGCTTTCAAGCTGGGCACACGTTGTGACAGCTCACATTTATATTTATGGCTCTCCAAAGGTTTCACACAGATACTCCTGGCCTCCTTATCCACCCAAGGACACTGAAGGGGAAAAGATCCAGGATTCAAGCAGCAACACAGAACAGAGCCACCAAGGGAAGATAATGCCTCAATTTCAGAGCAAAAAGAGCAGCCAGGCATGGGCCAGACAGGTTATTCTGCTCTATAACCGCATGTTTATGATACCCCTCATTGCTTTACAGAAATCCAAGTTAACCTGCTCAGCCCAAAGCCTCCTCCTCCTCCCCAAAGGCAAGCATGCAGCAGGGCTGACCTTTGCATGTGTTCTAAATTGGAGTGCACATTGTATTTCCCCAGCCTCTCGTCTGTGTTTTGCACAGACACAATGACACAAAAGAGGCAGAGCCAGCCAGCCAGGCCCTGCAAAGAAGGTGGCTTTAAATAGCCCCTTTGTCTTGCTTTTCCTTGCTGAAATATTGCACATTATTTAGAACCGAGTTTTAGTTTTATCGGGGATCCAGAAATAGAGACAATGGAGGGCTGGGTGAATTTTTGGATCATTTTATGACCTAAAGTTTCTCATTCCTGTCTACCCTCGCCCTCCACTGCAGGATTTGTAGCTGTATGCCAGGAACCTTTCCCTGAGGGGCTCTCAGACCCACAGGAGTGACCCCAGCCAGGATGGGAAGAGATGTGGGACACGCGTGAGAAACCTCACCTCTGCAAATTGAGGGCAGAATTCTAAAAGCAAAGCTCTGTCCTTGATGGAGAAAAAGTCAGCAACCTCAGCAGACTCTGAGCTGGTACCCACATGAGGTCAGAAATTAAAAGGTGTCTCGACACTAAATTAATGGGCAAACTGACAAGAGAGCAACAGGAGTTATAAACATTTATGTTCCAGTTCAAGGCAGGAGCAGCATTTATAACTGCATGGTTTGAGTGCCAAACATGAAAACTGCAGCTCTTTCTGGTCAGGGCACATAGATGTTCCTTTTTAGGTGTGTGCAGCAGCCTCAGAGATGATAAAATGCTTGGCCCTAGCAAAGAGCCCTGAATGGGGGTGTTAGGGAGGACATAATGGGAATACACAAGCCATTCCCATCTCCCCTCAGGGCTGGAATCCTTGTGTGTCCCCTCCTCAGCACAGCCCCTGCCCTGGCCAGGTTTGTGTCACGGTGAACACTTTGTGTTTGACCCAGAGCAACGCAAAGGTGCCTCCAGCAAACCAAAATTCATCCAGATCTACAAAAGAGACATCACTACTAAGCATCAGCTTTTCCTGAGCATCCTGGTCTAGTGGGAGGTCCCTGTCCATGGCAGGGCAGATGGAACAGGATGAGCTTTAAGGTCCCTTCCAACCCAAATCATTCTGGGATCACACCAGATGAGGCTGCAGGGAACCCCCCACAGCCAAACTTCTGGGATGACTTCAACCCTGCATTGAAAAGAAACCACAACATGTATTCTCTCATCACCTTCATGATAAATCCACGTCAATGCTGTTTATTTATCATTAAAAATCCAGCTGGGACAATCATTTCAATCCCCAGGTGAGCAGCGCTCAGCCTGCAGCATTTTGGGAAGTGCGGAAGTGCAGCAGGGATTTGGTAAGGAGAGAACAGCCTGTTCCTTGTGACACCAAAGTGTCTCTGAGCAAACCTTGAGGGGAATGTGCTGCTGTCCCCACAGCCTGCCTGGGGCCTGCTGGGTGCAGCTGAGCCCCTGGGTGAGAATCCAGGCAGGAGGGGAAATACCAGAACAATCCATGCAGGAGGGGAAATACCAGAACAATCCATGCAGGAGGGGCAATACCAGAACAATCCATGCAGGAGGGGCAATGCCAGCACCATCCAGGCAGGAATTCTGCACTGTGGTTTGGATTTTTTTGGCAGCTGGGCACGGTGACTCAGGGTAAGAAGCACAGCAGTGAAGACAAAACGTGAGTTGAGAATTTCCCAGCTGCAGGAATGAAGATCCCAGCCAAACCTGTCACTTAAATGCCCAAGGCAGAGCGAGCTCCCTCCCCATGGGTGAGGGATGGGCTGGGCTCACACCTGAGCTCAGGTGAGCAGCGGTGAGAGGCGCCAGGGCTGGAGCTCTGGGAGATCCTTTCCTGAGGCTCTGGCGCCACCTAAGCCCAGAGTTGGGATCCTTCATCCTTCCCGCTGCCCTTCGGAGCACAGGGAAAACAAAACCATACGGGAACAAACTCCTCTTGCTCCTCCGGCCCAGGAAAACTTCTTACAGAAGGAGAAATCTGGGAGCTGAGAGAAGCCCGGAATGACCCTTTGGGAGAAACCCAAGCACTGAACAAGGTCAGAGCCACCAAAAGGAGCCCAGCACAGCCGAGTGTGTGCTCTCTGCTCACTTGGAACACTCCCAGCACTGCAATTTGGTTTTACACTCCAAGTCCATTAACAGAGTTCAGTCAGGGAATGATTATCTAACACAGGCATAACTCCACTTGCATTATGCAAAGAAACCTCTCAGCGACTTTTGACCTTGTTGAGCTGCGCAAGGTGCAAATAATTCAGAGTTTCTTCCCCACTGAGAGAGCTCCTGGTTGTTCAGAAGGATGCACATTGCTCCTGGAGTGAGCAGTCACCCTCAGCTGTGTCCCCCTCTGAGCTCTGCTCTCCTGGGACCAGCTGCTGCATGGTTATTTGCTTTTCTCCTGATCCCTTAAGCATCCAACTTCACAGTGTCCTTTTCCTGGCATTTGTTCAGCTTTTTAAAATTTATTTATTTATTTCCCAGTGAGTTACAGAGCAGCAGAGCTGACTTTTTATCCTCGGCTGCCCTCCAGTGACAGTGTCCACCCTGGAGCCCCACTGCCCACCCAGCCAGGACCAGGGGACATGGGGACCTGCACAGCTCACCAGGCTGCAGAACCTCACTTTTAACAGATGCACAGATCAATAATTCTAAATTAAGAACCCTCGTGCCTCAGTGACAGCTCCAGCTCTAAGGATTTACTGATTTTACAATCCCACATTCCTGCTTTCTACCCAAACACTGATGATCTTTCTTTTAGCCCTTGACAATTAATTCTATCTTGGTTCAAATTCTCCTGTCCAATATTAGAAGTACCATCAAAGGCATTTATTTACCTTCCCTGTTAAGCAAACGGGAGCAGCAGCAGCTGTTGACACAATGTATTATTGAGGTCCAACTTACCCAACAGTTCATTAACTTCCAAAATGTTATCTCCAGCTCTGTTTTGCAGAACTGGCTTTATAATAAGAGACTGGATGTTTGGATTTTGAAACAAAAACCACCATCAGGGAGCAGAGTTATTCATCAGTTAGAAATAATCTTGCATTACACAGCAAACATGTAAATCTGATGGGGGCTGACCACCCCAAAACCAAACACAGCAGAAGCAGCTCTCAGGAAAGAGAAATACAAGAAACAAGAGAATAACCTGCTACAGCAGGGTTTTAAAAGCACCCAAAGCACCCATTTTTTAGGAACAGCCAGCTCTTAATCCCCTGGGGTTCAGTAACACCCCCCAGCACAGCAGAGACTCTCCCTTGAGGGACACAGCTCTGACCCCAGCAGTGCTGCACACGGCTGAGAGCAGCAGCCAGTAGGTAATGAGCATCAGGAGTTATTTGGCTTGGTTTGTTCTTTTGGTTTTGGGGTTTTTTTCTGTCAATTTTCTGCCCAATTCCCACAGGGAGAAGTGTTTGCTACAGGTGCAGACACCCCAGCCTCCCTTTGCAGTGACCCACATTCCTTTTCCTCCCGCTGCAGCATCGCTGGGAGCCCGCTCTGGATTTCTGCCAGTGAACTCGGCACTCAGGGCAATGCAACCTCCTGCTCCAAAGGTTCCTGGCACAGCTCCAGAGGGATTTTTCCCTCCCCTCCATACCATACACACCTGTAGGAGGCTCAGGCAGGAGCACCCAGCAGTGCACATCACGCTGCTGAATTCACACACAGAAAATGACAACACCCTCATCCTGCCAGCAGCAAAATATTTTGGGTTCCCCCAGAGGAAAAGAAAACAAACCTAAGGACTTTGAGAAAGAAGTCATTAAATCAGACCATGCTGGAAATGCCTAAAAGAATTGATCACATTTCTGACGTTAAGAACCAGGTGGGAAGAACGACAACATTTTATTGAAAACTGAAACTGCAGCAGGTCACGCACATCCAAAATAAATTTTAAAAAAATCAAAACAAAACAACTGTTCTGCAGATTTTGCAAATCCCAAAGGCCCCAGGCCAAGGAGAGGTTAACAAGAAACAAGTTGAGGCTTGCAGAACCTCGCTGCTCTACAGCAACACCAGTAACCACGATGCTGCTCCGTGTCAGCCCGCACGTTACTCAATGCTTTCCTTATTCCCACCCAGGATTATTTGTATTCCGGAGCTCTGGCATCTTGTGCCGGTTGGCTGAGCTCAGTTATCAGCTCCCTTCAAATCCAGCCAACCAGGCTGGCAGCTGTTGGACTTCTTGGACACGAAAAAAAAGACGCATAAAAGGCAACAAACCTGACACCCGGCAGCGCGGCCAGCGCCGAGCCGTTTGTTTTGCCAGCTCTGTTCCCGCAGCCCCGGAGCTGGGATTGGCAGGAGATTTTGGAGCGCAGGACTTTGAATTACGGCGGGCGGATTTGGCAGGGCTGCTGCGCGGGCAGCAGCTGCGAGGGATGAAAGTACATTCACGGCCTCGGCCCCGCTTTGGCAGGGGGACAAAAAGCCCCCAAAGGCTCTCGGAGGTACCAGGGCCCTCCAAAGGCTCTCGGAGGTACCTGGGCCCTCCAAAGGCTCTCGGAGGTACCTGGGCGCTGCCGGCACAGGTGAGCGGCGCGCTCGGAGCTGCGGCACCTGCGCCGAGCGCGGTCCGAGCGCTGGCATGTCACCTGTCACCTGTCACCTCCGCATCGCCGGCAGCTCTGCCGCATCCTCCCCACCCAAAGCAACACGGTGGGGCGGCCCCAGCCGGGTTTTGTGTCCAGCGCTGGGGGAGCCGGAGGGGAGCGGGACCGATCGAACCGCACCGAACCGAACCGGACCGCACCGCACTTACCGGGGGCGGCGGCGCCGCGCGGGACGGACTCAGCGTTGCCCATGGGCGGACGGAGCGGGGCCGGTCGGGGCAGTGCGGGGCAGTGCGGGGCCGTGCGGGTGGCGGGACGCGCTCGGGCAGCTCCGGCTCTCGCCGCGATTCGAAGCTGCCGCCCCGCCCCGCCCCGCGCCGGCACCGCCAACCGCGGCCGCGGGCGGGACACGGGCGGAGCGGACCGGCACCGGGAAAGGCGCTCATAGGCTCGGAACGGCACGGTCCGGGATGAGCCAACCCGGACCGGCACCGGGAAAGGCGCTCATAGGCTCGGAACGGCACGGTCCGGGATGAGCCAACCCGGACCGGCACCGGGAAAGGCGCTCATAGGCTCGGAACGGCACGGTCCGGGATGAGCCAACCCGGACCGGCACCGGGAAAGGCGCTCATAGGCTCGGAACGGCACGGTCCGGGATGAGCCAACCCGGATCGGCACCGGGAAAGGCGCTCATAGGCTCGGAACGGCACGGTCCGGGATGAGCCAACGCGGCCCGAACGAGCCCGGCACGGTTCGGGATGACCCGACCCGACCCGAACGAGACCGGCATGGTTCAGGATGAGCCAACTGGGCCCGAACGAACCCGGCACGGTTTGGGCTGAGCCCACCTGACCCGACCCGACCCGGCCCGAACGAGCCCGGCACCGTTCGAGCTGAGCCAACCTGGACCGGCACCGGGAAAGGCTCTCATAGGCTCCGAACGGCACGGTTCGGGATGAGCCGACCCGATCCGACCCGGCCCGGCCCGAACCAGCCCGGCACGGTTCGAGCTGAGCCCACCGACCCAAATGAGCCCGGTACGGTTCGGACTGAGCCCACCCGACCCGGCCCGAAAGAGCCCGGCACGGTTCGAGCTGAGCCCACTGATCCGAACCAGCCCGGCACGGTTCGAGCTGAGCCCACCGACCCAAATGAGCCCGGCACGGTTCGGCTCAGCCCGAACCTGTCCAGCCGCAGGAGGAGGTGCCCGCGCCGCTGTCATCCCGCCCCGGGGCGATCCCCGTTCCCATCCCTTTGCTCATCCTGGGCATCGAGAACGGTGGAATTAACCCAGGGGTCTCCCCACGCTCCCTGACAAGGCAGAATTGTTCCTTTTCCGAAAGGCTTTAAAACGCAGCCCCGCAGAGCCCTTGCTGTCACCCGTCCCGGGGAAGGTCAGGAGGATGCCACAGGACAGGGTGAGGATTTCTTCCCCGTCCCAAGCAGCGTGTGGTCCTCTCGTACCACGGGGCTGGGAGATTTCCAGGCGGGATGAGTCCTGCTGCCTTCTGTTCCCCATTATCTCATTTACTCTTCTATTTGGCACGGGACTGATGTGGACTTCGAAGGAAGTAAAAGAGCAACTTAGAAGAGAAATTCCCGAGTGTTTCTACTGTCACAGCAGCCCAGCCACCCCTGGGAATAACAGAAAGAAGGAAAATGACAGTGGGGAGGCCACCATTTGTCCTGGTGCCGGTTTCCTCCTCCACAGCTGCATCCAGAGCATCATTTCTGAGTGCCAGCAGCTCTGAATTGCTGAAATAGAGATGAAGACACGTCCTGCCCTGAAAACCATGGACAAAATAATGGGAACATGATGTGCAGACGAGTGTGCTCCTGCTCAGAGCCTGGGAAAGGGCTGAGTCCAGCAAAAAAGGAACCACGATGCTTTTGCAGGAGCGCTGCTGCGTTCCCAGTGCCCACAGCACACACCAGGGTTGGGCTGGGAGCCCGGCTGGGGAAGGGATGTGTGTGAGCAGGGGGTGACAGTGACATGTGGATACTCCTTATCTGGCTGCTAATTCACTTTTTATCTCCTCCCTCAGGTGCGGGCGCTGTGACAAGCCTCGTACTTGAGCGACCTCCGGAGCAGCCTCCTGAGCTGTGCTGTCCTCACACGTGGGCAATTTATTGTCCCTCATCGCCAGGTTTGGGGGCTTAGCGTGGCTTGGGTTTCTGGTAATAACCCTGAAACAACAATCCCAATCCAGGGCAGCCTGGAGGAGACTGAAGTCAGACCTCATCAGGAGCTCCAATTTCTGTGAGCAGCAACAGGACCCTGGGAATGGCTGCAGCTGTGCCAGGGCAGGCTCAGGGTGGATTTTGGGAAAGGTTCTTCCCCCAGAGGGTGCTGGCACTGCCCAGGCTCCCCAGGAATGGGCACGGCCCCGAGGCTGCCAGAGCTCCAGGAGCATTTGGACAGCGTTCCAGGGATCCGAGGGTGGGATTGTTGGGGGGTCTGCAGCTGGGCTGGATGATCCTGTGGGAGCTCAGAATATTCCATGTTTCTGTGGATAATAACAGCAACACAAGGCAGAAGTGCTGGGTGCTCCCAGTGGACCCTGAGCAGGTTGGGATTGGTGGCAGACAGGAGCTGCAGCAGGTGCTACAAAAAAATCAGAGAAATCAACACCTTTCTCAAAGGCAAAGGGAGGAAGCATCTGGCTCTGTTTGTTCCCAGAAAACACTCAGACACACTCACATTCCTGAGGAGGGCGAGTAGCACACGGAGCAGCTTTCCCAGCCCTCTCATGATGGGGAAGTCGCATCCACCTGAGCAGGTGCAGTGGGAACCTGAGTGCAGAGACAGCACGTGCAGAGCTGCTGCCAGGGCAGGGCCCCCGGGGCAGGAGCTGCACAAACCCCACTGTACAAATCCCATTGTATAAACCCCACTGCAAAAACCCTGCATAGACCCTGCTGTACAAACCCCACTGTACAAATCCCATTGTATAAACCCCACTGCAAAAACCCTGCACAGACCCTGCTGTGCAAACCCCACTGCACAAACCCCTCTGCAAAACCCTTCTGCACAAACCATACTGCACAAACACCACTGTACAAACCCCACGCAAACCCCACTGCACAAACCCTGCTGTATAAACCCTTCTGCACAAACCCTGCACAAACCATAGTGTACAAACCCTGCACAAACCCCACTGCACAAACCCTACGCAAACCCCGCTGCCCAAACCCTGCCCTTTTTCTGCAGCTGGGCCACAATCACAGCCCTGCCCTCCTGTCAAGAACTTCCCAACAGATCAGAGCAGCCTCTTTCCATCTCCATCTTCTCCCAGCACTGCTCCAGCAGCCACCAGGCTGTCCCCAGGAGGAGGAGCCCAGGCTGGTCACATCATGTCACTGAGCCACAGAGATGAAACCCCAAGAGGGCACCCCGGGGAGTTGTGTGGCACCTTCCCATTCAAATGGCACTGGCCCCTCTGGAACAGGGCTCTCAGGAGGCTCTGCCCCAGCTGTTGGCACAGCACAGAGGTTCAGAAGATGATGTTCTGACAGAGTTTGGCTGTTTTCTTGGGCTGTTGGCAAATCCCTTTAATCTCTCCCTGCAGCTTCCCCCCATAAAAGAAAGATACCACCACTCAGGGGGGGTTGGATGGCTGGCATTTAAAACTGGCCTGAATTGTTGGACAGTGTCTTGAGCAGGGAAAGGGTTATCAGATATCACATCCCCCAAAACAGCCCCTGCATTATCCTGGACTCTCCCTGTGTCGGGGTCATGCTTTGGACAAAAGCCCAATCAGGTTAAATTTTCATAATGTTTTTTCCACAGCTGAAATATCCCAGAGAGCACGAATTTCCCGAGGAGATTTGGAGCCAAAATGCATCGATCCTGACCTGAAGAAAGGCTTTTTTATTCCAAGCAATCTGGCTGGCAATGACCACAGTAATGATTTTTTTAAATCACAAACATCTGTCTCTGCTGAGAACTGAGCTGAGCTTCACCCACTCACTCCATGCCAAGACCACCAAGAATCTGTCAGGCAGGACTAACCCTCAACATGTGTTATTGGCCTGGGACCAACACCCTCCAGCAAAGAGAGGTTTAACTCCCTTAAACTCCCCCCTCAGCTCTAGGGACAGAGGGTTTGCGCTGTGAGGTGGCTGGCACAGCTGCATGGGGCAGCTTTCCCAGGAGAAATGGGGAGGAAGATGCTGGTTTGCATTCCTCTCCTCTGCCTTGCTCTGCAGGTCCTGGAATAACCCAATCCATGGAACACAGAAATGAGAGCAGAGGCAGAGCCCTGGTGAGACTGCCCAGGGCACATCTGGGCTCAGCAGGTGGATATTATATTATATTATATTATATTATATTATATTATATTATATTATATTAGTTATGTTATATATACTTATGTGATATATATTATATTATATTATATTATATTATATTATATTATATTATATTATATTATATTATATTATATTATATTATATTTATTATATTATATTTATTATATTATATTTATTATATTTATTATATTATCATAGTAAATTAGCCTTCTAAGAACATGGGGTCAGATTCACTCATCTCTCACCTGGTCCTGGGGACCCCTGCAAATACCACGATGGAGTCCCAGCTGTGCCCCCTCCCCACCTTGTCCCCAGCCCAGAGCACTGAGTGCCACCAGCGCATGGTTTTTATAGAGTGATACAATACATTCTATTTGATTGGCTAACTAACAAATACATCTTCCTCACACACCATCCTTGAGAAGAAGAGAAAGACGAAGTAGAAAAACACCACCTGCAGGTTGTTTATACTTAACAAGTTATCACATCCTTACAACTCCCTAAAAATTCTCACAAGCCGCTGTGAGAAGCGCTTGCTGTTTCTCTCTCTCTGTCCCATGTGTGAAAAATGTGTATTTTATGATTGGCTTTTCACAAATATTAAAATGAATATTATATGTGTTGTGTTAGAAAGTGATGCTGTATTCTTTCTCTTAATTAGTGTGTTAAATATAGTTTTAGGTTATAACAAAATGTTAAAATAGAAACTATGCTATGTAGGATACTTTTTTAAAGAAAGGACTCGCACCAAGATAGCAGCCACAGGACAACTCAATCTTTCAGAGAAAGGGAATTTATTGCCCCATTATCAGAAGAAATTACCTTCTTCCCACCTCGCTCAGCCCTGGAGACGCTCTCAGGATTCAGAGGAAGAAGCTGACACTGCCCAGACAGAATCCCGTGTTTGAATGGAATTTATGCATCATGTGTGAGGTGTATGAATATGCAACAGGCTGTTGCTTTTAAGGGTTAATCCTCTGTTAACGTGGGTCCTTTTTCGGGCTTATTTTGCCCAGAAAAAGGTACCCGAACATCCATAGCTCTTTGTTTCTATTGTCTCATATTGTCCTAATCCAAATTGTCCAATTTATTTTTACTCTAATTGTATTACTATTTTTATAACAATTTTATTACTATTAAACTTTTAAAATTTTAAAAACAAGTGATTGGCGTTTGTCACCCGTGGCATCCCCACCTCCCCACGTTCTTTTCCGGCCGCTCTGTCCCGGCAGTGCCGATGCTGAAATTCCCCGCTAGAGGGGAGCTCCTGCCCACGAACAGCCCGGGCTCCGCATTTACAGGGCTCCCTTTTCACCAAAAACCATCCTGGTCTGTTACAGTCGTATTTTTCGGAAAATTTCTTTTGTCTAGGATTTTTTTTGCGGGGGAGAGGGGAAGCTGAGAAGCTTCAGGGGGAAAAAAAAAAGAAAAATATTATTTTATTTGTTTTTGTTGCGTTTTACTGCTTTGGAATGTGGTCGGAGATTGTTGATTTAACAGGTGATTGTTTTATTAGTTTTTGTTGTAAGTTCTTTTAACTTATTGGTCAATTGGGGCCAAGCTGTGTCGGACTCTGGAGAGAGAGAGTCACGAAATGTATTATTATTTTTTAATTTTTGTAAGTGTTTTGTAAATACTTTTAACTTTTTGTAAGTATTTTAACTTTTTTGCATTTTTTTTTATCCTTTAGTATAGTGTACTATAGTATTCTTTAATATAATATAGTATAGTCTCTAATAATATAATATAATAATATTATAATATGATAATATTATATAGTATAGTATAATATAGTATAGTATCTTAAAATAAATTAGCCTTCTAAAAACATGCAATCAAATTCATCATTTCCTTTGTCTAAAAACCCCACGAATACAATACTGGTCCTCTTCTCTTCAGACAGGAGAAGTTTTTCTCTGGGTTTAGCTGGTGGGAAGGGGCTCGTGGTGAGTTCTGGTGGTTCCATGCACACTCCCAGCCCTGCAGGTCCTCCCAGTTCATCCCCAGAGGGGAATCACGATGCTCTGGCTGCACAAAAGCGATGCCAGGGCAGCCAGCAGCAGCCAAAAAGGGGTGACATCTGTAGCCATGATATTCTCTGAAAAATCCCTTTGCTAGGATTTCTCTCCTGAGAAGCTGAGAGGCCTCAGGAACAAAATGTAAACATTGATTATCTGCTGCTGTGGAATGCAACAGGTGCATCTGGGATTGGTCTCGTGTGGTTGTTTCTAATTAATGGCCAATCACAGTCCAGCTGTGTCTCTCTCTCGATCAGTCACAAGATTTTATTATCATTCATTTTTCTATTCATTTCAAGCCTTCTAATGAAATCCTTTCTTCTATTCTTTTATTATAGTCTTAGTATATGATTTTCTTTCAATGTGTCTCTCTCTTGATCAGTCACAAGATTTTATTATCATTCCTTTTTCTATTCTTTGCTAGCCTTCTGATTAAATCCTTTCTTCTATTCTTTTATTATCGTTTTAATATTTATGTATATAATAAAATAATAAATCAGCCTTCTTAAACACGGAGTCAGATCCTCATCTCTTCCCTGCTCCTGGGACCCCTGTGAGCACCACCACAGACATCCTTCCCTGATCTTGTCCAGGCTCCTTCCCAGACCAAGCTGAATGCTTTGATGCCGTCAAAGTGTTTTGTGAGATGAAGAAAACTCCAGGGGAAGTTTTGAAATTGGAGCTCTCCGGAGTGAGCGCTGAGGCTGCAGAGGGAGGGGATGCCGCGCACATCCCTCACCTGCTGCCTCCTGAGAAGAACCTTCCTTCCCGGGACAGGAGAGGGCAGGGAGGGCCCTGCCGAGGGCACAGCAGAGCCGTCAGACACCACACACCCCGAAATGTCACCCCATAAGGGCACGGGAAACCGAGAGAAAAGGCAAACCCACAGGTCTGCAATGCCGCACGCATTGAGATCACGGGCAGCTCCCCACCCTGCGCCCAGAGATTTGTCCCCAGAATGGTCTGGAGCCATCGCAGCCGTGGCTCAGCCCAGCAGAGGGCACAGACACAGGGACACAGACACACGGACACAGACAGAGGGACACAGACACACGGACACAGACGCACAGAGCTCTAATTACAGACGCGGGTAATGAAGTGGTACCCGACACCTGCCGAGCACAGCTCCAGGATTTTTTGGGCTGAGCACCACGGGTGATGTTTCCATGTCCCTTTTCACCCTCGAGCTCCTTCAAGGCTGGACGTGCCCGTTCTGGCCTGGGAATTTTGTGTGAAGTGGATGCACAGACACTGCCCTGAGGGCTCTGTGCACTCCTGCAGCCTGTCCACAGCTGAGACGCTCCTTGGACCATTCATCCAATTCCCTCATCCACAAAAATCCTATCTGACAGCTCCCCACAGCCCCACAACACCCAGGAATTCACAGATGAGTGTCCCAGTCCCTTAAATTCAGCCTGGAAAAAGATTTCTGTGTAGGAAAACAGATCTTTCCAGAGAACACAATGAGCAAGGTAGCCTTATTTAAACTCCTGGCAGCTATTTATTTACTCATTTTGCCACAGCTATTTTAGAGGTTGTCATATGAGATGGAAACTTAAAAAAAAAAAAAAACAAAAACCAAAAAAACTTCTGGCTAATGTGACAGCAAAGCTGGACAAGATGAATCTCTCTGATTGTGACTCATTAACACAAGTTAAATCACACTCAAGGAGGTTCTCAACTACTTTTCCACCAGACTGAAAATCCAGGTGTGCTATTTTCTCATTGTAGCTAGAAAATGTTGTTTATTACACAAGATCCATCCCTCAGTGCCACAGAGGAGTGGGTGGTGCTGCAGGTTTCAGGACTAAGAGTCAGCACCAGTTTGAAATGGGGCTGGGAATCCAGATGTGTGAGGTGTCAGAGGACAGCTTCTGCTTTGGCTTAGCATGAGTCACTCCATCACTCCCAGAAGTCACAGGATTTAGTGGACTCTCATTTCAAATGGAAACAAATGGTGGAAAAAGTGCTAAGGAATATTTCAGAGCGAGTGGAAGCTGATAAAAGCTCAGACATTTGGTGCCTGGGGCCTGGCAGGGTTACTCAAGCAACCTGAGCCTGACTTTTTTCCATTTCCATCCCTCCCTCTCCTCCTTTGACTCCTGGGTGATTTTTAACAGGTTGCTCCATGACTCAGCCCTCTCTGCCTTTTGTGTGGAGGTGCTGGACACTCAGCTCCTTGATAAGGCCCAGCAGGTTGTGCAGCAGATGTGACTTTGGTGTGAATAATCCTGAGCTCACCGTCCCTCTGCCGCGGCCGCCGATGACACAACGTCTCTGGGGTGACACGAGTGACATTGTGCTCACTGACACACCAGGCACGGTGCTGGGGAAGGTGAAACAGGAAAGCCTTATCAATATGATTGTCTGCAAAAGGTTTTGAGAATACGGAAACTATAAGCGAGATTGAAATGAAAGCAAGCTTTGAGATCCCTCAGTTACTGAACAACTGGAAAACAACGGTGTGGCCAGCTGAAGGTTGATGAATCAACACCCTCTGCTTGCAGACAGGCCCAGGGGTCAGAGCAGACCCTGCCAGCTTGGCAGAAGGGGCCCAAAGAGGAGTTTTTAGGGTTTAAAATGTAACACAGGATGGTAATGTAATGATTCTTATAGGTTGTATGTAAATGCTATAGGATTTGTATCTTGTACTAGATTAGTTAGTGAGAAATAGAATATTCAACAGAGAAGAAGATTTATTGTATTGTAACGGGAACTTCGCTCTCTTGCCCTTTTTACTCTCTCCCTCTCTCATCCTCTCTCCCCCTCTCTTCTCCCTGGGCCCTGCTCCAGCTGTGTTTGGCAGCTCCCAGCAGGGCCCTGCACCCAGGCCCTTTGCAATAAAACCAAGTTCCAAGCCCTGGCTTCAGAGGTCTCTGCTCTCCATCCATCCCAACCATTCCACCCCCCAACACTCCTACAGCACAGCCCTGCTCGCTCAGCACCACCTTCCTGGCACTCCCAGACACTCCCTCACACAGCACACCCCTTCAGGTGGCAGAATTTTGGTTGAAAAGAGCCACCTGGGTTGGTTTTTTCCCTCTCCACCGGGCTGGAGATGGCTGGTGAAGGTCCCAACACACTCTGGAGGTGCAGGGCAGTGAATCACAGCCTGCTTTTCTCCTTCCTGGCTCTCTCTGCATCCAGGATTTCACTCTGAAAGCCTTGAGGTGTCCAAGCTGTTTCCCAGAGTCCTGGGAGCACACAGCTCCAAGAGCCCTTCGGTGACAAAAGTGACACAGAAACAGCACAGCTGGGACAAGCCTCCCCCAGGGCTGAGGACAGGGCCTTGCTTTACCCAGAAAATGCCAGAAAAGTCCAGAAAAAAGATCAAGCAGCAAATAAAATCAGCACTGTGGGCTCCCTGGGTGTGGGAAGGGCAAGGGCTGGAAGTAGCATGACCAAGGTATGTGGGAGGAGGCACAGAGGGAAAGCTGATCCATCCTCCTGCTTTGCACTGCTTCCAAACAGGAGAGCCACAGCCACAGGGGAGGCTCTGCATGCCCAGGCAGCCCAGGAGCACCCAGCTGTGTCTGCAGCACCCAGCGAGCCTCAGAATGCATGGCCAGGAGGGGCAGGAGAGCTCAGCTCCTAAAGGACTGCCCGGGTTTTTTCCTATTACTAATTCTGAGAGCATTAACCTCAGTCCTGCTGCATGGCCAGGCCTGGAGCTGTCGGCTGGACTGATCAGGGCTGCCCTCACCTCCCTCCCTCCCTGGCCACGCTTTCCACCCACAGCAGAGGATGCAGGGTGAGAGATCCCTGGCCCACTGCAGCCCCTCTCCCCCTCCTGCCACCCCAAAACTCTGCTCAGGCTTCTCCCAGAAGCTGTACAGAGGATGAGCAGCTCCCCTGGGCCAAGGGATGTGTCCCACAATTCTGATGCCAGTTTCCTTGCCCTGGAAGGGGCACTGGTGCCACGGGGCTGGCAGGAGGTGCCAGGCGATGTCCTGCCCAGGCAGGGCTGTGCCCACTCACACAAGGACTGGTCTTTCTCTCGCAGATGAGGGTCAGAGTCCCCTCCTGAGCTCCCTCAGGCCAGGATTTGATCAGGATCCAAAGCACAGACACCCACTTGGGCCCACTACAGCCACAGATGTGACACAGATGGGGGTTTACATTTCCCTGCAGCTCCCTACAGCTTTCCCCCTTCTCCTGAAGCGAATTCCACAACTTAAAACCCCTCCAAGGCCAGACTGGCTGGAGACCTGAGCCAGCTGGTCTGGTGGAGATGTCCCTGTCTGTGGCAGGGGGGTGGGAATGAGGTGATCTTTAAGGTCCCTTCCACCCCAAACCCTTCTGTGGCTGGGTCCTGTGAAGGCCTGGGGGTTCAGCAGAGCTGTGCCAAGGCTCCAGGCCGTGCCCAGGTGCCCAGACCAGGTCAGGGCTGGCGGGGCAGGAGGCAGAGCAGGACGGGCAGCAGCGAGTGAGGCTCCTGCCCTGCCTGCACAGCCGGTTCCAGGAGCAGCTCTGCCTCAAACACTCCCTGATGAAAGGGCTGGGATTTTTCAGAGCATCCAGAATAACCCTTTCACAGGCCCTCATCCATTTCCTGGAAGCTTTGCCTTTTATTTTTTTCTGTGCAGTGCAGCCCGGGCAAGCCTGACAAACCCGTTTGGGTTGGTTTCATGTTGATTTTGTGTGAATTTCCCCCCGCTCAGCGCTGCTGTGCCGTTGCTATGTTTGTGGCGGTGAAGCACAGCTCAGCTCCCAGTGCCAGCACTGACGTGAACCCTGCGGCTCTGGAAGGAGTCAAAGCAGCCCCACAGCCCTGCAGGGCCAGCGTGGGGCCAGCCCTGCCCCACAGCCCCCTGCCCACACCCCCTGAGAGCCCAGCAGGGCAGAAACAAAGATTTCAAAGGGAGATTTCAAACTTTTCAGGGAAGGCTGTGGCCAACAATGACACCAAAGCAGCTGGAGTTCAGCTCAGAAAGGTCCCAAGTGGATTTTTGGATCCTCCAAACTGAGGTTGGGATAAGGTGAGTGGAGCAAGGTGGGGGTTTGGTCCCTTCCCCCAGGGATAGGAGGAGAGGGAACAGGTCAGGGTTGGACATCAGCAGGAATTTCCCCATGGAAAGGGTGCTCAGGGTGGGCACAGCAGGAATTTCCCCATGGAAAGGGGGCTCAGGGTGGGCACAGCAGGAATTTCCCCATGGAAAGGGGCTCAGGGTGGACACCAGCAGGAATTTCCCCACGGAAAGGGTGCTCAGGCACTGGGACTGAGTGGATCCCCATCTCTGGAGGTGGCACTGAGTGCTCTGGGCTGGGGACAGGGTGGGGATGGGGCACAGCTTGGCTTGGAGCTCTTTTCCAGCCTAAATAATTCTGGAATTCTCTGAGACTGGAGAGCATCCCCATGGCTCTGGTGACCTGTGGGGACCCCAGCCCTGTCACCCAAAGCGCTCAGGGCTGTGTTTGCTGTTCCCCAAGGCAGAGACACACCACAAACCCCCAAACTGGAGGGGACTGGTGCAGAGCAGGGTGCTGGGCTGTGCCCCCAGACCCTTCTCACCCCACTGCCAGCACTGTGGGATGCCTGGGGCAGGAGGAAGGGGCTGGGGGGCTCCCCCAGCAGCTCCCTATGTGTCAGGAGAGGCTCAGGGCTGCTGCTGTTGGATTGCAAAACCCTGCTGGTGTTTGAGGCTGGTTTTTGCCAGCGTTACCAGGGTGCAGCGGTGACTAATTCTCTCCGAACTTTCAGTTTCAGCCTCAAGCACTGCATTTCTGAGGGACCTGGTGTGTGTTGTGCAGGGAAAAATCCCTCAGACAGCTCAGGGCCGTGGCTATCTAGGGCAGAAACAGCCAGATGCAGAGATCAGCTTCATCCTGCAGTGAGCTGGCAGAGCCAGAGCTGCCCCACGAGGCAGATGGGGCAGGGATGAGCACCCCTTCCCCTCCCTGACTGTCCTACAGCTGCTGAAGAACTGCTGGCCAAAAAAATAATCTGTGTTCTTGAGAAGTAAATGAAAAATGCTGCAAAAACGAGAATATTTGCGGGCTGAAAATGGAGCAAAATGCAGTGAGCAACAGATTTTTGAAGTCATTTCTATAAAAACAATCTCTGGACATTCATTAGACATTAATCAGCAATTGAGGAGCAGCAAGAGGGGTGAAGGCACAAGGACATGGATGCTTTTACTCGTGGGGAGCTTGTGTTGAAGCACCAGCCTGTGCATCCCTCCTGCTTTCCAGGAGCCCTCAGGAAGCCTGGGGTGCTGTTCTGGAAAAGTACAGCTGCTGGGAGAAGGCTCTGGATGCAGGCTCGGGGCAGGGAGGGGGGTTTGCCTCCACCCCCGGCGTGTGAAAAGGAATAGGGGCTGGAAAGGTGCCCTGGAAATGGTTTTCAATGGGAGCCTCTGGAGAGGGAGCAGGGAGGGGACAGGGCCCCGCAGAGCTATGGCAGGAATGTCCCCTCAGGAACTCGCTGTTCCTTCCTGCAGCACCAAGCACGTCACGGCTGGGCAGCAGGGCTCGGCCAGCCCCAAAACACAGACCCACAAAACACAGCCCCAAAACACAAACACGGCCCCTGTGCTGCAGGGATCTGAGTGCTCAGCCCCAAAACAGCCCCAAAACACAGCCCTCCAAACACAGCCCCAAAACACAAACACAGCCCCAAAACACAAACACGGCCCCTGTGCTGCAGGGATCTGAGTGCTCAGCCCCAAAACACGGCCACACAGAACACGGCCCCACAAACACGGCCCCAAAACACGGCCCCAAAACACGGCCCCACAAACACAGCCCCAAAACACAAACACAGCCCCTGTGCTGCAGGGATCTGTGTGCTCAGCCCCACAAACACGGCCCCACAAAACACAGCCCCACAAAACACAGCCCCTGTGCTGCAGGGATCTATGTGCTCAGCCCCAAAACACGGCCCCACAGAACACAGGCCCCACAGAACACAGGCCCCACAGAACACGGCCCCAAAACACAAACACGGCCCTTGTGCTGCAGGGATCTGAGTGCTCAACCCCAAAACACGGCCCCACAAACACGGCCCCAAAACACAGCCCTCCAAACACAGCCCCAAAACACAGCCCCAAAACACAGCCCCACAAACTCAGCCCCACAAACACGGCCCCTGTGCTGCGGGGTCTGTGTGCTCAGCCCCAAAACACAGCCCTGAGTGCTCAGCCCCACAGACACAGCCCCTTCCCAGAGAGAACAGGGATGGGGGAAAGGAAATGCATGGCTCCAGGCATCCTGCTGTTCCCCAGAGCTATGCTGAGCTAAACAGAGCCCAGGGGTGCCCACACTGCTCCCAGAGATCTTGTAAAGCCCCCCAGGGGTCATGTAGAGGGTTCCCAGCACAGCCAGCACCTCCAAAAGTGGCCTTGGCTGTTGGGGAGCATCTTCTCCACCTTGATGGGAGAGGAGAACTCCAACACACCCGGCTGGTTCTTCTGCCCATCCTTGCAGAGGGGCTGGCTGGGCCCTGCTCTGACACGGCCACTTTGGCTGCGTGGGCAGCAGGAGGAGGCTGAGGGTCCCACACACACCCAGCCGTGAGCAGGGGGAGGAAGGAGCGAGCCACGAGCTCTGGGCAGGCAGTGATCCCAGAATCACTGAAGAGCAAACCCAGCTGTGCCCCAGCCCCAGCCCAGAGTGCCACCTCCAGGGATGGGCACTCCAGGGATGGGCTCTCCAACCCTTCCTGGGCAGTTCCAGTGCCTGAGCACCCTTTCCATGGGGAAATTCCTGCTGTGCCCACCCTGAGCTCCCCTGGCACCACCTCAGGCCATCTCCTATTGTCCCATGTCACTTGTTCCCTGGCAGAAGAGCCTAACTCCCATCTGGCTGCACCCTTGTCGCAGACATCTTTTATGGAAAATCCTTTCCTTAGGATTTTTCCTCCTGAGAAGCTGAGAGGCCTCAGGAACAAAATGTAACCAATGGTTATCTGCTGCTGTGGAATGCAACAGGTGCATCTGGGATTGGTCTCATGTGGTTGTTTCTAATTAATGGCCAATCACAGCCCTGCTGGCTCAGACTCTCTGTCCGAGCCACAAGCCTTTGTTATTCATTCTTTCTTTTCTATTCTTAGCTAGCCTTCTGATGAAATCCTTTCTTCTATTGTTTTAGTATAGTCTTAATATAATACATATCATAAAATAATAAATCAGTCTTCTGAACATGGAGTCAGATCCTCGTCTCTTCCCTCATCCTCAGACCCCTGTGAACACGGTCACACACCCTCCTGTCAGCTGGCAGGGATGAGGCCACCCCTGAGCCTCCTCCTCTCCAGGATGAAGGCTGCTGGCACCGAGAGCACCTGCTGACCTGCAGAGCTGCCCCATGGCACCCACTCTGCCCCCAGGGATGCAAAGCTGCCCCCACAGAGTGCCCAGCACAGCAGCTGGGCCAGGGCTTTCCATAAGCAGAGAGCTCCAGCGCTTCTCTGAGCCTGCAGCAGGAGGGAAGAGCAGTTCCTGCAGCCCAGAGGGAGGATGAACAGATCACAGCAGCCACCAGGACACGGACAGACTGCACAGCCCCTCTGCAGACACTGCCCCAGCCTTTGGCCGGGACAAGGGGCAGCTCAGCTGCCACCACACCCCTTGCAAAGCCATTTCTCATCTCTCTAGCTGCCTTTCAGAGACCCTGGCTGCGGGGGAGGAGGAGGAAATTGAGACGTCCAGGACTGGTGATTTGGGAGAACGCCAGGTTGGAACAGCCCAGAGCAACTGGTGCCACTTGTGATGTGATGATATTTTATCTGCACTCATGTCATGGTGGGAAGGGCAAAACAATGGGGAGTTAGCACTTCTTCTCCAAGGGTTAAACTGGGGGCCTGGATGGAAACTGGCTCCTGCAGGGGAAGGGGAAAGGCAGCACAAGCCAGGCAGAGGTGCTGAGTGCCCTGGGCAAGCACTGGGACAGATTTCAGGCTCTGCAGTGCCTGGATCCTTCATCCACCAACATCAAACACGGCTCTGCAGCCTCACCTGCACCAGCTGCTCCTCTCCCTGCATTGCCGTGCCTCCCCTTCCATGACAGCAAAGTCTCAAAGCTGAGAGTGCTGAGGCCCCACATGCAGCACCTGCCCGTGGAAAAGCGTCCCAGATTGCTGGAGAGAGGAGAAATCCATCTGCATGGAGCAGTTTGCTGGGAATGGAGACCTCCCAGAAAACAGCCCGTAGAAACAGAGCTCTCTCCCTGAAGGACCCTGGCTGGACATGAGTGCCTGGCTCCAGGTGAGAACACAAGTCAGAAACGTTTCACCCAGTCTCAGAATCTCTGAATATTCCTCCAAAAGATAAAGCTGTCAGCTTTGGAAATGCCAACTATTTCCACTTTGAATTTATGGCTGAAGAAAAGCCCTTCCTGGTGCACAGGTGGGTGGAGGTAAGAGAGCAGCAGGTTTAGGAGCAGGACTTGGATTAGCACCGTGAATAATGTCACATTTTCGTGCCACTTGTCATTGCAGCGTGGGTTCTTAGAAGGCACTGAAAAAGTTAAGAATGGCAAGTTCTTCTTAAGCCTCAAAGAAAACCCTTTCACATCCTTTTCTATCTTCTCAGAAGCCTTTGTGTCACCACCAGCCCACCTGTGTGTCACAACAGGAAACACTCCAGACCTTCAGTTTCAGTTGCTGCACTGGCAGAACCCACAGCCACGAGGAGCCCAGCCCATGGCCCTGCACATCCATTTCTGCCTGGGGAACACCTTCCTGCAGTGCACAGCCTGCTCCATCGTCTCTAGCACCTGGAGGCAGGAGCAGAGCTGTCCTTTGCCACCGCAGCAATGTCACATCCCCTCTCTAAAGCAGCCTGCAGGGCTGTTTGGGGCCTCTTGGGATCACTACAAGGCTTTTGATTCTTTTCAGGGATTTCTTTAAGCCCTGGTGGACAAATGGCATTCTGCTCCTCCTGAGACCTGGAGTGAGGAATGGGCCCAAAATTGGCCAAAGCACCCGGGGCGTTTATGGCTCTGCATTTAGCATCCTCTTCATCCCTCACAGCCTCGTTAAATGTTCTGGAATCTCAAACTTGCCCAGCAGCCCATTTCAAACAAATCCAAAGGCCTCCAGCGTCCTCAACAAACCCCAGCTGCAAACCAAGCCCGGGCCTTTGTGATTCCTGACCCATGAGCAAACCGCTGGCAAGGAGAGCAGAGCTCTCCCTCTGGACCAGACCTCCAGCTCCCCCTGCTTCTTCCCCTGCCTCTCCTCCAGCTGTGCCCAGCTGTTTCTCTCTCTCTCCCTGCCTCCAAACCCATGAGTTTCATCCAAAAAAAAACAAAAAATCCCCCCGTCCCCCACCCAGGAAGATCACTTTGCACCAGAAATAGAGCTCGCTATACTTGGGAGGCAGCCCGGGCGCCTTAAAAATAGCAGCTGGCGGTGCCAGGCGGGGCCGTGCCAGCTGCCAGGACAGACGGACAGGGTGCCAGGGGGCACGTCCTCCCCTCGCAAGGCCATAAATGACCATGGTGCTGCCCAGCAGGCCAATTGCCTGGCAGGGACAGCAGGGTGGGCAGCGCGGACCCCTCTCCCTCGCCGGGCTCCGCATTCCTGCGGCTCAGGGAAGGCATTAACAGCAGATAAAAGCACAGAGCAGCCCAAAAGGAGCATCCTGACGTCAGCCATCCCCGAAAGCCTGGAAGGGAAGCTGTAAACAGAGGGACAAAAGGAGGTTTAAACACCCATCCCCACTGGCGCCTGCAGAAAGGAGTTTAAAGGACGGAGAGAAACGAGAGAAAGGTGCTGAAATTTGGGGGCTGGGATGTCCGGGAGGAAAATCTCCTAATGGAGTCGGAAGTGCGAAAGAAAGACCGAAAGGATTTTTATTCTTTTTTTTCTTCTCCTTGCGAGCAGCTTTGTTCCCTTCTGTACCTCCCCGTCAGAAGGAAAGGGTGGGAGCGATTGTTCGGTGCCGCTGCTCCGCTGGCTCCGCACGGCTCCCGGGGCAGCCAGAACAGAAATCCTCGGGCTCAGAGCGTCCTGCTGACGCAACAGAGGCTCCAGCCAAGCTGCGGCAGCCAGGAGATTCAATCTGGGGCAGTTCGGCTGCTCCACTCCCCCCTGCGCTGATCTCGGTGGGTGCTACAGATGCATTTATGCACCTTGGAATGCCCTGAGAGCTCGGGTTCCTCATTCTCGGCCATCAGCGAGGATTAAAGGTGTTCCCAAGGTCGTCTAAAGGTGTTCCCAAGGTCATCTCAAGGTGTTTCTAGTGGTCATCTCCTGCCCTGAGGTGCCAGGTGTGACCCACCCAGAGCTGGCAGTGGGAGAAGTGGCCATCCCAGACATGGTTACAGGGGCAAAGAATGGCCTGGGGTGGAAGGGACCTTAAACATCATCTCGTTCCTCTCCTGCCATGGCAGGGACACCTTCCACTGTCCCAGGCTGCTCAGAGCTCCACCCAGCCTGGCCTTGGGCACTGCCAGGGATGCAGGGGCAGCCACAGCTTCTCTGGGCACCTGTGCCAGGGCATCCCCACCCTCACAAGGAACAATTCCTTCGGTATAACTGAGCTAAATTTCCCCTCCAGGCTGGCACCCAGCCCAGCAGCAGGAGCCCTGCTCTCCCAGCAAAGCCCGAGGCTGCCAGAGCTCCAGCAGGGCTTGGACAGCACTCCAGGGATGCCCAGGGTGGGATTTTGGGGCTGTGCAGGTTCAGGAGCTGGGCTGGAGGATCCCGTGGGTCCCTTCCAGCTCAGGATATTCAGTGATTGTAAGAATCCATCCTGCACATAAACTACAGGGCAGAAAGGTGGGATCTCTGTGATTTGAAGCACCCAGCAGATGCCACATGTGCCCAGACACAGCCTGAGGTCGCAGCTGACACGTGGGGCACTCTGGGCTTTGTTTTAACAACAAAGACCAAGAAAACATCCTGTAATGTAACACTGAAACCAGCACCGACGTGATTGAAATAGAAAGACCCATCAGCCACAGAGTTGATGCCTCTTGTTTATATCAGCAGTGCCTCTGGCTAGTGGGAATGAGTGCTGGGTGCTTCAAATCACAGAGATCCCACCTTTCTGCCCTGTAGTTTATGTGCAGGATGGATTCTTACAATCACTGAATATCCTGAGCTGGAAGGGACCCACAGGATCCTCCAGCCCAGCTCCTGAACCTGCACAGCCCCAAAATCCCACCCTGGGCATCCCTGGAGTGCTGTCCAAGCCCTGCTGGTCTGTGCCCATTCCTGGGGAGCCTGGGCAGTGCCAGCACCCTCTGGGGGCAGAACCTTTCCCAAAATCCCAAAATCCACCCCAACCCTTCCCTAGTACAGCTCCAGTGGTTCCCAGGGTCCTGTCCCTGTCACAAAGAGAAGCCTTGACATGCCTTTGGGATAGCAAACGATGTAATTTTTAAGTTATCACCCAAAAATCCCGGAAATACATCAAGATTTCATTGCAGAAAACAAGAAAGGACAGAAGTTACCAGCTTGTTGCAAGTATTACAGGGTATCAGGAAAAACTGTAGAGTTAACGCACATGTGCAGTTTATGTCTTTCCTAAATTAGAAAAACCTGCCATTAAAACCATGTGGCGCTATGACCCAGCTGCCAATTAACGAAACCTTAACAAGATTTGAAAGAAGAACAAGATACTGATGTGTGAAAAATCTACCATAGATCATATTTTGACAAGAATTTTGAGAATATACTGAAAATAAAACACTTCTTCCCAGGGTGTAAAAGACCTGGAAAAAGCCATCATTAGCCATCTCTACCACAGGAGAGATGCACCATAGTAAAAAAAAAAAAAAATAAAATCCTTCTTTAGAATTAGTTTTTTCTTTGTGAAAAGCTCTAATCAACACACTAGGTTCCTCTTTCTTAAAATTGAGCAGTAGGATAAATGAATTAAAGTATTCACAGTTTATTGTACCAGTGAAATTTCCCATATTCCCAAATTTTTTTTGTTCTTTGCTGGAGAACAAAAAAAAAAACTCCTTTCAAATAAAATTAAATTATCACATAAATAAGAAGTCTAAAAATGACACTGTAGTTTATTATTTGAGTACAGGTGGGAGTTAGATTTGGCTCTGAGACAGACTGTAATTCAAAAATACACTGTGTAGTAAAAACCTGTTCATTTGTAGCCAACTGGCTACTGAGTTAGAAGATAACTATGTCATATCAGAGTCCTCTGGGAGTTTATTTTTAAACATGGCCTATAGTTTAGGGATGAGAAGGTATTGATATGAGAAGGGCTGGTGTCATAGAGAACCCTTTGATGAGAAATAAATCATTTTCCGTGGCCCTGGTGCTGGCCCCGACACGGTGTGGACAATGAGGAGGCTGAATGAAAGGGCTGATGAAATTACTGCTCCCACAGCCTTGACTCACCCATTCTGAGCACCAGCCAAAGCTGGCTGGGATCTAACGGGGCTCCTGATGCTTCACCCCCTCCCATGGACCAAAAACATCCACGAGCATCTCCTCCTGTGGGAGCCCAGGCCATTCCTCCGGCTGCCCTGGGGGACTCCAGGCCCTGGCACGGAGTCACAGACACCTGTGCCTTCCATTTTAGCCCATGGAAACAATTCCCAACGTTGTGTGAAGAGTTACAAGCCACAAGGGTTTGAGTAGAATGATAGTGAATTTGTCACAGGGGGAAAAGTAGAATTTTGGGGATTTAGAATGGGGGTTCAAGAGGCGAGATGGAGGAATCTGGGCATGTCCTGTCCTTCTCCTTGTCCTCCATTTTCTGCTGGGATGGTGACACTTTTGGATTGGTTTAGAGTAGAGACAGACTGTCTAACACAGGTGATGGGTATTGGAGAATTATTATAAATAAAGTACATGTAGATTTTAGTGTAAAAAGCCAACACCACCCCAAGGGCAGGGACTGTGCCACAACCCGACCTGCTGGACAGACCTCAGCAGGTCAGAGAAAGAATGGAAAGAATTGAAAAGCAGAACTGAGGAATCTCGACTTCTTCAGTTGTGGGACTGGGAAAAAAAAAGACTTTTAATACCTCAGGAGCCATTTCAGCAACCTGAGACCCTCCCAAACACCAAATACACCCACGAGCACCCTCTGTGCTGGCTCCCAGAGCACCTCAGCCCAGAGAGCCCTCCTGGAGCTCAGCCGTGCCAGGAGGGAGCTGGGAGCTGCCCACGGTGTCTGATCTGATGAAATTACTGATGAAATTACTGTTCCCACAGCCTTGACTCACCCATTCTGAGCACCAACCAAACCTGGCTGGGATCTAATGGGGTCCCTGATGCCCAGGGTGCTTCACCCCCTCCCAAACCCCAAATACACCCATGAGCACCCTCTCTGCTGGCTCCCACAACACCTCCAGCCCCCAAAGCACAGCACCTCAGCCCTGAGCATCCCCCTGGAGCTCAGCCCTGCCGGGAGGGGAGCGGGAGCTGCCCACGGGGTCGGATCTCTGATCTCACCCCCTCCCCTGCGTGCCAGGGCTGCGAGGGGAAGCCCAGGGCGAGTCAGCAGGAAACGCATGCAAATGCTGCCGCTTGAGAAGCTCGCTCAGGAAAGCCCCAGCACAGCCTCAGCCACTTCTGGCGGGCCAGCACAGCCAGCCTGGCACTGCCAGGGGGGACAGCAGCCACACAGGGCAGCTACAGAAACCCGGGAGTGAAAACTCCCATGGAAAGGGAAAAAAAATCAACCCCACATCTGGAGGATAGGCTGCCTACAGCATAAAAAGGAAAAAAATAATGCTGATTTCTGCCCTGGTTTTCTTACAATACCAGAGCCAGCTGCTCTGTGCCAGACTGACAGTGTCAGGTCCAGGCAGGACCTTGGCACTGCTCTCCAGACAGGCACAGGTTTGTACAACTGCGCTTCCCAAGTGGGAAACAGCTCCCAAAACCAGGAATTCTTCAGCCAGCCCAGCAGCAGAGCAACTCAGCTGCTTCCCCTCGGGTGCCTGGGCTCATCCCTTGGAGGTTGTGCTCAGGGTCACAGGGCCACAGCCTCACAGCAATGCCTGAAAATTCTGCTTCTCCCCAGTCTCTCCTTTAATACCTTGGTGCCATTTAGCGTTTCACACCTTTGATGGGTGCTAACAGGACCGACCTGGGCTGTGCCCTCCTGGATTGCTATCGGCTGTGCCCCTGGCTCTGCCCTGCAGTAAACAGAGGGTGTGAGGAGCCACACACAGCACAAATCTCACTAATTTGTTCTGTCAGCACCAGTGGATTTGAGCCCGTGTTTTAACTGTTTTCCCAAGCTCCCACCAGCCTTGGATGGGAGCAGATTTGGGAAGCCAAAGCCCTGGGCAGTGTCACAGATGCTGCTGCTGGCCCAGCAAAAGGAAAAGGAAGAGGTTTAGATGGGCTTTGAGGTGGTGTGATTTCTCACCACACTGTGACAGTCACACACCACGACCTTTTCTCCTTCCCCGTCCCGCTGTGACTGTGGAGCTGGGGAATGGGCTGCGTTTAAACATCACCTCCAAACAACTCTCAGTGCCCTTTCTGCTCCCCTGGAGCCAGGCAGAGGAAAAAACCCAGGTGATAACCAGGCCAGTAAGATTTGCCTGCGTGTGATCTGGTTGTAATGTTCTTTTTTTTCAACGTAATGGCATCACACATCCCTGTGGCGCTGCGAGCCTGATCCTGGGGTGACTAATTCAGGATAGTCCCTAAGCCTGAGTACACCCTGCACCTCTCCAGCGCTGATGACAACAGGCAGCAGCTTTGAGACGAGGGAATTACCCAAGACACATCTAATCTGGAGCTCTGGCTCTGTTTGCCATGTGATAACCGGGTAGGCTGTGTCCCCTGAGCGTCGCATCTTGCTGGGGGCAGTACACATGTGCTGTGTCCCCATGTGGGCTGGCCAGGGACACCCCTGGGCTGTGGGGACACGGCTGTGGCTGCTGTGCTAAGTGCTGCCATGACTCCTGTTCAACCTGGGGTGTTCTGGTGGCATTTTGGGGACACGGAGGGCTCCCAATGTGTCCCCGTGGCTGCTCTGCGGGGCACAATGGCCATTGTTTGCCTTCGGGGCGGGCGAGCAGCCGCTGGCTTGGGAGGAACAAAGCCCCGAGCCAGTTCCTGCAAACACAAAACATGCCTTTTTATCACTTCATGACAAATTGGTTTGTCAGCAGCAGGAAGTGATGTTACTGCCGTCCTCAGCCAGGGGAAACTCCTCGTGGTTTCCATGGGGATGTATTGCAGCCAGAGAGCTACGGATTTATACAAACTGAAAGCTCCACACACGCCTGCTGTGCGCCAGGATGGGGGATCGGATACCACGGGATGGTCTCAGCTGAGTCCTGCCAGCTCATGTTGGAGGCAGAGAAATGGGAATTTAAAGCCCTAAACCGGGGTGTGCCTTAATATTCCAACCAAACAAAGCAGCAGAGCTGGGAGAATAGATAAGGGGTGGGAAGTAAAGATTCTTTCACAAAGTTCAGCCTGGCTGTGCCACCAAGGCATCCTCCTCTTCCTCTGGCCCTCATCCTGCTCCTTCCCCATCCCTCCCAGCAAACCCCTGGCTGATCCCAAAACTGTCCCACCGAGGGGACAGCTGCCCAAAGTCCCGCTCTGTTCTCCCTCCCCTTCACGCCGGGAGCAGTTTGGGATCTGGGTGCGATCCCATCCACTGAAAGCTCAATCCCATCCACTAAAACCCCGCGGGAGTCTGAGACTGGGCAGCGTCAGAGTCGGATTACAGGGGACACAGAAGGATCCCGACCAAGCCCCGGCAAAGGGCAGCGGGTGTCAGAGCTGGAGGTGCTGCTGGCCGGGATGCAGCCCTGCTGGGGCTCACAGCAGATTGTGCTGAAGCAGCTCTCTTTTGCACCCCTCTGTCAGGTGCCTGCTTAGGTTCCAAAAGCTGATCTGCTGCCAGGTAATGAGTTTTATTGTTCCAAGAAACACATAAACAAGCTCCCGCGGCTGTCAGGGAGCGGATTTCTGTTTGAATTGCGATTAACAGGCAGGATTTTTTTTTTTATCAGTTGCACGGCCAGGGCTGCCAAGGTTGTATTTTTCCACTGAACAAGCTCTGCTTTGCTTTGAAGGTGAAAGTTTGTTCCACCCTTTACTGCAGGTGTAAAAAGGCTCACGTATTCAGAGACAGCCTTGCATATTTAAGCAGGACAGCAATGGCAGGTTCGAGGTGCCAAGGGATTTTCCATGGACAAAGGGGTTTTACAGGATTTGCAGCACAGGGCGGGTTTTGGGGAGGACATTCACTTTGAGGTTCGGGTACACTTCAGGAAAATGTGAGTTTCTAACTTCACTTCTCCGTGCCCAGGGATGTCTCCTCTTTTAGCTGCTCCATTTTCCCCCCCTCGGTGTCAGGTTGAAAGTCGGTGACGTGCAGTGCTGACGACAGAGCTGCTTCGGAGGGGCAGCTCACATGGAAGAGCTTCAGAGGCACCAGTGCCTCATCCCATCCTCCAAGGGCACCTTCTCCCAGGAGAACAGGCCTGGATTTCAGCACCACTGACACCCCAGGTAATTTGCAGGATGGCAGCAGGAGTTTGGGGTGCTTTGCTTATCTTGCTGTGTGACCAGAGCACAGCTGCTTTATGCTCACAAAAACCTTCCCCTGCACACTCCAGATCACAGCTGCTTAAATCCCTTGATTTAACCCTCACAACCTGGTGAGCAAGACCATTTTTGATGGTGCAAAAGTTGGATTTAATCTTTGAATATCAGATAGGCAGGAACGGCTGGCTCCCTTCTGGAGTGAGTTTGGGAAACCCAGACCCCTGCTGCTCCTCCAGCATCCCTCTCCCTGTTACCAGCACTACCCTGCCTAGGAAATCAAGCTTCCAGCTGCATCCCAGAGCCCTCAGCTTGCCTGGGGAGGGGAAGGCACAGCAGGGATGCTGTGCTGCCCCACAGAGCCCATGAGAGGTGCAGATGTGTCCCAGGAACCCCTTGCTGCCCATCATCCTGTCCCTGCCCAGAGATGCTGCTGGAGCTCCCCTGCCTGGCTCTGGCTGTGCTACATCAATTCTCCTCATTGCCTCAGCAGAAACACCAGCTCCAAGTCACTCTAGTGATAATCTCCAGCAGGAAAGAATTTATTTGGGTCTGGGTAATAAAATAGGTGAGTTGCTGGTTACCTGATCCCTTGTCATGCCCTGATTTGTTTACAGAGATAGCCCAGCCAGCCAAATACCTCACTCCAGGCATCAGGGGCAATTTGAGTTGCAAAAAGGATTTAAGGAGGTGGGACAGAAAAAGAAAAACACTCTGTGAGTTTGTGCCAAGCCTTAGAGATCTGTTACTAACAGGTTAATTTTTAGACTTAACCTTTCAAGCATTAGAAGTAAACAAGGAATAAGGAAGCCTATTCCTCCTTCTTAGGAGAAGGACTATTTTGAATTCAGGGTAGCCCAGTGCCCAAGTCTCAGCTGGTTCTGACTGTTACAGCCATCAGGGCAGCCAAATCCACTCCCAGCTGAGAAGCCAGCCTTGGCTCCCTGCCACTGCACACAATTACACAGGGACAAAGAAAAGCTCAGGTTAAGAACCTGCAGTAGTTTCTAGTCAATTATGGTGCTTAAACCCATTTTCCTCAGTCAAGACCCGAGGCCAGAAGAGTTGAAAATTACAGCTCTTCACCCTGGAGCTTCACATGAGTTTTGGGACTGTGAAATGCAGTATTTTAAAGAATATATAATCCAGATGAATAGAAATATCATAATTTATTCCGTTTGGTATAAAAAAAAAGTTATAATCATGTAACAAAACTATGTCTTCATAAGAAGAAATATATTATTTCACATCATAAATAAATCAGCAAACATACAACCCTTGGCAACTCAAAAAAAAGCACTCGCCTGGTGCTTTCATGTCAGTGCTTGGGAAACAAGAAGAGCTGACAGATATACACACACAGGATTATTGTACCAAAAAATACTGAGGTATTTGTTTCTCTAGAACTGAAACTTTACGTTTGTGAAGGCAAAAAAAAAAAGAACAAAAAACCCAACAATGCACTAATGTAAAAATAAATAAATAGGACTGTCATATAAAAGGGGACAGCATCAGTGTTGCTCAAAGTGTCCAGGAATGGGAATACTGGTGAGCATGCTACTAAACATGGAGCAGGCTTGGGACAGACAGAAGACAAGGAGGGACAGCTCAGGAAGAGCCAGTGTCCTTTGATCTCTGTGCAGACATCCAGACATTTGCTTGAGAAGTCAGAAACACCTGGTTTCTCTGGCCTTGGGCGAGCTCCTCTCCATGACACCGTTCTGGGATGCACCAACAGCTCCCCACAAAACACGAGTGACACTGTCCCTGTCCTTATTGCACTTGAGACAGCAAGTCTGAGTCCTGGCCACGCTCTTCACCTGCTTTCTCAGCAGCTTGGGGAAGTAGTGATGGGGCTCTGAAGGTAGTTTAGAGCACTGGAGGTGGTGTGGACCGGGATGGAGACGGGGAAGTTGAAGACGGTGGTGGTGGATGCCCCTCTGTCCAGCACTGACATCGCAGGGCTGCCGGCCTCTGCTGAGCAGTTGGGCGCCAGGACCTGCGACTCAAACTGAAGCAGCTGCCCCATGAAGCTGAAATTTGGGGAGATGATGCTCCTCCTCTGCTTGACAAACTCGAAGGCTTCGTCCAGTTTGACTCTGTTGGTCCTCATGAGATAAGCGAGGCAGATGGTGGCTGAGCGGGAAATGCCAGCCTGGCAGTGCACAAAGACCCTTCCTCCCTCGCTCTTCACCGAGTCTGAAAGAATCAAAGCACACAGTTAGCAAACAAGTCTCACTGCTTCCAGAGGTGGGGAAAGCACAGACTGCTGTTTTACATTTCTTTAATCCATCCCTTCCTTAGCCTAATAGGTGCACCCGGAGCTTCTGAGACAAAGGGAGTCTTTGTCCCGAGGAAAGCAGCTATTTTCACTCTGGGCTCCAATTCCAATTATACTAATAGCTCCTCCAGGTCACTTTAGCAGTCTTGCAAGATTACTTTAATACTGATCCGCTTAAATTCACTCTTTTCTGCAAGACCAGCGCCTCTTGAATCAAGATTTCAAACAGCTTTAAGAAGCTAAGATTATGCCTGTGAATAGAATTAAACTAATGGAAATGTTCCCCCGAGTTTATCTTCCCAGTGGAATGTTATCCCCCAATCTCAAGCGGAGGTTTTACCGCGGAAAAAAACACGCCAAAAATCACTTCCCAGGCGACATGAACCCAGAAAAAGCGCGGATTGCAAAAAGAGCTCATTTACCGATGAAGTCGATCGCCTCGTTGAACCAGGAGCTGATATCCGCCTTGTGGTTGTCCTCCACGGGGATGCTTTTATACTGGTAGTGCCCCTCGAAGTGGTTGGGGCAGTTGGCCGAGACATTGATCAGCGCCGTGATCCCCAAGGCGTCCAGCATGTCCTTGCGGGAGGCGTGATAGGCGCTCCCCAAGTACAGGAACGGCAGGATCTCCACGGGCCCGCCCTGCGAACAGAAGGAACAGCGGCGCTCAGCCCCGGCCGGAGCTCGGCGGCAGCGCCCGCTCCGCTCCGCTCCCGTCCCGGCTCCCCCCGCCCGCTGCCCCGGCGCTCACCTGGTCGTAGAGCGGGGTCCCGCAGGAGCTGCAGCCCGAGTCGGCGCTGCCGGGCGCGGGGCTGGCGCTCAGGGGCAGGCTGAGCCCGGCGGGGGCGGCCGGCTTGGTGCACAGCTCGGAGCAGGCGGACGCGAACGCTTCGTAGCCTCCTGCGGGGGCAGAGCGGGGACAGGGGCGCGGGGTGAGCGCCGCACGGCCGGGGACGGAGCGGGGCCGCCCGGCCCGGCCCTCCCGCCGCCTCCGGCGCCCGCGGCGCCACTCACCCTTGAGGAAGCAGATGCGGGCGCCGCGGGCCTCCCTGCAGAGGGTGCCGAGCGCCAGCAGCATGGTGCTGTCGCGCTTGGGCACGTCCAGGTCGGCGCTGCGCTCGTCCAGCAGCACCACGGTGTGGAAGAGCCCCTGGCGCAGGCGGGAGCGGAGCTCCTCGTTGGGCAGGACGTGCTCCAGAGCCAGGGCGCCCTTGGCGCGGCGCCGCACGATGGTGCTCAGGCGGACGTTGCAGGAGCCGCGGATGTGCGCGGCGTTGAAGGAGAAGAAGGAGCGGCAGTCGAGGACGAGGCACTGCGCGCCGCGCTCCTGCAGCAGCGCCCGCAGCGCCTCGCACTCCAGCGCGCACACCCGCAGGTTCACCATGGCCGGGCAGCGGCGGGACGGGATGGATTGTTGGATGGAAGGGAGGAAGGGAGGGCGATGTGCCGGAGGTGCCGCTGTCCCCGCGTGTCCCGGTGTCCCGGTCGCGCTCGATCGCTCCCGCGCTTTTATTGGGGCCGCGCCGGCGGGAGCGGCGTTTTCTCAATGGGGCCGCGTCACGTGGTTCCCGGGGGGCGGGGCTAGCGCCTGCATGGGTGACGTCAACCTGGCCGCGCGCCAGCGCGGGCGCGCCCGGCCCTGCCGGCGTGACGTCATCCGCCGCGGGGCGGCCGGGAGCGCGCGGGCGCGGGGGCGCGCACAGGGGTCTGTGAGCAACATTACACACCTGTACACACCTGTACACACATAAACACACCTGTACACAGCTGTACACACCGGAACACACCTGTACACACCTGTACACATCTGTACACACCTGTACACACCGGAACACACCTGTACACACCTGTACACGCGTGTGCACACACGACCGTATTACACACATCCCCCCAATATAAATAGATATAAAATATATTAAAATATATATGTAAATATATATATATATATAAGAATATAAAAATATAAAAATATAAAATAAAAATATACAGAAATATAATCTATGAAATATATTAAATATATATATTAAAATATATAAGTATATAAGAATATTAAAATATATAAAGGTATAAAATAAATAAATATACCAAAATATCATATATATTAATATAGGTATCTATATGTGTGTATAAACCTCTAAAATAAATAAATATACAGAAATATAATATATAAAAATACATATGTATATGTATATATACATGTATATACATATATATACATAAACATTCACATATATATGTCTATTTTTCTATATACATATATGTATGTATAGGTGTGTGTATGTATATGTGCCTGTATCTATGTACCTATATGAATATGTGTGGCTATATATTTATAAATATGTGTATGTATTTCTGTATATATTTATAAATATACACCTGTGTGCATGTATAGGTGTGTATATGTATCTGTATGGGGGAATGCATATATATATATATATATATATATATATATAGTTGATGAAAAACTCTGCATAAGAAATCCCCCAAGCGCCCTGGGGATCCCCCAACACGGGCAGCAGAGGAGGGAGGGATTCTCCTGCAGCACTGGCTGTTCCCTCCTTTCCCACAGAATTCAAGGCAAGCAGCAGCAGCAGAGTGGGGATGTCGAGCTTCAGATGAGGGTGTGATTATTCTCCTGAAATATATGAGCATGCTCATCCATATATTTGTATTCATGCATAGGCATAGCTACATGCACAGACAAACCCACACATAAATATATATGTGTACACATATATTTGTGTATATATTTATAATGTAAACACATATTTGAGAGTCGTTCCCATCATGTTTCATGGATATGGAAAAAAAAAAAACCTCAGCAGACCCATACGAAGTTCATTTTTCCCCCTGAGAACCCCCCCAGGGGTGGGGGCTGCCCAGTAACCGGCAGGACACTGGTGGGAGCTCTCTTTCTTTTTCCCCCTCTTTGGTGCATCAGCACTTCCCAAAAGTTTTCTTTCTTTTTCCGTGGATGACTGGCTTCCACCGAGCCACGGGCGTTTCTTACTCAGGGCTTCCAGTCAGCGCTGCTGCCACTTCCCCCGCTGCTCAGGGTGTCCCCCTCCGGGTGTCCCCTCCGGGTGTCCCCTCTGGGTGTCCCCTCCATGATCCCCTCCGGGTGTCCCCAGCCCTCTCTGCCCATCACCCCGTCCCACCCCAGCCCTTTCCCCCAGCAATTCCTCTTGCCCTGCTCTGCCCAGCTGCTCCTTCCTCACCCCACTCTGCAGTTCTGTGTTTTCACTTCCCCCTTCCAGCTGCTCCCTTTGGAGGAGACCTCGGCACCCACCCAGGGCTCCTCTCCCCCTCCTGCCCCACCAGGCTCCCACCCATCTCTCCTCACATTTTCTGTCCCCCCCATCTCTCCTCACATTTTCTGTCTCCCCCATCTCTCCTCACATTTTCTGTCTCCCCCATCTCTCCTCACATTTTCTGTCTCCCCCATCTCTCCTCACATTTTCTGTCTCCCCCAACGTCCCCCAGGCTTTGACCACCTCTGTGTCCAGCTGAGATCTCCAGGGTTTTCCAGGATCCCAAAGGGGTCCAGGATGGACAAGGGCAGGGGTGGGTGAGTGCCAGCTCTGGCTCACCCACAGGATTGTCTCTGCTCTGCTGAGCACTGGCTTTTCCTGCCAGAACTGCAGCCTCAAAGTGAATCTGTTATTTCAACACGTTCCTTTAAAATAAACACAGCATTGCACTTTTCATTCCATTTATTTATCGTTGTTCTTTCAGCAGCGGGCTGGAAGCAGATTGTGGGAGGAACACTCGCACACTTGGGTGCTGGGAAATGACTCCTCTCCATCACAGCAGCCCCAAATGGCAGAGGGACCCCTCAGCAGGGCAGGTGACACATGTCCCACCACAGGGACATCACCCCTGGCGGCAGCAGCCCCAGCTGTCCTCCTTGGATGTGCACCTCCACAGATGTGACACCACTGTGACACCAAGCTCTGGTGACCTTGCACATCGCTGTCTAACACCAGCCTGCCCAGATCATCCTGAGGAGAGGAACAGCAGGAACTGTCCATGATGGATTCCTTGCCAGCTTCTTGCAGCACGAGCCAGCACGACAGATGGCCACAAGACAGAGCTGTGCTCATCATCCTTCCTGGAGGAAATGGACACAGAGCTTTCTCTGGGTCTGTACCCAGGAATTCATTTTCTCCTTTGGAGTGTGATTTAACGAGGGATTTAAGGGAGAGGTTTAAGGCATTGTCTGGCAGGAGCACAGGAAGGCAAAGAGTCTGTCCAGCCACACTGGAGAACTCCTGTGGGATTAGGAACTGGGAACATCCTTAGGATAATGAAATCCCAACCGTACCCAGGAATTGCTCCATTTTCTCCTTTGGAGTGTGATGTGGGAGTGATTTAAGGCATCTCCTGGCAGGAGCACAGGAGAGGCAAAGAGTCTGTCCAGCCACAGTGGAGAACCCCTGTGGGATTAGGAACTGGGGGCATCCTTAGAATAATGAAATCCCAAAATGGTTTGGGCTGGGAGGGAATAAAGAGCGTCTATTCCACCCCATGTCGGACTCACAGGTATCCCTGTGCCACTGACTGGCTTTTCTCTCCTTGCCCTAAACCCTTCTCAGTGTCTCACAAATCTAAAAATGAAGATATTTTTTCCCCAAATCTTCAATTTTTCCCGAGTTTAAAGAAATTTCCAGGCCTGCCACCTGCCCAGCCAAGGGACAATGTGCTCTCAATGACATCCACTTTTCTCATCGTGATGTTAACCAGCAGCACACAAATATTGAATCTGAGCCAGGGCAGGGATGACACCCCACGGAGGCCTTTGCACAAAGGGAATTTATCTCCACAACAATGATAATTGCTTTTCGATGCACTTATGTAACTGCGAGGCTTTGGAATCTGGTCTTGTTTATACCCGGTGTAAATCAGGAAGAAAAAGATTCATCACATGTGGCAGTGTGTACTCAATCACTCACAATCCTGGGCTGGCTATTTCCTTGCTTTATTTTTGTTTTCTTTTCTTAAATAAACCTGCCCTAAGAATGCAAGAAAGCAGAATACAAACCAGGCCCGAAGTGCCTTTTAGAAGCTCACACCGCCTTGAATGAGTTGCTAAAGGGTTCATTTTCCTGCCCTAACAAAAGCCAGGAAATACAAAATTAACCCCTTCCTCCCAAACAATCCCTGTTAGCGCCGGGGCCGCGGAGCCTTTGTGAGGGCGAGAATAGAAACACGAGCTGGGAGCGTGGGGCTGGGAGGTGACGCTTTCTGTGAGCAGATGGGACCCACTCCCATTATCCCCGGGGCTTAAACAGCTCCTGTTCCTCTGCCAGGACATGTCCGAGGACATGAGGACATGAGGACATGAGAGCATCAAGGACTTCTTGGGAAAATGACTTCATGGATGATGGCACAGCTGAGTGTGGCTTTTTCTGGTCTCAGCAGGAGCTGAGACCTGTCCTGGCTCCTCCAGAGACCAGGGTGTCCCAGTGCAGCCTGGCTGATGTTTTATTGGGGATTTCAGAGCTGCAGAGAGCTTCTGACAGCGATGCCAGTTTGTCCCAGCCCGGTGACAAGTGACGCCAACCCCTGGCCTGGAACGGGCCCATTGCACAAAGCACTTACCCAGCCCCACTGGTTATTCAGGCTTTTGAACCAGTCACCCATGGCCAGAATCAAATGGAACCAGTCCGGAATTACAGCACCACTGGAACAGACCCCAGCCTGGATCTCGCTGCCTTTCCAGTGTGAGTTTTGCCTGAATAAAGGTACGAGGTATCGAGCCCCAACACTTGAGACACTGGATAAAAATGCATGTGGGAACATTTGGAAACCATGCTGGATGCATTTCTTCAGCATGTGTAACATTTTCTCTGAATTCAGTTTCACAACCCAGCATTTCCTTTTGTAAATATTTGGACAGATTTTACAGAGGCACAGATTCATAAGAAACAGAAGGAAAAAGAAAGGAAAGATACACAGGGAGAGAGAGAAATAAAAAGAAGGAAGCAAGCGAGCAAGGGAGGAGGGAAGGACAGATGGAGAGAAAGAAAAAGAAAGGGAAACAAAAAAAGGATTCAGAGATGAAAGGTCACCATAAAGAGAACACAAACAATATAGAATTACTGATGACTCACACTACAATAAAAACATTATTTTTAATGCATTTAGATCCCAAGATTTAACCCTTTGGCTGGGGTTTGGCCGAGCTCAGACTGCCTCAAATCCTTCTTCTCAGAGCTGCTGAGAAGGGGGAATAGGGTGGCAGGAGGGTAAGTCCTAACAGCATGAAAGCTGCTCTGGGTTGAGGTCTCACTCCTGGAAAACCTGGTACATTTATTTCTGTGAGCCACAAGTGGAAAGAGTTGTTGTCAGAGCTTGTATATTTCAAATGGAGACACATCTGGACCCTGATGGACGTTGGGGAATACGGAAAAGCCTTTCTCCCAGCCCTGCTGGGGAAATCTCAGCTCACAGCTCTGCTCCTGCTCCCAGGGCTGGCACAGCCAGGGCTGTGGGTGCCAGTCCTGCACAGAGAGAGCCCCGGTGGGCACTGCCTGGACTCTGGGCTCCTCACCACCAGCTGCTGATGCTGCAGGCAGAGCTCCAAGCACTCCAAAACCCGAGAGTCCCAGAGCTGCAGCTGGGCTTGGCCAGCAGCTCTGCCAGCAGCCAGCACCTGTGACCCTGGACCTGTGTGTCCCCTGTCCCAGCAGCCACCAAACCTTGTCACAGCCTGAAACCCAGGATTTACAGCATGGACAGTGCCCCATCCCTGTGTGTCCCCTGTCCCAGCAGCCACCAAACCCTTGTCACAGCCTAAATCCAGCATCTGCAGGGTGGACAGTGCCCACCCCATCCCCGTGTCTGTCACAACAGCCACCAAACCTTGTCACAGTCTGAAACCCAGGATTTGCAGTTGGACAGTGCCCCATCCCTGTGTGTTCCACTGTCCCAGCAGCCACCAAACCCTTGTCACAGCCTAAACCCAGCATCTGCAGGGTGGACAATGCCCCATCCTTGTGTTCCCTGTCCCAGCTGCCACCAAACCCTTGTCACAGCCTAAATCCAGCATCTGCAGGGTGGACAGTGCCCCATCCCCTTGTGTTCCCTGTCCCAGCAAACCCTTGTCACAGCCTGAAACCCAGGATTTGCAGCATGGACAGTGCCCCATCCTCGTGTCTGTCACAACAGTCACCAAACCCTTGTCACAGACTAAACCCAGGATTTACAGTATGGACAGTGCCCCATCTTTGTGTGTTCCCTTGTCACAGCCTAAATCCAGTATCTGCAGCATGGACAATGCCCCATCCCCTGGTGTTCCCCATCCCAGCAGCCACCAAACCCTTGTCACAGCCTGAAACCCAGGATTTGCAGCATGGACAGTGCCCCATCCCTGTGTCTGTCACAACAGTCACCAAACCCTTGTCACAGCCTAAATCCAGGATTTGCAGCATGGACAGTGCCCCATCCCCATTCTGCAAGGCTCCACTCTGCTGGAGCAGCTCCTGCAAGGCAGAAGTTCTGCTTTCTCCTCAGTGACTCACAGAGCTGCCTGGGGCAAGTTGCTTAGTGCTGGTTTTAACATGATTACAGGCATTACAGAGCCAGCCTGGGATACCTGGATTTGATATTCAAAATCCTTAAATACCTGCCTGCAAAGGAAAAATCTCTGGGAATTAGTGGCACCGATACACTTCACAGCTCTGGGATCAGCTTAGTAGGGCAAATGGTTTAAGCAATTTAATCTTACATTTAATTGCCTCTATTAATCTGCTATGAATCATGCCTTGCACTAGGCATAAGGGTATTTATTCAATAAACTCGCTGTATTTGTAAAGTTCTCATACTTCAAGATGAAAGGCATTAGATACACAATGAAATACACTTATGGGAAATTATTCTTCCTATTGCTGGGACGGGTATTTTCTCAGTAACATCTCCTGACGGCGGGCAGGGCAAGGCAAGGCTTCCGTGGGAGGAGGCTGAATTTGAATAGAAAACAAATGACGTAGCTCACACCAAGGAGCGGGGAGAGGCGTGTTCTCCTCCCCAGAAACATGAGCCTCGGCTTTATTGCCTGTCAGGTGATGTCAGCGTTTTGTGGGCGCAGTGACTCTGTAAGAGCTTCAGATTCCCAGAACCATCCATTCTCATAAAGGTTGAGATAAGAGCTGCTGAGGCACTGCCACTTCACTTCTTCTGTTCTTCTGTTCTTCTGTTCTTCTGTTCTTCTGTTCTTCTTATCTTTCCAGCCAGGTGAAGGCTTCATAAACGGACGTGGCACACGAGGGGCTGATGTTGAGGCTGGGGTGACTCTGCCCATTAACCCAGAACAGAACTGGAAGGGGTAGAGCTGGAGTTTGGCATCTTTTCCCTGTCCTGGAGCCGCCACAAACCTGTTCTCCACTCGTTGTAGCTTCCACCAGGGAAGGGTCTGCAAAGCCAGTGGGACCGGCTGCTGTGAGAAAGGATTTCATGTTCACACAAAACAGCTTCTCCCAACTCACAAATAACTTTAGGTGGATAAAGCCAGCTTGGGATAATACAGGACTTTTAGGGCTGAAAGCTGCAGAAATGATGGAAAAAGCATTTCTGTCTCCTCCTGAAGTCCTGTGCTAAGTGCAGGAATCAAGGGAGATCCTCCTGCTCTACTTCTATTGCTCATCTCTGCCACTTCTGCCACCCTCCAGGTCTAAATTTGTCCCACATCTAATGGTGTTAAAAGGGGACAGAAAGGGGGGATGTAACAGCAAAGACAACTGGAAACTTTGCCTTTTAAACTTTGCCTTTTTAAAAAATAAAGTGAGGTTTCTGTTATCAAAAAACACAATTCCTGCATTCCTGGACTGTGGAGTAACTCAGTGTGGGGACCCAGGAGTGACCCTTCACGAGAGCATGTCAAAAAGTAAAGAAACTTGTAGGGAAAGCAAGGCACGAAGAAATTCCAGTGGATATTACACTGCACACGCTCCAGCTGAGTCCCTTTGTTACTCTTGTTCCTTTTTTCTGTGTTTTTTTATTCTTCCAACCTTTCTGTGCTTTTTTAGTCTGAGCTTCCAAGGTGTTTATAACCAGTTGTGGTGTTCAAACCATCACTGTTCAGAAACCCCCCAGTGTCAGTAAATGCAGAGCTGCTTATTCATCCTGTGCCCTGCAGTTTGTGACAATGTTTGCAAAATGACACGGTTCCCTCATGTGATGGAGGGAGGTGATGAGTGTGTAACAGTGGTCAGTGAAAACACAGCATTACTCACAGGGGAGAAGAACACTGGGCTGTTTGGGACATGAAAACCTCGAGGCTGTGGAAAAAGCCAAGCTCTGGCCCGCAGTGCTGCTTCCAGGAGCACACACGGGGCAGGGTGAGTCACCTCCCTGCCACTCGAGGGGGACAGGGCGTGAGATGCAGGAGAGAGACCTGCTGATCCTTTCCTTTGTCCCTGAAATGCCTTGTCAGGGCCACTCCTGACCCTCCCGCGTTGCTCATGGGCCGCTTGATAAAAAGCAGGGCTGAGCTGATGTCGTGGCCCTGCTGTGAGAGCTCCAGGTGAGCCCAGGTTCGTGCTGTCCTCTGAAGTGCAGCACAAAATGTTTCTTGGTGGGGATGGATGAGGAGTGAGGTCACACAGCAGCACTGGCTCACATGGATTTGCCCAAACATGGGACGTTTCTCCTGAGGGTGGCCACATGTGTGGACAGATGCCCTGCGGCTCCTGGGGCCTCTCTCCAGCTGTGATTTCACCTTGGCCACTGCTCAAAATCCTGAGCTCTGTTTAGAGAGAGGCCCAGCCCAAGGGATACTCACATGAACACACTTCTGAGAGAGGGTTTCTGACAGCTGCTGTGCTTTAAAGAACTCCATTCCTATTAAAATCCCAGAAAAGCCACCCAGAAAAGGATGAGGGGAGCCCTAAAATGGAAATGTTCGAAAACTGGGGGAGACCTTCCTTTGAGTGAGGCATCTCCTGGAGGGCACGAGCAGCCAGAGAACCCCACAATGGTCCCAGCCCCATCCCAGCATCACCTGGATGATCCCAGCCTCACCTGGATGGTCCTAACCTCACCTGAATCATCCGAGCTTCACCTGGATGGCCCCAGCTTCACCTGGATCATCCCAGCATCACCTGGATGGTCCCAGCTTCACCTGGATGGTCCTAACCTCACCTGAATCATCCCAGCTTCACCTGGATCATCCCAGCTTTATCTGGATGATCCCAACCTCAGCTGGATGATCCCAACGTCACCTGGATCACCCCAGCCTCACCTGGAGGGGGACCCTGGTTCTGGTGAGGCTGGCAGTGAGAGAGGGAAGGCAGGAGATGCTCTCTGAGTTTAAAACTGATCTCAGCACTGAGAAGCACAGTGTCTCACGTGGAAATTGAGGATGAGAGTGCAAGTGTTTTCCCAAGGCCTGGCACAGTTATTTCCTTATGTTTTTATGTATCTTACAGCCATCTCTGAGAATGCTCTAGTGTAATCAGGTCAATCAATAATTAACACTGCCATCCCCCAGTTAATGGATTGTCACAACCATAACCAGGCTGGAGAATAAACAAATTTGAATTGAATAACTGAATAAAACAAGGGAATTCTGTTCAACACAACAAATTAAAAAAAAAATCCTTATTCTGGATGTGTTTGAGCGCATTTATTTGAACACAACCCCTGACTTGGACACACAGGATTTCAAAAATGTGTGAAATGTAAGCCAGGGGCTGAACTTCTCCATTTGGCCTCTGATCAATTTAATAATTCAAGGCATTTTTTCCTCTTTTTTTTCCTGTCTGTCCAGTTCAGGTTTAGCTCACGTGCCATGTTCACCAGTGAGATGTGCCTCACGGATCAGCAGTCACTTTTGTTTCTTCTTCATTTTATTTTTCTTGAAAAAGAGGAACAAGAAGTGAAAATAGCTGAAGGAGTGGGGCACATTCTCAGATGGTAAATACAAGAGGAGCATGAATCATCCCCTTATAGAAATGACGAGAAAGGATGAAAAAGGTAACGGTTTGGGAGAAGCAAGTTATGTTCTACATGGCTGATTCAGCTCTCTGGAGTGAAAATGAATCATCAGAATATTTAAATCATATTACCAGTATTAACACACACAAAACCCCCAAGCTCAGGAAACCTTTGTTATGAAACAAATGTGATAACAGGCGAGAGAAGAACAAAGGAGCGCTCGCTAAACCCCGCGCTCGGTCCTGCTGCGTGTCCCAGCCCACAGAACCTCGGAAAGTCAGAGTGTGCTGCCATTGCCATCACAAAGCCCCACTCACAGCAGAGCCCTGAGGAGCCTCACAGCCCCAAACCCTTCAGGAAAAACCACACAGACTGTCCTGTGCCTTCCAGAGCTTTTACACCGGGGCAGTGACACGAAGTTTTCACAATGACGGAATGACCCAGCGGAGGGTGCAGGGTGATTCTGCAGTGGAGGGTGCAGGGTGATTCTGCAGTGGAGGGTGCAGGGTGATTCTGCAGTGGAGGGTGCAGGGTGACTCTGCAGGGTAATTAATCACTCCTGAGGAAGGGCTCGCTGCTCCTGAGCAGCACTCTGTGAGTGGATGACACAGACAGCAGCTCCCAGACCTGAGCAGGAGGTTTGACACCTGAGCTTCTCTTATCTCCCCGAACCCCAGCCCAAGTGACAGCATTGATGAAGCTGTAACACATCAGATTTCAGGCAGGCTCCGGGTGGAGATAACAGAAAGGTCAGAGGATGGGTTTAAATCGCCTTTTTTCCTCCAGGCTGGCTCAGTGTAGCTTGGCTGGGACATAAAGTGACCCATGTGTCTGGGGATGTTCTCTTTGCATAGGAAACAGCCAGTACCAGGATATATCACAGCAGAGGCAGCAAAGCAAACCACAGGACTCCTTTACATAATGATTTGCAAAGGTTTTCTAGTGAGGTATCTTGTTTGGAGGAAAGTACATTTGTGTATTCCGTAAACGTTTGTCGCATTTGAATTTCTCAATACCAAAAGAAACGTGTCTGTTTAACAGCTGGAATCCTCAGAGGGATCAAGATGAGGTAGAAATCCATCTCCCACTGATTTCTGGTTTGTTTTTTAGTCTAAATCTTGTAGCTTCTTTCTCAAATGTCCAATTTTATCTTTCAGCACTGACACCAAGGAACAAAAACTTTCATTCTCTGCCGGCGAGCAAGAACCCTAAGGAAGATTAGCCAAAAAATCCTGGGCAGCTATTTTTAACAAAAAACTTTTGACTAAAGGAATGTATATTCTTGAAGCAACCATGGACAGGAAAGGCAGAAAGGGAGACTGACAGGCAGGGAGACAAACGCTGCTCCACAGAGAAGCCTCTGAAACATCTGGAATGTTGCAGTGAAAGGTTATTTACCAGGAACGTCAGCCAGGCCCAGTGCAGATGGTTCTCATTAGTCTGAGATCAAGAGACCAGCAAGGCTAAAAATATGTGTTTGCTTTTTTAGAAACTGGACTTGGTTTTCTTTGCTTCAAAAATAATAATCACCCTTACGCAACTGCTGTAACTTAGAAGTATTTTCTTGGAATATTGTTTGGCACGGTGGTTGGGATGCAGACTCTGCCATTGCCATTACTCACACAGCCCTTCCCCCTGAGGCTTTGGTGATGTAGCTTTTACTTAGAAACAGGAGGATGGCACATTACGCTGAAAAACGATGACTTTTGTTTATAAAGTAACAAAATATCTGAGTTTCTGCTCTGGGCCTGGCTCTTGCCTGGAGTAAATGTGTGCAGCTTCCCTGGAATCCAGTGGAGCATTGGATGGTGTCAATTTTGGGGCCAGAGAGCCACTGGTAACAGCACATTCCATGCCAAGCATGGGGCAGGCTGGGAGTCCTCATGGTTTTCTTGGGAATGAGTTTGGAAAGAGTTGGTCAGAACCAATGGGAAAAATTTGAGTTACATCAGGCAGGAGCCTGGCTCAGTGAGGAGGAGAGCAGGACTGCAGTCCCAGGGGGAGATGAGAGGATTTCTGCTGACATGGTTTATGAGGCCACCTGCCCAGAAACCCTCCTGCCCTGCAGGCACTGGGGACTTCAGTAAGACAAGCATTGCTTATCTTGCATGACCCATCACAACACATTTGGGGTTGGAAGCTCTGACTGTCAGCCAGCAGAGCGCTGGGAGAGGGAAATATTCCACAGGGAATGGTCAGAGGTTCTCAATGGGCTTCTGCAGCTTCCATTCAGATTTTGAAACCATGGGAAAGGAAGGGAAAGGAAAAGAAGGGAAGGGGAAATGTGAATGTGGGCTAATGAACAATTCTTAACTAAAAGATTTGAGCTCGCAGTGGAAATACCAAAGGAAATTGTTCACATCTTTCTGATGGACCCAAATTGAACAAACAGGTTTAGAAAGAATGCATTTGATGAAATGGTTCCCACTGCCAGTTCCAAAGCAGAAGAAAGGCACAGGGCCTAATGGAACCTGTTACTAAACCCAGTGTTTTTGCTTGGGAAATGGAATTTGGCATGACACAGACTTAAATTTTAAGCCTGGGTACAGCAAGGTAGTGTGAGCACCAGCAGAAATGATCAGATGATAGATGAGTGCACTCTGTCACTTAGCTTTGAATCACTTCCTTTCTTCGCTTGTTTTCTTGCGGTCAGTACTGCCAGAAAAAATAACATTTTGAAGGGGAAAAGTGTGATCACTGCTTCTCTCATGGGATTCAATTTGTGAAGGATGATTTCTCAGAGAGGCTGGCTGCAGTGGGAGATGCTGTGAGGTCTGTCCTCCTGGACAGGAGATGTACAAAAATGACTTTGTGGGTGTTTATTAGAGTTTTTGGGTTTTGGGCTTTTTTTCCGAGCAGGGAAGTGGTAAAAGCACCCCTGGTGTCTTTCTGTCAGTGAAGAACAGTTCAAGCAGGCTGCAAGGAGAGCAGGGAACTCTCTTGTCTCCTCTGGAAAACAGGGACAAAAAGCAACGAATACAAACTGGTACACCTGAACTCGAGGAAGAATCTTTTCCTGTGCCGTGCCCAGCCCTGAACAGAGAGCAGAGAGGGGACAGAGCCTCCCTCACTGGGGATATTCCAGAATGTTCTGGATGCAATCCTGTGCCCTGGGACAGAGCAGGGAGGTGGCCCCAGTGACCCTCTGTGGTTCCTTCCAGGCCGGGGTTTCTGTGAAATGCCAGAGGCAGCCTCAAACCAGGCAGAGAGGGGGAATGTGCCCCTGCCTGGGCTGGATCTCCTGGGAGAGGAGAACTGGGCTGTCCAGGGATGGCTTCTGTCACCTCAGGGCAAGAACAGAAGGAGATGCAAAACAGGTGAAAGTCAGAGCTAGGAGCGTGGTCAGAATGAGCAAACAATCCCTGAAGTATTCAGTGACAAATTCTACTCTCATACATAGAACTTTTTCTTTTTTTTTTTTTTTAAGTTTCTTTTTTTTTTTTTTAGCCCAGCACTGAGCATTTCTTGAAATAACATCAGCCCCCTGTCCAGGGCTGTGCTCTGCTCAGCAGGGCTGTCAGCTTGGCAAGTGGGCGACCTTCTGTGTAATGTATAATTCAAGTATCCAATACACAAATGATTGCAGCAGAGGCAGAGAACATGCAAATTATGTCCCACATCCTGCTGTTAGTCATCCTCAGGGGGGGAGCTCACCCCTCCAGAGCCAGGATCCCAGAACACACTGTATGTTTGTTAATCCTCACTTTTTTAAGTGTTTCGACAGCAGCAGCAACCTCCCAGCCCTCCTCTTGAAAATGACTGTAACCTAAAACTCCTGGAGTAAAAGACTCAGTCCTTCCCCCAAAAATAGCAAAGAAATTATCCATATTTCGTTTCACTGCTGCAGAACAGTTAGAGGTATTAATTTAAAAAATGATAGCGAATTACACGGAATCTTTCATCAGAGGGGATCAAAGCACTTTGCATATTAATTACATTTCAGAATAAGTCTCTGAGCTAAGCTTTATTACAGGAGATAGTGAGTTTTAGGATTCATCTGGGTGAGAGGAAATCAGGACACCTGGGATTTACTGCCTGTGACGTGCTGCCCAACCTTCCTTCAGATCCTCCGTGCCTCAGTTTCTCTGTCTGGAGGAGAAGAATGGTTGTATTTAACTTTGTTTTCAAAGGCTGCGGAAGAAAATCCTGTGGCACAAGTGATGTCTGAGAGTTTACGTGGTGTGATGGTGTTCACAGGGGTGCCAGGTGGAGGGGAGAGACGAGGATCTGACTCCATGTTACAGAAGGCTTGATTTATTATTTTATGATATATATTACATTAAAACTATACTAAAAGAATAGAAGAAAGGATCTCATCAGAAGGCTGGCTAAGAATAGAATAGGAAGGAATGATAACAAAGGTTTGTGGCTCGGCTCTCTGTCCGAGCCAGCTGGGCTGTGATTGGCCATTAATTAGAAACAACCACATGAGACCAATCCCAGATGCACCTGTTGCATTCCACAGCAGCAGATAACCATTGTTTACATTTTGTTCCTGAGGCCTCTCAGCTTCTCAGGAGGAAAAATCCTAAGGAAAGGATTTTCCATAAAAGATGTCTGTGACAACGCGGCAATTACAGCACCAGAGCAGTCCATGCAGCAGGAAGGGAGGTGGAGTCACAGATGTACCCAGTGGAGTCCTAAAGCTGCTCTGTCTGCCAGGAAATTCCCCACTGGGGCTTCCCTGGAGGTGCCAGGATCTCTCCTTCCCCCTTGCTCTGTCAAACATCCTGAGGGCACCACAGGGACCACCCTCACTCTCACAGCCCTGAGCCCCTCCTGGCTTGGGCAGCTGCCACTTTCACTGTCACTTTCTAGGAGATAACCTTCTGTTTCCATCTGACAGCTCAGTGCAGCCTAAGGATGAGATCATCCAGGTTTTCAGGGGCTATCAACAGGAAATGGGGAGCAAAGCTCCTCTAAAATGTCGGCTTTCAGTTGAGAGGGATCCACAGGCTTCATTGTTGCTCTGCTTGTGCTCCATGTGTTTGAGAAACCTTTTAGAAGAGACCAAAGGGACAAATCCTGCTCACTTCTCAGTGGATCTGGGGCAAAATAATTGATGGGGGTCAATTCACTGACGCCCATCTCTTCCCTGTTTCCCTTCATTCATGAGAATGAATCCAGAGTCACGTTCTGGCAATAATGACATGGAAAATCATCTCATTTTACAACACTGATAATCAGCAGCTTGTGAAAGAAGAATCAAGAGCAAATACCTTGAACAAAGGTTATTTTCCTCTGTACATACTTTAAATAGGTCATATGGAATGGTAGATGTGACTGAGTGGCTGCATGTCACGGGACCCAAGATAAAATGATGAGAATCAGCAACAAGAAAGCAGCCCAAGAGTGAGAGGATGGGCCAGGCAGCATTTGGTTCCTCCTTATCAAACACGTCCAGAATAACCAAAACAAACATTGAGCCCAACCTGGGGTGAGCACAGGATTAGATAGGAGGGTGCAGAAGGTTATTGTGATCATGGCAAACACCAACTTCCCGTTGGACTTTAGCAGAAAAGATGTTTTGAGTGCTGCCTGTGTGCCCTGAGAGGTGCTGGACTCTGCTCTCACACAAAGCCCAAGTGTGGGGGGAGACCTGTCCTGCCTCTGCCAAAGCCTGTTTATCTTGCTTAATCATTGACTGGAATTCCAGTTGGTGCTGCCTGCAGTGGCAAAGGAGGGGATCCTGTGGACAAGCCAGGGCACTGGGATGGGGTTTGCTCTCTTAGAAAGGCACTGGGATGTGGTTTGCTCTCTTAGAAAGGCACTGGGATGGGGTTTGTTACCTTAGAAAGGAACTGGGATGGGGTTTGTTCCCTTAGAAAGGCACTGGGATGGGGTTTGTTACCTTAGAAAGACCCTGGGATGGGGTTTGCTCCCTTAGAAAGGCACTGGGATGGGGTTTGTTGCTTAGAAAGGCACTGGGATGGGGTTTGTTCCCTTAGAAAGGAACTGGGATGGGGTTTGTTCCCTTAGAAAGGCACTGGGATGGGGTCTGTTCCCTTAGAAAGGAATTGGGATAGGGTTTGCTCTCTTAGAAAGGCACTGGGATGGGGCCTGACCCCTTAGAAAGGCACTGGGATGGGGTTTGTTGCTTACAAAGGCACTGGGATGGGGTTTGTTCCCTTAGAAAGGCACTGGGATGGGGTTTGCTCTCTTAGAAAGGAACTGGGATGGGGTTTGTTCCCTTAGAAAGGCACTGGGATGGGGTTTGCTCTCTTAGAAAGGAACTGGGATGGGGCCTGACCCCTTAGAAAGGCACTGGGATGGGGTTTGTTCCCTTAGAAAGGCACTGGGATGGGGTTTGCTCTCTTAGAAAGGAACTGGGATGGGGCCTGACCCCTTAGAAAGGCACTGGGATGGGGTTTGCTCTCTTAGAAAGGCACTGGGATGGGGTTTGTTCCCTTAGAAAGGCACTGGGATGGGGTTTGTTGCTTACAAAGGCACTGGGATGGGGTTTGTTCCCTTAGAAAGGCACTGGGATGGGGTTTGCTCCCTTAGAAAGGAACTGGGATGGGGTTTGTTCCCTTAGAAAGGCACTGGGATGGGGTTTGCTCCCTTAGAAAGGAACTGGGATGGGGTTTGTTCCCTTAGAAAGGAACTGGGATGGGGTTTGCTCTCTTAGAAAGGAACTGGGATGGGGTTTGTTTCTTAGAAAGCAGAATGGCCTGTACAGCACCCAGGAGGAAGGGGAGCACAGCAGGTCCCATTTTCCTGGGAAGAACAGAGCCAGTGGAAGCTGAGGGACTGGAAGGAGAGTGTTCTGGGGTGAGCCCAGACCTTTTGCAACCAGTCCAGTGCTCCCCACGGGGCTGCCCTTCCTCTTTTCTACATGGCACTGGCACAACAGGAAAGTCACCATGGATGTGCTCCCGTCCCATTCAGCACCTGGCACAGAGCTGCACAGCCGGGCCAGGTGATTTCTGCAAACTCCACAAAGAAACCCTTGGCAAAGTGCTCTGGCAGAGGCCCAGTCCCCGCTGGAAGCAAACAGATCAATTCACTGACCCCCATCTCTCCCCTGTGCCCCCCTTGGCTCATCCCCGTGCAAACAAAGCACAGCTGGAGCAGAAAAGGAAAAACCTGGAGGTTCCTGGGCTGCCACTGTCACCAGTGCCAGCACTTGCCAGAGCTGTTCTGAGATTTGGCTTGCTAATGTCTGAGGAGTTGAGATGAGAATGATTATGGAAATGAGAGACAGAAGTCTGGGACAAATGCTGCTGGATTGCTTCTTATGGGGCATGTTCTCATCTGCAGTCCTTTGTAATTGCAAAAAATGGGGCCTTGCAGATACCTGGAAGGGACTGGAGACAGACAGATGCATCTCCTCATCAGGAAGTCTGTCTTGATAGGCAGCCAAGATCCGAGGGGAGCGTGCATTATTTGCTATTATCATCAGCATCACCATCCCTAACCTCATTTCCCTGGGGATTTGACTCCAGTGGAAATGCACGAAGGGCTGTCCTGGGGTTTGTGCTGTATTTGCCAACCACGCTGCCACACAAGTCCTTCCATGGAACTTTGTGCCTAAGGAATGGGTCACAGGCTGCCCAAAGCCCTCTGAGCACCGCTGGTTTTTATTGCAAGCTGCAGTTGAGAGCCATAAGAGAGCAAAAAACTGGGAGTGCTGAGAAAAACACCTGCGGAGGCTGCCTGGCTCCCCTCAGACACCAGCTCCAGCAGAGGAAAGCAGGACAGCACAAAACCAGTAGCAACGAGCAGAAGTCGTTGAGTTTGTGCCAAAACAGAATGCTGAACCCTGAGCTCTCTCTGCTTATTGCATGTGCAGGAACATGATGTCAACAACTCCGTGCTGCAACAGGAAACAGAAGATAAGACTTGGTGAAGCTTCAGCTCTTCCTGAGAACTGACCTGCCACTGTTTTCCTTTATGCTGTGCTTTACAAAGCCAAGGTTACCAACACAAATAATCTTTTTTGGCTACTTCAGCCTTATTTTTATTTCCCAAACAGTTTTAGGTGATTGCCAGTACATCTTTTATTTCTGAATACTGGCCTAATTTTGAGAAAGATGTGTGTATACAAATGCTGCTCCATCTGCAGTTTGGGCTGTACAGCCACAGCGTGGAATTTCTTGACTGGATGACAAAGAGGAATAAAAAACAAACTGAAAAATGATGTGCTAGTCATAATTACCAGGCATTCCAGAATATATTTCTGGAGAAGTTATTTGTCCTAAAGATTCATATGCCTGCTTTATAATTGCCAGATGACTATGCAAATATTAGCAGTGACATGACAACAAATGACATCCCCCCACGTATGGAAATGAAGCAAAATCTAAATTTACGAGCCACTCATTTTCATTATTCATCTAAGCCTAATCACAAGCACTGGGAAATGTCACTGTAAAATCCATTGAGGGGTTGTTGCTTTTTTTTTTCCTGAGCTGAAAATCAGAGGGCTGTTTCTTTACTCTGACAGCTCACTGAATTTAGCACCCGCTGCCCCAGCAGCTGAAATTCATCTGAGCCTGTGGGGTACTGATGCCTGAGAGCACAGAGAGTGATGCTCCACGAGGAAAACCGCTCCTGAAGGGAACAGAAGCCGGCACAATGGAGCCACTGATTAAGGAGAACAATCCTGGAGGATTTCCTATTATGCCAAGCTTCAGGAGGAAACAGCGAAGCGACGCAAAGGAAATGAGTGCATTTGCTCAAAATGAAAAGGTCAGCCAGCCCCAACTTTTCAGCTTTGATACACACGTACCAGCCCAACTCCCATTTTTATCGCAGATTATAGCTTCCCAAGGCCCTCAGGAAGCTGACAGAGAGATTGTGAGGTTATTGGGTGGTGTGAGAACGGAACTACCTATGATTTACAAACTTGTCATTGCAGCCCAGCCACTTCTGTGCAATGAAGAACAAAGAACCACCCAACAGCATCCCTTGGCATCCTCATCACACGGCTTTAAATAACAGCTGCAGTCAGCAGCAGAGACATTCAGACTTCCCCCTGAAAATCGTCTGCAAAGGGAGTTTAACAGAATGCAACGTGGACAGGGAAAAGCTGGTGAGCTGCAAATCTACAGATTCTCTCAGATCTCCTTCACGTGGACATTGTTCAGAGTTAAACGGCACTGACTGTAAATACAGCAAAATCTTTGATGAAAAATATTGTTTCATTTGGGAAAAAAGCCATACAGGACTCCTGGGCTCCATCCACAATAATCCCATTGCCTCCCTATCACAACTTAATCTCCCCTAAATTTAATTCCCTTATTTATAAAATAGAAACAATAATATTTAACTTTCTGTTGTGGGCCATTGTGAAGCAGTGAATGGTGAATCTTCACTGCTTGTCTGAAGGAAAACCAAATTATTACTGCCTGAACAAATGGACTATTTCTATAAATTCAATAGAGGCAGTGGGATTCATATTATTTCAGTTATGGCTCAGCTTTCTCAGCTTTTGTACAGCTTTGAAAACCAACTCTCAGCTCTTTATGTCTGTTGAAAACAGATGCTGAACTTGTTGGTGCAGGTGTAAAAGGGTTTTATGGGATTTTAGCTAAGGAAGGACACGGCACACCGAGAGAAACCATGGCACTGCTGAGGTAAATGGGAATGCTCACAGCATATAATACAAACCAGCTCCTTTTACAGCATCTTTTGTATCTCAAGAGCCTCACTGAGACATAACTAAAATACCAAATCTAAAAGGCTTCCAAACACTACCTCAAGACGAGACTGGTAGAACAAAATTTCAGCCCATAGTACTTGAATGTATAATGAAAAATCCATTAGTGACTCACTTTTCCTAAGGATAGAAGGCAGCATCCTTACGAGTCAGCTTTCTGCTGAGAAAAAACTCCTGCCTGCAACGGAGCAGGAGCCACACCATTGAAAAGAGCTCAATTATCAGCCATTACACTGTGGGACAGAGTGGGGAACAGGTAATGAAAAGAGCAAAAACACACCAAGGACTTAGCTCATGGAGGACCTCTCAGCATTATAAGACTGACCTTTAAATTCAGTGAGAAAGGAGAGTTGCATCAATCCATCACCTGCCTGGGAAATTTACTGCAGACCTCTCTGGAAGCCAAAGCTCACGTGGGTGCTGTGGCTGCACTGCTAACAAGGGTAGGGTTAAAATGGGTAGGTGGCTGAATCAATTAAGGGGAAAAATGAAAAAAAGGTAATTAAATGTACAGAGCATTATCAAATTTGGATGACTGTAAGGGATAAGAAAACTTTTGTAGAGTGTGACAGATAACATCTACAGACAAAGAAACAATCATATGTAAGAGGAAACGTGTTGAATACTGACAAAAACAGTGATATGGGTTTTGAAATGATCTAAAGAAAGTTTCTTGCATCTCTTTTAGAGTAAATGAAGGGAGTCACTTCTGTTAGCACTGCACTAGCAAGGTACATTTTCTTTTTCATCTTTCACTTCAGCTCCTAAGTCCTAACTCAAGCAAAACTCCCACTGGAGTCAATTAAATCTTCCTTCTGATTTGAAACAACATATCTAATGCAAGAGAAAGCCTTTCAGGGCTGTCAGCTTGTTCACACCTCTTGGCTGCCTGCAGTCATCTGCAGCAGTGCAGTGTCCACATGAATCACAGCACCTCAGAACCACACAGCCACGGGGGCCAGCCTTGGGAGGCTGGCATCTCCCTCGGATTTGTTCTACACCAGATTAATTCCACGGTCTTCAGCACACTTCAATGTGATTTTTTGTGGGGGTGAGTCAGAGAGTTTGGTCCCCCACCTGAAATAATATTATCTGTGGCTTTGGACAGACACGATTCCACTGCGCTGCTTTTTCACGCTTCCACTCCTCCTCCTCCTCAGTGCTCCTGCCTGGGATGTGCTGCCCACACAAGGCCACCAGGACAGGGACTGCAGCACCGTGCCACTCAGCAGCAGGACCTTTCTTTATTTATTCCCAAACAGGCTTCTCAGCTGTGTCACAGATGGCCCATAAATCTTACCAAAACTGACTGATTTCACGGTGAGAGAACTCTCCGCTGAAATTCTTTACTTCCCCCTTCTCTTGCTCCCCTCTACCATTTACCATCAGTGGCTCAATCACTTTTGCAATTAACAGCAAAAGGCAACAGAAAATGTTCTCCAGGCTGATGGGAAGGAACCTCCCCTTCCAGGGGTTCACTTTCAGCTTCCCACCAGTTTTGACCAATATTTGCCCTCTCTGGGGCAACCCCAACCACCTTACCCCATTTCCCTGCCCACCTCAGTGGGGACATGGGAACACAGCGTCACTTACTGAACTTTTTGTGGCCCCACGGGCACCAGGGGAACACCAGAGGTTCCTCATTTACATAAAGCAGCTCCAGCCATGACTCATCTCTGCCTTGTCACTGTGACGAGGCTCCTGGTGGCGAGGGGACAGCTGCATCCTCCGTCACTGCCGTGTCCCCAACGTCCAGGCTCTTGCACAGCCTGCAAGTGGGGAAATAGCAAAATGTAAAATGTGCCCAGGAAATTTCCCTGCAGTGTGGGAAAGCTGAGCTTCTCCTACTTCATCTCCTGCATCTCATCTGCAAGGCTTTGCTGGCTGTAGCTTGGTGTCCACCAAGTGTCCATCAGATCTCTGTCCTCCTGGACAAAGGTCTTGTGTGAATTAACATCGTGGTTTACCTCACTTCCCATCCATCATCCAAGGCCACTGCTTGGAAGGTTGGAAGAGGGCTGAGGGATGTTGTCCTGTACCATAAACCAGTGGTTACTCAACTGAGAACATCCTTCTCCATGGCAGGAACAAGTCCTCAACATTGGGATTGGGTATTGGTCTGCTGTGACTCCCCTGAACAAGAGTGGGTTTCAATCTCTTCAAACTTTTAAGTTTTAGCTTTAAGGAGTTAATTTCTGTGGACAGTTTATGTTCTCCATGGAATGAGGTTACTGCTCTGACTTCCCTCTGGAGGAGACCTTTTCCTGCACATGGGTTTGAGGGAGAATCCAGGAAAATCAGTTTCATTAGGCTAATGTTGGCCTCTGTAATGAACTTTTCTTCTTCCTGACACTGTTCACACCATTGTCACCAGCAAAAAACATCCACTGATCTGGAAAAACGACATCAGGGAAATTCCACTGAAATAAGTAGAATTGGAAAGGTGTTTTTTTTGTTTGTTTTTGTTTTTTGGGTTTTTTTTGTTTTTGTTTTTTTTAAATAGGGTTGTTCCCACAATGATTTCAGGGAAGAGAGTGAGTGAGCAAGAAGATGAGGAAAGGGCAGGGAAATACCAAACACTTTCAGTTTACGCCCTCAAACAGTGAATGAAATTTGAAATCAGTAGAATGGAAACATTTGGGATGAAGAATGGAAGAAAGTGAAACACAAAGGATGAGAGACTCATGTTTCAGTGCTGGAAAAGTCACGATGAGCAGGACAGTCATTTTTAAGTGTTTGTTATACCCATACAATGAAGCCAACCAAAACAGAAGGGGCTAAATATTGTAACAAATATTCCAAGGTTTATTGCCTAGAGCTCAAAACTGGGATAACCAAAATCTGTGTACAGATTTCAGAGTCAGCACAGGCCAAAGAATTTCCCCGGGCATCATAACTTTGGCAACCCATATTGCAGAATGATAAAACAGGAACTTCAAGAGAACACCATGGGGATGTTTTCTAGACCTTCTTCCTCCCAGAACCTCATCCAATGCCTGCAGATTGCACGCCAGGCAATCACAAACTGCCCAAAAGTCTGACATGTTCCCCTTAGTGGCCTCTGACACCGGAGATGAAAGGTACAGACGTATTTACAGCATGGGATGCACGGAGCCAAGGTGCATTAGCATATGGCAGCTAAGATGAATGTTTGGAAGTAGCCCAGTCTCTGAGTCAGGCTGATCCTTTCCGTTCATAAAATTTAAAGTGCCAGGAAAAAAGCAAAAAAGTCCAATTAAAATAAATCCTGGCTAACTCCACTGCAGGCTTATCATCACAGCGTGAGGAGGACAGGATTCAGGATTTTGTTCTTTCTCCTGTGAGAAGCTTGAGCAAGAAGCCATGAAGTGGCCTCAGCAGAGACAGAGTGAAAGGAGTGTTCTTTGGTGAGGAGAAGTCTGGAGACTGCTGGGCCTGCCTTCCTCTGAAGGATGGAGGCGTTTACTGGAAGGGTTTATTTGTTGCTTTGGTGTAGTGATTTCTGATTTTGCATGCTGTCATTTGAAAGGAACCTTTCACTTCATTTCTGACCATTCAGCTCCCCCAAGCACTTCTCTTAGCTTCTGCCTTAAACTGGATTTATCCTGCTCAGGTTCCTGCACAGGCCTGGCCACATGTGTGGTCTGTTTGTTCCCAGTTCCCTTCTGCTGGGCATTCCCTTCTCCAGCAGTTTCTCTCTCCATTTATTTCTTTCCACGCTGCCTTGCATGCACTGTGTCTTAGAGCACTCTCCTCACCCCCATCTCAAGCCAGCACCTTGAGACAGTTCAGAGTCTGTTTGGCCAAGTGGTGATTGCTGGGGCTGGCACCAAGGGTGGATTGGGTCACAAGGCATCTGGGACTGACCACCAGAACCAACCCCACTCCAAATCTGAGCCCAGATACTGTTCACAAGGGCCTGGAGTGACAGGACAAGGGGAAATGGCCTCAAACTGAAAGAGAGCAGGTCTAGATGGGATATTGGGAAGGAATTGTTCCCTGTAAGGGTGGCAGGCCCTGGCACAGGATGCCCAGAGAAGCTGTGGCTGTCCCTGGATCCCTGGCAGTGCCCAAGGCCAGGCTGGACATTGGGGCTTGGAACAGCCTGGGACAGTGGAAGGTGTCCCTGCAGACGAAACAAGGCCAGAGATAATGATTTCTGCCTTAATTCATTAGAGGGTTAATAAAACATCTTTATGAAATAATTTTTCTTTGGCCACACCCTGATTTCTGCAACAGATTCTTTAGCACTGACAAAACCTCCCCAATCCACTGACCATCACAGCTGTGCCAAGAGACCAAGTGAGAACAAGGAAAACACAAGTCTCATTTGCAGCAGAGGCAGCAATTAAAAATCCATATCCTTACTATGAAAAAGATGAAAAAAAAAAGCAGGTATGTATTTCTTGTCTGCAATGTCCCATTGGGCTTACTCAGCTAGACAATATCTAGAGGAAATCACGGAGAAGGCTGATAAGGCAGCACAGAGGACATGCCAAAAGCAAGTCAGGGAAGTGCAATTCAACATCTCACGCACAGGGCTGGCTCCAGAGGGTCAGAGGATGGGAGAGAACCCACTAAGCTGCAGCAGCAGGACTGGCTGCCCACAGCAGGAGCTGGCAAATCTTCCAAGGAAACTTCCAGAGCCTTGTTTGAGAAATTCCTCCTTGTCAAGTTGTTGTTTGGGTTCAGTTCTTTGCTGCCTGAGGGCCTTTGTGATGGCCTAGTGCTGCTGAATCCCCCTGTACTCCTTCTTGTGGTGGTGTTCAAGGGGTCCCAGGACGAGGGAAAGGATGAGAATCTTGACTCCATGTTTCAGAAGGCTGATTTATTATTTTATGATATATATTATATTAAAAGAAAATTATATAGTAAAACTACACTAAAGAATAGAAGATTTCATCAGAAGGCTTGAAAGGAATAAAAAGGAATGATAATAAAATCTTGTGACTGAGCAGAGAGTCCGAGCCAGCTGGGCTGTGATTGGCCATTAATTAGAAACAACCACATGAGACCAATCCCAGATGCACCTGCTGCATTCCACAGCAGCAGATAACATTGTTTGCATTTTGTGCCTGAGACCTCTCAGCTTCTCAGGAGAAAAGATCCTAACGAAAGGATTTTTCATAAAATATGTCTGTGACACCTTCTGTTGCAAAAAGTTGGTTTCCATCTATTGCTGACCACAGCAGAGCTCCACAGAGACCTGACCTTGCACCGGGGTGCCTGAGCTGCCTTGCACAGCTCCCACACCCGTTCAGAGAGGTCCCTGTGGCACAGCATCCCCGTCCCTGCTGAGCCTGAACCCACTGCAGCAGCTCTGGGAGACATCCAAAACAGCACTCAGGCACCAAAGTGCAGCTTGTGCAGACTGCTGGCGCCTGTGCTGGTGAGAGCAGCCCAGGAAAGCTCTGCCTGCCCGGCTCAGCCACGTCAGATGCTGGAAGAGCCCACAGCTCCTGGGGAAGGCTCCCCGAGGCACCGCGGGGTCTGGCGCCTTGTCCTGCCCCACTGCTCTGGGTGGGCTCCCTTCCCTCGGCTGCTCCTTCACTCCTGGCCCAGAAATCAGGTGGAGCTTTTGTCAGGAAGACCTTCAGGACCCAATTTCCCAGGCATGATGGAGGCAGCAGAAGGGAAGTCTCAGGAGTGCTTACAGTATTTAGCATCAGTGAGTCAGGGACCCCTCCTCCGGTGTCCAAGCACAGTCACTGTTTCCGAGGTGAAAGCCCTAATTCAACACCTGAAATTCTGCACTTGTGGTTGCACAGTGGCTCAGCCTTCAGAGGCTGGGCAGAGCACGTTTTTCTCCCCCCATGCCCTCAAGTTTCTCGCACACTCTGTGTCAAAGGTGCAGACCTGTCCTCCAGGGAAGGGCTCCCCAGCACTCAGTGAGTATTTAAAGCAGGGGATGGCTCATCTCCCAGGCATATTTTACCTGACAAGACTAATTTAGATGTGGATGCCAAATGTGTTTTCTAAGCCCAGAAGCAAACACCTTGTGGCCCTGTATGAGTTTCACAGTGAGGTATTCCGAGGTCCCCTTCTCCTGAGTGTTTCCCACTGGCTGACGTAGGAATCTCACCATCAGTGTACAGGCTAAGGGCACTCAACTCCTTCAAGGCCTGGTCCTGAACTATTCCTCTCCAGTGTAAAGGGAATTTAAGGCATTTAACTCACTACAGAACATTGAGAATCAGGTGTAATCCTCAACTTTCCTCTGCTGCTAATCCCAAATCTCCTTGAGACCCAGCTCTCTTAGTGTTCAAAGTCCTCTGCCCAGGATTTCACCCTAGTTAACTGTTAACTTGTGTCTCCCTTTGGCCGTGACCTTTGCTCAGGTGTTTGCAGTCTCCTGAACCACATGGAACACTCACCACCACAGGGGTGCTGTTCAAAGCATGAGGTAAGCCTGGGCCAGGGGCTGCAACTTCCTTGTGGCATTCATTTCCACAGTGGAAAAAGAAATAAAATACAAAAATACAAAAAAATGTTCTGCTCGCTGTAACTTTCCCATAGTAAATTCCTGGCACCCAAAACATGCCAGGAAACAGGCTTGAAAACAGGCAGTTTGTATTAAAAGCAGGGTCAATTTTCTAGGGGCTTTAAGAGTGGCAGATTCCCCTGAGCATTTGCCCACTGTCACAGGACAAGGGAGAGGCCATGTGGCTGCACAGATCCCCTTCTCCACATATCAGCTGCACCCATCCCTCTGACTGAAAAATAATCCGATCATTTCTTCTGCCTATTGAGCAGGATGAACAGAGGTTGTTATGTCTTCTTAAGGAAAGAGTGTAGCTATTCAATAAAGAAGGAACTTACACATTAAATTCAGTAGATATTCATTTATTCTATTGTGTATTTGAAGTCCAGTCTCATGAAAATAGATGGACAGCATTACATGTGGTAATGATAAACAAACTACACTGCAACAAGACTTTGAGACAACATTCAAAGCTTGCTTTTTGTTCCCTGGAATTTGGGAAGTACTGCCAACATGTAGCTTATCCAAATCCTAAGAGGAAGGGCTGAGCTTTCATTACTGATTATACTTAGCACAGCACTTGTACTTGAATTCTTCACCTCCATGCGCATCCTGTTCCTGCAGCAAGATTTCCTCAAACGCTGGTATTTATATTTTGAAAACGCTTTATAACATTTTTTTTCTCTTCATTCTCTGCAATGTTTTTTCCTTTTCCTGAACGGCAGTTGTGCTCAGGGCTCCAGGCCACACCCTGCAGAACACAACACATAATCGGGGGCACACGCCCTGCAGAGCAATGCGCTCACTCCATTCCCAGCCCACCCCTGCAAACTGAGGAAAATCAAATCACCCAGGGAAATGGCCTGGGGTGGGCCCTGCCTCAAAACATCCCCGACAAAAGCCACAGGGCAGCTTTTGGTTGTGTTTTTACACACCTCTGTGGCAGAAGGGGAATAAGTGAATAAGCACTGCACCTTCCTAAGAGTCACAGCGCATTCCCCATCGATGAACGAAGCCCAATTGACCCGAAGGATGAGTGTGTGCACCCAGCTTTACCTTTGGCAAACAGTGCTGCTCATGACCCACACACAGCACCTACACCAAGCTCCCAATGCAAGAGCTGTGGCAGGAGCCAGAGGCCGAAACAAAACTCAGCCCTGTGTAAGGAATCACAAACAGAACGAAAAAGGAAATTGTATATATGAGTGTTAAAGGATGTTAGATCAGCCCAAAGTGTGGTGAGCAGGTGAGGACTGAGGTTGTACTTTTCGGGGAAAGAGAAAACTTTGAGAGTACAAAACTGAGATTAGTAAAACTGAGAGAATAATGGAATATGCTGAGTTGGAAGGATGATCCAAATCGAGCTCCTGCTCCTGCACAGCCCCAACAACCCCACCTTGGGCATCCCTGGAGTGCTGTCCAAGCCCTCCTGGAGCTCTGGCAGCCTCAGGCCGTGCCCATCCCTGGGGAGCCTGGGCAGTGCCAGCACCCTCTGGGGCAGAACCTTTCCCAAAATCCACCCTGAACTCCCCTGGCCCAGCCCCAGCCCTTCCCTGGCTCCTGTCCCTGTCCCTGTCCCTGTCCCAGAGATCGGAGCTGCCCCTCAGGAGGAAGTTCCAGGAGACCTCCCCTCAGTCTCCTCAAGGCTGAGTTATCAAGGATTAATATAAACTCTGTAAATTATCTTTATTAATGTGAAGTCAAAACTTAAAAACAGCATACCAACTGGAGATGAAAAATATCCCAGAAACCTGGACATGAATCATTTTACCTGCAATAACAAATTTATTAAATAAAAACCCAAGAAGATGATTCAAATAAAGCACTTTTTGGCCACTATTTTTTCATAGGAAGGAGGTACCTGTTTTGTTTTTGTGAGACATTAGTCAGGAACTCAGATAGACTCATCCATGATCTGATTTATCTGTAACAAAGTGATCTGGAATGAGGAAAATGCTCTTTTTTGCAAGAAGAATTATGAACACGAATTAGGACTGAAGGGATTTGTTTGCTAATTTAGAACTGAAGCTGATCTTACTCTGGAGTCTTAGGTGAGTCACTTAATCCTCCTGCTTTGGTTTCTTGGTTGTTAAAGAGGTCTGAAAGTATTTGTGTACTGGTTTCAGAGTAGCAGTTTGGCTCAATGAACATTCCCTATGCAATTTGAAGAGAAATGATAGTTTTAAGTCTGCTGTTGTCAGAAAAGGGTTGGTTTATTGCTCCCATGAGAAAGAAAGTTAACTTTTCCATCAGTTGTCAGTATCAGTTCACTCATTGCAGCTCCAATGGTGGGACAAGCACCTCAGATGAACCCCTTGCTTTTGGTTCCCATTCTATCACACACCATGAGCTCAGCTGCCCCACCCAGCTGGACTGGGGACAAATTCCTGTTCTTATCTCCAGCTCGATGGAGGCCTTATGTAATTAAACAATATTGTGACGAGGGTCTTATCTCAGGGCATTAACTTCTTCTTCCCTTGGCAAGGATGTGAGCGAGCTGGACCCAGCTGCAAAGCTGCTCTGAGCCCATGGCTCTCTCCAGTTTGACCTTTTAGTGGAAAATAAAATCAAATCCCCAGAAGGCGAGCTCTGGCTGTGCTGTGCTCTTGAGACTCGAGCCTGCGGGACGAGAACTCTTCAAGGCCACCTCCAGATTTATGTACTGCACAAGTGAAGAGCTTTTGTAAAGCCTTCAGCACTCTCTTGGCTCCTGAGAGAGCTGATGCCTCTGCACAAGACAGTTAATAACAGCTAATGATGTGGGGCCTTGCCAGGAGCCCTGGCTTGTGTAACCACCTCGTCAGGCACTGTTTGTTTTGGTTTTTTTCCACAACGATCGTCCCCCCTGGCTACGCCTGTGCAACGGCTTGACCTCATGAGAGATGAGAATTGTCTCATTAATTTCACTGGGCTGCTCAGTTCTGGAGCACGGTGTGAAGGGCAGCAGGATTTCGTGGCTGATCTGTTAGCAATCTGCTGAATGTGCTCACACAATGCAGTCAGATAATTTAGGTGTCTGAGATAAAAAAAAATCCCCAAAAAAATTAGGTATTTTTATCTATTCCCTGGGGGCTTCTGGGGGACAATGCTGCGCTATCTCATACTTGGGATTCCTCCAGTTCAGTTTTTCATATTCCCAGCATGAATTATTATCTCTTTCTTTGAATGAAAATGGTATTGATTAACAGCTCTGACTCTTCAGTAGTTTTCCCCTGCTTGTTTCAATTTGAATTCCTTTTTATTTTTTTTTAACCAGGTATGGGCCTAGTTTCTGTGTGAAGGGGAAAAAAATGGAAAGATGTGCATTTCTAAGTAAAGAAATGATGACAGCGGGAGGAGGAGGAATAAAGGTACAGAATCAATTAGAAATGCAGTTTATTGCATACTCAGACTGCTGTCATTTCACTCTTTCCCTTACCCTGCTTTGAGACTTAAAGGCCAGGATAGTTGTATTTTGCTCCTGCAGTGCAGTCTAACCCGCACTGCATGTGAGTGACAGCGATTCTGAACACAGCAGCAGTCACACTACCTGCACACAGCATCCCTGAGGGACACTGTCAGCTGGTGACAGAAGTATGGGAAGGAACAGGGATGGTGCATGGAGCAGGACAGGATTAGCCTCATGCACTGCACTCAACCTGCCAGGGATGCAGCCAGAAAAAGGCATGCAGGCAAAATGGAAAGATTGGGGAAATGCCTCGTCTAATGAATGGGGAGCTTTTTCTAACTTTAATTCCTTGTCTCCAGTAAAACTCCAAAAAAAAAAAAAAAAAAAAAAAAAGAGATTTCCAAGAGCCAGTGAAAGAGCTGTGCTGGCCCTTAAAGGAGCTTATCACAGACTAATGGAATGGTTTGGGTTGGAAGGGAGCTTGAGGATCATCCAGTGCCACCCCTCCCTGCCATGGGCAGGGACACCTTCCACTGTCCCAGGTGGCTCCAGCCTGGCCTTGGGCACTGCCAGGGATCCAGGCGCAGCCACAGCTGCTCTGGGCACCCTGTGCCAGGGCCTGCCCACCCTCCAGGGGAGGATTTATTCCTGCTATCTAAGATAAACTGAAAAAGTGCCAGGGATGGAGGGGTGGGTGCTCTTCCTTCCCTTGAGGGCACTTGGAGGTGTGAGACCTTCCCTGTCTGCAGACACAGCCCGTGGTGCAGCCCCTGACACACGCTGCTGTTCCTGTGATGCTGAGAGTGCAAAAGATGCAGGACAAAGCCTGAAACACCTCCACACTCCGGTCTGGAGCCCCAGGAGAAGCTGAGAGAGCTGGGAAAGGGGCTCAGCCTGGAGAAAAGGAGGCTCAGGGGGGCCCTTGTGGCTCTGCACAGCTCCTGACAGGAGGGGACAGCCGGGTGGGCATCCAGGATGAGAGAGAACGGCCTCAGGCTGGGCCAGGGCAGGCTCAGGGTGGGCACAGCAGGAATTTCCCCATGGAAAGGGTGCTCAGGGCAGGCTCAGGGTGGGCACAGCAGGAATTTCCCCATGGAAAGGGTGCTCAGGGCAGGCTCAGGGTGGGCACAGCAGGAATTTCCCCATGGAAAGGGTGCTCAGGGCAGGCTCAGGGTGGGCACAGCAGGAATTTCCCCATGGAAAGGGTGCTCAGGCACTGGAACTGCCCAGGGAGGGTTGGATCCCCATCCCTGGAGGTGGCACTCGGGGCTCTGGGCTGGGGACAAGGTGGGGATGGGGCACAGCTGGGACTCGGTGATCCTGGAGCTCTTTTCCAACCGCAATAACTCCGTGGTTCCGCGCTGCCAGCGCTCTGAGAGCCGCGGGGCTGAGCGGAGCACGGCGAGCCCCGAGCGGAGCCTGCAGAGTGCCGGAGCCCCGCGGGGCCTGGGGCCGCCCGCAGCCCGCATCCCTCACCCTGCACCCTTCACTCCGCATCCCGCATCCCTCACCCCTGATCCCGGATCCCGGATCCCCAGCGCGGTGCCGCCGCTCCGTAACCCGGCGGCGGAAGCCCCGGCCGGCCCGGCCGCCCAATGGGCTGGGGCTGCGCGGCGCCGGGGCCGGGGCCGGGGCCGTCACTTCCTGGCCCTGCAGCCGCCGGCAGCGAGGCCACAGCCGGGGCCGGGGGCGCCCGCAGCCCGCCCGCCGCCACCACCGCCAGCACCATGCCCTTTGACTTCAGGAGGTGAGTGTCGCCCGGAGTCGCGACAGAGCCCGCCCGCCCCGCGGGGAGCGCCCGCAGCCGCCGCCCCGCGCCGCTCCCCGCCCGCGGGTGCGCGTGGGATGGGCGGGTGGATGGATGGATGGATGGATGGATGGATGGATGGATGGATGGATGGATGGATGGATGGATGGATGGATGGATGGACGGATGGATGATGGATGGATGGACGGACTGTGAGCAGGGAGGCTGTGCCCAGCTCCTTCGTGCGGTTCCATGCAGCCCAAGGGGGTGTGTGCAGTTTGGGTTGCCTGGGCAGGACGCAGGGAGCGGCGGGTGATGGATGCGGGTGTTGGGGTGGAGGTGCTGGGCTGCTGCTCCTCCCGCAGGTGTCTGGGGTCTCGCTTTTTGTGAGAGGGGTCACTGCTTGTGGTGGGGCTCCTGCAGCACCTCTAGAAGGTCATGGTGCAGCTCCATGGCAGCTTTAGGGCATCATTCCTTACAGTGGGGTTCCAACCTTCTGCAGCTTTAGGGCATCATTCCTTACAGTGGGGTTCCAACCTTCTGCAGCTTTAGGGCATCATTCCTTACAGTGGGGTTCCAACCTTCTGCAGCTTTAGCACATAATTCCTTACAGTGGGGTTCCAAGAGCAGCTTCAGAGGGTCATTTCTCATGGTTAAGCTCCCACAGCGGCTTCAGGAGATCACAGTGGGGCTCCCACAGTGGCTTTAGGGGGTCACTGCTTAGGCTGGAGCTCCCAGAGCATCTTTAAGGGGTCACTCTTTGCAGCTGGCTCCATGTGCCAAAGCTGTGCCACGTGTCTGATGGCTGGGGACCAACATCAATGTTGCCACCTCTGATTTTGCCGTTTTGAGCAGGTGCAAGTTGTAGGATTTGGCCTTTCTGTGTGGCTCCTTCATCCCCTGGGCCATTGGAGGCAGTGTCAGGTACCAAAGCAGAAGTGAAAAAGACACCTCTGACTTCACTGGAGCCAAAATAGCAACTGCAGGTTCATTTTCTTTTTTGAGCTGTTCTTGAGCCAATAATTTGCATCTTTCCAAGTTCAGAGATGCCAAGGGGAGGATGCACAGATGAGTTTTCTAATACAGATTTTACTGCAACGTTAATAGTACAATAAAAAATAGATACATTTTTGGGAATATGCGGTTCACTACAGTCCTTTCCATGTAGGATCATCATGACCCCTACATGTGCACCCCTTTGAGATGGGAAACGGTGATAGTGCAGTGTTTTATTATATTTTTTGCTGTAATTCTAAACCAGGCCTCTCATTTATACAGGCTAACAGGATCTTGTGTGATCCATGGGGCATTGTTGAACATGGAGGCAGTTGCTTCTGAATGAAAACTTGCTGAAGCTGGAAACAGCATCTGCTGGATCATGTGGGATCCGGGGCCCAGAGCCTCGTTTCTTTCTGCTTTTGTGTAAAATTTGATAGAAAAACTCTTCTTTGGAGACATTCTGCCAGCTGCGAATCCTATTGCCATCCATTTTCAGACTTGTAAAATACATGAACAATAAGAGATCCTGGGCTGTGGCTGTCACTTTGCAATGGCAGATAAAGAAAATGTTATTTCTGATGTCTTTGAAAATGTAATTTCTGTTGGGTCTCAGAATGGAAACACTGGCTCACCAAGAGCACAATCATCATAAGAGACAGCACTAGTGCTTCACTTTGGAATGGAAGAAAGATGTTCAGTAAAAGCTGAATTGCAGGGTTTGTGTTAATGAGTTACAAAAACAGAGACATCAGTTCAGATCTGCATTTTAAAGGTTCACAATTGCAAATAACTCCTTTGTCATTCAGAGTGGAGGATTAGAAATAGACACTTCAAAGCTCTTTCTCCAATAACATAAGCTCACTGAACTTCAGCTTTTCTGCAAGGATGAATTTTTCAAAAGCTGCCATTGATAACAGTAATTTCCTATCCAAAGTACAGAGGAGCTATTGTCACGTGCAGCAAACCACTTTCCTGTTTTAGAAGCATGAACAGAGTTCAGGACCAAAAGGTTGGCAAAGGTTAGAGCCCTTTTTAGCTGTCGTGGGTTTTGTTCATAGTGCAGGCAATGGAACAAAATCTGCTGAGGCTGGAAAATTTTACTGTTGTAGGTAAAATACGATGCACACATTAAAAAAAAACCACACAGGTACTTCCTGACAACTCTAGAAGGTGCAATACAAGGCTCTTGGAGGAATAAGGTCACCACCTTGAGTAAGTTTCTGAATGAAAATGACATTTTCACCATGTAAATTTCAATGTTTTTCTCTCGGAGATTTCAGCGGGACGTTTTGGCAGGTACACTTTGGTACCCTGCCTTTTACATGCCTGTGTGTGACTAGGGGTTTGGGTTGGTAAGAAACTTTTAGAAATGCCCCTGCATATCTTCCAGAGTCCAAAATTCCATGTGGAAAGGTGTTGTGTTCTTCTGGAGGCCACACATTTCACGTTGCATCTGAAGGAATTCTGGCCTTAGCTGCTCTGCCACGGACGTTTGGGAAGGCAAAGTTTTGTTGGTTTTGTATCCTCCCCTTTCTTAGAACTTTATTTTTGGTATTTTAGGGTGGCAGGATGTTGATACCAGGTTTACAGAGGGGCATTGTAGAGCAGCTGCAAGTTTAGGCTTTGAGCTGTTTCCACACCAAGTAGGAACAGGTTGCCCAAATCCCATCTGGAGATGATGGAGACACAAATGACAACCAATTAAAACAGCCCAGGACCAGAAATGTCCCTGATCTTCACCAACTAAAAATCAAAGCAATAATTTACTCCCATGGGACTAAATCTCTTTGCTCTGTCTGAAACTTAGCTAGATTGAAGAACCAAAATTCTTTTTTGGGAGTTTTCTCCATCAGTCAGTCTGATAGGGAAATAGCTTGGTATGTTACTTGTACTTTTTTGTACGATTTTTTTTTTCTGTAGGATTTCTGTTTTCTTGGCTTATCAGTGGTTCCCTTTCCTAATACAAACTTCATTTAATTCTTAAATAAACCAATATTTTCACAGTAATCTCACATGAATAATAATTATTCTGTGTCAAGTATCTTCAGGGTTTTAATAATACTCAGTATTTACCTAATGCTTTTCATTTTCAAAGGATTTAATTCAGATTAATCCCCCCAGTCCTGCTGTGATGTTGGTACAGAACCAAATTTTCAGCTTCCAGATTGGAGCCTTCAGTACAGGTCTGTTCAGTGCATGTCACAAGAACCCAGCCCTCCTACAGAACTACTAAAATCAGTTTGTATTTCCAGAAGGCCTGGTTCTTTCCTATTTTTTAACACCCATTTGGCTGAAGGACAGAGACAGATTTTTCCCTTCTTGCCCATCTCCTGGTTTTTAGAACTCGTGTCAGCAAAGCAGCTTTGGATGTGTTTGATGGGGGATTTTGAGTTTTCTCACTGGAGCTGAAAGGGTATTTCCCCTTGGAGCCTCTAAGATCTGGTGTCACCTGCACACTTGCAGCCTCTGAGGACGGTTCAGATCATAATCAGATTAAACTCTAAGCCTGGGTCATCTTGAGTGGTGATTGTGAGCCAGCCAGGAGGGATCCCACATGTGTGATCCTATTAGCAGGAGGCTGAGCTGCTGCTGGGACTTCAGACTGCTCAGGTGTCGAGAATGACACAAATAAAATTGAGAATTACAGATAGAAGAATGAAGCGACTCCCCTGCAGTGGAGGAGGATGTGGTGGGGAGAAGCATTGTTGTGAATTCTCTTTATGCTTTATTTCTCTTTTTCTTGCACCTGCCTATCTGCATGGAACAGTTACTGATGGGTTTGTGAAATACTGAAACTTCTGAACCATCCTGATCACTTTAGTTGGTTACACTGAGAGAAACAAAAATAGACCACTCTGAAATCAAGTTTTTGTTCTAATCCTGGGTAATTCACAGTTGTGCCCTGGCCAGGTGTGAATCCTTATTTTTATTTTCAACTGAGAGATTCAGAATTTATTTCCCACAGTTAATCATTGTGATGTTTTCATTAGGGGTTTTTATTGTTCCTTGTTTGGTTTTGGGGCTTGGTTGGTTTTTTTTTCACATTGTGATAACCTGTATGAAGTAACAACGTGCCGTACCCGGATTTTGGAGGTCATGGGAAAGGAGCCAGGCTTAGAAAGGATTTAGATTTAAATGCTGATCTAGAGAAGAAGGCAAAAACTTTTATTCCATCTGCACAGTATGACAGGCTCCCACTGTCAGCTGTTCTTTGGCATGTCTGTGATAAATGGTATTTTAGTGTGGGTGTGCTGATTCAGACCTATGGATCATTTTTATTGTTTTGGGACACAGGCAGGTCTTTGCTTTAGTTCCTGAAGGTTTTCTTTTTAATCAAATTGTTCAGTCTTAACCAAAGCTGACACACTCCAACCTTCCTGCTCTTAGCAAAGGGAGTTTGTTTGGTTTTAAATTAGACCTAAGGGTTGTGATGGTGAATGGCAAACTGATGCTCACACTTGTGACCAGACACAGCTGTGAAATCAATTCCTGACCAAAAGAAAAATGAGGGGACCATGAAAGACTGTTTTGTTCCTTCTTTCTGAAAGAAGACTAAAATCAAGTTATTTGCCTTAACAAGTGAATGAGGAGGTGTCTGAGGGGTGCTGAAGTGGGAGAAGATTTTTCTCTGTAGACTCAAAATCACCTAAAATTCCCTGGTTTGTGCTCATTAATCTGGGCAGGAATCGATTTCACAGCTGTGCCATGTCACAAGTCTGAGCATCAGTCAGTCCATTCCCCACCACAGCTCTTAGGTCTAACTTAAACCCAAACATACTCCCTTTGCTAAGAGCGGTAAGGTTGCAATGATTTTGTCCAGAATATTAATTCCTGTATGTGATTGAGCTGGTAGCCATCAGTTCCTAAATCAATGTCGAGGGGCTGTAGCACAGCTCTGGTTTGGGCAGTCCCAGGTTTACAGAATTGCAGAATGACAGAATATTCTCTGTAGGAAGGATCATTGAGTCCAGCCCCATGACCTTGGCATTATTGGCAGCATGCTCTGACAAACTGAGCTCATTTCAGCAGTAGCTGCATTTCCATCCCCACCTGCAGCCACGTCTGGAGCCTGTTCCAGTTCACATTGTGCAATGCCACTGGTAAACAACCCTGCCAAGTGGTATTGCTGCCACCTTACGTAATGACCAACGTGGATTTGGGTGCCAAGCAGTGCCATGACTAACTTTGGCTCAACAATAGCCCTTTGAGGGCACCTGAGAAATTATTCTGCAGTCACAGCAGTCAGATGGGCAGGCAGAGCTGTACAGACAGAGTCTATTGATGTTTGTGCCACAAATAACTGATTATACGTGGTGTGCATGTATGTAAATATTTCTTTCTAAGTGTTCCTAGTGCATCATTTCTCTCAAAATATCATCAGAGCGGAGATTTTTTTTCCCGAGTAAGCAGGGAAATATTAAAGTCTGGCTCTGTAGGAAAGTTTTGCATTGTTCCTTCTGAACTTTAACTGTCCTCCTTTGTTCAGTCCTTGGTGACACAGATGCTTCCTTCATGCCATCATAGTTCATTGCTGTGAAAATGACTGAATCACACTGTAAACAGAGCTGAAGCAATGCCACCAGCCTGGGCTGGGAGCTGGGGACCTTGTTCAGCTTGTATTTTGAAGTGTGCTGGTGTGTTTTTTAGGCATGTAGTTCAAATGGTGGAGGTGGTGAGGAAAGAATAGTCTTGCAATGAAGGAAGGAGTGGGGAATCATCTGTTTTTCTTGTCTTCTGTCCAAGCACAAGCCCTGAAGTGATGTCTAGGTATTCCTGTACAGAGCCAGCTGCTCTCGAAATGGAAAACTTGGTCTGCCAAAAAATTAACCACAGCCTTGCCACATTCTACAAAGTTTTCCTTATGCTGAAATGCCTGAGTATTTTAGTGGTAAATCTTCTTTATACTGAAATGTCTGAGTAGTTCAGTGGTAATCATGGCAGACACACACAAGATGTAGCTAGCCAGTGAATCTCGCTGAATTGTGTGTGTTTGGATATTTGCTTTTTTTGTTTGGGTTTTTTGAAGGATGTTTCCACATGAGATGTATTTAGTTTAATTTAGAGAAGCCAGAAAGATTGGCATGTAATAGAAGAGCCTTCAAAATGCTGTGCTGAAATGTGCAGGCCTGTATTACTGCTTGACAGGATTTCAGGTCATGATTCCTTAGTGTTTATTTAATTATATCCTAAAGCAGATCACTTGGCTTCCAGACTGTCCCTCTCTGCAGACCACTGTGTGCCCCCTAAAACATCAGTAATGTAAATGTGACCTTGTTTTCTGATAAAGGCGAAGTCTTTGAGCCTTGCTTGGATTCTGTGTCATTCTAAATGAAACGTGAAATCTGCACTGAAATCTGAATGGGGCTGCTGCATTTTAACAGGTTATATCTGGACCAAAAACCAGTGGTAAACCTGCAAGTTGTAGCTCTTGAGTCTGTATCAGTTATGTTTTTTTAGTGGGGATCCATACAGATATTTCTTGGAAATTGGTTCAAACCAGGGACTTGACGTGGAAGGCAGGCAATGCAGCAGAGTTGTACTTGCTTGTAGGTAGCACACTTAGATGCAAATAAAAAACAGGACTGAGATGTAGAAGAAATGTTGTACAGAAATTCTTGTCTTCTGGGATTGGAATTTAAATAGGAGAACCTGAGCTGGTCACTGCAGAGTTACTGATATTCTGGAAGAGTACAATATATTTTAATCCCTTGTACGGGATAGGAATTTATCTTACTGATATGGAGAAATCTCTCTGCAGTAGGTATGGATTGGCCTGTGTGATCTTGAGGGAAGCCTTATGGAGTTGTTTTCTTCACATATCCCTCTCTCTCCATTTTTTTCTTGGTTCCCCAGGTGTTATATTTGTTCATGCTCTTTTGTACCAATCTCTTGTGCTGAGCAAGCGCAGCTGGGACTTAAACCAGAAAGCAGCTTCTCCAAATAAAACCTGCACATTTCTGATGCTAAAATAGTTCTTCCCAGATCTTGTTTCAGCAGTGCAAGGCAGCAGCAGAGCCTTATTATTTTGTGAATCCTGGAAGCTGTGGCAAGGACTGTGGTACAGCTCTTTTTTTCCATAGCTCTGTGTGTGCAGGTAGATTCTTGGAAATCACTGTCCAGCTTTGAATTTTGTTCAGTGTCTGCTGCAGATCAGGGCTTTGGTTTGTTTGTGGGAAGGGAATGTGGCAGGAGGTTGGCAATCCTGAACTGACAGGTGTCCCACTGGGAAAAGGAGAAATGTTCAGGACCAAGGGGATCATGAAGGGTGGGAGTGCTGGGGAGCTGCAGGAACCAGAATCTCTGAGCTGAAGACTCTGGGCCAGGAAGGTTCCAGTCAGCTTGTGGCATTCAAGTATCTGAACAATCTGCTTGGCTTGGGGAGCAGCCATATATGTTTAATGCTCTTCCCCATCCTCTCTGTTCTCCAGAAAATGCTGCTCCCACTCAGGAGTACAATGGCTCCTACAGTCCAGCAAAGGGCTGGAGCCCTTTAAATACCAGGCCCCTTACTTGAGCATTTTTTCTTCATGACACTTCTCTCCTGTTTTGATGAAGCAAAGTGTAATTTGCTCACTTTATTAAAAATACATTTCTCTTCCATCCTTCATTTTGACACCTGCTTCGCTGCCTAAAAGGAAATAAAATGCTTGCTGGCAAGACTCCACCTTTGAGTATTTGAGATTATACTTTCCTCCTCCTCCTAATTGCCTTTGGAATGTGTTTGAGCCTCACATTTTATTTTGCAGGAAAAAGAAAAGTGATGTACTGCTTCCTGTCTTCCATCCTTCAGTGTCACCTAAAATAGTTGCACTTTTGGCATATTGCAGCAATACAATTGCTGAGTATACTCCTGAGAGAAGTCCTTGATATGCACTGGAAGAATAAAACCACGAAACTTGGCACATGGTTGACAGAAAGGTGTTCTGCAGGGCAGCATAATAGAACCACAGAGCAGGCAGAAGGGAGGAAAAAGGAGAATTGGAATCAATCTAAGTGAGAGCAGAATGTATGAATTTTTGTGCCTTTTTTCAGCAGCTGCTGTGAGGATTGCAATGTTTTGTCCTAGAAATAAATGGGTTTGTTTTTCTGTCCCTATGCAGATCCTGTACCTGCTAAGTAACCAGCAGGCCAGATGACATAATGTGCTCTGGCTGGTGCCTCCAAGGTTCTCTCAGCCCCTTTCCCTAAATGTCCAGTTACCCAAAGGCTGGATTATATAATTAATGACAGTCCTCCTGGCCTAACCTTGTTTTCTTGTTCTCAGTACTCCTCCTTGTTTCAGACACTTCCTCTGTTGGTTTCATTATGTTCTTGGAACTGGAATTAAGAGGGAGGAGCTGGCTGGCAAGGAAATGTATTCCTACATTTCACTCCTGGGTTTGTAAGTGTGGAGAGCCAGCAGGTCAGAAAAAAATCCTGTTTGCTTTGAAAACTGCTGTGATGTTGGGAATGAGAAGTCAGTCATATAGCATTTGAAAAATTGCAGTCTTCACCTGCCTGCAGTCCAGATAAACTGGTTTAAAACTCCATCAGCCCCTCCACCTCCCTGTCTGGTCCTTCTCATATCACAGCTTGCTCAGAGTAATTGAGGATTAACCAGTTTCCCATGTAATTCTGAAGCCCTGAGAGTTTGTCCAGTGAAGCCCAGGTTCTGCAGTGTGTGTGTGTTAATGTCCCCATTGTGTGTAAATGAGGACTGGCCGATTGCTTAATGAGGTGTGTAATTTATCTGCTGTTACGGGGGTGTAATCTTATAAAATGTGTTAATAACTTCTTGGTATTTGCAAGTATCGGCTTCTTGGTCGGGCTTTGAATCTGTATTTGCATCTCCAGCTCATACTCGGGGCCAAGCTTTGGTGTTTGTGTATTCAGTGTTTATTTTCTGTGTGAAACTGCGATTAGCAGGATCACTTATCTTACTTTGCACATGCTTCAAAGTTTGTGTCCCAGTTCCCAAAACCACCAGCACTGTTCACAAACTGCTCTCCAGGCACAGCCCCGGTGCTGAACCGAGCTGGGCTCTTGCAGAGCACATCGTTTGTTTTCCTAAAGCCACCTTCCTGCTGCTTTCCTTGTACAGACCTTCAAAGAATAGAGAGCCACAAATATTCTGAGCTGGAAGGGACCCACAAGGCTCATGGACCCAGCTCCTGGCCCTGCACAGACTCCCCAGCAATCCCATCCTGTGCTGTCCAAACACTCCTGGAGCTCTGGCAGCCTTGGTCAGTGCCCCACGACCTTCTGGGGAAAGAACCTTTTCCTAATATCCAACCTGAAATCCCCCCAGCCATTCCTTCAGGTGGAACTTGGGAGCTCTGCTAGTTTAGCTTCAGATATTTGCATTTTCCCATCTGTAGATTGCCACGTGCTGGAGGAGAGGTGGGCAGATGTTGCCAGGTGCTGCTGCGCAGAATGAACGAGCTGAAGAAGAAAGGTTTAATTGAGTGGAACAGGAATTACACAGTGAGCAGAACTGACTCAGGTCTGTTGGCTCCCACTGCTCATCCTGGGATCACAGCCTGGCTCTGCCAGAGCTGTCCTGAGCTGCTCCCTGCACATCATGTTCTCATCTGCCAGCAGACAGGAAACATAGAAATGTCATCTAAACAAAGAATTAGCAGAATGAAGTGCTCAAAAGTCAGTAGTTCCTATTTTCTGCCCCTGCTGCTGACTTCCTGACATTGTTTTCCCATTCATTTAAACACATTTTACCTACTTGGTTGGACTGGGAGAAGAATGATTGATTTTATTGTCTGTGCTGGGTTGTGGGAGCTAAGTGTTTTTGCAGAGTTGTCAGAACATGCACTTGCCTTTGGGTGGGAAGAAAAACAGCTAAAGAAAGGATTTCAGAATTAAATCTTGAGCTAATATTTCTCAATGAAAATAGAAAAATTAATGCTTTCTATACACTTGTAGAGTAAGGTGTAAGAATACGGCAGCTCTGCTTCTTCACCTGTTTTAGAACGAATTTACTATGTGTAGAAATTCTTCTTTGCTAGGTTTGTGGAGTAAAATTGGAGATTTTTGCCCAGCACATGTACAGCAAGGACCACAGGAACTAAAAATGTGTGGAGGGGTGTTGGAACTCACCAACGTTTTTAGTGTCAAGTAAGAGAGGCTTTGCTTTACAAGGACGGGCTTTTCTTGTTAAAGCCCATCCTTTCCTAGCTCAGTCTTGCTCCCAAATACTGGTCACATCTGACTTTTTTTTCCCTGTAGCAGCTCTCAAGCAGCTGGGGAGCATAATCCAGCCCAGGGCATTGCTGAGCAGCGTTTGTCCCTTGCCAGGCTCTTTATTCCTCTCCTCTCCTGGTGATGGCCAGCCCCTGGCAGGGTCACTAAGCAGAGGGGAGTTGTGTCCTGCTCGTGTCTTCTCTGTGTCCCAGACCCCAGCTGTTCTCCAGGACCATCTTTGCTGTTTTATTTCACATATTCTGTCCTTGGGAAGGGGGTAAATGATCTTTCAGGCCATCTCTGCACACCCCAGCTGTTACACTGCTGAATAAAATCAATTTAACAAGTAAAGAGGTTAATCTTTTTATCTCTGGTCCTGGGCACAGGAGTTCTGGGGATGGTTTCCACCACTGTGAGCAGTAAAACTCCCCCCAGCTACTTCAGACAGGCGTCTGGGATTTTATTTTTTAAGTAAATGGTATTTTGCTAATCAAAAGAGTGCCTTGTGTGCAAACCTGACACAGCTGTGCTGTTTGTTCTACCTCTGTATTTCCCCTCAGCTTGAGCTGTCATGTTGAAAGCTAAATTGGTGGCTTTAGATTTATCCATTTTACAGAAGTAACAGCTTTTGCTTTTCAAGATCTTACCATGAGTGTCTGATGTGCATTGTAGGAGGGAATGAAGCCAGAAAAGTGTGTTCTGATAGAAGTACCTGCCTGCCTTTGGTGGAGTGAGACTGTGTCTCAGCCTGCTTGGTTTTATTTAGAGCTAGATGGCCTCTGAAGAGCAAAAGCCACCTGATGGCTTGTGCTCCTCAGCTGGTGTGCTTGGGCTCCTGGTGCCCAGCAGCTCTGTTGGCAAAGCAGGGATGAATTGTCCCAAAGTCATTGTTTGGGAGCAGTGACCCAAGGAAACAGAGGAGCAGTTGCTGCCTGTTAAACAGCTTGGAAGCTCTTAGCTAAGAGAGTGGATTTTTATTTAAAATCTATTTTTTTTCAGTAACTCTGGAGTATTCTCTATGCCATCTTAGTTTCTTTTATTTTTTTCTGGCCTGTCTATGTATTTTTTTTTTTTTTGTCTGTCTCAGGAGATCAAGTCTGGGGGCAGCAGTTCCACAGGATGGCTCAGGCTGGAGGTGCCACCTCCCTGCTCCAGCAGGGCCATCCCCGAGCTCAGGTTTTCTCTTGGGCACTTGCAATGCTCAGGCTTTGCTGAGGTGAGCAGAGAAGTCAGCAGAGCACACAGCTAGAAACGCTCCCTGTCACTCAGCAGCATGCCTCTGCTGGGAAGGTTTCTCTAGAAATACCACTGGGGATTAAAGCCAGGGCGTTTCCATTGGTGTCTCCAGCCTGAATGATCCTGCTCTGACAGCAGGCAGAGCTTCCTTTTGGTACCATGAATTCACATGGAAAATAACCAGCAAGGCCTGGGTTTTTTTCCTCCCCTTCTGCCTCCAAGCTGCATTGATTTGGGGAAGGGGAGAAGGGAAGGTGCTGAGACAGGGTGGTTAAACTCTGATCTCCCCTTTGCAGCGCCAACCTCCTCTGAAGTGTTCCTGGAGAGAGAAAATGGAGTCTGTTTGTGCACAGTCATCTTTGAATGTCAGATGGACTTAATCCAAGTTATATTTACCACGACTGAGTTTCTCTCTGCCTCCCGTGTCCTCCTTCAAAATGATGAAGTGTTTTATGCAAAGTGGGTTCTCAGCTGTAATTGCTGTCTCTGCTAAGAGCCTTAATAGTAGCAGCTACTGAATGAATCACAGTCCATAAACTCTTGTGCTGTCTCTAGGAAAGGGTCTTCCAGAGGTGGGAGCAGCAGGAATATGAGTAAGCAAAGCTGTGTGGTGGGATGGGGGAGACTCTCCAGAACCTTTGTTCCAGCTCATTTCATGTGTGCTCAGATGTGTTTCCTCAGGTGGGGCTGAGGCTTCTCATTCTCTTCTTGCTTCACACCTGCCTTGGTTTCCTGAATTGCCACTGCAGCTCTTCTGTCGTGAAATCAAGCTTCAAAATAGACCCACTTGTACAAATCTTGTGGGAAGAGCTGGTTGACTCTGCTCCAGGTCTGTAGGTCCTGTGGGGAACCAAATAAAGGGGATGGAACCAACCATCTCTGCTCAGTAAAACAACAAAAAGGTTCAAGGAGGCAGATAGGAAATGGTAAGAGGAAGAACAGAAGTGTTTCAAGTGACAAATCCCAAGGTTATGTCCTTGTCTCCAGGGAAAACTAATCCTCAGAGTTGAGGATGATTTGCCTCTTTAAAGGCACTTAAATAGAAATTGCAGTTGGCTGGATTCACTGATATCTACGTGAAGTAATTAGAGAGGCTTGTGTAATTCTGAGGGATGTGGCCTAAAAATGAATTTGTTTAGAATGTCTGAATGACAGATGCTCTCAAAGAGAAGGCAGTGGATGTTTTCAAGCCTGTTATCAGACAGACCTGCCTCAAAGTGACTCTTATCAAAAACCAAATGTAAGCTGGCACAGGCTTAACTGTCCCAGGGCTGTGTTTGGCACCTGCCTTGCTCTCTCTGTATCTTCCACACTGCTGTAATTTTTTGGATTTTTTTTTTCACCAAAAGCCATCTGGGATTGTTGTTTTGAATGATTGTTCCCAGAAATGCACAGTGCAGCAGTTTTTCTGTCCACCTGAAGAAGAAAACCGGTGTAACAAATAGAGTACTTTATCTTCTTCTTTTGACAAAAAGCACCCTTTTTTTCCAAGACTTGAGTTTTTTAAAACTTAATGTCTGCATGGGCTGCCTGTGTGTCATCTCTTGAACATGACGAGTACAGTGTGTAACAGCAGAAATTCTCTCTTCCACGTTGTAACTGGGTTTACTGGCGAGTGTGTAATGAGTGGACTTTGTAAAGAACAGGCAAGGTCTTTGTTTAGTCAGGAATTGGTGTGTGTGGAGAAATAGTGACCTCATGCCTTCTTGGCTCCTTGAGATTTGAGGTTTGCAGCCATGCTCTGGTCCCCTTTGCAAGGAGGACGTGACAAACGGGGGAAGCCAGCAGCAATATTTCACTGGGGTTTATCTGCAGTTTGCAGCTCCTTGCTGATCAGCAGGGAGGGGCAGCAAACAAGCAAAGGGTAAACACGGTTTGGGAACTGCTTTAACCCACTTGTATTCCCTGGGCAGTGGCAAGGAAGCAGCTCTGGCATGAAAAAGCTTCTCAAAGGCCAACTTAGCCTTCTTTCACTTTAGAGAGCAGAGAAAATTGCCTAAAGATGCAGTGTTAGCTGCTGTGCAAGGTTTGGAGCAAAAAGGGAGAGTGGTTTTGGTGTGACAGCCATGTTTCAAAGGGGCTGTGAAAAGACAAACTCATTCCTGCCTCCTGCCTTGGGAGTGAGTTAATTGTACTGCAGATACATAAATTCTGTGTGAGAAGAGGGATCTCCACAGAAATCTGAGTGGTACTGCCCAAGTCAGCCTTCCACTGAAGGGCTGAAGAAAGGGATTGTTATTTCTTTGTGCTCTTTTCAACTGGAGCCCTTTAGTGAGGGTTTTTGTTGATCAGGAAGCCATCTCAGCCTGGAAAGGTGTATTATTCTTTATTTCCACCCCATGTCTATGTTATAGTTGTCTTGCCTTTCTCTCTGCAGCCCATCTCTTTCTCAGGGAAGTTCATGTTTCTTACCAAGAGGGAAACAATCAGGGATGGTGTTTCTACTGACCCTAAACCCCTTGTTTCAGAGTCACCAGGGTGGGTAGGGTGGAAGGGACCACAGTGGGTCACTGGTCCAGCCTTTTACATCCAGACAGTTCTGGAATATCCCCAGTGAGGGATCCTCCACACCCTCAAAGTTGACTTTTTCTCTCTGTATTTGGTAACTCCCCCTTTGTGTAGTTCAGTCCCATCTGCTGTAGAATTGCCAGGTGTTTGATTAACTTCATAGTGAATTCTGTGTCTGCTGGAAGATGTGTCGTCCCTGCAAGTCGCTTCACGTTTTTTTGTTAGTGAAACAAATTGGTTCAGCAGCGCCAGGCTGCCTCATTTATTCAAAGAGATCTCAAAGCTTCTGATGTGTAATGAAATTAAGGTAGTTGTTCACTCCACACTGGACTCGTTACTGAGAGTGAGTAATGTCACCAGGAATTAGTGACCTCAGCTCCAAATGTGGTATCTGCTGAAAAACAGATGTCACTTCTCCAAGCTGGTGAGCATGGGAGGTGGAGAACCGAGTGTTGTTTCAACACCCACATTCTTGTGGGTGAATCACAGCCATGGACCCTTTCTGCTGAGCCAAGATGACAATGGTGTATTTACACCACCACTGACCTGCTAAAAGTGGAATGTCAGCCATGATACTGGTTGGGTTTTTATTTATTCTTAATCATCTTAGACATCAAAAATGTCATTTGTTGTAGTGAATGCTCACAGCCTCTGACTTTCAGGATGTGCTGAAGTACCTACAATAGAGCCAGTGTGCTTCAAAAAGAAGATTGATGTTTAAATATTTGGTTCTCCTGGGGAAAAACATAATCTGCCTGAAGAACAAAACCATTTTCCCCCTGTCTGTGAGCATTAATTTCTGGAAAGGGACAAAAATTAATCTTTTTGCTGTGGCTGTACAGTGCCCAAATTCTGTTCTGCGAGCAAGTGCCACATGAGAATGTGTTACAGTTCTGCTTGATGAACTGGAGTCCAAAATACAGCCCAAGAGCTCCAAAACAGCCTCTCCCTGGCCCCTCAGGTAAATCAGTAAAACCAGACCTTGCAGAATGGTACATGAGAACATTTCACTGCTGCTCACCCCAGAGCTTCTGCTGATCTTTGCAGGGAATCCACATCAGTGATTTGGGAGAAATTCAGCCCTGGGTGCCATGGCCAGGGCATCCCTCCTGTCTTTGTGCCAGGGAGGGATGGGCGAATACTGGAAACTGAAGGAGGAATTGGTGGTTTTCCTTCTCTGATATGAACTCCTTTGGGTATCAGAGTTTCCCTTTGTTACAGGACATTTGAATTTAGCCGTTGTCCAGTTAGTTCTGCTTAAAAGTGGTTGGGGTTTTTGATTGCCTCACATTCTTTGCTTCTTGTTCATGACAAACTTAACAGCGTCCTACAGAGTTGTTGAAAAAGCTCTTCTCAGATTCCAGAGATGTCAGAGAGGATTCTTCTGTTTGGAGGTGTGGAAATCTTCAGTGAAATAATGTATTTATTACTTCATTTCCTGAAATATTTCGGGTCCAAACTTGAAGCTGTTCAAGTGTACATAAAGCGCTGGCAGGCAGCTCCTGCTGAGGGAGTGAGCTCATCCTCTGCTCTGGGGAGGCAGCTCAAGCATCAGCTCTGGAAAAAAGCTGCATTGTTTGGGTCCTGTGCCCTCCCTGCCACTCAGCCAGCCCTGGCAGTGACAGCTCAGGTGAGATCCCACCTGCAGCCCTGCCCCAGCCCAGCCAGGAGATCCAGAGGAGGCACCAGGGTGGGAGGAAAGGCTGGCAGAGCTGGGATTGTTCCCCTGGAGGGGAGAAGCTTTGGGGTGACACAGTTGTGGCCTCACAGGTGCCTGAAGGAGCTGCAGGAAAGATGGAGAGAGAATTTACAAGAGCCTGGAGTGACAGGACAGGGAGGAATGGCTTCAAATTGACAGTAGGGTTGGATTGGATATTAGGAAAAAAAATTTACTGTCAGGGTGGTGAGGCCCTGGCACAGGGTGCCCAGAGCAGCTGTGGCTGCCCCTGGATCCCTGGCAGTGCCCAAGGCCAGGCTGGAGCCACCTGGGACAGTGGGAGGTTGGGGTGGCACTGGATGGGCTTTAAGCTCCCTTCCAACCCAAACCATTCCATGATTCTATGGTAAGCTCCTTTAAGGGCCAGCACAGTTCTCTCACCTGCTCTTGGAAATCTTTTTGGCTTTCCTGGGATCCCTGAAGTGCCCAAGTGCCCGGGTTGCCAGCTGGGATAGTGGGAGGTGTCCCTGCCCGTGGCAGGGTTTGGAATGAGATGCTCTTTAAACTCCCTTCCAGCCCAAACCATTGTGTGATTCTATGATGTTCTGTCAGCATTAGTGTAGGTACAGCTTTTGAAATCCTCCTGGCATTTGAAATGTGCCACCCTTTTGTTTGGCTCCTTTGAGGTCACCACCTCGATCTCGCCTCACTCTTTCCAAGAGGAACGTGGCACTCCTGTCCATCAGAGAGCTGGAGTTCTGCCCCACACCTGCCTTAATCACACCAAGATTTGTGAATTCTCTGTTTGAACCTTGTTAGGAATGACCCTGCTCATCCCTGTGATGCTGCTTTACCAGTTTGTTGACATTCCCACAGGAAGGTGAGAAAGTTTTTTTGCCGTGTCCTTTCAACTCTTGGATTGATAAAAAACCACTGTAGCTGATGTTAGTTATTTCATATTAGTTATTAGTTAGTTATTAATTAGTTATTTGATGTTAGTTATGGCTGTTGGTTCCTGCAAACCTCTGACATTGCCAAATGGGCTTTTTTATTTCTTTGTTTGCAGCCCTGCTCTCCATTGAAAGAAAAGACACTCTGGATGTGGCAGGAAATTTCTTTGTTGTGCTGATGACAGCCTAATTCTATCTTTAGCCTCAAATTCTGGAATTGCAAGGCCCAGCCTTCCCTTTATGAGAACGGGGCTGACCTGGAGGAAGAACTTTCCGAGCAGCAAGTTTGTTGTTTCCACTCTGAAACACTGTTAATTGATCAACTCAAAGATACAACTTCTCCTTACAAGTCTCGCCTTTCTGAGGGGAGGAAGAAACTTGCCAAAAGCTAAATATAAAAAAGGTGCAGTGGAAAATGCACATGTGCCCGCTGTGGGAGTGTGAAGTGATGTCTCCCTTCCTAAAGCAGCACGAGCTGCAGGTTAAGGGAGTTCAGTGAGCAGTTGTAAATCTACACCCTGGTTCCTCCTGGTTGTGAAAGATGACTCCCAGGCTCTGCCAGTGGGTGCTCAGGGTGGCACAGGGGGTGTGTGTGCCCTGTGAGCTGGCAGCTGCAGCCCCTTGTCGCAGACATCTTTTATGGAAAATCCTTTCCTTAGGTTTTTTCCTCCCGAGAAGCTTGAGAGGCCTCAGGAACAAAATGTAAACATTGGTTATCTGCTGCTGTGGGATGCAACAGGTGCATCTGGGATTGGTCTCATGTGGTTGTTTCTAATTAATGGCCAATCACAGCCCAGCTGGCTCGGACAGAGAGCCGAGCCACAAGCCTTTGTTATCATTCTTTCATTTTCTATTCTTAGCTTGCCTTTCTTCTATTCTTTTAGTATGGTTTTGATGTAATATATATAATGAAATAACAGATCAAGCCTTCTGAAAGATGGAGTCAGATCCTCATCTCTTCCCTCATCCTCAGACCCCTGTGGACACGGTCACAGCCCCTCTGCACATCCTGCAGCACTGCTCACACCTTCCCCTGCTTGGGCTGCGGCAGGGAGGCAGCTCTTGCAACAGAGCACAAGGTTCCTCTCTGTTCCCAGGCTACAAATACTCCTCCAAGTGACCAATGCCTCAGGAACCTGGAGGCTTGTTGGAATTTTTACTGCAGGTGCTTGCAGGAACGTCTGACCTGAGGGCAGGTAAAACCTGTTCCCCTCTGCCATGCACACAGCTCCTCCCTGTGCATTACAAATCATCTCTGCTGTCTAATCCTCATTCTTTTCTCTTCCCAGCACAGTGTAAGTGCTCTCCTGGGATTGCTTTCAGTTCTGGGAGGTAGGCAAGGAGCCAGTGGCAAAAGGAGAAACGTTTTTCTAGTGGAGGCAGATTTTTAACCCTTAGGTCTGACAGGAGCTGCTACAAATCTCTCATTTCTTGGTGCTTTGGGTCTCATGTTGCAATAACTCTAGGTCTGAAAAGAGCTGCCACAAATCTCTCATTTCTTGGGGTTTCAGGTCTCCTGTTACAGTAACTCTTGTCAACTTCACAGATTTGTTTGAGAGGTTTGCTTGATTTACTTACTTTTATAATATGTGTAATTCATGAAGCCTCTTTGGGCTTCTGTCCTCATTGCTAGCATTACTGTCTCTCTGGTGTCTCACAAACATACTTTTCAAGCTGTCATTGAGTCCTTTACATTTCATATCTTCTAACTTGGAGTTTAAAATAGGGTGAAGAAGGTGGCTCTTTGTCCTGGCCATGCCTTCTCCATCATTCTCCTCAAACTTTGATGCCATTTGGGCTTCCCCCTTGCCCTTCTCTGAGGGCATAGCCCCCCTGCAGTTTTCACTGTCAGGGATCAGACTGAGGAAATTGTATAAATTGGGTCCAGTATCAGATGAGAAGTTGCCTGGAACCCTGAGGAGTGTTGTTCCTGTGCCAGACTGTGAACCCTCCTAGCTCAGAAAGTGTCTTTTCCAAGCAATTGTTTGTTCTGCCAGGAGATTGCACACAGCCAGTCCTTTTTCTTTTGGGTTGGTGATCATTAGGATTTACTGGTGTCCCACATCAGTGAGCAGAATCTAACTGGCAGTGTTTGCCTCTTATCCCAAACTTGTCTTTTTTGATTGTTGTGATCATTTCAAGCTTTAATCCACCTTCCCTCCTTCCCTTCCCTTCCCTTCCGCTCAGGTTCTGGATGTCATCCTTCAAGCTTCTGCTTTCATCCATAAAACCTTAATCAAGCCCTTTTTGTGGTGTTTCTGCCTAATCCAAGCTTACTTAGGCCATGGAAAAGTTCATTTGTGGTGTTGGGTGTTACTTATGTGATGAAATGACAGTCTCAGAGGAGAGAACTCTGCCTCATATGACATCAGCTTTCCAGTGAGCTGTTTAAAAAGCTGGATTATTTTTTTCTCTTAAAGCTGTGATGGGCCATCATTTCAATACTAGTAAATATTTCTGATGGTGAGAACAAACTTCCTTTTATAGTATCCACATGCTGCTGTTTTTACTGAATCCAGCCTGGAGCTGTTTCCTATTTCTGAGTGTTGGCTCACACTCAGCAGCTCCTGGTGTTCACGTGCTCTGTCTCCCTCTGTTTCTCTCTCAGCTTTTTTAGCCTTGTTGATCTATTATTGTGACTTTGGCCAGACGACGCCAGCTTTCAGCATTTAATGGGCTGGGAGAGCAACAGCTTCCTCTGCCTGTGAGACCATGATGTCATCAGCTACTTTGGGTTCTTTCACCATCCTGATGCTTCTGGTGGATGTGGAAAGAATGCAAACAGCACTTTCCAGATGTTCTCGGGGCAGCTGGAAAACCATACATGGATTGTTTGCTTGGGGAATATTGCTGCTCTGCTTAGGTTCAGTGAGAAGGCTGATGAAAACACAGCTCCTCTGCTGTCAGGCGTCTCACAGAGAGTTTTGGGCTGTTAAGTGATGGCACAGCTTATTCAGGACTCCAGCTGGGCACCTGAAAGATTTTCCTACCTGCTCTCCATTCCCTCTCTTCCCTTCCTTCCTCCAGCTTCAGCTCCTGAGTGAAGCACAGGATCCTGACCTCCTGCAAGGCAATTGCTGTTTCGTTCGTGCAGTTCCTCAAAGTTACCCCAGCAGTTGAAGACTAAAGAAAAGAACAGTTATCTAGTTTTTAAACTCCCAGTAAAACATTTGATGTAGTAGGAGCTCCTGAATAAACACAGGGTGTTTCATCTTGGTGCAGTGCAGACTGGGAATTTGGAAGCCCTCTTCAGGGCTGGAAAAAGCTTCAGCTCTCACCCACTTGTGGCATATCCAAAAAAGTCTATTTTTAGGGAGAAGCGGTCACTTCCTTCTTTAGGGTGGGTGGGTGGGTGTTTTTAATGCATTAATTAATTTTTACTGAGTGATGGAAAAGCTGATGTCAGAGCTGCATTGCGGTTGGGCGTGCAGGAGCACAAGGTGGTAGGAAATAATACAGCTAACACATGAGGGCAGGGAGAGTTTAACCATGGGCAGTTTAAAATAGCCAAGCTGAGCCCTATGGATATTAAAAACTATGACTGAATCAAAACAACCATCTAATATTAAACTGGACTTTGCTGGCGGAGGAACAAACCTGTTGGGTTAATTTCTGTTGTTGTATCCAATGTCCAAGGGATGTTTTTTGGTCTCAACACCTGGATTTCTGACTTAGGGGTTGTCTATTTTTGGCTTTGCAGGATATAAATGACAAGGGGCAATACAGGTTGTGTTTTACTGGGGTTTTTATTCAGGACTCTGTAGAGTATCCTTTTCTTTTTACAGTGGTCTATAAACTTGTCCAGCATGACTTCTTGCCTGGCTGCTCTCACAGTTCAGATTGCACAGATCCACAGCAGGGAGGGGGAGGGAGATGCTTTGGAAATGGGAGCCAAGACAGAGCACAGTTACATAATTGTACAAAAGAAAAGGTGTTTTTTTTTGTTTTGTTTTGTTTTTCCTTCCCATATCCTCCTGCCTACTGAAAAAATGTTGTTGGAAAGCTGGATGGAAAAAACTTCAGCATCGTTCATCCCTGTGGGGGCATGAAATGTATTGAAATGTTCCACCTGTTTTATGGCTGGTGCTTTTCCTCTTTCAGGTTTGACATCTACAGGAAGGTGCCAAAAGACCTTACACAGCCAACCTACACAGGGGCCATTAGTAAGTAACTTCTTTTTGATGTCCTTGCATAGCCCTGGTCTAAAATTAAAGATTGTTTGGCCTCTCTGTCTGCAGGGAATTCTTTTAAAGGGATGTTAAGCGTTGGAAAGGGTGTCCTTTGTTGCTGAGGCAGCTTGTTCTGCCCATCAAACAGTGGAATGGTTTGTGTGAATTCAGAATTGAAGCATGGTTTGGGTTGGAAGGGGCCCCAAAGAGCCTCCAGCTCCAGCCACTGATAGGGATCCACTCTCACTCCCATGTATCAATCCACAGACTTTGGCTGATACACATCTCTTGCCTTGGGCCCCTTTTCCTTCCTTCCTGCTCCTGAGGGAGGCTGGAGGCTGAGTAATGCCATTTCACACAATTATGTGCAGCGAGCTGGCTGGGCAGAGGGCTTGGTAAACATTGATCAGGCTGATCCTGCCAGGCCTGTCATTCCCCTGCTCATGCAGCTTTCCTGTCCCTCTGAGCTGGGACTTCCTTTGATCAGGGAGCTGTGCCCCACTCAGCCATGCTGGGAGATGGGTCAGTAGTCTTGTGTGTCACTGCTGACGTGAGTGATGTCACATCCCTTGGTGACAGCACGCAGGACTGAGTCAGTGCCAGTGAATCAGGACACAAAGGAAAGCCCTCTGAGAGCTGGAGAAACTCCTGGCTGGGAGCATGGTTGAAGAACAGGTTGGTGTGGAGTCTGTGTCCTTGGGGATGCTCCAAACAACCAGAACTGGCCCTGAGCAACCTGCTCTGAGCAGGGGAGTTGGATGGGATGGGCTCCAGAGAGGTCCCTGCCAGCTTCAGCTATCCTGTGCTTCTGTGAAGATAACGCATTTTCCTAAATATTTACTCTCAGAGTCCTTGTCCCCTGAGTTCTCCTGGCCACTGAATTACTTGTATCCCAACTCCCATGTGGGTTTGCTGAAGTTGGGAACAAAGAGCTTGACTCAAACTGTTTGGGAATTCAGGGGCGGATGAGATTTGGTGTTTTGAAAGAACACTTTGAACTTGTGAGTGATCCTGCCTTCTCTGCTGTTTTGGAAACTAAGAGTTCCCACACTGCCACTGGGCTCCCTTTGAGAATTTGTCTTGTTATGAATCACCTGCAAAAGAGTATTTTAGAAGCAGAAAAAAACATCAAAGGCCACCAGAGTTTAGTCTTTCAGATCTGCAGTAAACAGCTCAAGTGATAAGTCTGTTGTGGGAAGGCTTCAAGGTTGTGACTCTTACTTACAATTATTAGCTGACTTATTTCTCTCTATTGTTATTTACAGCTTCTCAGGCTTTGATTTTCTTCTCTAACTGGTTCTCCTTCTTTTTCTCACAGTGTTTTTAGGCAGCCTGATAGAAGCTTCTGAACCACACAGGCAGCCAACAAACTGGTGCCTTTGCCTGTGAGGATCTTGTGAGCAGCTTTTCTAATGGGCTTTTTTCTGTCTGACCAAGCCTGTGGCTTGTAATTTGAAAGCCACTAATCTTAGGTGTTGTAGGAAGCCATGGATGAGACCAGCCCATTGCCAGGCCAGTTGGGAGCCTGGGAAGGTTGCATGACCTGGTGAAAAATTGCTTTAGGGAAGTCAGCTTGTGTTAACACTGGGAGCTTGAGTGCAGGGGAAGGTTCTGCCTCTCAAAAAAGCTTTTAGGCTTTAGTAATCATGTGGAATTACTATGACTGCAAGTTTAATTTGGCTTTCTTTAAGTCCTCCAAGTTTTACAGAGCAGATATATAATAGTCCATGATATCCACCTATTAATTTAGGCCTTTTCCATATGATTTCTGCTGAAACCTTAGTTCAGTATCACTTCTGGTGCTGAAGGCTTTCTGGAATAGGAATGGACTTATTCCACGGTTTCAACAGTGACTTTTGGATTGTGTAAAGGTCTATTTTCAAAACCAAAGGTTCAGGTTTATTAGGGAAGAAGGCACAGATCAGATTACAGAAGAAAAGAGATGGAGAAGAACAGCTCTGCTCCTCACCAGGGCTGAAGGGGCCAAGGCTTTCAGGGAGGAAGCAGCTGAGGAAGGGGAAGTGTTGGGGGATTTTGAGGGAGAAGAGCAGGTGCTCTCGAGCATGAGCAAGCTCAGAAGCCAGCTGGAGTTACTGAGGCTTTCTTAGGTATGGAGTTTTAATTCCCATATTTGCAGTGAACGCTGCATACAAGATATTTCAGATCTCTGTGGCAGCCACTCAGCTACAAACAAGTTTTTTAGCAATGAAGGAACCAACAATTTACTTGGGAGTGAGGTTTGTCCAGAACAGCACAGCCACTGCTGTGGACTTCTCTGGGAAGTGTGTAGAAGCCACTCATTCCTTTCCCTCAATAAAAGTCCCTTCTTCAGGCAGCATCCCTGTTGTTTTGTTGTCCCTCTTCCACCAGTTGTTCCAGGTCCTCCCACCGTGTGTAGCATGTCTGTGGTGCCCCTGTGACAGACGTGGTGACAACCTGGCCATGTTTGGGAACAGAGGCAGCAGCAGCAGCACTCCTGGCTGCCTGACAGTTGGCATCTGGCTGGACAGGAGCGCTGGGGCTCTGGAGAGGAGCCTGAGCCCAGGCAGCTGCTGGCACCCTCCTGCTCCCCAGCCAGCGCTGTGGATGCATAGTTTGCATGCACATGTTGTATGCACACATGGAAACGTTATCCAGAAATACTCTGTGCTGTTTGGGGGCTGGAGTTTTAAATACACATCGGGAAATATCCAAGTTATGATTCACATGGCGCCTGTAACAGGACCCGTTCCTTGTGCTTCATAACAGTTTGCTCCACTGAATAATAAATACTATTAATTTTATGCCTTAATATAGACATGGCTCCATGTTCTCAGTCTGTGTGATGTGTTAAACACTTTGCCTTTCTCTCATTTCTCCTGGGGTGGGGAGGCAGAGCCAGGAATGTACGCAGGCTGGGTTTGGAGAGGAAGGGATAAGTACAAAAAGGTTAGTGCAGGAATAAAAACCTTGGCAGAGCTTCCCATCCTTTTGGGATTGCAGATTAGCAGTGTGTCTACACCAGCAACCTTTGATATATTGATCATGTTATCATATTAGAGCTTTTAAAAAACCTGTCTCAGATGTTGCTGGAGCTCTGTGGGAACGTCGCCGTGTTCTTGCAGTTAACGAAGCTTTATGCATGAATTGTTTGATTCTGTCTGATCCCAGCCTTTAATCTACTTTTCCAAATATAATACTCTTGTCAAATGTGGGTGGTAGGACTGCACATTTGCATGGAAGCAGGTAAAAGCCTTCACTGTGAAAGAAAAATTCCTGTGCTGGGAAGGTTTGTGCCTGCAGCTCCACGCTGAGAGAGGAGCTCCTGTTCTGCAGCTGAGGAAATGCTGCCTCTGGAGAGAGTAACTGATAATGCTGGCACATGAGCCTCATGCCAAAAACTCCCCCTGCCCTGGAAATGTGTGTGTACAGGAAGAGTTGAGCAGTGCAGTGCCCTCTTTCCCAGAGTGTGCTGCAGCAGATGCCTGAGAAAGGGCAGGAGGGGCAGGTTAAACACTTCGCCAGCCTTTGCTCAGTTGCCTCCTGAGCTTCCTCAGCTGGAGTTGGTTCCTTCCCAGGGGATTTCTTCTTCAGGGCTTGTATGATTCCTTTTTGTAATCTAACAGGTTTTATTTCTTAAGCAGCCTCAGCATCTGTAGTCCAGAATCCTCAGAATTTAGTTGTGTAAAGGAAAACTTTCCCTTGTTTTTAACCTCCCCTTTCCATGTAGCTCCCATAGTGGAAGAGACAGTGAGTGGTTGTTCCCCACTCACCTCCTTCAGGCTGCTCATGATTTTATATCCCCCTCTCATGTCCACCTTCAGTATTCTCTTCTACAGCTTCAAAACTGACTCTGTGGTTTGAGGACTGGGAAAAGCATTGAGGAGCTTTGAAAGTCAGTCCCTGCCAGGCACTTCAGGGCATTCTTGCAGGGTTTTTTAGATATAGATTAGTGGAATTTTACTGTGCTGTGTTTGTTAAGTATTGTCACGAACCTTCACTGCAAGAGCTGAACTGAAAATGGACTTGAGGGAGCAAGTACTGGAAAAGAAGAAGGTATTTTGATTATATAAGTGGCAGAGAAGGAAGTTTAAAAATTGGAAGAGAGAGGAAGCTGTGGGAGAGAATTTAGTTAAGAGAGTTAGTAGTAGCAGGCTTTCCTAGAAGTGCTTGAGAGCAGAGAGGTCTGGCTGAGGCTGTGGAAAGCCTTTATGGGATTATAACAAGCAGCAAGGAATATGGGAAGCAATTAAAGAAAAAAGGGTTGTCTGCGTCAAACACTCTCCCTGCCGCCGCCAGAGATCAGAGATCTCGTGTCTCTCTGTCAGTGATCAGCACTACAAACACTGGATCCACTCATGTGCTGCCTTGGTTTCTTTTTTGGGCTCCTATGTAGGTGTGGATGTTCTCACAAGAATTTGCTGCTGTGCTTTAAGCTGAGCTCTCTCCTGCTGCCCCGTGCCAGGGCTCAGCTGGGTCACAGCCCTGGTGACCTTCTGTGTCCTGGCAGCCAAGACTTGGGAGCAACTGTGTGCCCATCTGAGGTTTCTCTTCAGGATTAATACCTCTTCTTGCTTCCTGTTTTCCTGCTGGCCTTTTTCTCCTCTCTTTCCTCATCCTAGCTAGTGAATAATAAAGTGCTGGAATGCCCTTGCCAGGGAGGTGGTGGAATCACCACCTCTGGATGTGTTTAAAAAAGACTGGACATGGCACTGGGTGCTATGGTCTGGTTGAGGTGTTAGGGCATAGGTTGGACTTGATGATCTCAGAGGTCTCTTCCAACCTCATTATTCTGTGATTCTGTGATTTTTTTGGCATCTGTTAATCCTTTGCATTTTACAGTGGGTCAATAAATGAATCCACAGTTGAAATTACCCTGATGAGGAAGGGGAAGCAACACATTTCTCTTAGAGCTGAAGAATGAGGCACAAGGCTTTAGGTTACTCAAGGCTCTGTCTCAGTACTTGCCCTCAGCACCTCTTTCCTCCCCTTGCCTTTCACATTCTTTACCAAGGCAGTGATAAAATTGTCCCTAGCCTGTTGTTACTTGAGCTTCCCAAAGGAATGGGCAGTCAGGCTGTGCAGGTCATGTGGAATAAAGTTGAGGAATGTGGCTTTTTAAAAAAAAATGTGTTTCTCAACCCTAATTAGTGGTCATTTCACAGAGGGGAAATGTGCTGGGATGGAGGGGTTCTGCTGGGGTTGTGCTCTGGCTGTCACTCAGTTCCTGCTTTGCCCTTCTGGGAGTGATTCATGGTGAATTTGGGTTTTGTATTTAACACAGGGACACGCTGCAGCCCTGTCCCCTCGAGCTGGCACATCCTTGCCTGCTCCAGACATCCCTGATTCATAGGATTTACAGCTGTGCTTCCTTCCAGCCCCTCCTGTGTGGGTGACTGTCGCTGCTGCTTCAGTGTCCCTGCTCAGGGATTGGAATAATTTCCTGGTGAAGAACAAACAGTAAAATTCCAGCTACTTTGGGTTCCCTCCATGCAATTCCAGGTTGGAATTCCTCAGAATAGTTGTCTGGCTACCTCACAATTCCTTCAGTGGGGATTTTCCCTCTCTGCAGAGTCAGCAAATGGAGAAATGAGAGAAGTCAGGCACTGGCTGCACAATTGCAGTATTGCCACATCTCTGCTGTCCAGCTCTGAGGTGCCTTACACAGAGCTTTGGAACCTGACAGAGAGCCAAAATGTCTCCTCACCCCCAAAACACCGTGTGAGGGGACTGTGTCCTTTCAAAGCAAGGAGGTGCTGGGGTTTTTTGCCTTCTGGAGGTTTTAGTAGTGATAAAATTGGGAGCCAAGGCTCCAAAGAAGTGATGTTGTCAAGAAGAGGGAGTGCTGGCACACCAGCATTGTGTGCTGAAAAAGGAGAATGCAGGAGCTGTGGGGAGGTGGAAACCATGACAGAAAGAGTGGCCTAAAGGTGGAAGATATCCCTGTTCTGGGTCATTAATTATTAAGCCAAGGGATGCTCATATTTTCACGGCAAGAGGCAAAGAAATTAAGATGAAGCTTTTCTAGATAATCTTGCCTGTGAGCAGAATTAAGATGTGCCTTTGGTAAGTCCCAAGGCTGGGGATGCAGTGGTCAGGATTTTATGTGAATTTGAGGGCTTTTTTTTTTCTTGTGTGCAGAATCTTCTAGTATTTGCTCAGTGGGAAAGAAACAAGTTTGATATTTACGCATTCATAAAATAATTGAATTTTTAATGGTTCCTCAGGATGTTTGGATATTGGCATGGCATTGAAGTCACTGCTCTGGTGGGCTCGTCTTGGTTCATGGACTCTAAAAATTGTTAATTCTCAATTGTGTATGGGTGGCATATCCATAGGGGCAGTGATATGAATGTGTGAAAACAGTTTTTGTCTTTGTTACACACACAAAACTAACCTTTTCCTCTCCTTGCCTCTGTTCCAGTCTCTGTCTGCTGTTGTCTCTTCATATTGTTTCTCTTCCTGTCTGAGCTCACGGGATTCATAGCCACTGAAATGTAAGTAAATGTCATGTTTTCCCCTGTTTGTGTGCCTGTGAATCTTTACAGCTTTACTGTTATCTGAGAGAAATATTCCTGTAATTTCACTAGGCCATTTAGTTGCCTAATGGGTTTGGGATTCCTTTAGGTTGAGTCCAAATTCTCAGACAATCATTCAGCTTTTTAATTTGCTAAAATTAATAGGCGAACTTGGTTCTGAACTATTTTTGATAGAGGAAGCTGTTCCAGACTTGCTTGATCCTTTATTAGGTGCATGCTGGATTGCATAATTAGCGGCATGGAGAAATGGATTGCATAAAATAAGAATTATTAATTTAATATCAATAATTGCTTTTTTTTTATGATGTCATAGCTGAATCTCTGATTCATGCAGGTAGTTTTATTAATGTGTGAATTTTTTCTTCTTTTGTTGAGCCTTACTAGGAAACTTATTCACAGGTTTTGTGTCTGAGGACAAGTTGTCCCAGGTGGTGTCAGCTGTGAGAAAATGGAAATAATTTCTATTTTTAAAAATTATTCACTGAACAAGTATGAAGTACTTATTAACACCAAGTTAATCAGATTTTTATTTTTTCCCCCTGTTCTCATGTTCTTCCTGCCTCAAAGTAAACTTTTAGTAACTCTTAACACATCTACCTTTGTTTTGGGCTCTAGGAAACCTTCTCCATCACCCTGCTGATGTGGCAGTGAGCTCACTGAGTGTGAGGCACAGTTCCTGGATAGTTGGGAAGGGTGGAACTTCTGTCAGGCTCACATGATGGTCCTGATAGCAACAGATGTCAGTGCTGAGCTAAAAGGCTCTGAAACCTTGCTCAGATTGGCCATTTTGATAACCAAGAGGCTCTTGCGTTGTTTTTGTGCAGCTCTGTCTTGAATCAAGAGTGTAATTTCAGGAATAATGTTGAGGTTGACTAATGTTTAACTGAAGGCAGGAGTGTAATCAAGCTCGAGATCGTTTTTTGTGCCTGTTGCACGTTTACTGCAGAGATGGTATCTCCCATTTCTTGCTTGCTCACAGTTTCTTTGACTTCAGTTCCGTGTGTTTGCTTGTGAAATCCGAGGTCACCTTATCAGCCACTTCACAGAGCTGAGTTTCCTTGGGTTTCTTGTTTTCAAAAACACAGAAAAGCTAGACAGACTGCTTCAAGTAAAGCACTGCTTTTTCTTGCTCTCTTCTTAGATCTCATTCTCTTGCCTGGTTTTCCTTTTTCTTCCAGTTAATGCTTTACAGGAGGAATTAGTAATATTTACCTGGTTTTGGCCCAGTTACTGGAGAGCACATCTTTATGTAGTGGCAGCTTCCTGACTAGAAATTCCTTTTTGAACAGCACAATTGCATAACTCTGAGGAATCTCCTTGCTTTTTCCTTAAGAAGATGATGCGTTTTCCACAGAAATATTGGGAAGTGCTGTAAGCATGCTCAGCTGACAAGTTCCTCATTAAAACCTCAGAGAGATGGTGAAGTGCCTTTCCCAGCAGGAGCTGTGTGGGCTGGAGGTGTTTGCAGGCAATAAAGCAGTAAAGTTGGAGAGGGGATGTCATACAAGAGTCTGGGACAAATGACTGCAGGAACCTGATTCGTCATGGACTGTCCAGCACAAAAGCTCACACAAAAGAGTAGGGAAACCTCCTCCTGGTGGGTTACAAGTCACCAGACTCTTGCTGGGAACATTCACCCCCAGCAGTTGTGAAAAGGCTCTCCCAGAACAGCGGAAATACTTCAGAAAGTCACTTGAAGTCCTTCCCAGTTCAGCCACTTCGAAAGCAGGAGTAAACTTTTATTTTCCATTTCTTACTCATTGGTTTGTCTTCTGAGAAACCCGGTACAAGTTGTTGTGAGCCTCTTGTGGTTCCCTTTCAGTCAGGTATTACTGGCAGTGAGTTGTGAGGCAGCAGAGCCTCATCACTGGGAATAAGAATTGGGAGCTCTGCGTGGTTTGGAACTTGTGAGAGCTCTGTGCTGCCATTGAACTGGGTAACAGCAAATAACAGGGGAAATACTGCCTCAAAAAGGTTTTTGAGCCTTGTTTTCCCATGATCCAAATACTTACACGTATAGGGAGGATTCCTTATATGCAAACTGTTCAGCTCTCATCAACTTTTTATTGCAAGCTTCAAGGTGTTTTTTTGGTATTAGGAGTCTCCTACCACAGATACCTCACCCAGACTGAAGTTTCCCAATGCCAGCCAGGACCTGGATGATTACAGGTGTGCAGTTACATGGGATGAACTTTCCTGCTTTGTCACTGCCAGCTGTGCTGTGAGACTGCATCACTCTTTCTCCTTTTGTGTCATATTTCCCTCAAAGCACTTGACAGAGCCAAGCTGGGTGGGGAGAGCTGCACAATTCTGATGACAAGGTGAGCACTTGGTGTTTTACATCAGAGACGTGGCAGGTTCCCTGCTGAGCACTCAGAGCCTGTTCCACAGAGTTACTGTGTGTGGGGTGTGTGCAGGGACAGCTCCTTCAGGGCAGGGGTGCCCACAGGATTCCCTGTCCCACCCTCAGCACCCAGAGCTTCCCTCGGTGGCTGCACTTCGGGCAAGAGGTTGCTGTGGTTTGTTGGGTTCGTGCTGCAACATGAGAAAAGAAGAATCTGCTCTGCACCACGCTGACCCCAAACACTCCCAGGCTCCTGCCCAGTGCTGCACTTTCCTCCACGCTCACAGGAGTGCAGCAGCCTCAGTGCCTGGCGTTACTCGAAATCTCCGTCTGGCCGCTCTTGCCCAACTTCAAAGCTGTTTTTCCTTGACCAGCCCGTTGTGGTAGCATTTACAGTCTCAGCTGCTGAAGGCTTGTCTGGGTGGCAGAGAGCCAAGAAATGACACCCTCATCTCGAGGATCACAGTCATAGCCCTAAACCCAAGCATTACCTGTGTGGGGAGGACGGCGGCTGTGTCATAACTCGTGTGGGCATTTCTAATGAGCGCTGGGGCTGTGCTCAGGAGCTGGCTCCAGTTAGGAAGTCAAAGCAAGGCACTGCAGGAAGCTCATGGAAGAGGTAACACACTCCAAAGGCACGTCCTATTCTGCTGCTGACGGGTTTCCTGGGGAGACCAGCCCTGAGGAGGGTAGAAAACTCCCAAGTTGCTCATCTTCCAGATTTATCGTGTGACCCCAACAGGCCTGTGAACAGCCATGGAGGAAATCCAAGCTTGGCACTTAGGTGGGGCTGCATCCTTCCCAGGAAAAGCACAGTGAAGGGCTGGTGAGGGGAAAGAGTTTTTTTCTTTTCTCAGTCACAACCCATCACTGCCATTAAGGGGTGGGTGGGTTTAACTCTGGAAGTCAAGGTTCCTCTTGATTTTTAGGTTTTTTTAGTCCAGACTAAGAGTGACTGAAGACTTAGTGCAAACTTCAGGCATTGGAATGTCCCCATCCCTGGAGGTATCCAGGGAACACCTGGATGTGGCACTCAGTGCTCTGGGCTGGGTAACAAGGTGGGAATGGGTCACAGGTTGGACTTGAGGTCTTTTCCAACCTAAGTGATTCCATACCAAGAACCCTAATGAATCTCCTCGATTCAGAATGTAGAAGGTAAAGAAAAGGAGATCTGTGCTCCACATTTGAACCTCTGAAAGATGAACAGCATCAAACACCCTTGTCCCACTGAGCCAATGACTCAAATGGCCGAACAAATTAAGCTGAAGGGTTAAATGTGTCTGGTTTTTCCTGGGCAAAACCAACAACTGGTTGAGTTGAGAGTAGTCTGAGGGCTAGAAATGGCTTGTTCTGCCTTTAGCAGCCTGCTCATTCCTCTGCTGCTGTGTTGCAAATCAGAAGCATAGAAATCACCCCTCTCTTTTCTAATTAACTCAGATCAGTGCTAGACGTTAATAGCTGGCAAGATGATAATCTTACTGTTTTATCACCCTAATTAGGTCATGAATTATGTCCTGTAAGATCAATAATAGTTTTCCAAGTATTCCATCATTAAGGATTAAAGATGTAATTAACTAATCTAGTCTGCCTTGCATTGGCAGCCAGGGGATGGGGTAGGAGGGTATGAATGTGGTGCTTGTGGTATGAATGTTTCTGCTCAACATTAATTCATCTGCCACAGCACACTGTAGGAAGCAACAGACTGTTCCTGGCAGTGTTTGCTGTTTTTTTTTTTAATGTAATAGCAGACAAAAACCTATCTGAAGTGACAAGTTTGCTAATTGGAAAGCTGAGCCCCCCGCAAGGCAATTAATTACTTAAGTAGAATATCTGCAGTAAAATTACTGCCTTTTCATGGAAGCATAAACCATGAATCACAGAGCCAGAGAATATCCTGAGCTGGAAGGGACCCACTAGGGTGATCAAAGCCCAATTCCTCGCCTGAAACAGGATAGCCCCAAGAAGGCTGTCAGGAGTGTGGGAGGAAGCAAAACTCCAGGAGTTTCAGGGAGCAGTTCCTTGTCCACACTGGATTCATTTGCATGCCCAGGACTGATCCTGCAGAGCAGCAGGATTGTCACCAGACCTGTCTTTAGAGGTATTTTATCCCACAGCTCTCCAGAGTGTGTGGGGTGTGTTTTGTGGCTCTCAGCCCATGGAAATGGTACCAAGCAGCAGAGTGTGGTCCAGCTGCAGCAGGGCTTCCTTCTGCTGCAAACCCTAATCTGGGAGCACAAGCCCAGAGGTGCCACAATTCCTGTGTCCTGCCACTGAGCTGGAGATGCACCTCCGACCCTGCTGGCTCATCCATTTGAGGCAGATGAAATGCTGGAGCCAAGCAGCCCAGCACAGCTTTGTAGGCAAAGGAAATTGGAGCTGTAATGCTGCTCCTGCCACGGACTGACCTTGAGACAGAGACTTTTCTGCAGAAGGATGTAATCCTCAGCAGCACCGAGAGAGAGGCAGGCAGGTAAGAAGCTTAATTGATGTTTGTGAGGCAAGGTGGGGATTACCTAAGAGGAGGTGTTGGAGGCTTGTGCAGGGTTGCTGTGCCCTGTGTGGGCTTGCAGGAAGCGGAAGGTCGTGTCATGATGTCACCTGCAATGCCTGACTCAAGCCTACATTGACGTCTTTCCAACCCTTCTCCTTCTTCCTGTCTCCTGGAGAGCTGTAATTCCTTCCTTTGTAGGGCAGCGTGTTTGCTGTGCTCCACAGCTGATCTGGGACAGGCACCTTCACACCGAGGAGCTGATTGGGATGCAGGAGATGACAAATGTCAGAGCAGCAGACACATGACGCAGGAGAGAGTTTGCTGACCTGCTTCTTGTTGTTTCTTCACACAAACGGAAAAGAAGATTTGTCTGATGCTCTCTGCTCTGGCACCACTGAAAATGTGGTGATGCAGGAATCTCAGCATTGGAGGGTTGTGTTTCTGGAAGGTGTTTGATTAGAGCTGAAAGGGCAAGTGGAGCCAAGAAGGCTCACCTGAGAAAGTCTTTTGAGAAGCTTTGGGCTTCCTCAGGAGAGAATAATTATTTTCCCTCTTAGGCACGGGGTCCTGGAGATCACAGGGTGCCCCCTGGCAGATGGAGGACAAGGTAAAGTGCAGCTTTCTGGAGGAAGTGGTTGTATTTTCTCTGTGGCTGGTGACTGAGGGGGCGGCTGGCTGATTGTTTGCTGCGAAAGGGGGAGAAAAAAGCCTAAAACCTGAAGCAGGGACTTGGGACAGGGAGGACAGAGGCCAAGGCAGACATGTTTAGAGAGCACCCACACAATGTGTGAAGCTCTGGAGGGTGAATGCAGTGCCCACCCTCGGATCCAAAGTCTCTTCAGCTGTTGAAGCGCTGCAGTTAGTGGCCAGAGCTGCTGGGTGGAAAGAAATTACTGTGGAAGTTTTGTTTCTGGGGAAACGAAGCTGTTGTGTCATAAATCTGAGCCCTAAAGCGCAGGGAACAGGTCTGACTTTCTTTGGGTAAAACCCTGGAGCCATGGCCTGCCCCCTGGCTGCTGTGGCCCCCTTGCCTCGGCCCTCACGTGCCATTGGCATGATCTGGCCAAAGGGTCCCTGCAGCTTTTTGCGTGGAACGCTGGAAGTTTGTAAGCAGACAGGGTAAGCAGCCCAGCAGCATCACTCAGGAATGTGAAATATTTCCAAGTGGCTCTTTCTAGAAGTGAAGCAGATTCCTGATGTGTGGATCATGGAGAAACTTCCCTGCTGTTCCTCGGGTCAGAGATGGGAGGCTCTGTGGGGGTGGGAGGTCCAGGTCTCACCTTGTTGTACTTTCAGAGCTCTGCACCCTCACCCTCCTTCGTTGTGCTGCTTTTATTCAAATATTCCTTAGTAGCAGCCAGGAAAACACCAACTCCTCCATGTTTGGAGCAGGTACACCCTGCCTTTGGAGTCCCAGTATGACCAATATCACTGCCTCTCTCTGCCTGCCCTCGGGTTTTATTTCCCTTGTGACCATCCCAGATTTACTGTTAAGGCACCGTTCCTCCTGGGACACTTTGTAAATTGGAATCAACTGCTTTTCTTCCACCAGAGATGTTAGTCCTTCAGGGAGAGTGGCTAGAGGGGGTAAATGGTGCTTTTCCTGACATCCCAGGAGAGTGATTGAATAGTAGGAAGGCTGTGTGGAATTTGGCTTCATGGCCCTGGGGAGGAGAATGACAAGGGACATGTGAGTGCCAGCCCTTTGCCACCCAAATCTGGGTGCCAGTGGTTCACTGGAAGGAATAGCCTTGACCATGGAAATTTGCATTACCTGTGAGATTTCCAGAATTCCAATACTCCAAATATTTGAGGAGAGAAATGGCCAGTTAGTTGACAATAACATTTCTTGTGAGTTTTGCCCCACCAAGTGCAGCCTGTGCTGTGTTGTCATTGTACCCTTGGTTCCCCATGGAATATCAGTGACACACAGAGGATGCACTTCGGAGCTGGATTTGTCAGTTTGGGCCCTCAGCAGGAGCTGATTGTGCCATGAGGAGGCAGTGGCCGGACTGGGAGGGAGAGCAGGATCCAGCTGGGTGGGTGCTCCATGGAAGGTGAGGCTGTGGTTGAAAAGAGGGGAAGGAAAGGAAGGATCACTGTACGAACTGCCTGGTGTCTGTGCAGTGATAGACTGGGTTGTGAAATTTGGAACATGAGCTGGAGAGGGGCAGAGGGCTGCTGGGTGAAGAGGAGGAGGAGGAGGAAGTGGCAGTGAGCCTTGCCCAAGGGACAGGCTGGGAGCCACTGGTCCAGTGACCGGGCTGCGGGACAGGAAACCAGTTTCCTTCTGCAGCTCATGGGCTGTGTGACCTGCACAAGCTGCCCTACTTCCCTGTGCCTCAGTGATCAGCCAGCAGCCAGGTGAGCTCAGCACTTGCCTGCCTATGTCAGAGCTCCCACGGGCTCCCCATGCTCGGTTCGTGCTCTGATTTCTGCCAGAGAAATCAGAAATTTCTTTCTCACTCGCTCATCACAGAGCAGCTCCTGCGCTTTCGCTGCTGGAGCTGCATGATTCCTGACAGGTTCAGGGTTAGAAATCAGCAAACACAAACACTGACTGTGCTAGGGCTTTTCTCCAGAGGGCTGGGATGTTGGGCTGAGCTGCTGGAGCTGGCTGTGCTCTGCCAGCCCTGCTGTGGACACTCCTATAGCCAGGAACACCGAGGTGCCCGTGGCACTGCTGGGCATCCCTGGGCATCGCAGCCAGCACAGCCCTGGGAAGGAGCCAGGGGCCAGGGAAATGGATGGGAGCACTGGGCAGCACTGAGAGATGCCTTGCTCTGGGGGATTAGTGCCCGTCCTGGCTGGGGCTGCTCCTGCCGGCCCTATTTGGATATATGACTTAATCCAATCTGCCCAATCTGGCAGTAATGAACACGTAGAGGAGAGAATGCATTCCACCCAGGAGGAGAGGGCTCAGCCAAAAAGCTGCTAACTAGGTCACTGATGAGCAATCTTTCCCCTCCCTCTGTGTCATTTTTATTAATCACTTGAAAAATAGGTTGAGTAATGATTGCAAGCAAGTTGTCAAGCCAATTAAAACCAGAGAAAGGTAGGGCTGTGAAGCCGAAGACAAATGCTGTGGTGGTTTTAAATGAGTGTCTGTAAACCCCACTGACCTGTGAGTAATTGCCTCCAAAAATCCTGGCAGCATGTGTGTTTCTCAGTGTGAAGGTTTGTTTCTTCTGCATCCACAGGGCAAACAGTTCATCCTGGCCCAGAGATGTATCACCAGAGCAAAATCACTCGGAATCTGTCTTGTAGCTGCCTTACTCTGCTTTGACTCTTAGCATGTGGACTCTCCAGTGGGGCTTGTCAAAGAGTCTAGTGCGCTTTGAATATAAAATAAAAATGCTACAGAGCACTTACTCGTTTTATTTGATGTAATTTACCTGAATCTAAACTCCCAAAGCTTTATAATCTGCCCAGCTGGAAGATAAAGTGTCAAATCTTATTTGTTGAACAGGGAAAAGAGCTTCTAGGTAATCTCACCATCGTCTCAGTTCAATGGGGTGAGTCTCCCCAGAGTGGATTCTCCAGGACCATTCAGCAAATTCAGCACTGGGGTTGTTTTGGTTTATTTTTACGTGTCGGATGGATTGTGTGTGCCAACAATAAATATTTATACTCCTGCATTCCTCTGCCTCTCTATCTGTGTTTTGTCTCCTGCGAGATGCGTGCCAGCACTGTGGGTGCTATGAGACAACATTACTCTTTGGGAGGCTGGTGCAGTGTGTGAGATCCTGCTGTCCAGGATGTTTCTTCCCATCTGTTCCTGGCTCAAATCCCCTTCTCCTCAATTTTAGTCACCACTTTTGGTTACCATTCATAGCCTGAAATGTGATATTAAGGAGAAGAATACAAATATGTCCTGCTGCCTTCCTTCTCCTGCTGCTGCTCTGTCAGCTGGGTGGCAATAACAAAAAGCAATTAGTGACACAAATAAGCTTTCCTGGGGGTAGCTGAGAGCAGCCTTTCTCTAGAACTATTTCTGGCACAAATGGAAAAACACATGCTTCCCTCCTGCCGAAAAGGAGTAGCGGCCCAGGGGAGGGAGGGGTGGATCAATAACCTGCCATCTCTTCAGCATTAGGCTCTTGTTGTGTAGCACCTCTGAAACCTCAGGGTGGAGAAGAGTACAGGAAGCACAGAACAGAAGTTTTGTTTTTTGCTAGTGCAGAACTTGTTTAAAGCCTCGTGCACTTGCCAAGATAACAAATTAAGCCATGTTTTGCCCCCATTCCATCCTGGAGAGCTTTCCCTTCTCTCTGTAATTCTGTTGTAGCCATCACACAATCAAACCTCCTCTTTCCAGTGTCTTTTTCCCCCTCCCCATGCAAGTTCTTGGGTTTTCCCTGTGGGAAGCAGCCCTGTGCCTGAGCCCTGTGTTTGTGCCCTCCAGAGTTAATGAGCTCTACGTGGATGACCCAGACAAAGACAGTGGAGGGAAAATAGAAGTGAACCTGAACATCAGTTTGCCAAACCTGCACTGTGAATGTGAGTACTCCTTCACTTAGCAGCTTTTCTTTGTGCTTTAAGTAATACTTGAAATGGGCCCAGGCTGGTACAGTGGCCCTTCTTCTGTAACAGGATGGAAATAAGTAGCTGCAGCCTCTGCCAATATCCCATTGCTTTCTGTTCCAGGCCAGGGCACCTGTTTTCTTGGACCATGTGTTAGTGGCTGATCTCCTTCACTGGCTTCTTTCTGAATCTCATTTCCTTTCTCTTTTTTTATTTTATTTATTGTTTAGTAGCAACCTTTTTGTGTCTGGAGCAGGAAACCTCCCAAGTTCCATTTGGAACTGTGAATGCACCAGCTGGTTGTTGGCTCTTCCCAGGTCACCTGCCTTGTCTGCCTGAAGTTGTTCTGTTTGTGTGATTGGGAGTGCAGGCAGCTGGCAGGACATGGGAGGTGTATTTGTGTCAAATAGGCAGCGTGAAAAGTTTGGTTACAAAGCTTTTCTGGTATAACAATTTTTGACAAAGGGCATTATCACCTCAGTTTAGTCAAATGTCAGGAAAAAAGGTGTGGATTTTTTTCAAGTAAAAGCAATACACGCTTTTCCTATGCAACCTTCCTGTTAGTTGTTTTGTTTGATTTTTTTTTTTTAATTATCTTTTCCCTCCCACCCCTGCAGTGGTTGGACTGGACATCCAGGATGAAATGGGAAGGCACGAAGTGGGTCACATTGACAACTCGATGAAGATCCCTCTCAATAATGGGGATGGCTGCAGGTTTGAGGGCCATTTCAGCATCAACAAGGTGAGTGACACTGACAGTGGGTGAGGGTGTGCTGGCTGGGGAAATGCTGGTAGGATCCATTTGTAAAAATGAAAATTTGGAAATCTGTGTCTCTCCTGCTGTGTTGTGTGTGTTCATGACCCTGGTCAGACAGAAATTCAAGTCAGTGTGGGGAGAGGAGGCTGCATGGCCAGACCCACAGGGAATGTGTTGGATCAGGGTTCTGCCTCACTGTCCAGAGCAGGTAATGGAGACAAAATTGCTGATCAGAGAGAGCAGCTCTGTGCAGCAGCCCCATGCCCAGGGATGTGTGAAAACCCCACAGATGCCAAAGGGCTCCTGTGTTTACTCCTCACGACTTCTGCACCTCCAAACCCTGACTCAGTGTGGAGAGGTCTCTGGCAGTGGCTGCATCCCAGCTCTCCTTTGTTGTGAGAGCTGCAGAATGTCAGGAATGTTCCCTGCTGGAGGGTGCCAGGCTCCGTGCTGGGATGTTTGGAATACAGCACGTGGCCCCACACATGCTTGCTGGGGATGCTCTGCTTCTGTCTCAAGGAATGAAAATCCAGGCCTGGAGGAGGCTCCTCTTTGGGATGGGTGTGTTCAAGATTGAATAATCTTGCTATGTAATGCTGGAGATGACTTGCTGGGGTGGGGGAGGCACTGGTGGGACCCAGTGATGTCCTAAGAAGGGCACACCCTTTATTCACTCCTCTTGGTGTACCACAGGCTACAAAATCCTTCTTCCTTCTTTTCCTCCCAGGTCGTGTTAAAGCACATCTAAAAATAACAGACAGCACCTCTTGCTGATTCTGTGGCATGGAAAGGATTAGGGATTTAAAAAGAGGACTTTTTCCTCTTCTCCAAGCCACCAGGATGGCTGGCAGCTGGTAGTCCACAGAACTGGGAAAGAGCTTCTGGAAAGTTCTTGTCCAGACAATTCCCAGAGCGCAGAGCTGAGGTAGCTGGGGGTTTGTGTGCTGGATGTGGTGTGTCCTGCTCCCCAAGCAGCTCCAGAAGGGGGTGCAGAATGTGGCACTGAGGAGCTTCCTCCGCTGCTCAGTTGTGGCTGGGACAGCTGTCTCGGGCAGGGGAGCTGACCCAGGACCCGTGGCTCTGGAAGCCCAAATCTCTTGTGTGTGACCTGGCAGCCTGCAGTGTCTTGGCAGGAATTGGACAGGCTGGGAGCTGGAGTGGGCCCTGGCCAGCCTTGGGAACCTGACCAGGGCTTGCATTTGGGTGTTGCTGTCCCAGCTGCTGAGGAGGACAGGGTGACAGTGAGATGCTGCTGTGTGCTGCTTGCTGCAGGGCCTGACGCCCTGTTTGCTCAGCTTGTTTATGACACAGCTGGTGTCCACACCTGAAAGTGCTCCCAGGAGTGCGCTGCTGTTCCTCAGGTCATTAAATCAGCTTTCCTGAAAGCACATGGAAGGGCATGTGGCCTCCCATGGCCCTGCTGGTGAGGTGTCTCTGCAGAGAGCAGCTGGGCAGCAGTTGTATAACCACCCTCCCACTCCTGCCTTGGGCTGTGCCACATTGCTCCTCAGGGCTGCTTCATTTCACAACCTTTTCTCAATAGGAAAATATTCTTGCACCCTCCATGACAGTGATTGAGCTGAATCTGCTGAAGGACTTCAGGGCTAGTGACCTGAAAAGTGAGTGCATGCAGAGTGGTGCCATCAGAGAGACACCAGGGCTCATTTTCTGTCTTGGAACTGAGCCTTTAGGTGAAACTTGTGCTTTTCAGTTCTTTATATTCCCCTCCATTAAAAAATTAAAAGAAAGGGCCCCTGTTAGCTTCTGCCAAGGGGAAGATCTAGGTTAGTTTGTATTGAATGTCCACCTGGGTTTGGTGGTGGATTTTCTCTTTATATAAAACTCATTCTTGTACACAATCTCAGAGGTAAAGTTGCTCATGAGTGGTACCAGAAGAGAAATACATCCCCAGCTTCCTGGGCTGCTCTGCAGCAGTGGGCCCCTTTGCAAATGCCAGATGTGGGAGTAAGGCATTGAGCAAGAGAGACAGGAATTTTATTTTAATAGGGATGAAAGACATAGCCTTAAGTGCTGGGAATCCCTGGAGCTGGGAGTGACCCACTCCTCATCCCCTGGTCAGGACCATCAGCAGTGTGGGGTGCCAGGCTGCGGGGTGCAGGACCTGAGTGCGGTGGCGTTGGTCAGCTGCAGGAAGGTATCACGGATTCTCCCATCTTCCTGGATGGATCTAGGCATTCCCATGCCACAGCACAGAGCCTAGCAATGCCTTGAGGGATAAAATGTGAAATCCTGTCTTCCCTGTCGTGGCTAATTTTAGGTCCCTGGTAACTTCCACGTGTCGACGCACAGCGCAACGGCGCAGCCCCAGAACCCCGACATGACTCATGTCATCCACAAGCTCTCATTTGGGGACAAGCTACAGGTGAGTCCTGAAACTTCCCTGGCTCTAGGGGAATTCAGTGAGAGTGGTTTAATGTTAGGCACTTCGGTTTTATGGAAGGCCTGGGTGTCCCTGCAGTGTAAGCTCAAGGCTGGAAGAGTTCACAGCTGCCACCAGCTGGGGCAGGAGCAGTGTCCAGTCACAGGGCAACTGTGCTGTGTTCTTCTGAAACGCAGAGTGCTTTTGGAAAACTCAGTGGAGAGAGTTAGAAATGAGGGTTTGTGGCTCAGCAGAATCCTGGTTTTAGCATGAGCACAGCAAACAAACCTTTCTGCCTTTGTGGAGGAGCAGTGATGCACTCAGGGAAGATGTGTGCTGGCTACTGTGCTCACCACAGCAGCAGTCAAGCTCTTTTTCATTCACTTCACTCTCCTTGTATAGCAGACACCTATTAGTCAAATTTGCTCTGTGAAACACAAGTTAGACTTAGCACTGCCAATTCCCTGCTGGGAAGAAGCTGAATGCATGCACTTGCCCAGTGGATAGAATTTCACCAGGTGCTGCAAGTTATGTAATATTACCTGATTTCTCAATAAGGACAGATTACAGCACTTCTCTAGCCTACTTCCAAGGAGCTGCCCTCACAGGTGGGAGTTCCACATGTGCACACCCAGCTTGAGACTCACCCTAAACATTGCTTACCCTTAGTCTCTCTGTAATCTTCTTTCCTCAGCACAGACGTCTCATTAGTCTGCTCCTTGTACACCCACTTCCAAAGCCCTTTTTCATGCTAACAAGTCTAAGCGTTGCTTTGTAGTCTTCTGGTTCTGCTCCCGGCTCCTTTTAGGAATTATCTTGTGTGGGAACGAGGAAATATTAGCGTATAAATAAGCTTGGCTTAATGTCTGTAAAGCACACTGAGATTATGAAAAATAGGAGGTGAGTGGTAATGGGGAGTTGTGCAGCCTGCGTGGGAAATGGGCGCTCTGAGGGAGCATTCCCATTGTTTTATCGTGGAGCAGCTGGAGTGTGAATCAGCATGGAGGAGGAGCCTGGAGAGACAAGCAGCAAGTGCCTTCAGTTCTTGTGGCAAGAAACCTGTCTGGCAAATGTGGAGTTGGCTCCTGACTGGGGCAAGTTGAGAGGAGCATGTTCAGAGTTGAGGATGACTGCTCGTGCTCTGAGGTGCTGCTGGCACAAATTAAAGAAGGATATCTTCACCAAACTGGTGCTACCACGACTCAGCAAGTGTGGGGAGCTTTCAGTCTGCCTAGCTGCACCTTTGAATATTTCAGGTTGTCTCCACCTGCTTTGATGTAATAGAAGCTTATACTCCTTACAGAGAGGGTGAGGAGCTCCTCATTCACTTGTGTCATGTGCTGGGAGTTTGTTCTTTGTGGGTTGGGACTGACTCTGCCACAGTGATCCACTGAGGGACAGGCTGTGTTCTCCAGAAAAACCAGTCTCTTTCAAGCAGAGATTTAAATATCATCTGGCACTGAATGAGCTTTGAGTCTTCATCAGTACTTTGTGCACAATAGTGGCAGACTTCCTGTAGATTTTTCATCCTCATTTAGATGAGATCAGAATGAAAACCTGCAGAATTAAAACTCATGCAGTGAATTCCTGCATGTCAGGTAGCCCAGTAAGGAGAGAGATGAGGAGAGCAGGAGGTGATGCCTTTTTACTGTCAGGGGTGGACAACTCTTCTGACAAGGTTAAAGCCAGGATTATTTAACACCATAATGTGGAACTCAGTGGAAATTGTGATTAAAAATGCAACATCTCCTATTTCCACATCTCTCTCTCTACTGGGTTACCTGATGGTTGGAGGTAGGAACTCATTGGTTTGAATTTTGGTCTTGATGAGGGAGAAATTTTGTAGTGGAACTGAAAGCTTCTGGCACAGAGATATTCTGTAAGAGACTTCTTAGCTGTATCAAAAATGGAACACAACATTGTAGCCCACTCCAGGGCCGTCTCTTTCTTTTCATGTCTTTTACAGTGAGTAAAGAATGAGCACAGTCTGCAGATGTAGTGTGGGAATGGTGGTGGTTGTGTGAAATTCCAGCAGAGCAGAAGGCCTTGCAGCAGGCTCAGCTGTTGCTTTTGCTCTGCTCCTGTTCCCAGCACCTTCCAGTTGAGCTTGCTGCTGGTTTTGTCTGTCCAGAATTTCCTTTCTGCTGAGCAGAACTGGTTCACTTGCTGCTTCCTCCCTCATCCACCCTGTAGTGCTGGGAACAGGGAAATGTCCATGAGGATGAGACAGACACACGTTGAGAGGGTCTGGGCAGGAGATGGCATTGCCCTGGTGGTGAGGTGAAACTGTCACACCCATGACCAAATCCTCCCTCCAAACTCTTCTTCCCTGTTGTCTGACTTAAGGTCAGGAATTTCTGGGTTGTGGAGTTCTGTGTCCTTTCTTTGTACCTTGTGAGCAACACAGCCCCTGACCTGCAGCTGCTGCCATGGGCTTTTCCCTGCCTGGAGAGTTCACACATGGATGATTCTGTTGCTGGAGATCAGGCTCCAGGTCACAGTGTGTGCAGAGCATGGAGATGCTGTTTCTGTGGGCAAACAGATACTCACAGGTCTGGAATCAGCTGCAGGAAAAGCTGAAGGGGTGTCAGTGTTGGGATGTGTCCTTCCCATCTCCCAGGCTGATGAGTTGTCCAGACCCAGCTGCCCTGACACCAGCCACCTTGAGAGGAGAAAACTGCTGAGTTTTAACCCCAGTGTGACTCCCATCTATTTCCCTTTCAGCCTGATAAAATTAATTTCACAGTTACCTCTGCAAAGCTCTTAGGAAATACCTTATGGTGAAAATTTCACAACTGACCTCTTCCAACTGCAATTCCTTTAGCTTTGGAGTGGTTTTGGAGTTTCATCTTGTAAGATGTTGTGAAATCAGCTTTTTCACTTGGAGTCAACCACTGTGATGATGGTCACTGAAAGATATTTGGGGTCATCTTTCACTAGGTTGAGGCTTTGTTATTTGGAAGGGTTGAATCAGGCTGGTCACGGGGTAGGGAAGCAAAGGTCAAGAGTATCAAGTCAGAGCAGAGTTTCTTCATCCTCCTTTTTGCTTTCCAGGTCCATAACGTCCACGGAGCATTCAATGCCTTGGAGGGAGCAGACAAGCTCAGCTCAAACCGTGGGTATTCCTGGGCACTGCAGCTCTCAGCCACCCTCTGCAGGAGGGAAGGCAGGGCCGTTCATGCCACACTGCTGTATCCTGAAGTCTTTCATTTGCCTCTTTAGCCAAAATCATCCAGATGTTGCTGGCTGACATTACCATTTCCTCCAGTGCTTAGCCCAGAAGGTCCTTTGCAGTCCTTGTGGAGCTTTTTATCCATATCCTGTTCCTGTAGTGTCCCTTTGCTGCTGTTACTTCCACCAGAACTTTACTTTGTACTTGTGTTGCAAATTGCCTTGAAATTACTGCTCTGTGGATGGTGAGGGGGACATTTTCATGGCCCAGCACAAAAAGGAAAATTTAATGCATGCTACAATTCAATGTAGAGAGTTGTCTCTCAAATGTTCAGGCTCCTCCAGAACATCAGTCCTGTCCATTCTTTGGAACAGAATTTCTATGGCTGTTCCTGAAGTTGTGGTTTGGGGTTTTTATACCTCCAGAAGCCACATGTCATCGTGTTACACTTGGCTAGAGGATCCTTCAGAGATGTCGTTTAGAATTCTGTTTTAGAACTGTTTTAGCAGACACAAAAACTTGAATGAGCCATTTAAATAATAATTTAAAAAAGAAAGAGTTAAGCAGCTGTAGGAGAAGGAGGATGAGAAAGCAAGAAGGAAATGGAAGTACACAGGTTGTGATACCTCAGGTTTTTTAGTCAAAATGATCTCAGTGGGCTGCAGCCTTAACCTCAGCCAGTTCCTGATTTAACCAGGCTGTTTGTGTGGTGATAAAAGTGTTACCATTTATAGTTACAGGCAGTTAGGAAGGTCGGAGTAACCCAAACCTTGGGTGGGTTGTGGTCCTGCAGAAGTGGTGGGCGGCTCCTGGTGTCACCCAAGCACCTGCCAGAGATCTGAGCAAAGGGCACAAACGTGGCAGGTGAAGCTTTGTCCCTGAGATAAGGAGGAGGGAGTCTCCCTCGAGTTTTGTGACTCGTTCTGTGGGCTGGCTCCTTTCTCTCAGTGCTAACATGTCCTTCCCTTCCTTCCCTGAGCGCAGCCCTCGCCTCTCACGACTACATCCTGAAGATCGTGCCCACGGTGTACGAGGACATGAGCGGCAAGCAGCGCTACTCCTACCAGTACACCGTGGCCAACAAGGTAAAGCAGCAGCTGCCTCTGCACCCACGGGCTCCTCTCTGCACCCCAGGGGATGCTCAGCCACCGTTCCTCCCCTCCTGCTGCTCTCTGTGCCCTGTGGGTTTGTAGGTGAGCAGTAGCCTCTGCTGGGAGAAGGAGGAACTGAAGCTCCTCGGAGCGGGGCTCTTCCTGCTGCTGGAGTTGGCCAGGCTTGGGCTTGGGAGGGTTTGTCAGAGCAGGTGGTGGTGCTTCCATTCCTGTTCTTCCTCCTGGTGTGCTCACCTGTCAGTTTAGCTGATGTGGATTTCTGTGAATTGTGTGGGAGGTGTTTACAGGCTGCAGGAACTCCTGTTGTGCCTGGCAAGGTGCATCCGAATGGAAACTGTAGTCCAGCTGAGCACATAAAACATCACTTACACCTGGTTTTAGTGACTAAACAGTCTCATTTGTGATGGATGGATGAGACAAATAAATCAGCAGAGTTTTTAGCTTTTTACAGATGTTTATTTCAGACATTAAGTCACTGAACCGAAGCATCAGATATGTGCTGGTTGAGTATTTCACAGTCCCTGCATTATGATATGGAATTATCACAGAATCCATTAGTTTAGAAAAGATCCAAGATCACCAAATCCCACCAGTGACCAATTCCCACCTTGTCACCCAGCCCAGAGCAGGAGTACCACATCCAGCATTTTAATAATTCAATGTTTTGATTTTTTTAAGGGAAAAAATGACCCTATTTACTTTTTACAGTAGAAAGCATCTTCCAGTTGAAAATTATTTGCCATTCCAGTGCTAAATGAAAGTCCAAATCTGTTTGTAATATCTAATTACTTCTAGTTTGCCCTAACTGATAATTAGGCACACACTCTCCTGGGCTCGTTCTCAGATTAATGTTCCTGACTGGTGACTTCTGGGCTTGCTTGTGTGGTGTGTCCCAGGGATTTGGACATCTCCCTCTGTTCAGATTACAATGTATTTGTTCTGCTTAATGTCACAACTGCTGTTCTGATAAGACTCCTGTGACAGGAGTTCTGAAAGTAATTTGGAAAATAGCAGGAGCTTTTGACACTTCTGTGAGCTTGGCTGCAAATTGGGGGCGTTCGGCCAAGTCTGACTCATTAGGGCAGGAGTGCTGGTGGGGAGAAGGGGAGAGGAAGGAAAAAATGAGGTCAGATCTGTCAAAACTGAGGTGCTGAGAAGCACAGCTGTGCTTTCTGCTCGTGGTGCTTCAGTCCTTCACTCCACACTGAGCAGTGGGAAAGGGAAGTGGGAAGCCCCTGGAGCAGTCTGGCACAGAGTGGCTGCTGTCAGGAGAGTCTGAAGGGTACAAACTCTGTCTCCTCTGTCTCCTCCCTTCCCACAGAACCACTGTCCCAAAGGGAGCTGCAGAACTCCAATAAAAGCCTGAAAATGTCATGACTGTGGACTTCTGCTTCTCTTGTCATCATGGGATGAACCACCTAAAAATAGGGAAGTTTGGGATTTATTTAAGAACCAGCACACAGAGAGCAAAATTAATTTTTCTTTTGTGTCATGCTCACGAGTGTCCTGTTGCTTGCTCCTTTTTTTTTTTTTTTTTCTCTGTAGTATTTGAGGCTGTCTTTGCCTCTTTGTGAAGGAGAATTGAGGCAGGAGAGGAGATGTGAGCTGGCAGCTTGTCACAGGGCTGAGGGAGGGAAGAGCAATTGTGTGCCATACTGGGCTCTCCTTGGACTCTGGGTCCCAGCCTGCTTTCCTGGGATTTCTCTTCACCCTGGGAATATTTGAAAACTGATACCTATCTCCAATGACAGCACAGACAAAGTATTATCTCAGGCAGATGTGGCTTCAGTCCCCAAGCTGGTGTTGGTACTGGGCAGTGTGTCCTGTGGCTGGCACTGGACCTGTCTGGAAACAAATGGATTAAAGGAGACTGGCATTGGAAATCTGGAAGGTGTCTCTCCTAAACCAGCCTGGGATATTTTTTGAACCTCTGCCAGTATTTTTCTGTATACAGTTTCATCCTGGCTTTCAATGGGAGATTTAAATGTGCCTTGAACATGGTTCCACATGATTGATACTAAGAGGGCAAAGCATTCCCATTGCCAGTGGGGAGAGGGCCTGACAAAGGAGTGCAAGGACAAGGAGGGATTTTCAGGCTCTTACAAATTAAATTTCATTTGTTTGGTGAATGATTTATATACAAAATACAGACATGCATGTGATTTACAGAACTAAAATTTCACCTGTAGCCAGGCTGTTTGTATTTAAACAGAGCAGTTCTAGGATGGAGAATCAATGACAGCCTTTCTGTTTAGTCCTGTAACTCTGAATGAAGGTGAGAGTAATTAGCATCACTCTGTCCCCAGCTCTTTCATTATCAGCCTGGAAGGAGATTGTTTTCCTCTCTGATAAGGATGGGAGGTGAGCACTCACACAGGAATTCACTGTTTGCTTCTTTCCATCTGGTCACTGCTACCAAACACTGGGGTGAAGGTCAAACCCATGGAGGCAGTTTTCTGACAGACACTCTCTGGAATGAGCTTGCTCACATTTTGTGCCATTTTCCCCTGGTTTCCCCCTGTTTTTCCCCAGGAATACGTGGCCTACAGCCACACGGGCCGCATCATCCCGGCCATCTGGTTCCGCTACGACCTGAGCCCCATCACAGTGAAGTACACAGAGAGGAGACAGCCTCTGTACAGGTTTATCACATCGGTGAGTCACCCTAACCTCTCCTCCTCCCTTCCTCTGCCTGCCTTTCATGTCCCTCCTGAGCCTTTCTTGCCCACAGGAGTTGAGTTTCTGCCTCAGGGCATTGTGGCTGGTGGGGATAAAGCAGCACATCACTGGGGTGCTGCTGGACTGGGAGGTGAGTCCAGTGCTCTGATTTAATAGCTGGGCACAAAAAGAAGGGAAATTAACCCATCCCAGAAGGGCCAGGCTCTGTCTAGGCAGGATAGGCTCTCTTGCAGCATGTCAGAAGCTTGGAAGTAAAGCTGAAAACTGCAATAAACTGCTCAGTAGTGATGAGATCAAATGTGCAGAGAATCTAGAATGGTTTGGATTGAAAGAACCTTAAACCTCATCCCATTCCACCCCCTGCCATGGCAGGGACACCTTCCTCTATTCCAGGTTGCTCCAAGCCCTGTCCAGCCTGGCCTGGGACACTTTGAGGGATCCAGGGGCAGCCACAGCTGCTCTGGGCACCCCACACCCTTTTCCACCCCAAAGTCATCCTGGTCTCACCAGAGGGTTTCCTTTGTTCCAGTGAGGGAAGGAAAACTGTTAGGTGACACAGAGCTGGCTGTCCTTGCTATCTGCTGGTATTTGGGTGATTTTTACAGTAAATAGGAAGAAAACTGGCACTGGAGATTTTATCAGCAGCCACTTCTCTCTTCTCCTACAAGACATTGATTTTTTTCTTTTATACTGAGTTTTACTCAGTGCTGCTGCTTGGCTTAATAAGGAGTGCCAGTTCCAGGTATTTACTCCTGAGTAGAAGTGCAAAAGAGCTGCATTATGAAATTCCAGAGGTGTTTTCCTGACAAGTTGCATTTGGATGTGTCCAGAGAGCATCCTGCAGTCCTGATCTCAGCATCCAGAACAAAGCTGTGCTGGCCAAACTGCTCATTAGGCAAAGAGCTATTTAAAGATCCTCCAGAACTTAAAAAAAAAAAAGTGTCTTCAGGGAGTTGGCTTAAAATTGGAGCTGCAGTGAGCTGTGCCAGTGAGGCATGGTGGAATGTGAAGCACTTGATAAATTGGCTGCAGTGAAGACCTCAAATTCTGATTTTTAAACTGTTTGACTGTTATAACTGCAATTCACATAAACAGTGTGATGGAGTTGCACTTCAAGATTTTGATTTTGCAACTTTTGATAAACAGCAAGTTCCCTTCACTGAACTTTAGGCAGTGAATAGAACACACAAATAACCAGATAAGGGGTCTTGAAGTAAAACCTAAATGTCATGGCGAAAGACTTTCCCTTCTTAGCACATCCCCTTGGCTTCAAAAAATAATCCTAAAAAAGGTCAAACATCAGCATTTCATGACTTGGCATCTCATTCTGCCTCTGCTTCTTTCCTTAAAATTGTGCTCCCAGAAGTTTCTTACACATCTTGCTGGGGGTGAGGGTGTGGAGGTGTTTTCATGGGAAACGATTTGATAGCTGGGATTATTCTTTAATTTTATTGTCAGCATTGATTCACTGCTGATCTGCCATTATATGCCTATAAAAAGCACCTTTTTTGAATGGTGTCCTGCTTCTGAGGGTAAGTCTGAAGAGCACAGTCACGTGTCTGACATTGCCTTTCTGCCACCTTGCTGGCAGCCCTGCCTCCTCCTGTGGATCCACTGGTGTTTTCCTTTAGGCACCAGCCTGCATCCCACTCTGCTGTGATCTCCTTCTGGTCAGGGTGCATTCCTCTTGTCCAGAGAGCTCTCACTGCTGGGGTCATTCCCCTTCTGTGTCTCTTTCCCTTCACCCTTTCATGGGGGCCTGACCCCACAGACCTCAGGGAGCTCAAGGCAGATCACTGCCAATAACTCATCCCGTTAAACCCAGAGTAGTGCCTGATGCCTGCTGTACGTATCAGAGCTGTGCTGATCAAGGAACATTTGGTGCAGCTCCTGTGCTGACCTGGAGCCCAGCGCTGGTCACAAGCCCTCCAAGCCCTTTTTTCGTCACCAGGACTCAGAGCTGTGTGTGCAGGAGGCCCCAGTGCCAGGTGTGTGTGACTCATCCCCACTCAGCACTACAGAGCTCTGCAGATGAATTTATTTTTTGTTTTCCTATTCCCCAGCCCCTTGTGCTGCTGCACTGAAGTCAGATTTTCCTGCCTGTGATGCAGAATCTGCGTGTTGGACGGGGTTTGTGTTTGTGGTGTGACATCTCCCATCAGCTGAGCTGCTCTGAGCTGCAGTAACCCAGCTCCATGGTGGGCATTTCCCTGGGGAGTCACACCTGAGGGACAGCAGGGAGGGGCTGCAGCAGCAGGAGTTGGGCTTGTCCCCTAAAAACCCTGGCTTTGCCTCAGGCTGGTGCTCTGGTTTTAGCAGCCTGGATCTGCTGGAATGCTGAGTGTCCTGTAAAAGCCCCACTTCCTGCAGCTCCTTGTTTCACTGAGCTCACTGAATGTTCATATCTTGGTAATAAATGCACATGGCAAGGAGCTGTAGCTCTCAGTGCCTTTGCTCACCCTTGATGAGCTGTTTGTTCCTTCCCTCAGCGCTGCTGCTGCTGCTCCTATGCTGGTTTCTGTCTCTGACTTTGCCCATGGGGTGCTGTGTGGGAGCAGAGACGTGGCAGGGTGTGTGTAGTGTGGCACCAGTTCCCTTCTGGGCCTGCTGTGTTGCACTTTTATAACGTTTATCATGGAATTATTTAGGTTGGAAAACACTTCCAAGGCCACTGAGTCCCAGCTGTGCCCCATCCCCACCTTGTCCCCAGCCCAGAGCCCCAAGTGCCACCTCCAGGGATGGGGATCCAAACCTCCCTGGGCAGTTCCAGTGCCTGAGCACCCTTTCCATGGGGAAATTCCTGCTGTGCCCACCCTGAGCCTGCCCTGAGCACCCTTTCCATGGGGAAATTCCTGCTGTGCCCACCCTGAGCCTGCCCTGAGCACCCTTTCCATGGGGAAATTCCTGCTGTGCCCACCCTGAGCCTGCTCTGGCCCAGCCTGAGGCCGTTCCCTCTCATCCTGGATGCCCACCTGGCTGTCCCCTCCTGTCAGGAGCTGTGCAGAGCCACAAGGGCCCCCCTGAGCCTCCTTTTCTCCAGGCTGAGCCCCTTCCCAGCTCCCTCAGGGATTCTCCAGCCCCTTCCCCAGCTCCATTCCCTTCTCTGGACACGCTCCAGCCTCTCAGGGTCTCACCATGAAAAGCCAGAGCTGGACACAGCCCCCATGGTGTGACCTCAGCAGTGCCAGCACAGGGGACAGTCACACCCTGCTCCTGCTGCCACGCTATTTCTGATACAAAAACATCTCAATTCTGCTCAAGACTGGCTTCATACAAACCACCTGGTGGGGAGGCAGAAGTCAAACACCACAGGAGGGGAAGAAAGTCCCAGGGTGCCACCAGGCAGTGTGACACACCACAATGCAGCTTAAAAATGTTACCAGCCATGTTCTAATCACACAATTCTAACTTCTCAGCTCCCACATTTTTTATTTCACAACTGTGATACTCTTAATTTGGTCTTTTATGTTGTGTAGGATGAGGTGGTTCTGAGAATAACAACGGGGTTGTGAGAAGGGGAGCAGGATATGGAGTTTATGTCCTGACAAGGGCCTGCCTGGGAAAAAGGGGATTTGTTACGAGCTAGGAGCTGAAGGAGAGAGCAATCCCAAACCAGTGAGCCATTGTAGCAGGGAAATATTTTGTATTGTTGGTCTTCTCCAGGCTCTGTTTCCACAAGGACTCTGGTATTGACAGAATACACAGACTATTTCTGGATTTTTGTAGCACTTGAGAAGTGAAGTAGGCTGTTAACACTAGTCAGGAGATTAATTTTTCTCCCTAACTCCGTTCTTGGAAGTAATTACATGTTTTAATTTGACCCAAGATCCACATCTTGTGTGGAAAACTCTGTCCCACAAAGAGTTAAGTTGGCTGCTGTGAGCAGCCCTTGTCATGGAAAGTGTTAGGCAGGGCTGTGGTGTCACTGGCAGCTGGGTTTCTCTGTTACTCACTGCCCTTCACGTGCTAGTTCAGAGCCTTCTGCCTGTTCATAAATTATCTTGTGAAACGGGAAAAAGACTGCAAGACTGGTGTTTATAACAGAAAACAGTGTAGGAAGATGTGAGCAACACAGAGCTCCTAGAAATCTGAGTCAGGTGGAGTTTAACCCAGGGGGAGGCAGTGTTTGTGCTGTGGGAGCTGGGATTTGTGCTGGGCTCAGGCCGTGAGGAGTTCAGCACTCATTTATTCCACTGCAGGGGATGGTTTTTGTGAATGATCCTCATGGAATTCCATCCCCAGTGCTGTTACCCACTCCTTGCTGTGCTTCCAGAAACCACCCCAGCAGCAGGACCCCTCCTCCAGCTCAAGCTGTGTAAAAGTTCCCCTCGTTGTTGACAAAGGTGTTTGTCTGTCTGTCATTGCAGATATGTGCCATCATTGGAGGAACATTTACTGTAGCTGGGATCCTGGACTCCTGCATTTTCACAGCATCAGAGGCCTGGAAGAAGATCCAGCTGGGCAAAATGCAGTAGCAGTGAAACTCTACCCTCGACTCCAAGGACAGGAGCAAAGATTGACAAATCTACCACTACCTGTTTTTGTCTTTATTTTCTATTTGATTGAATCAGTATGTTTTTCTCTAATCAGGCTGGTCAGTGAAGGCATCTTCAACAAATCAAAGAAATCTCCATGCATTTCAGAGCTCTGAGAGGGAAACATCAGTGGAATCAGAGTGTGGATTCCCTTCCCCCAGAGAGAGAGGTCGAAATGCCATTTGAGATCTGAGTGAGGATGGCAGTCTGTCCTCTGGGAGGTTCCTATGGCAGTGTACAAACTAGGGAGTAGATGGCAAAGAGCTGAACTGTCTTGTGGCACTTTTTGGAGTTCTGTTGGATTTGCATGATCAGACAATCGACTTTTGTATAGGGCAAAATTACACATGAGGAAGAAATTCCACCCGTGGTGCCAAAAAGGTGATGTATCTGTTGGTGAGGAGTGGAAAGTGTTAGTCCCCACAGCAAACCTAAGAGACAGAGGGCAGAAATAACACTAAGAAATGTTTTGTGCTTCTATTGAAAGCTCAGTTGTTCAGATACAACCTTCCTAACCAAGTGAAAAAAGAACAGGAAGCCTTCCCCAGCTACCTTTTCCTAGGCAATCTGTGATCCCAGCAGTGGAGGGCATTTCTTTTCCTCTGGATGTAAAAGTGGTTTCATTCCTTCCCACTAACTGAATATCCAGTCTTGTGTTTACAGGTGGCATGAAGTAAAAACCAAACTGAGCAACACAGTTTTATGTGGCCTTTGCTTTGAAAGGGAATAGTTGTCTTTACAGCATTAGCTTTTCTTTCTTCTGTTTCTAAACACAGACCACCCAAAAGTCTGGATTCTGCACTTCTGCTTTATTATTATTGTTGTTGTTGTTGGTTTTTTGGTTTTTTTTTGAAAAGAGGTTTTATATTCTCTGTGCTCAGAAAAATGGTGCAGCCCTCTGGGTGGATGAGCACAGCTTCCTCTCTTGCTTTGTGTGTGTGTGTTCAAGACACCTGTCAAACACAGGAATTCTGACTTTTCAGGATTTAAGGTGCCTCCCTTTTCCTTTAAAACTCAGCCAGGCATCTTTCCTGAGCCCTGGCCTGACAGTGCTCTCCCACAGGTACCCAGGGCAGCATTCCCACAGGCTGACTGACCCTTGCTGGGAGTTTTGTCTGATCCCTTCAAAAGATTCCTGAGCTTCCCTGTCCATTCCTTCAAGCCTTGTCTTCTGGAGCCTCCAAAACACAGAGGTGTGAGGGGAAAACTCCTGCCAGGGGTGTCTTGCATCTCATTAGGTCTCAAAAATGAGAGCAGATGCCCACCAGTGCATTTTCCAGAGCCTCATCAGTGTTCCTTGAGTAGTGACAGTCTCTGCATGCCTTGTGAATGTCTGAGCTGAGGATACACAAATTTTAGGTCTTTCAGGATGGATTAAACAAAAATAATCATAAAATGAAGATCTTGAACTTAATGCTGTAAATTGTAAGATGGGTGCAGGGTTTCTCTTGGATGATATGAATTGCCTTTTCCTGGAGGCAAAATATCCAAGCTTTATGCTGTGATGATATGAATTATTGAATATTCAGTGTTATTGTTAGAGTCAGATGCATTTCAGAAGAATTCCTGATTGTTGAAATTGTCTCCTTGCTTTGGGAGCAGGGAAAGTGTTGCCAGTTTTATCCACCCACCAAAAAGCAGCAGCCAGCTCCTCTCCCCCTGCCATGCTCTGCCCTGCAGTGACTTCAGACAGCATTGGAATCTTTCCCTGTTCTTCTCTGGACTGATTGCTCTTGCTTTAGGTGCAAACTGGATTGTGGAACTTCCTGTACCCATTCATGTATGTGTAGAATTTTTTTACTTTTTTTTTTACCCCCATTTACAAAAATGAACTTTTTTAATGAGAGGCTTGTGTTCACCTGGGGTGTGTGTCCCTGTGCCTGTGAGTGGAACCCCCTGGATGTGGGATTTTCCATGGTAATTGCTTCTCCTGCTGGCTGAAGGGTTTCCTCTAATCCACTGTGACCAGCTGAAACTCACAGCTAAAATGTGCTCATTTTTCCTTTTGGATTTGGTCAGTCTCTGCTGACAGCTTGGGAACAGTGGATTACAACAATGAGATTTTTAATATTTTAGCATCTTCCTTACACTGAGATTTATTTAGTGCGTCCTTCTCCTGAGCTGGGCAAGGGGAGATCTTTGCAGTGCGGTTCATTTTCTGAAATTTCTCTTCTGGTACAATTTCTTTGACACAAACAAAGGTGTTTGCAGATTCTTTGGGTCCCCTGGTGTGTTATTCCCATCCTTCTCCCCATTCCCTGTCTGTATTAAACTGCCTCCTGTGCAGTCCAGGCCAGTTCTCTAAACAAGACCAGTGAAATTTGTTTGTTTGGGTGGATCTTTTTGGAAGTAACACACTTCAGTGTGCCTGCTCTCTCTGCCAAAATATCCCCTGCAATAAGGTAATAAATCAAAATTTTTTTGTTTTTGTTTTTTTTTTTTTTTTTTTTGCAAAATGTGGAAACCAAATTGTACTGAAGTTCTGGCAGGAGGAACATCTGTACCTGGGTTCTCTAAACCAGGTCTAAGCCTTTGAGAGCTGCCAAGCCAGGGCCACCTTCTGGGGCTGCTGGGATTTGTGGTGATCTCGTCCTGCAGGGTCACACTGTGGTACTGCTTCGTGTGTTTACAGCAGAATCTGCTCCTCATCTCCCCAGGTGTGAAAGCAAAGCAGTTCCTGCCTCTGCACTCAGGAGATCTCACTTTATTCTGATTTTCCTGAAGAGAAAATGAGCTTGGTTGTGCTTTTAAATGTCCTTAAAATAATTTCTAGTTAGAGCAGAAGGAAACCCTCAGTTGTAGGGTTCTGATTTTGCCCTTTCCAGTCAGTGTTTTCATAGAAAATTTGAGTATCCAAAAAAGACAGCCCTGTAGGAAATATCTGAAACTCCCACTTTAAATTATTCCCTGTAACAGCAGACTCCACCCTACGGTGAGAACTTGAGGCATAGGATGCTTTGCAATGGTGGAGTTAAAAACTTCTAGCTCTAGGGAAAGTTATTAGGTGTATTATAGGCAGTATCTGGACTGCTGAAGAGTATTTTTAAAAGAAAATAACATGGAGATGGGGTACAAAAACCCAGGAGAGATGAGTCTGTGAGTGTTTGATCTGATCTCTCAAATCCTTGCATTTATGTGCACTGTAAAAAAATGAGATCTGCAGTGCAGGTGGCCCTGTGTGCCACCAGCTCCTGAATATTTCTCATTTATTGTTCCTTCTCTGCTGGGGCTGGGAATGGCTGTGATGTCTCTGCTTTACAGGAGTTGTTTGAATTTGCAGATTGGGGGTGTCAGTGAGGGCTTTGTCCCTGGAATGTGGGAGAGGGGCAGGGAGGAGGAGCAGCCCTGCCGTGTCTGGTACAGCAATGTTTAAAGCACAAGACTTTTACATTTCTACAGTGGAGACCGTTAAGGAGTTCTGGCATTTGTCTTTTTAATTTGCAACCTTATGTTAATAAACTATTAGCCTTTTTAGTTCCATAATTAAAAATAAAACTCTTACGTGTTTTGATTGGCTTCTTGTCGCACTCCTGTTGCAAAATCAATCCAAAGGAGCTTTTTTCCTTTTGTTTTTAATTCTGATTTCAGTGAGCTGAGCGTTATCACACAATGAAATCACTGGGAGCCAGGTCACTGTGGTGAAAGTTAGCACGAGGCTCTTTTGTAATCAGCCCTGAGTCATGTCTGGACATTCAGTGCTTGGTTTTGTACAGTACCAAGTGTCCCAACCTCCCTGTTCTTAGGGAAAGGTGAAGAATGGACTGTACTTTGGGCGGCTTTTTTGGGGTTTTTTTAGGGTTTTTTTGTTGATTTTTAAAGGGTTTTTTGCGGTGGTTTTCTGGGGTGGTTTTTTGGGGGAGGTTTTGAGGCTTTTGGGGGCTTTTTTTGTGTTTTTTTGCAGGGGGGGATTGGGGATTTTTTAGAGTGGATTTTTTTGTTTTGGTTTGGTTTTTTTGTTTGGGTTTTTTGGGGCAGTTTTTTTTTTTTGGTGGGTTTTTGGGGGATGTTTCTTGTTTTTGTTGTTTTGGTTTTTTTGTGGGTGTTTCTTTTGGGTTTCTTGGGGAGTGATTTTTTTTTTTGGTGGGGTGCTTTTTCAGGGTGTTTTTTGTGTTTTTGGAGGGGGGAATTGTGGGGTTTTTGGGGGCTTTTTTGGGGGTTTTTTAGGGTTTTTTGTTGATTTTTTTAGGGGTTTTTTGGGGTGTTTTTTTGGGGGGAGGTTTTTTTGGGGGTGGTTTTTTGCGGGAGGTTTCTAGTTTTTTGGGGCTTTTTTTTTGCGGGGAGGGTTGGGGATTTTTTTAGAGTGGGGTTTTTTTTCAGTTTCTTTGGGGATTTTTTTCTGTTTTGTTTTTCTTTTTTTGGTTTTTGGGGGGAAAAAAAATTCTCAAAAAACCCCCCGGGACCCCTCCCATTAAAAAACCTTGCTCAAAAAACCCCCTCAAACCTCCTCCCACAAAAACCCTCAAAAATGCCCTAAAACCCCTCAAAAAAACCCCCTCAACCCACCCCCCAAAACCCTCAAAAAAAAACCAACCAAAAACCCAAAACCCAAAAAACCCCTCAAAACCCCCTCAAAAAACCCCCCGAGACCCCTCCCAAAAAAGACCCTGCTCAAAAAAACCCTCAACGCACCCCCAAAAACCCTCAAAAAGCCTCCCAACCACCCTCCCCAAAAAAAACCCTCAAAAAACCCCTCAAAACCCTCAACCCCCACCCCCCCAAAAAAACCCCCAAAAACCCCTCAAAAATCCCCCCAAAAACCCTCAACCCCTCTTCCCTCCTACTGGGGACCCTCAAACACCACCACAATCACCGGCTTGAGCTGGTCTGGGCAGCACCAAATAAAATTTTAAAAAAAGCTTTTAAAAATTGAAAAAAACATTAAATAAAAAAAAACCTTTTAAAAATAAACTTCAATTTTATTAAAAAGAAATGAAAAGCAAAATAAAAACTGTAAAGTGAAGTGACATAAAGAGCTGTGAAAGTTCCATAAAAGGAAGTGCCGTAAAGCGCGACTGTCGTAAAAGGGGCCGCAAAGCGCGACTGTCGTAAAAGGAGCAGTAAAGCGCGACTGTCGTAAAAGGAGCCGTAAAGCGCGACTGTCGCAAAAGGCGCCGTAAAGCGCGACTGTCGTAAAAGGAGCCGTAAAGCGCGACTGTCGCAAAAGGCGCCGTAAAGCGCGACTGTCGTAAAAGGAGCCGTAAAGCGCGACTGTCGCAAAACAGGTCGTAAAGCGCGACTGTCGTAAAAAGGGTCGTAAAGCGCGACTGTCGCAAAAGGTGCCGTAAAGCGCGACTGTCGTAAAAGGGGTCTTAAAGCGCGACTGTCGTAAAAGGGGTCGTAAAGCGCGACTGTCGCAAAACTGCCGTAAAGCGCGACTGTCGTAAATCTGCCGTAAAGCGCGACTGTCGCAAAAGCTGCCGTAAAGCGCGACTGTCGTGAATCTGCCGTAAAGCGCGACTGTCGTAAATCTGCCGTAAAGCGCGACTGTCGCAAAAGGTGCCGTAAAGCGCGACTGCCGTAAACGCTGCCGTTAATCGCGACTGTCGCAAAACTGCCGTAACGCGCGACTGTCGCAAAAGGCGCCATAAAGCAGCACTGTCGTAAAGAGACTTTCGGGACACAGTGGGAATGAAGCTCTTTAATAGTATCTCCCGCTGGGATGTGGCTGCCGCGGAGCTGTCCCAGCTTGCAGGGGCACCGCCGCCTCCCAGTCAGACCCCACGGCCCCGGTACCCGCAGTGTCGCTGCCGCCCCGCCCGGCCGCTCCCAGCATCCCCTCGGTCTCCGCTGTCCCGGCTACCGCGGGCCCCGCCCCTCAATCCCGCCCACAGCGTCCCCGCGGCCCCGCCCTCTGCGGACACAGCGCCGGTGGTGGCCCAAGCGCCGTCGCTGCTGCGTCTTTCCCGTCCCCTGCGACTCCCGGGTGTGCGGACCGAGCGCGCCTGGCGCCGCTCCAGCCCAGCCTCCCGTCAGCGCCGCCCGCCCGCGCTGCGCCGCCGCCCGCCCGCGCCCTGCTGTGCCGTGCCGTGCCGTGCCGTGCCGCGCCGTGCCGTGCCGTGCCGTGCCGTGCCGTGCCGTGCCGTGCCGTGCCGTGCCGTGCCGTGCCGTGCCGCGCCTTGCTGTGCCGTGCCGTGCCGTGGAGTGCCGTGCCGCGCCGCGCCGTGCCGTGCCGTGCCGTGCCGTGCCGTGCCGTGCCGCGCCGCGCCGTGCCGCGCCGCGCCGTGCCGTGCCGTGCCGTGCCGTGCCGTGCCGTGCCGTACCGTGCCGTGCCGTACCGTGCCGTGCCGTGCCGTACCGTGCCGTGCCGTACCGTGCCGTGCCGTGCCGCCGTCGCCCTCCCTCCCGCGCCGCCGCCCGTCAGCGCCGCTCCCCCGCGCCGCACCGCCGCCCGCCCTATATGTTTGCTCAAACTATAACTTTTTGGAACATTTAACAGGCAGGTTCTCTCTGCCCCCGTGTCTATTACAAATTCCAATTCTTCTTCTTCGGGACCCACTTTTCAAGTTATCACAAATGGTATTTGGCCCACCCAAAAAATTAGAGCTTATGACCTCCCTATTCCTCCTCTGTGCCCATCTCTTTAAAGATTTTCAGATCTTCTGCTTACTTAGGACCATTTTCCTATTTCTCGTAGGTTTGTTCAGTTAGTTGGAGTGTCTTCTTTCCCCTTTCAGCTGTCCCTTAAAACCTTTTCTTTTTTTGCATTTCACCTTTGATATGCTGTCTCATTTATTCCTTTGATTATGTAATTACGATAATTATTCATGGTTTTACTCCCCTCCTCATTATTTTTACCCCACTCAGGAGGTATAGTTGGCATTTTGTCTTCTCTGGGGGTCCCCGTGGATTATCTTTTTTCCTAAGCTTTTATTTCAGCTGCTCTGACTAATTGCCTTTCTTCCTGAGAAAAATATTATTCTCATTACAGACCGCATCTCTTCTCAAGTATAAATGTTTGGACCTAAAAATTGGTCTAATTGTTCAGCTGTGCCTATGGAATCCTCCAAATACCCATTTTATTTATTTCTTAACATTTCTGACCTCAGACAAAGTCAAAGGACCATTTACAAATCCTGGTCCTCCCTCTCCTAAGGGAACCTCTTTTAATGGATATAGACCAATCCCTTTATCCCATTCTTTCTGGATTTTTATCTTCTATAGCTTTTCTCCCGTAGTTTTAGGAAGAATCAGGAGAGGGCTTTCTTTTAACTGAACTTTTAGTGTTTCGATAGGGTGATTCCTTTAGAGAGTTCCCCTGAGCAGCCAGAGCTGTGATTACCAAGGGAACGGAGCTCGGGGCAGGACGGGGGCACTCGGCACAGCTCCGGGTCTGGGAGGCATCCTGCATAATGTGGAATTTCAGGAGCCAGCCACCCACAGGCCCCCAAACACCAACCTCGGCCCTTTTCCCTGGCAAACAAAACTCACCAGCCAAGGTCCCTGATGGCAGATTGCAGGAGTTCACTTTGAACTATCAAACCAGCCCGAATTGGCACAGGTGCCAGCTTGGATGTAAGAGGCATATTGGGTATTGTGAAATTTCAGGAGGCAGCCAGCAACTCCTGGAAACAGGCCCCAAACACAAACCTCGGTGTGGGAATGCTAATTATTAGAAGCTGGAAAAGTACTGTGTTTAGCTTTCTGATCTGAGTCTTTGCACCTGCGAAAATACTGTGTCCTTAGACATCTCTAAATGTGATAACAAGGAGTCAGAGAGACGTGGGAAAGTGGAATGCAAGACTGAAAGAATGAAGAGTTGATGTTTAGCTTAACGAATAGAATGTTTAGGTTACAAAATATGCATGAGCTTATTAACACTATTATAAAAGTATGTAACCTGATCAATAAATTAGAAACTAATGATCATCAACCCCTAAGATGTGCACGTCTCCCCTTCGCCTCCTCAAATAGTGACCCTTCCTTAAATGGAGTTTTCCTTAAATAGTGTATTTCTCCTTGAATAGTAGATTTTTTTTTTTCTTTTAACACCTCGGCCCTTTTCCCTGTAAAAAAAACTCACCTGCCCCAGTTCTGGACAGCAGATTGCAGGAGCCACTTGGAACTATCAAACCAGCCTGACATTGCACTGGTGCCAGTTTTGGTCTTGGAACCATCCTGTGTATTGCAGGATTTCAGGAGCCAGCCGGCCACTCACGGCCACAGGCCCCCAACACAAACCTCGGCCCTTTTCCCTGGCAAACAAAACTCAACCATCCTGGTTCTGGGTGGCAGATTGCAGGAGCCACTTGGCACTATCAAACCAGCCCGACTTGGCACTGGTGCCAGTTTTGGTCTTGGAACCATCCTGTGTATCGCGGAATTTCAGGAGCCAGCCGGCCACCCCCGGCCACAGGCCCCCAACACAAACCTCGGCCCTTTTCCCTGGCAAACCAAACTCACCCGTCCTGGTTCTGGATGGCAGATTGCAGGAGCCACTTGGCACTATCAAACCAGCCCGACTTGGCACTGCTGTCAGCTTGGGTCTGGGAACCATCCTGCCCATCACAGAATTTCAGGAGCCAGTCGGCCTCTCCCAGCCACTGGCCCCCCAACACAAACCTGGGCCCTTTTCCCTGGCAATCAAAACTCAGCTGCCCCGGTTCTTGTGATGCTGCACCATCTTAAGAAACCAATTCCATCTATGTTGGGGAAGATCTTTGTGAAGGAAGAAATCCTGCCTGCTCCAATGGCTGGAGCTCACATTTCCACAAGTGGTGGGTGCTGCTGGAAGCCCCTCACTCTGTAAATGACAAATAAAGGCTCTGGGGAAGGTGTTTGTCTAAATTCCAGCCTGCTGCAACTCAGTCCCAAACCTTTCCAGCCTATCTTTATAAAAAACCCGGCCCAAACCCAACCAAGCCAATCAGTTGGTTAATTCCTACCAATTCTCATTGAGAAGAAATTAATCTGTGTCCTGAAAATATGTACTAGGGCCACATCTACCTAAAAGGGGAATGGTTTGTGCAGGTGGGCAGGGATGGAGGTGACAGTGACACAGGAGCAGGGGCTGAGCAGGGGAACTGGTGTCCCCTGGGGCTGAGGGACATGGGATCAGTGTCACTGGTGTCCCCTGGGGCTGAGGGACATGGGATCAGTGTCACTGGTGTCCCTTGGGGCTAAAGGACATGGGATCAGTGTCACTGGTGTCCCTTGGGGCAGAGGGACATGGGATCAGTGTCACTGGTGTCCCTTGGGGCAGAGGGACATGGGATCAGTGTCACTGGTGTCCCCTGGGAGAGAGGGACATGGGACTGGTGTCCCCGCTCTATCCCAGCTCTATCCCGTGTCTATCCCGTGTCTATCCCGTGTCTATCCCGGCTCTATCCCGTCTCTGTCCCGTCTCTATCCCGTGTCTATCCCGTGTCTGTCCCGTCTCTATCCCGTGTCTGTCCCGTGTCTGTCCCGTGTCTGTCCCGTGTCTATCCCGTGTCTGTCCCGTGTCTATCCCGTGTCTATCCCGTGTCTGTCCCGTGTCTATCCCATGTCTATCCCGTGTCTATCCCGTGTCTATCCCGTGTCTATCCCGTGTCTGTCCCGTGTCTATCCCGTGTCTGTCCCGTGTCTATCCCGTCTCTATCCCGTGTCTGTCCCGTGTCTATCCCATGTCTATCCCGTGTCTATCCCGTGTCTATCCCGTGTCTGTCCCGTCTCTATCCCGTGTCTGTCCCGTGTCTGTCCCGTGTCTATCCCGTGTCTATCCCGTGTCTGTCCCGTGTCTATCCCATGTCTATCCCGTGTCTATCCCGTGTCTATCCCGTGTCTATCCCGTGTCTATCCCGTGTCTATCCCGTGTCTGTCCCGTGTCTATCCCATGTCTATCCCGTGTCTATCCCGTGTCTATCCCGTGTCTATCCCGTGTCTATCCCGTGTCTGTCCCGTGTCTATCCCGTGTCTGTCCCGTGTCTATCCCATGTCTATCCCGTGTCTATCCCGGCTCTATCCCGTCTCTGTCCCGTGTCTGTCCCGTGTCTATCCCGTGTCTATCCCGTGTCTATCCCGTGTCTGTCCCGTCTCTATCCCGTCTCTATCCCGTGTCTGTCCCGTGTCTGTCCCGTCTCTATCCCGTGTCTGTCCCGTGTCTGTCCCGGCTCTATCCCGGCTCTATCCCGTGTCTGTCCCGTCTCTATCCCGTCTCTATCCCGTGTCTGTCCCGGCTCTATCCCGGCTCTATCCCGTGTCTATCCCGTGTCTGTCCCGTGTCTGTCCCGTCTCTATCCCGTCTCTATCCTGGCTCTATCCCGTGTCTGTCCCGGCTCTGTCCCGTGTCTGTCCCGGCTCTGTCCCGTGTCTATCCCCGCTCTATCCCGTCTCTATCCCGTGTCTGTCCCGTCTCTATCCCGTGTCTGTCCCGGCTCTGTCCCGTGTCTATCCCGGCTCTGTCCCGGCTCTATCCCGTGTCTGTCCCGTCTCTATCCCGTGTCTGTCCCGTCTCTATCCCGTGTCTATCCCGGCTCTGTCCCGTCTCTATCCCGTCTCTATCCCGTGTCTGTCCCGTGTCTGTCCCGTCTCTATCCCCGCTCTGTCCCGTCTCTATCCCGTCTCTATCCCGTGTCTGTCCCGGCTCTGTCCCGGCTCTGTCCCCGCTGCAGCGCTGCCCTCCGGCCGCCAGGGGGCGCGGCTCCGGGCCGGTGGCGGCGCAGGCGGAAGCGGAAGCGGAAGCGCCTCTGGCTCCTCTTCCGGGCGGGCGGCGCGGCGGCGGCAGCGGGTGAGGAACCGGGAGGCGCCATCCGCGGCCATCGGGGCCATCCGCGGCCATCTCCGGCCGGCGGGGCCTCCGCGGGGCAGCGGCGGGGAGCGGGAAGGGGGTCGGGTGGCCGGGAGCCCGCCCGGAGCTGCGGACGGGGAGAGCTCGGGCTCCGGGGGGAGCTCGGCCTCCTCAGGCTGCGCTTCCCTGGTGCGTTACTGAGTTAACACAGCCCAGCCCGCATGGGAGGTGCCAGCGTGTGCACGCAGAGAGTTGAGCAAAACCAGCCTTTAATTTAGTTTATCCTTGATTCCATTTATCCTTTGCTATCAGGATCAATGGTGCCCTGACATGCAGTCCTGTAGCGCGGTTGTTGAAGTTTAGGAAAGGCCGGGATTATCTTGGATTTGCAGATGTGTTACCTGCACGCTGTGCTGAGGAGCGTTACTGGAGGTGCTGGAGCAGTACGAGCCCAAAATACACTTTTTTATAGATTGGTGTGAATCCATACCAGTCTATAAAAGATGAGCGGTGTGAGTACAGGGCAGGACCCAGGTGTCCTGAGCGCTGGGAACGGGGAGCTGTGGGAGAACGGTCTGATGTGCACGTGTGTCCATCGCAGGGTCACTGTCAGCCAGGGCACAGGCTTCAATTTACTTGGAGTCCGGGATATCAGGGTTTGTCGATCGGTTCTGGGATTAAAACAAGTTTAAGTTGCTTTTTAATGCCGCGGCAGACTCTTAAGTGTGATGATGGGAGTGTAACGTGTGTGCTGTGAGCATCTCTCCAACTGCTGTTGGTTTTGGGTTTTTTTTTGTGCAGCCAAAATGAAGTTCAACCCCTTTGTGACCTCGGACCGCAGCAAGAACCGCAAACGGCACTTCAATGCCCCCTCCCACATCCGCAGGAAAATCATGTCCTCGCCCCTGTCCAAGGAGCTGCGGCAGAAGTACAACGTGCGCTCCATGCCCATCCGCAAGGACGACGAGGTCCAGGTACTGCCCTGCCACACCTGAGCTTCTTCCTGGGAGTTTCCAGAGCTGGGAAAGAGCTGGAGAATTCCTGAGGGAGCTGGGAAGGGGCTCAGCCTGGAGAAAAGAAGGCTCAGGGGGGACCTTGTGGCTCTGCACAGCTCCTGACAGGAGTGGACAGCCGGGTGGGCCAAGGATCTGCTCCAGCAACAGGGACAGGAGCAGAGGGAACGGCCTCAGGCTGGGCCAGGGCAGGCTCAGGGTGGGCACAGCAGGAATTTCCCCATGGAAAGGGTGCTCAGGGCAGGCTCAGGGTGGGCACAGCAGGAATTTCCCCATGGAAAGGGTGCTCAGGGCAGGCTCAGGGTGGGCACAGCAGGAATTTCCCCATGGAAAGGGTGCTCAGGCACTGGAACTGCCCAGGGACGGTTGGATCCCCATCCCTGGAGGTGGCACTCGGGGCTCTGAGCTGGGGACAAGGTGGGGATGGAGCATAATTTGGGTTTGATGATCTTGGAAGTGTTTTTCAAGCCAGCTGAGTCTGGGATTCTGTTTTCATGTGCAACCTGTGGAAAAGGGAAGAATGAGACAAACTGATCTTGGTGCTGGAGCTTTGCCTTCAGCATGGCAGAAATAATCTAAGTTAATCAAGTCATGACTTGGCCTATCAAGTGTTTCTTAAATTCACTTCATTTAAATCCATATTAAATTCACTTCAGTGATAAGGATGATAGAGGTGTGCTGGCAATTCTGCTGCACTTCAGCTACATGCATTGATCATTGTGCTGAACTAAAAACTTTCAACAATAAAGCACAAAGCAAAGAATTGTTTCTTTTTTGTAGGCTGTTTGCTGCCTGTGATATTTGAAAGATTGGATTAGAAATGAGTCCAGGCTTTTTAATATAAAGCACAAGGATAGGTGAAAAATGAGGGTTAAAACTGTTAAAAATTGAAATCTGGCTGCATAGCTACAGAGTGTGGTGGTGTTCACAGGGGTCTCAGGATGAGGGAAGAGATGAGAATCTTGACTCCATGTTTCAGAAGGCTGATTTATTATTTTGTGATATATATATATTATATTAAAAGAAAATTATATATTAAAACTACACCAAAGAATAGATGAAAGGATTTCTTCAGAAGGCTAGCAAGGAATAGAAAGAAATGATAATAAAATCTTGTGACTGACCAGAGTCTTAAGACAGCTGGGCTGTGATTGGCCATTAATTAAAAACAATCACATGAGACCAATCACAGATGCACCTGTTGCATTCCATAGCAGATTAATTTTAAAAAGCAGATAATCAATGTTTACATTTTGTTCCTGAGGCCTCTCAGCTTCTCAGGAGAAAAGATCCTAACAAAATAAAATATATCTGTGACAACAGATCTCTCCCATTAGGGTTGACTGCAAAGAGAATGGGGGAGAAGCACAATCCTGATCTGTTCAATGTTCTGTGTCAGTCAGGCTGAAATTGTCAGGTCACTCATGAGTTTGTGGCTTGGATCCCGTGCAGCTCAGCTGCTTTGTGGGATGGGCTGGCTGTTGAGGGCTGCTCCTGGAGCCGTGTGTGTGCTGTGTGCAGGTGGTGAGGGGACACTACAAGGGCCAGCAGATCGGGAAGGTGGTGCAGGTGTACAGGAAGAAATACGTGATCTACATCGAGCGCGTGCAGCGCGAGAAGGCCAACGGCACCACCGTGCACGTGGGCATCCACCCCAGCAAGGTATGGCACTGGGGCTGCCCTGGGCTTGCTGGGACTTGGGACCAAGTGGGGGGAGTGCACCTGGAAGCTGCTCCATCTCTGCATCCCCAGCCTGTGCTTGGAAGCTGAATCGTTGTTTAATTTTGCTTTTGTTTTTTGGCTTTGCTTTCACCCCACTCTGATTCAGGGAAAAACGACAGCTAAAAAAATTTAAATGTTAGTTTTACTACTAATTCTCATGTGCAAACAACTCTCCTAACTCTACAGTGTTACTTTAATAAGGTTTATACTATGGTTATTTTAAATTTAACCATTTTTAAAAATAAATTTATGTCTGTTAATATAGTTCTAATAAATTTAAGATGCTTCACATCCCACTCTTAGCACTAAAATAAGAAGAAAATCTCAGTCTTTATTCCAGAACATACAGAAAAGTGCTTCTAGCAAGAATATATTAATCTGGGCATAATAAAATACAAAATCTGTGGATGCAGAATGTTTGTTAGTATAAAAAGTAATCACTTTGTTTTGCTTCTGCCTCTTGCGCCATGGTCAGTATCAGTACAGGCTGGGGATGCACAGCTGGAGCAGCCCTGGAGAAGGATCTGGGGGTGTTGTGGCCAAGAGCTGCACCTGCCCTGGCCCCCAGAGCCCCCCATGCCCTGGGCTGACCCCCATGGGCAGCAGGAGAAAATCCTTCCCTGTGAGGGTGGGCAGGCCCTGGCACAGGGTGCCCAGAGCAGCTGGGGCTGCCCCTGGGTCCCTGGCAGTGCCCAAGGCCAGGTTGGGCAGAGCTTGGAGCACCTGGGATACTGGAAGGTGTCCCTGCCATGGCAGGGGTGGCACTGGATGAGCTTTAAGGTCCCTTCCCACCCAAACCATTGTGGGGTTCTGTGAATAACAAATGGAGATGTTGTCTCAAGGAAATGTTAGGGTGTCATGAGCAGAAATGTGAGTTGAGACCATGAACTCCTCATTGTTTCTAGGAGTAGAAACTTGCTAGAAACTTTAGAATCTTGCTAAAATACATCTTTGAAGAGACTGATGTTTTCAGAGTACAAAATGGATCATTTAAAACAATCCTTTCCTGTGTGGCACTTGCACTGGATGAGGAGGTGTTGGAGAGGCCTAAACAGATGCTCAGAATTGTGATTCTTCTTGCAGGCAATTGTGAACTGAATATTTCTGAACCTGGGTTTAGCCTGAGGTATTTAGAGCTGGTGAAAGCCAGGCAAAGCCTGTTTAGATCATAACAGGAAACATTTCAAACTAAACACAAGAACTTGCCAAAACCTGGCTTGAGGCAGATGAATTCAGTCTGCTTCAGCCTTGCCACATGGGCACAAAGATGGAAGTGTTGGTGGAAAAAATCCAGTTGTAACAGGTTTTCTGGTGTAAATGGTTGGTGTGTTCAGCAGAGGGAGGGCAGAATTATTCCAAAACATCACGACTTGTGTGCAGCAACAACATCTGACTGACAAGGTGACATTGTGGTGGAGCCAGTGCTGAATAGCAGTGAGAGAATCAGAATTTTCTGCTGCTTCTTCACTCTGGGAAAATGTTCATTAATTGGGAACTATACCTCAATAAAGCTTTGCATAAAAATTCTGGTTATTAATGCAGAGAGCAGAGGAATGTTTTGTTACAGACTTGCTCTGTGAACAGTTTGTACCTCTCCTGAGCAAAGAGAATTACAATTGAGACCTAATTTACACAAGGAATTATGGAGAAAGTGTGCCTGTATGGCATTTCTAGGGTTTGATAGTTCTGTTTCCCAGGTAGTGCTTTCAGTAATAGCAACACATGAATTTCTTGGCCAGTTTGAGGAGGCAGGAGCAGGAATTGTTGGATAAATTCTTCCCTGGGAAGGTGTTGAGGCAGAGGACTCTTGTTACAGACTTGTAGTGCGAACAGAGGTGGGAATTACAATTGAGACCTAAATGCACAAGGAATTAAGGAGGAAGTGTGCCTGTATGGCATTTCTGGGATTTGATTGTTAGTTCTATTTTCCAGGTAGTGCTTTCAGTAACACCAACACATGAATTTCTTTGCCAGTTTGAGGAGGCAGGAGCAGGAATTGTTGGATAAATTGTTCCCTGGGAGGGTGATGAGGCGAAAGGTGCCTGGAGAAGGAAGTGTCCGAGGCCAGCTTTGACTGCTGCCTTGGTGCTGGTGGGATCAGCTCCATGCCCAGGTGGATTTGGGGTGGGTTGCTCCCTCCCTGTGGCAGGGAGGCTGAGGTGCTGTGCTCTGTGCAGGTGGTGATCACCAGGCTAAAGCTGGACAAGGACCGCAAGAAGATCCTGGAGCGCAAAGCCAAGTCCCGCCAGGTGGGCAAGGAGAAGGGCAAGTACAAGGAGGAGACAATCGAGAAGATGCAAGAATAGCTGCCTTCCTGATTGACACCATTAAAAAACTGCTAAAATTCAACCTGTTGTGTGTCTTCTTTTAAAAATATTGATGTGTCCTGCTCAGCATTTAAGTATTCCTGCTTGTCTTCTGACTTGGTAAAAAATACACTAAATTAAAAGGCCTTTGTACCTTTTTTACTGTTAAGAAAAACAGTTTAGAAATGCTTAACCAACCTGAAAGAGCAGTGCAATCCTGAAACATCCATCTTAACAGGCATTGTATTTCTCTCTTTATTAGATGTATCCATGTTGTTTTTTTTTAATATTAACATGTTAATTCTGTGCACTGTATATATAATTAATTCAGTCTTATATTAACGAGGACAAAAGGGTTTATGAGCAGTGCTCACGAGGCAGAGCTGACTGGTTTGGAAGGGATGGGGTGAAGCAGTCTCAGCGCTGCTGGTGTGCTGTGTTGGATGAATTTTCTGTGACAGGAGATCTTTCCTGGCACTTTGTACCTCCAGAATTGAGAGCTGCTTGTTGAAAGCAGCCCTGCAGTTCAGTGAATTGACTGGCTCAGTGAATGGCGCTCTAATTGCTGCTGCAGAGGGACAGAAACTCATCTGCGTGAACAACAATGGGGTCTAAAAAGGAGGATGTTGGCAATTGAGAAAATTTGTTTTCGAAGCCATTCCTAGCCTGACAGTGAAGCTGTGTTGGGTGGACTGGGGGTGGGTTTCTCTCATGAAGGCTCAGGGGTTTTGTCCCTCCAGCTTGTGCTGCTCAATACGAAATTTCTTCACCTTGAGGGGGGTGTTTGAGGAATTCCTTGAGGTTTGTTCATTACCGAGACCTTTCCAGGTACAGAGCTGCTCTGTGGGATCGTGTCCCAGTTCCCTGAGGAGCAAAGAGCCGGCAGGAGTTTCGTGTCCCCTTACCCGGCAGCCTGTTTGGGATGGGGATCCCGCGGCAGCCCCGATCGCATCCCGGTCCCATCCCGGTCCCGATCCCATCCCGATCCCGTGACAGCCCCGATCCCATCCCGGCCCCGATCCCATCCCGGTCCCGATCCCATCCCGGTCTCGATCCCATCCCGGTCTCGATCCCACGGCAGCCCCGATCCCATCCCGGTCCCGATCCCATCCCGGTCCCGATCCCGCGACAGCCCCGATCCCATCCCGGTCCCGATCCCGCGGCAGCCCCGATCCCATCCCGGTCCCGATCCCGCGGCAGCCCCGATCCCATCCCGGTCCCGATTCCCTTGCCCGTGCGCGCTCCCGCGGCCCCATGGCTCCCTCACCGCGCGCTCCCGCCGGCCCCGGTGACGTGGCGGGCGCTGATTGGCGGGCGCCGGGCGGGGCGTGGCGGAAGGCCCCGCTGCCCTCAGAGCGCGGCCATGGCGTACGGCGGCCTGGCGGTGCCCATCATCGTCATGAGCGTGTTCTGGGGGGTGGTCGGCGGCGTCCTGCCCTGGCTCGTACCCAAGGGGCCGAACCGCGGGTGAGTGACCGGGGGGCGGCGGGCACCGGGCACCTTCCCTTGCGTCCCCCGCGGCTGTGGGGGGAGGCCCCGGCGGAGGCGGCCCCGGAGCCCTGAGGCGCCCCGAGGTTGCCGGGCCCGGGGCCGCCGCAGCCCCGCGGGCGCAGCGCTGGCGCAGCACGGACGGGCCCGGCCCGGCCCAGGGGCGGCGGAGCAGCCGCCCTGGGGCTGCCAGAGCCGGGCGGTGCCCCCGGGGCCCTGGCGGGTTTGGGTTTCCCCTGAGGCCCTGGCACAGCTGTGGCTGCTCCTGGAGTCCCAGGTTCGACACCGGGGCTTGGAGCCATCTGGGATAATGAAAGGTGTCGCTACCATGGCAGGGGGTGGAACGAGATGAGGTTTAAGGTCTTTTCCAACCCAAACCATTTCTGTGAAACCTCTGCAGGCAGAACGTCCTGTGTCAAGGTGGCTCACTGTCAGGCGGTATTTGAGCAACAACTTCCTCTGTCTTTCCTTACTTGACCTTTCCTAAGTTACTCCACAGTCCTCTGGTTTCACACTGGGTGAGACTGGAAAGGCTGCAGAGGTGGATTTCTGGGTTCAATGTGTGCTGGTGCCCTTGTAGCTGAGGACAGCAGCTGGGCTTCTAAGCTGAGGCTTTTCCTGCAGTGGTTGTGGCTGCTCAGATTAAAAAGCAGACAAGTTTTTGTCTTTCTCTTTTCTCTAGGAGATCATGGCTTCTTAATCTCTCTTCCTCTCTCTGACACTCCCTCTACTCCACAGGTACCAACTGTCTTTTCTCTCAGTTCTTTATCTGAACCCTCAATATTCCTCAAGCTCTGATATTTCAAGCCTGATGTGTGCTTCATGCCTGGAAACCTGCCTGTGCTCAGAAATACCTTGGAGAAATGGCTTCCAGGCATGAAGTGTGGGAATTCTGTGCCTCAGCAACAGGAGTTACTGACCTCCCGTGAGCCTTTGTTACTCAGTTGGGAGAGGAAATACATTGATAGAAATATCTTTTTATAATTTATAAAAAAAAAAAAAAAAACACTCAATTTTGCCACTGAGTTCCATGAGCTGCAGAATATCTCATTTCCTCTCCTCCCATTTCAAACCCATCTGTGTGTGTGTGTAACTGCAGTTTTACCCTTTTCAATTCCAAGAGCTTGGTTCTTCCTTCTTTTCAGCTTTCCAGTGGTTTCTGACACAGCTGTGTTTCACCAAGAAAAGAAAATTCTACACTACAGCTTTGAGGTTTTAGTTTGTATTCCTTTTATAAACCCCTCATTCGTCATATAAAATTAAAAGTGACAATTTGACACTAAAACTTCCTTTAAGTAGAATTCTGCAAATGAAGAAAGCATTTCTTGTGTGCACCCAGCCTCAGTGGTTCACTAATGTGAAGGACACTGCATCAGATTTTGCTGCTGTTCCCAGGGATTTTGTTCAATCCAGCTGTAAAGTGTTTGGCAGAGCTGTGTCAGCCCTGCAGATCTGAGCTCTGCAGTTTACTCAGCTGGAAGAAGCCAGAACATTCATGTTGAGTCATCTTTCATATGATCAAAGTTGAACTTGGCCTTGTTTGCTGTGGGGTTTTTCTCTGTGGGTGCTGTGGTCAGTCATAACAGCACACCTGATCACATTTCTCCTTCCTCTTGGCAGAGTTATCAACACCATGCTGGTGACCTGTGCTGTCTGCTGCTACCTGTTGTAAGTACAAACACTTCTTGTGAGCACAAGTTCCTCCTTTACAGCCTCAGAGCAGTTAGAAGCTTTTTGAATGTGTCACAGAGATCTGGACCTGTTCTTTGACAGCTCTTGGAATTCTGAGTTCTAAAGACCTTCAGTGTGCTGAAGAAATTTCCCCATTAGAAAATGCTGAATTAAAAGGAACTTAATTTTCTCCTGTTGTCCTCTGACACATGACTGTGAGCTGTCCTTGCATAGACTTGCTGTTCCTCTCCAGTTCCCTGCCTTATTTGTTCACAAGTATAATGACAATTCTAAGATTTTCCTGATTCTTAGGCTTTTTTTTTGCCTTTTCCCTTTCCACTTGATATTTAATTCTGAGGTAATACTAACTCAAACCCACTGAACAGTTTTGCTTTTAAATTCCTTGAATATATTCTCAAAATCTGGTAGAGTGGTGGGTGGAAAAGCTGCTGGCATGGTGGGTTTTATAGTGAGACTTTGATATATTAAGACAATTTCTCTTGAAATGCACAGTGTATTTTGAGGCTGCCTCCTTTCTGTAGGAGATTTAGTAGCAGTTACAATGTGACTTGTTCAGAGCTCTTCATATAATGGTTTTTTATCAGGATTTAAGCCAGCTCTAGCTGGAGACTGCAAGACAAAGCTTGCTTGTGTTTTTCTCTCCCTCTTTTAAAGAGATCTTGTAAAAAACTGCTGTGCAGAAATAACTTTGAAAGAATTTCTTATGGAGAGTAAAGTGGTAAAAATCTGGTTTTATCTTCAGGGTTAACTTGTTATAAAAATTATTATTTGGAGTTCCATTTGAACCTGAGTGGTATTTGTACTTTCTTGAACTATTTAGGCGTTATTTATGCTATCCAAAGGAATTTAATGTGAATATTTAGAGAAATGCATCTCAGTGTTCCATGTTCCAGGAGAGGCCTGTTGGGTTAGACTGTGGCACAGCTTACACAGGTTGGTTTAGGTTCATAGTGTGATATCCAGGGTTACTATCAGTTTATACTCTAGAAATTAAATTTTTATTTAGAGTATTTGATATGTGAACTCCTAAGAATTCACTCTTGCTTAACTGTAAAAGTCAAGCAGACTTGGCTCTGTTTTGCATCCACAGAAGTTTTTAAATTTAAGTTTTGCTGAGTGGATATAGAAATTTGAGAATTTGTGCAAGCAGCTTGAATTTGGGGTTGAAATTTGGGACTCTCAGTGCTATGAAGGTCTCCTTGCCCTGCACATGGAGTCTGTAGCAGCCCAGTCTCATAACAGGTCCCAAATGTTTGGCTAAGAAATGACAAATTTTGGTGATTTTTCCTGGGTTGCTGCAATTATGGTACAGTAAGTTGGGTGGTTTTTAATTAGGAGGAGCTTTGTTTTGATTTGATTTAAATTTAAAGTTCTCACTTGGGTTTTTTCTACAGAAATTATGTCCCACTCTTTTAAACCCTTGAGGTTTGGTTTCTCTATTGTTTGAAGGAGAGTTCCTTGAAGTAGAGGCTGTGTGGCATCTGCAGCATCCTCTGGATTGGGATGGGAAATGTATTTGGTGTCAAATTTCTTAACTTTGGGGTAAATTCTGTGAACTCTTCAAACGTACAGTGGTATGTGACTTGTAGGTTTAGTTGATTATTTTATCTAAACAGACCCATTATAAAGCCTGCTGTTATTAACGTGTTTTATAAACTGCTCTTGTGTGTCCAGGGCTTCTTTGGTAATTTTGTGGGCTCTGACTTGTTTTCTGAAAGCCAAATTTCTCCAGTTATACTTTGGGAGAAAAAAAAGGCAGCAAAATCTTAGGATATTTTCAACCATCCCTAGTTGTACCCAACCACATGAATTGTACTTGTAGTGTCTGCCCGCCAGAATGCAACAAAAAGCAGATTTTTCTCATCACGTTCCAAGACAGAACTTGCCTCATCACAGAGTCTTTTGTTTTTTATTTGCTCATTTATTCTGTATAAAATTGTAGAACAGCTCTGTTTGGAAAGGACCTGAAAAGATCTGGTCCAACCTTTTCCCTCTGTTTTATTCAAACATGGAACTTTATTGTTCTTGCATTCTTTTCCTTTTGGGGAGGAGGCACTGAAAACATTTGAGACCTTAATTTTGGGTGGCTAAAGAAAGAGATTAATTTTCCATTCAGCCTTGAAAGAAGCTCAGAGAATTGTTCCTGGGAGTTCTTCATTAGATCTGTTAGGATTAAAATCATTTCTGCTGTCCCAGGTATTTCTGTGTCCTCAGCAGGTGGCTGGTGCTGTTCTGTGCTCCTGTACAGCTGTTCAGTCTCTGCTGTATCTGCTTTTATACTCTGAGTTACCTTTCCAGTTGAAGGTAGGGAAAAAACAATTTCCTGTCTTCATTAAACACCACTTGATTAATAAATTGATTTTCAGTGAAATTAATTTGCAGTCAATTAACATTTCAACTTAAAGCTGTTTCTTCTGTATTTAGATGTAGCAGTGATAATTTTGAATACTCATGTTAATTACATGGGATTCATTTGGTTGTTCTGTGGAAGATATTTGCATCTGATTTGTGTACAGATCCTGTACCCAGCAACCTTTTGAAGAATAAACCATTCTCAGGGACCTCATCAAATCTAAGACAAAGTCCAAGGAGTTACTGCTGCAGAAATTAGAGGTTACACCATATTGTGAGGTACTAAATCTATTTTGCTGTGCACAAAGCAGTTCCTGAGCAGTGTCATCATGTCCTAACAGAGGACAGGGTGCTTGGAAAATCGTATTATTTGCTACTGATTCTAACAGGATTAAAATATGGATGCCCAAATTGACATTTAAACAGAGATAGCAGGACCTTAATTTGTAACACGAGCACAGACAGATGGCACTTGTGGTGGGGAGACCTTTTAAAAAAATCTCTCTGGTACAACAGAAGGGACTTTAATTTCCTTGTCTGAGCTGGATAATTAACAGTAACTGTTCTAAGTGGGATCTGGTAGAATGTAAGGACCTGTGGGTGGCTCGAATGCCATACCTGCTTTTAGCAGCTCTGGAACATTGCACCTTGGATACAGAGGTTTGTTTTACTCTGAATGCTGCACTTCGTTGTGCATTGTTGTATAAAGCAGCGTCGCTTAACCAAACCATGGGAAAAGTCTTTTCATGACTTACCTTGAATGCCAGGCAGTTGCAGCCTCACAACTGCTTTAAATTGGCAGCCCTCGCAGGGCAGGGGGAGGGAGGAGCTGCTGCTGCCCTCCCTGATGGCACTCGGAGCTCGGGCATCCAGCACGGCCCTGGCACATAAATGCCTTTTGAAACCTCCACGCTGTTTCTCCCCAAGCCTGAGCTTCTGAATGTGCTCCCAGCTCGTTTAACTCACAGCCATGCTGGGCCCGAGCTCGGGAGGTGAGAGATTGGCGCAGGGAGTTCCTTCCTGCTCGGCGGTGACAAAAGGAATAATGTGCTTTACCAGGCTTTGAGTGTTCTACCCTCCTCCCACTTGTGTTACTTCAGCATGCTGGAGGCAGATGGCACAGTGCTCTTTGAATCTGTCTGTTGGATCTGAAAAATTAACCCTCACAAAAGAAATCCCCTGATCATTTTAAGAGCTAATTTGCTTTTCCCTTAAGTAGATTCAACATCATGGTCTCAAAATACATGGTTGTCACTGCTTTGGACAGCAAAGTAGAAACGTGTCAGCCTAAAGGTTTTTGGCTGCTCTCAGCGGTGTCTTGCTGATGTTTTAATTCCTTTGTAGAGCCTGCTACGTGTTCCAAGGCTTGTGTGACTGATGGGCTGCTGCAGGCTCAGCTCCTTGTTTTAGCTGGAGTTCTACCCCCTGCAAAACTGAAAGGGGCATTGCACAGAACTATTGGTAAATTGGAAGAGGATTGATGTGTTTTCTTGAAGTCTGACCCACATCTTTGCCTTTGTGGCTGTTGCAGGCAGCCGACCTGCACTTGGTTTGCTGGTCAGAGCATCAAGGTTTGTGTGGAATTTTCCATGACTGCCTAAGCACTCTGATACATTTGTGGCAGCTCCCATTACAAAGCTGCTCTGCTTTTTCTCCTCCTTACAAAGCATTCTAGAAATAGCAGACAGATGAGCCAGTGTGTTCACTAAATGTGTTTATATAGTTAGTATTTAACATAGATTTAAATCCGTGGAAGCATCCATTGCTTTTTCTGATTTTTGTAACGTTTACAAAGCAAATATATCTTTAAGAGTGGAATATTTATTTCTGTTTAGCTTTCCTGGATATTTTCCACAAACTACATTCCTCTTGTTCTCAGTTCTGGCCATGGCTTCTGCAGTGTTAGTTTGTGCTCTGCTCCAGTGACAAGGCTGTGTGCTGATGATCTGGGCTTTGTGTCATACTGGGGTTGTTCTTCTGGGGCTCTTGACTTGTGTTCTTTTGTACCCTTTTGCTTCAGCTCCCTGTTTCTTGACCTCTGTGCCAGGTTTAAATTCACTTTTGTTAAATCTCTGAAAAATATACCACGTCTGCAAGGGCAGGTTGTTGTGCACTGAGAAGCAAATGAGAGAGAGGATGCTTCTCAGAGGTTGTTGTTTAAAGGATGCTTCAAAGACACTGAAAAAAGCTCTTGTCTCTTTTATATTTTCATCTTCTAAGCCCCCAAATACCTGAGTTTCATGTGTCTCAAAACACTTTTCTGTCAAGAGAGAGGCGTGAGGGCAATGCCAGCAGGTGGTTTTGTGTTGCTTTCAGTTGAACGGGACAATCTGTTTCAGCTGCAGAATGATTTGGTGCCATAACTTCATTGCTGGTGGCTGGTCCTTGTGTTTGACCTTGAGTAGAATTTTTATTTGAACCTAGACCTTCCTAAAATAGCCTTTTCTTCTGATAGTCCTCGTGTTTGGACAACCTTCCATTGTCACAAGCTGTCCTTTGGCTGATTTGTCTCTGTTGGGTTGGGGGGTTCTCTTGCAGTTGGCTGATTGCAATTCTGGCTCAACTCAACCCTCTCTTTGGGCCTCAGTTAAGCAATGAAACAATCTGGTACCTCAGATATCACTGGCCTTGAGGATCTGTGCTGTGCTGCAGCTCATTGACAGGTGAGTATGAGCAGATTTATTGTATTTGGTGTGTTAGAGCTTCAGGAGAGATTGAATAGTAATGTGAGCAGGGTGCTCAAACCGGTGTAGCTCTTTGGTAGGAGGAATCTGTCTTTCTGTAGGCTGCAACAAAACATTTTGGATGTTAGTCTTGATTGGATTCGTGAAAAGCTTGAACTGAATTATTGACAGTCATTTTTCTTTCTATCCTGTTGTGTAGTGCTGTGTTCAGGGGTTTGTAAGGAGAACAAAACATTACTTCCAAAAAAAGATATAATTGAACTGGGTAACATAAGATTTCCTAATCTTTACCAATTGTTCAACCTCTCCTCAAGCCTGCTACCGTTTCATCTAAGACCTGTCCTGATTTCCAAGGCAACACAGCATTGCCCTCATTCATCTGGGAGGTTGGAATGGGAGCTGCCATTAGAATGTTCTTTATCTCCTGAGCTCACAGCTTGATGGTTTATTTTGTTTTTAATGACAGCCTGTGTGCAGCTTTAATCCCAGCTGAGCCTGGTGGTTGCTATCAGGGCAGTGCTGCTGGAATGTGGTTCTTGCAGTTCCTGGGCTTTTTGACAGGGCCAGCACAAATAAAGTGTTGTACCAAAGTACCTTAATGCTCTTGGGCTTGCTCAGGAGGGCAGCATTTGGAATTGAAGGTTCAAATGAAGGAAATGTGGAAACAAGCAGCCATGATTATAGTTTTTAAGCTGCTAACTGAATAATTAAACACATTTTTTGTTTGTCCTTGGACAACGCAGTCTCAGCTCAGTGCAGCAGGCACAGACAGTTGATGTTATAGCTCTGTTAAATGCTTTCTGTGAAGTGTCCTGGACATTTGCTCTCCAGTTTCAGAGAAGGCTTCCTGTGAACTGGGATATTGGCAGACTGAGCCTGTGTGTGTGTCTGCAGCTCCTTTGAAGCACCAGGCAGAAGCTGAAGGTAGACTTGGCCCTGCTTCAACGCCAGGCCTGTAATTAGCTAAGTCAGTCAAGCAGAATTTCCTAGGAGCATTTTCACTGCTTGGGTGCTAACATATAATTAGTTAGCTAAAACAGAGAACAGTGTGTTTTGGTAATGGGCACAAAGATCTCTGAATCCCATAGGATGATTCAGTTGCCTGGGATCTGCAATTGGAGTTATCTGGACAGAAAAATTGGGTTTGATGGTCTGTGTGTTGAAACCAGCAAGGACAGGCAGGAGGTGAGACACAACCTCTGGACTCCTGCTAACAGAACCAGCCCTTCCCCTCCATTCCAGAGAACTGGAATTAAATTTGTACCAAGGAAGAGAGGGACCTTGTGTGTTTGAAGCTGAGTGCAGAGTTTCTGAGGAGCTGTTGTTTTAAACCTTATTAATGGAGCATTTCAGCCCTGCATAGCACATGCTGTTTTGTTACATGAAGGAGTTTGTTTTAACCTTTCATCTGATTTTATTGGCTTGATTTTGGAATAAAATTAAGGTTGTTGTCTCTGAAAAGGAAAGGTTTAGAAAAGTAAAAGCATATAATAATCCTCAAATATCTGTTCTTTGTTGCTTGAAACGTGCTGTCCCAGGTCACACTGCTGCAGTGTTGTTTGAGTGCTGTTGCAGGGCTGAGGTGCTCCATGTCCTGTCCTTGCTGCTGTGGAGTTTGTGCCTAGACAGGAGCTGTGAGTGAGATTCCATCTGATAAGAGCTGGGATATCTCTCTGACACTGCATGGATTCCCATCAGTGTAGCAACCAGTTATTTCTGGATTTTGAGCTGTGCTTTTCCAGCATTCAGGGGAGATGTACTATACTTGTTTCTGCCTCCTGTTCCTTTCAGTGGAGGTTTGGGTGGATTAGTATGGAAAATGCAAAGAAAATGAAGTGCTAACTCCCAAAGTGGAAAGATCCTTAAAAATAAAGATGATTAAAGCAAACCCATTTTACTTAACTGAGCAGTCTGAAAATGCTCCAGTGAGCTCCTCGTGTTCTGCTGAGGAACTCTGCAAATGCTGGCTTGATTGATCTGTGCCAAATCCCACAAGTTTGCTCTGTGTTTCAGGCAGTCTCCCTCCCATCCAAGGGATGATTTTCCAGCAATTCACTTGATACATCACCAAGTTAATGGCTTGGATGGCAGCATGCAAGAGCACACAGAGCTCTGTAGCCATGGTAAATCCAGGCTGTGCACTCTTCCAAAGTGTGATCCCACAGTGCCTTTTCTCCTTAGCTTGGTGAATTCACAGCCTGTGTTCTCAGAGCAGGAACTGTCTTTGTGCAAGTGGAGAAGGGCTCTCATCCAGCTCACTGGGTGCTGTTACAGCAATGAAAACATGGGAGGGAAATAGTTGTTCTACCAGCTTATAATGTAACTAAAACTCCTTGCAGTAACTTCAGAAATGAAACTGCCAAGCAAACATCCCCACAGATGAATTATCTCCAGTTCTTGACCATTGCTCAGTGCATTTGTGGAATGGAAATAGCTGTGCTTAACAGCCAGGCCTACAATCAGCAAACTGTTTCCATGGGAGGAATAATGAAGGTGCCTCTTGCTTTGCAGGTGCAGAAGAGATGAAAACTCCAGTGACCCAAAGGTGCCCTTTCTGTAGCTGGTTGGATACGAAGCCTGCAGTAATGCCTTAACCTTTCTAATGTTCTTCAAGTGCCTCCTTCAAAGTCCTGTGGTTTTTCCTACTATTCCATTTAACAGAGTGCCTAATGCAATTTATACTCCTCTTTGGTACTGTCAATTTTTGACTGTTAACTCCAAATGTGATGAAAATTTCTATTTTTTACGGGTCATGGAATCACATTTCCTGTTCACCTTATCTGTAATAACTCTTTACATTTACAAGTCTTAGCTTGTCTGTCGTTGTGCTGTTCACCCCTCTTCTGTTTGCACTGGACAAAAATGTGTGCAATAAACTGTGTGAGGAGAGGACAAGCAGTGGTACCATGTGCTGATGGCAAATTTTTTTTTTTTTTTCAAATTAATTGTATTCTTGAGAAATCTGGCCTTAAATTTCTCATGCCTGGAAATAAAACTAATCCTCTGCTTGATACAAAACGTTCTCGTGCCATGTTTAACTGTTATTTGTCTGTGGGTTTAACTGGATACTTGGAGTTGAGCTGAGGATATTTAGATGATGTGGATAAATTGTAATGAAGTTAAATAGTGGGAATAGATGGGGGATTTTTGCCTGTATCGAGACCTCTGGGGTAGACCTATAATAGGATTAAACTTGCAATTTTGAATTGCTGAAAGGTGCAGGAATAAGTGAATGCTTGGCTTGAGAGCCTCTTTTCCAGGAACTTCTCACTGTCTGAGGGAGACTCAGAGTATCAAAGGTAAGGTGGTTAATTTGGATGAAACCTTCACTGTGATTCTGACAGGAGGCTGATTTAATCCCTGGCACATTTGGAGGATATTAGAGGAGCAAATGGATTGAATTGAACAGCAAACATTCCAGTTGCTTTGTACTGACCTGACCCTTGCCATGTGGATTGCAGACCTGGGAAAGCCCATGGGAACGTGGGCAAGGGGTTCCTGAGGCTCCTCAGTGGGACTGGGATGCATCTGCTCAGTTGTTTGCTGAGAAGCAGCTTCCAGGGGTATAAATGCTGCTCCCTGAATGCCTCCTTACCTCATGTCCAGATAAATTACAATTATTCCCTTTATTGTTATGCACAAGGACATAATGGAATGGTTAATATTTGATTTGCTTTTCCCTCTTGGATAGCACCATTGACTGTTCAGTGGGACAGCACTTATTACTACACAGGAAATTCCAAGATCCTGACATGTAACTTGCAGTGATCCAAAACTGGACAGTGTGAATTGCAAAAGAAGGAAGAACCTGCCCATTATTACAAATAAGCATAGCAGCTGTTGGGACTGGAATAGTGGATTTTTTTGTCACGTCATGTCACCTTCTGAGAGCTGTATTTTACCATGCAAGATGTTGTACACTGTCATGTTACACAGTCTGTACCAAAAATTCCTAGGAAAGTTGAAACCAAAGTGATCATATAAAAACTTCAAGTTGTTGTTTGATTTTTGAAGTGTGTGGAGAATAAAATATGCTGACATTGTGTGAGAGGAAGGAGAGAAATACTCCAAGATATCGTTGACAGATTTGAGATTTTGAAATATGTTGATCTGCTCGTCATATTTAGCCTGAAGTGAAATACCCCAGGAGAAAACACTCAGTGACAAACAGTGCTGTTTATTGTGTTACCACTGTCTTTAACAAGCTTTCTATTTTAGGTTCTGAGCTATCACTTGCTCTAGAAGAGAGAAGTAAAAGAGTTCCCATGGGTGTCTCACTGGTGCTGAATTGAATGGAAAGAGCTATTCTAAGCCAGGACAAAGAAGCCATAGAGCAATTTTCACCTAGATGCTTCCCAGAAAGACATTCCCCAGATTTTCCAGAGTGGTTAACATTTCCTCTGAGCAGGTGCCAGGGGGTAGCATGACTGAAGAAGTTAAAGAATAATGTTTTGTGTGTGTTCTGCTGGATGTTGCATGGTGGTTGGGGTCTGCACCTTGTGTGCCAGGAATTAACATTGCTTGGGATAATTTCCTTGTTTTTGCATGACTGCAGGAAGTGAGAACAGAGGGATTCAGTCACTGAATGCAAACAATGCAGGTACCAGAGCATTTATCATGCATCTCTCTGCTGTCTGACAGCAGAAGAGGACACAGAACGTTCAAGTGTAAAAGAAAGAAGTTTGTGCTTGAAATGGAAAACCTGTGCCTGTGTTGAAAGATATTTGTGTAAAAAAACGAGGAAGGTGAAGGAAACTGACTTCACAGTCAAGTTGTGAAGGCTTTTAAGTCACAAACTCTGGGAATGTATAGAGCGAGAATTCAGGTCAGGGTCATTTCAAATGCTTGTAATTGCTTTTGTTCGTATTGTTTAGGAAATGCAAATATCTGCATCTCTGCCCCTCACAAGAAATTGTTCTGCAGACTTTATAGAAGTTTACTTTTCCTCTAGTGGAAATCATGGAAGCATTTTAATCCTGTGAAGGGCTGAGTTACCAGAGGTGGGTGGCTGCTCCCTTGTTTCCAGAATTAAATGTCATGGACTCTCTGGGGCAAAAATAGAAGAAATAGGGTGATATGCAGAAACTTCTTTAAAGAATAGAAAACATTCTTTACAAATAGCACGGTAAGAACGGGTGGCTGTATTTTTATTATGTTTATTACTAATAATTTCTCCAGTTATGTGTGAAGCAATCCAGGCCAGCCACCTGTCACTGTGAAAGGTGGTTGTGCATGTAGCCCAAGACAGTAGGACAAATTACAGAGCTGCAGGTAGGACACGGAGGGATGTAGGGGGTAAGTGCGTGAGTGGGGCCATAGAGCAGCAGGAGCGGGCTGTGGGACGGGAGCCTGGCACAGCACCGGGAGCCGCGGCCGCGCCTCAGCCCCGCCGCGCTCTGCCCGCGGGCACCCGCCTCCCCGCCTTAAATACCCCCCGCGCGCCGCTCCGCCGTCACGTGACGGAGACAGCCCCTTGCTATTGGACGGCGCAGCCCCCTTCCCCCCGCGCGCCCGCCCCCTCGGGCCACGTGAGGGTCGAGTCACGCGATTTCCGGGAACCCGTCAGGAAGGGACATAAACAAACAAACCCGGGGCCGCATGGAGGGGCCGGGCCGGGCCGCGCGGGGCTGCGGCCCCCGCTGAGCGCCGTGAGTCGGGGGCTCGGGGGGACCGCGGGGCTCTGGGGGGCTGCGCCGCACCGAGGGCGCTGGGGGTCGGGGGGGCCCGGGTGGCCCGGCGGGAGGAGGCGGTGCCGCCGGGCAGGGGGCTGCAGGGAGGGGAGGGAGAGCGGGACGGAGCTGTCTGCCCGGCTGCCGGGGGCAGCGGGACGGGGATGGTGCCAGCGGCCCCTCCGCTCCGCTCGCCCGCCGGGGGGGTGTGGCTGCCGGGGCCGCGGGAGAGCAGCAGCGGTGCGCGGGGGGTGTCCGGTCCCGGAGAGGGGCTCTGGGGCCCGGGGCCGGGCTGGGGGCGGTGGGAAGGGGCTGCAGGGACGGAGCGCGGGCTCCGCGGGGAGTTGTCGGCGTTGTCCCCTCCAGCCTCCGCCCGGCGGGAGCGGCCCGTGCCTTTACAAGGAAAGCGAGTCTCGCAGCGAGCGCCGGGGAGAGGAAAGCGCCGTCCTGCCGGGGGAGCCCGGCCGCTCTGGGCGTGCGGGCGGAGGGGCTGCCCGGGAGGGGAGAGAAGGGTTCGGCAGCTCCTGCGCTCCTGCCTTTCGGGCTCGTAGTCGCCTCCTCCGGTTGCGACCTGTTTGAATGCCCGGGACGGCCGGGGGTGACCCGTGGCCGTGCGGGGTCTCTGTGCCCGGCTGTGTTGGTGCCCGACGGGCGGCTCCGCTGCGGAGCAGAGGTGGCGGAGAGGGGTCACCGCTCTGCGAGTGCGGGGCAGGGCAGGACGGGACCGTCCCCGCTCCGGCGCGGCGTTTATGTAATGCCAGAGCGGCGGGCCGGCTGTTCGCTGCGAGCCGCGGCTCCGGGACGGGGCTTCTCCCGGGCAGAGCGGGTGCGCTCCGGCTGCCCGCAGCCCTGGCGGGGGTCGCCGGGTGGGGGCCGCCCCCCGCGGGACGCGGCTCCCTGGGCGGTGTGTCCGGCGCGGCGGGGTCGGGGGCGGCCGGGCGGGCGCCCGGAGCGGCGGGCGCGGCTCGGGGGTTGCGGGGCCGCGGCCGGGGCGGCGGGAGGGGGTTTGTTTACATGTCGCCTCACCCTAGCTTGAAAGGGCCGCTGGGCGGGTGAGCGACGGGTGCGGCGGCCAATGGGAGCGCGCGCGGCAGGGCAGCCGGCCAATGAGCGCGCGGGGAGGGCGGGGCGGCGGCGGCCGGGGTAGGCTGCGCTGGGCGGCGGGGCGGCCATGTTGGCCGGAGGTGTGTTAGTGGGTCAGGGCCGGGCCGGGGGCCGCAGCGGGGACGCGGGCACCGCGCGGGGCTCTGGCCGCGGGGGCCGCCCGCCGTGCCCGTCCCTCCGCAGCACTTTGCCTCAGGGGGGCTGGCCCACATGGGCGTCGGGGACCGGCCCGGGGCGGTGCCCGCGCTCAGAGGGGTCCCGTTCCGCACGCTCAAGAGGGGACGGGGCGCGTTCCCGTCTCCCGCTGCCGGCCCGTCCCCGCAGATTTGGGTTATGAAACATCCGCGAGTTCCCCGCGCCGCCTCAGGAGCCGCCCGCGGGTCTCAGCGTGTCCCCACACGGGTGTCGGACACCCCTCCGTGTGTGCTCTAAGCTCACGCCCGTTCCTAGCCGGGAACACCTTGATTAAAACCCCTTGTGCCAGCGAGGACTCAAATCTTTATTATTTATCTTTATTATTTACCTTTGTCCCCAGGGTCCCCACCCTGGGCGTCGTTCCCCACCCGCGGCATCGCTGCCGTGCCCTCCCTCGCCCCCGGCAGCCCCGCAGCCCGCGGCATTTCTCTGCCGGTGTCCGGGGTAATTCCGCAGCCACACTCGCTGTAAAACACTCGGGGGTTGTTCAGCCTTCCCCGTGCAACAGGCTGCAGCCTGGAGCAGCCGGCGCTGCCAGCCGAAATGTGCGATTCTCACTTAAAGTGATCGTGATCTCTCTGCCGCTGCCACTCCAGGGGTAACTTGTTGAAATCATGCTCCACGTAACAGGCAGAACAGAAATCACATACTCGTATTGGCTTCTAAATGTTTTAAAGATTGTGTTTAAAAGGCCTCTGAGGTCGCTTCCGAGCATCCTTGTGGGGAAGGTTAGTTATTATTATTATTATAATTGTTAAATGTGGTTTCATAATAAAAATTACAGAGAGGCAGATGCAGGTGCTTTAGAAATGTGGTCGATTTCTGCTGTTGCTTCTTAAATGAGAAGTCGGAATTTCTATGGAAAATAAATAATAGAATCCCCAAATAGTTTATGTTGGAAGGGACCCTAAAAATTATTTCATTTCAACCCCCTGCCATGGCAGGGACACCTTCCACTGTCCCAGGCTGCTCCAAGCCCTGTCCAGCCTGGCCTTGGGCACTGCCAGGGATCCAGAGGCAGCCACAGCTGCTCTGGCTCTGGTCCTTCTGCAAGAAACCCTTCCTGCTGAAATCATCTCGGTGAGATTCCTTTTAAATGCATAAATAACAGTAGCTCAGAGACCTCAGGCATGTCCACAGGCAATAGTTCACCTGAGCCAAGAAGGAATTACTCTGAATTGATGGGAGCGTTCCCTGATAAGAGCAATCTGCAGCAGAGGCATCAGGCCCCCTGAGCATCCTCCCCAGGTGGTTTTTAAATAATGAGAGAGGCAAGCAGCCTGTGAAGGACAGAGATTGAAGTCAGCATTAGGAGGAATTAATTGGGGAGAAACAGAAGCTTTTGTCCCACTAATAGACTGATGGGATAAATAAGGGAGCCCACAGGTTTACGTTCCCATGGTCTGCATGCCTGTGCTCTGTGATTTGGGAAGTTCAGCTGAATGTTTTAACATCAAACCTTGCATAAGAAGTGCTTCAGAGTTGGCATTGGCATGAAAATTAAACCAAAAGTTTTGTTAAAGTTGTAAATTTAAAGTTTAGACCTTGCTATAAAAATCTTCCTGTTTTTGGGGTTTTTTTTAATCCTTCCGGTTTTAAACTCTTAAGCCATGGGTTTTTTAGTTCTTGGACAATTTTGACTGATGCATTTTTCAAATTTTCTGCTGGCTTTGAAGTATCTGGTACAGATGCCGATTTCTAACAAGAGTATAGCAATCATAATTTCACAGTACGAAGAGTAGACCAGACTGTACCATTCCCTTCGTCATAAGACTTGTGTTGCTTTTTGTTTTTTCCTGGAAATTTTAGTCTGAAAGACTCTGTCAGAAAAAAATATAGGAGCAGCCATCCTGTCAGGATGTAGAATATTGCTGGAGATTGGAAGCTGAATCGTTGTTTAATTTTGCTTTTGTTTTTTGCCTTTGTTTTCACCCTACTCTGATTCAGGGGAAAACTACTGCTAAAAAAAACTAAATGTTAGTTTTACTACTAATTCTCATGTGCAAACAATTCTCCTTGCTCTGCAGTGTTATTTTAATAAGGTTTGTGGTATTCATATTTTAAATTTAATAATTTTAAAATTAAATCTGTTAAAATAGTTACAATAAGTTTAACATGCTGCACATCCCACTCTTAGCACTAAAATAAGAAGAAAATCTCAGTCTTTATTCCAGAACATACAGAAAAGTTTTCTAGCAAGAATATATTAATCTGGGCATAGTTGTTACAAAATCTGTGGATGCAGAATGTTTGTTAGTATAAAAAGTAATCACTTTGTTCTGCTTCTGCCTCTTGCACGATGGTCAGTATCAGTGCAGGCTGGGATATGGACACAGGCTGGGGATGCACAGCTGGAGCAGCCCTGGAGGAGGATCTGGGGGTGCTGTGGCCAAGAGCTGCACCTGCCCTGGCCCCCAGAGCCCCCCATGCCCTGGGCTGACCCCCATGGGCAGCAGGAAGGGGCTGGGATTGTGCCCCTCAGGTGAGACCCCACCTGCAGAGCTGGGCCAGCCCAGCCAGGACCTGGAGCTGCTGGAGAGATCCAGAGGAGGCACCAGGGGGTCACAGGGATGGAGCTGGGAGAGCTGGGGTTGTTCACCTGGACAGGAGAAGCTTTGGGGTGACACAATTGTGGCTTCACAGTGCCTGAAGGGAACCTACGGGACAGATGGAGAGAGGCAATTTACAAGAGACAGGACACAGGGAATGGCTTCTCAGTGACAGAGCAGGGTTAGGTTGGATATTGGGAAGAAATCCTTCCCTGGGAGGGTGGGCAGGCCCTGGCACAGGGTGCCCAGAGAAGCTGTGGCTGCCCCTGGATCCCTGACAGTGTCCAGGGTCAGGTTGGATGGGGCTTGGAGCCACCTGGGACAGTGGAAGGGGTCCCTGCCCATGACAGAGGAGTGGAACCAGATGCTCTTTACTCTCCCTTCCAGCCCAAACCATTTTGTGACTCTGTGATTCCGTCATTTTCTGGGATCTGCTGCTTGCTGACCCAGCTGGGCCCCCCAGAGCTGGGAGCTGGCGTTGGCATGGGGGGTCCGTGAGCTCTGTGCTGCTCTGGGGTGTTGTGTCTGTGATTGCAGACCGGAGCTTCTCTTTAGAGCTATCGCTTCCAGGTCCTGAATTCTGTCTGCTGTGGGCAAATAGGGTTGGAAAAATACCACTGGAGGGGGGAGGGATGGTCACTGGAGGAACAGGAACAGAGACAGTGAAGTAACAGTTTCCCTCTCCTGAAGGGAAGAGGCTTAGAAGAAGTGAAACAGTCTGAATATCTTCAGTTCTTTTAAGTGGCAATGCTCCATCAGACTCAGGGTCTGGGGTTTTAAGCAGGTGTTATTTTCTCTCCAGGACAAAAAAGTAAAGAGCATAATGTCTTAGATGCTTGTGCTGGCATTTTAGTAGAAATCCTTCACCAACAAGGGGGACTTGGCTGCTTTTGTGAGTTCAGGAATGAGACTGCGGTGGGTGGCAGTACAGGAAGACATTTTAAAAGAGTGTCGTTGCTCACTGCTGTGAATTAATAATAATAGTGCTAATAAACTTTGTGTCTTTGTGCTGGGGGAGAAAAGTAGAAGAATTTTTAAAAGTCTGGATAATAATTGAAGAATCATGTAGAGAGAAGAAAAGGGACATTATTCAGAAACAAAAGAAACATAAACATTGATTGAGGTTGGAGAAATCCTCCAAAGCCATTGAGTCCAACCTGGGAGTGCTTCCCACCTCTTCACCCACACCAGAGCCTGGAGTGCCATTTCCAGATGTTCCCTGGACACTCCAGAGATGGACCCCCGGGCAGCCTGCACGTTCTCAGCTTGAGGACTGCCCTGAGCAGAGGGTGTTCTGTAACAGAAAGCAAGTTGGCACAAACTGTGGAAGGAAAAAAATATTTTTAAGAGACGTGCAGGAGAACTTCTTTCATCTCCAAGTCCAGTATTTCATAAAATATCCAGATACCACAAAGAGTGCAAGGTACGTAATGGTTCTCTCCAAGCACATGGTTTAGTTTTTGTGCTTTCTCTGAAATTCAGAGTTGGCCATGAATGTTTCAGCCTGAGCTTTTAGGTTTAGTACTGGCAGGCTCCCATGAGCTATTTTTTATACCTGCATCAAAACTGTGCCTTTGAGAAGCTGTGCTGTGTGATGCAGTCACCATCGTGAAAGTGTAATTGTTCCTGTAATGCACTTACAGCAGGCATTTAGCTGCTGGGATAATGAGCACTGTGCAGCCAGCAAAACAGCCCAGCCATGCTCCATGTGCCTTCCCAGTGTTCAGAATACACAGCTGAACTGGGCCAGAAATAGCAGCTTTCCTTACAGCATGGTACAAATGATTCACACAGGTGACTGAGGAAGACTTTCAGAGGTGCTGAGCTAAAAGCTGAATTTTTGGCTTTTTTCTTTGAGGGGCTTCTTTGGAGGTTCTGTGATGTGGCAGGTGGGTGTTTTAGTGGCCCAAGAGGCAGCACATGCACAGGAACTGTACTGTGTCCCCTAAATGCTGTGTATTTGGAGTTTAGCTCCTGGGTTAGACCAGTAATCCCAGGTAATGCACCTGCTGCTCCCCTGTGGGAAATTCAGTCTTCCTGGGCATCCTGGAACCACTGCTCCTCTTCAGAAAGTAAATATTAAATACAGGGGATTGTTTTTAATTAGGATTTGTCCTTAGATTAATTAGATGTTAACTCCACAGAACAGGCTTTGGATCCTTGTTGATGACTGATGGGATTTTAACCAATGTACATGTGCATGCCTCCATCAGCAGCCCAGGTTCTTAAATGTTAGAGGGACACAGCTGTTCCCGAGCTCACAGAATCATGGAATGGTTTGGGCTGCATGGGACCTTAAAGATTATTTCATTTTAACCCCCTGCCATGGGCAGGGACACCTTCCACTGTCCCAGCTTGCTCCAAGCCCCATCCAGCCCAGCCTGGAACACTTTCATGGATGGGGCAGCCACAGCTTCTCTGGACATGCTGTGCCAGGACCTGCCCACCCTCACAGGGAGGAATTCCTTCCCAATATCCCATCTAACCCTGCTCTGTCAGTTTGAAGCCATTCCCCTTGTCCTGTCACCCCATTCCTTGTGGAGTTCCTCTCCATGTGTGTCACAGGCTCCCCTCAGGTATCCTGCCCTTCCTCAGCCCAGTGAAGGCAGGAGCCTCCCCCAGGAGCAGAGCTGGGCACTGATGTGACTCCAGACCTGCAGACACAGAACCAGCCCTGGGCCTGGCTCTTTAATCACCTTAATCTGATTTCCCTGCAGGCTGTTTGTTGCCAGAGGAGCAGGCACCCTGCCTGCTGTTCGGGCTCTGTATTCCACCTGTCTGTGCATTTGGGGAGGGCTGATGGAAGGCATTAATGGAAATTGTCCTCAAGTAGAAATTCCTGCTATATTTATCTTCAGTAATTCTTCGTGCCTGCTGTACTTGAGCTCTGCCACAGCTCTTTTAGTTCATTCAGAGCTGCATTCATTATAGATAACACAACAGCTGGACTATTCTTTTCTAACTCAGTCTTAGGCTGAAAGTGCCAGTAATGATAAATTCTGTAAGAATGGGACTTTAACTGCATTCCACAAATTACTTTCCTTCACAGCAAGTTCTGATTTGACACCTGTGCTCCCATATGTGTCATTGACTTGTGCCATACATCTTTATTTACCAGTTTGTGAAGAGCACTGGTAGGTAGGTGTAAACAGCAGGAGGCTTTTATGGTGACCTTGATCTTTCTGGGAGATTTGGAAAGCAGTTGGAAGCAGGACTGCTTTTTGGGAGCGTGAAGGATATCTGGATTGTGCAGCTCCCTGAGGCAATGTCTTTCTTTTCATGGCCTCACTGTGTTTTCCCCCTCCACAGAGCTGCTGAGAAAAATCCTCCATTCTGGAATAGTTGACTAGATCCTACTGGGATTCAAGTCACATTTAAATATTAATATTATAAAATAACAAGAATTAAATATAAAGAGAATCACAGGATTAATTGGGTTAGCTAATACACTGCTTTGACCTGAGAGGACATGCACTGGCATTCTTAGATAGTGCAAGAAGTTTATCACTCCAGTCTTGGAGATGGTAAAAATATTCTGAGCCGTTAATGTTTGCGTTGAGGATTTGGAAGTGATCCAAAAGCTGGCACCTGGAAGGGTTGGTTGGTTGGTAGGTACTGAAATCAGTGTCAGTAAGAGATGAAGTTTCACCCCCTTTGCTGGCTGTGTGTGGAACAGCTTGAGGCCCATGTTCTGACAAAAAACACAACAAAGAATAACCAGTGAAGAAACAGCAAATGTTTCCTTTCTTTGCCCTTTGTATCATGGAGAGCTCTGGCAGTGTCCTTGTGAATGAAGGTGGTTTGGTGGTGATGTCAAAGCATTCATCTGATGTGCTGATGAAAAAGGCATCCAATCTGCATGGAAAGAAAGTGTTCAGATATTTAGAATCATAACTTTGCCTCTCTCTTTGTGCCTGAGAACATCCCTGTGTTTGTTTGAAGGAGCAGACCCCTTCTCCTAGCCCAGGTGAGGTGACTCAGTCATTCCTGCCACGTCCCCACCTGGGAAGGACCATCCTGCTGTGGTGTGGCCTTTGCTGGGTAAAGGGAGATGGGGCTTGGTGGGGGCACAAACTTCACTTTAAATGTCACTTTTAAATAACTAAAGGGTTCCCTGGAGGTTTTGGAGCAGAAAGGAGCTTTTCTCCCAAGGAACTGGCTCGTTCACCACAGGGCCCTGTGAGGAATGGCTGCTCTGGCAGGGGCAGCGAGGGCTCAGCTGAGAACTCCTGTGAAACTGGACCTGGAACTGTTGTTCTTTATATTCCAGCTGCTCTTTGCAAAGCAGGCTGTTTGATAAGTAAAGACTTCTTTGCATAGTGTCTGTTTTTACCACAGTCTGATAGTCCATATGCTAAAGAGGACAAAGTAGCTGAGATACCATCTGAAAGTGGGAATAATCACGGGAATGCTGTCATGTGCTGCTGGGGGAGGGTTCTGAGCTGTGGGAGAACACTTAGAGTTTACTATTTGTTTTTAAAAGAGGAGAATAAACACAGCCTGAGCAGATTGCACCAAAGTCTGACTTAAGAGCAATGCTGAGTGAGGGTTTTCCTTACACTCTTCAGAATGCTGGGTTAAGCTCAGAAGAGTCATTAGACAAACATCTGAAGTAGAGCAGGTCTGTAGGAACTCCTAAACTGGTAAAACTACCGGTAAATAAATTGGTCCAATCAGAACATATGCCTTACTTGAATTAATAGAGAAGATATTTTATTAGACAGCTGTGAATTTGGCAGTTTTTAATTTGTTCTCTTGGGGAAATCTGTCTCTTCTGCTCTGCTGCTGGATGATTCCTGTGATCCTCTACCACTAGATGTTGCTGTGTGAGTGATTGATATAATCTTATCTGATGCTGGATGGATTCATCCTGAAGAAAAGGAAGAGATGCTGCTGGAAACAGCATTTCTGCCTCTTCTGAAATTTGTATTTTGAGACTTTTGCCTGAGACATTTATAGAGTTTATTGGCTCTGTTAGATTAGTCATAGAGGTTGTCTCTCTCTTGGATACCCAGCAGTGTGCTGATTATTGTTCCCAATTTGGCAGGGTTTTCTCTTCAGGTGTGTCTGTAGAGCTGCTGGTCTCAGCAGAGAGGAAAAAAGGCAACAAAATGTAACTTGGCCAAAAATGGTTTTGCAGCAACTCTGTTCTGTAGCATCTGTGGCTTTTCATTCAATGAACGGTGGGAGAGGAAGAAAATTTCTATACATTCCAGCATGAGAAAAAAATCAATTTTCAGGGGAAATTCTTGCCTTTGACTGTTTTTTAAGCTTTCACCTTGTTAGTGAAGGATTACTCACCTCCTTGGGGGTTTGCTGTGTTTATTCTGCACAGAAGACGACAAATAGAAAAGCTCCATCAGGGTGAACTGAAGTTATCCTAAAGAAAAATTTCATTGCATGGATGGTGTAAACTCCCTGAGATTGAAGTAAAGCTGGAAAGGAATCTACAAGTTAATAAAACAAGAAGTTTGGAATTGGATTTGGGGAATCTGGGCTTGGAAATGCCTCAGGTAAGTCTGTTAGGATTTTATTTGCTTCTGTAAATAATTTTGCCTCTGTTTAAGAACAAATCTGACCAGCACTAGGAGGGAAGATGTGTAGGAGATTAAAGGATGTATATTTTGTAGGGTCCCTGTAGTGTCTGTGGTGCTGCTCTTGGTGCTGTGTTTGTTCAAGCTCCAGCCACGTTGTCTGTGGGTGAGGGAGGATGCCTGGAGAGCAGAACAGCCTTTTATTACTGCAGTGATTCACCCTGAGCACACTCAATGACTTTCAGCAGCACAGTCTCTGCCTTCCCGGCCCTCAGGGGGACAGCGTCTAGAAGAGAAATTGAGGGCTGGAATTAAATGTAGCAGAAGGCCTTGCTGCCCATTCCCTGCATGCCCAGTCATCCTGCATAATGCTTTTTTTGCCAAATTTCACTTCGTTCTTGAGAGAGAGGTAACACTCTAGAGTTGGTTGTAATAAATTTTGCTTTCCTTACAATTTTATAGGGAAGTTTTATGAGTTCTAACGGCTCTAAACACAGTCAACACTGCTTTAATACAAAATTATTTATATTAGAGGGACTCCCAGATCTTGCCAGGACTGGCCCTTATCTTCTACAAACGCCAACATCTATCCCAAAACTTGGTTAACATAAGACTTTCAAAGCAGCAGGGAAGAATGAAGGAGCAGTGAATGCTCTTGCAGCTCTGGTGGATAGAAATGTGTCCTTGGATTGCTCCTGCGTGTTGTCAGTGCTCCTGAAGCATTCTCTGGCTCTGGGGAATGGTGTGCTTATCTGTGGTGGTAAAAACCTTCTGAGACTAGGAGGAATGGTGATCCTCTTTCCGTTTGTTGAAGATGAAAATGTGCCTTTTCAGATCATGTTTGAAATGTCTGTCCATTGTGTTGTAGCCCAGTGTGAGTGGAATGGACCCTCCTTTTGGGGATGCCTTTCGGAGCCACCTGTTTTCAGAGCAGACTCTGATGAGCACGGATCTCCTGGCGAGCAGCTCGGATCCAGACTTCATGTATGAACTGGTAGGTCAGCTCTGTGTGCCCACAGTTTCATCTCCTCACCAGTTCCTGTAGGAATACAGCGGTGTTGCTTCAAGAATGCTGGAAAATTATTCATTATTGCTGGCTGCTGATTAGGGAAGAGCTGGACTGCTTGTCCAGCAAGTGTGATGCTTCCTCAGCAGGCACTTCTTCAAACAGGCTCAAATCCACCTTCACTAGTGCTCCAGCCCTGTCCAGCCTGGCCTTGGACACTTTCAGGGATCCAGGGGCAGCCACAGCTTCTCTGGGCACCCTGTGCCAGGGCCTGCCCACCCTCACAAGGAAGAATTTCCCCCTGCTATGTGCTGCTTCACCCAAGCTGTGAATGCAGAGGGAAGGGAAATAAAAGTTGACTCACAAGCTACTCATATGAGCATTTCCTTTTTCATTTTCTCTCTGCATCAAAGGAGAAAGGTTACTCATGGTCATTAATTGGTCACGTTAGAATGAGGTTTTCCAGGAACTGGTAAACTCAAGTGTATTCTGTTAAGCACACAGCAAAGATTGACCTAGGTTATAGAGATGCTGTGATGTCTTTCATATTTTAAATACATGGATATTGGTACTGGTTTAGTTCCTGATAAGCAGATGGATTTGCAATAGCAGGAAAATAGAGTGTTAAAGGAAGAGCAGTGTCTTCAGAAAGACCTGTTGCTAAGCATAGGAGCTGAACTTTATTCTGACCCTCAAAAGATGCTTTTAGTTGAAAGCTGAGATCTCTTCCTATGTCAGCCCTCTCTCATACTTCACTGGAATTGAGCTCTGCTTACCAGGTTAAGGAGAGGAAAGAGATGATGGATACCTTTTTTGTATTAATTTTAACTTACCTTATTGTGCACAGGACAGAGAAATGGACTATCAGCAAAGCTCCAGGGACAACTTGCTTTTCATGGAGGACTGCAAAGACCTTGAGAACTTGGAGTCTTTTACGGACATCCTGGACAAAGAAGCTGCTTTCACCTCCAAGTGGGAGCAGTGGGATACCTACTGTGAAGACCTAACTAAGTACACTAAATTAACCAGCTGTGACATCTGGGGGACAAAAGAGGTGGATTACCTGGGCCTCGATGACTTCTCGAGCCCATACCAGGATGAAGAGGTGATAAGCAAAACACCCACACTGGCTCAGCTGAACAGTGAGGACTCCCAGCCTGTCTCAGATTCACTCTATTACCCTGATTTGCTCTTTAGTGTAAAACAAAACCCTTTAAATCCTTTATTACCTGGCAAAAAGATGGCGAGCAGAGCAGCAGCACCGGTCTGCTCCTCCAAGAACGTTCAGGCCGAGGCCGCGCTGTCGGACTGTGCCCAGAAGGCCAGCAAGGCTGGCAGCCAGCCTGCTTCCAGCACACAGATCATGGCCAAGACCAACGTGTACAGCAGTGAAAAGGTGAACATTCACGTTGAATGTAAAGACTATGTTAAAAAAGCAAAAGTAAAGATCAACCCCTTGCCGCAGAGCAGGCCCGTGCCGAGCCAGGCGCATGCTGACGCGGCCAAGGAAAACACCTGCTACTGTGGGGCTGTGGCAAAGAGACAGGAGAGAAAAGGACTCGAGTCCCCCCATGCTCACAGCACAACTCCTGGTTTGCCTTTTAAAGAGACTCAAGAGCTGCTCCTCAGCCCTCCCCAGGAGAGCCCAGGGCTGGCTGTGGGGGAGAGCAGCCTTTCCGCCAGCGCGTCCGTGTCGGACTCCTCGCAGAAGAAGGAAGAGCACAATTATTCTCTTTTTGTAACAGACACTTTGGGTGAACAGTCAGCCAAAGCAGAGCCCGAGGAGGAGGAGGAGGATGAGGATGATATTGAAGATGAGGACCACGATGAGGGGTTTGGCAGTGAGCACGAGCTGTCTGAGAACGATGATGAGGAGGAGGATTACGAGGACGATAAGGACGATGACATCAGTGACACCTTCTCAGAACCAGGTACCAGCAGGGCTGGGCTTTGGTGATGTGGTGGTTGCTGGGTTTGTCCTCTGAGTGGGAATGAAAGCTTTTGAACTCCTGGTAGTTACACATGAGCAGCACTGATCTTAAGTTGTGAACTCTCCTCCCACGTTTTCTAAGTGCTTTGCAGAATGCAATTTATTCAAAGTATGCAAAGTCTCTGCTGCCCTATTTCATGAAAAACTGCACAAACTGTGGTTGTGCAACAAAAATAATGATAGAGAATACAGGAAGCCCAGCTGTAGCCTGAGGTTAGAGCAGCTGCCTGCAAGTGGGGCCTTCTTTTTTATTGTAGCTCTCTGGTAGGATGTGCAGAACTTTCTAGCACTTGTCGTAGCAGTGAATTTATCCAGAGTTGGATCTGTCAGGGTGAAATCACATCCTAAGTGAAATTACTTCAAATTATTTAAGTCCTACTTTCAGGTACAGGTTTTCCACAGACTCCAAAGAATGACTGAAATTAATAGAATCATTTCTAGGTGGTTTCAGCAGTAACACTTAGTGGGGCTTCAGAGGATACTGAATTCCTCTCTCCTGCCTTTAAAAATGGAGTTCTAAGAGCAGGAATAAGAACTAACCTTCACCTGGAATGTAGCAAAACAGTGATATTGTATAAAAATAAAATCTGCACAGGATTGTAATCAAGTATTAATTTAATTTCATAAAGTATTACAATATTCACATCTTATAAATGCCCTGTAGTAGAGAATAAGAATTGAACTATTCAGACATTTGGCAATATGTAACTTCAGGGGGATAAAGCAGCTGAAATTTTTCCTTGTTGAGAACAGCAGCTTCCCTAAAGCTTGTCAGTGTTTGTCATAATGAACTCTCAGATGAAATTATTTTCTAATTAGATTTCCTGCGTTGGCATTAAACTCGTTAAGCATTCTGCCCTTTATGCTACTTTCACATGCACACAACACATTTTTATTAACATTTTGAAGCCTCTGCCTCCCTTCTGGAGTGAACTCCCTCTGCTTTCTGGGGCCCTGAGCAGCTGTTCCAGCTCTGCAGCCCATGGGGGATGTGTTGCACTGGGAGCCTGGGATCCCTGAAAAAGAGAGGTTGTGTTAAATGCTGTGGGTGGAATGAATTAATTAATGATTTTACTGACCAGCAATCCACATTCTGCAGCAGGAGCTGAGGATCTGGGCTTATCCAAGCTTGCCAGACCCTTCCATGAATGAAACCTAAAACCATTCACCTCAAATGTGGTCATATAAAAAATTTTATCATCTATTTTGTCTATTTTAGGAAATAACATCTCTGGGTATTCTAATCATGCCACTGCTGTATTTTGTGTTGGTTTTTTACCTCTAAAGGTAAATACTATGGGTAAAGTATCTAAAAATAGGCACAGCACAGGAAAATTAAACATTCCACAGGTCTGAAAACAAAATCAGTTGGTATTTTGAGTGAGGATGTAATTTACTGAAAAGACAAAAATCTGCTAGTTATTCCTCACCCTCTAATGGTTTTTTATACATAGTTTGCTTTTGGTTATTCTTCATGTATGCTTTTAGAGTGAATGAATGAAATGCTTTCTTCAAGTGTTATCTGAGGAAATATTTAGATATAGTGAAGGAAAAATAGCTAAAAATGTGACTGGCTCTCAGGCAAGTTTGGACAACAGTGTTTTTATTATCACCATGACACAGATTTAGGAAATTTGGTCTCCTGCAAAGGTAATTTATTATGGGAATAACCAGCCCAGACATTTTCTAGCATTTGGTTTTGCTATTACTGAGTATATTTTTCTTATCTCATTTAGTAGAAAGATTTTTAAATGACTGTTAGTCAGGAGATTCCAGAAATGGGAAATGCAGCAATTTATTCAGCTGTCAGTAGCACTGGAGAAGAAATGAGTGAAAAGTGCTCATGGAGACACAGAGATTGTTGTCAGAAGCTGCAGCAGGTCAGTGTGAGCACCTGGCCCTCAGCTGGGGGAAGCACTGGGACTGGTTTGCCAGAAGCCTCTGCGTGCAGGGCTGGAGAGCAGCAGTTCTCTGGCTTTGTTCAGTGGGGCTATTTTTGGGTTTCACCTGGTGAGAGTCACGTGCCCCCTGTTCTCTGTTCTGCTTCATTTAACCCTGGTGAATTTAAACCCAAAACCACAGGGAGGGATGTGAAGAAAGACTTTTAGGAAGGGTTTGTGAAGGGCTTCAGAGTTCAACACAAGAACCCTTTGAGATTTCTTAGAAGCCTGCCCTGCTGTGTGATCTTTGCTGAGAGGAGGAATAAATACAGTGCAGAGCAGCTGATGAAGTTTGTGTGTTAGGTTAGGCCACTGCTCTGGGTTCTTTTATGTCACTTTATAATGGCAGCAGGTCAGTGTTGGCCTTGCAAGGCAGGATGTATTAAGTCAATGTAATTGAAGTTGCTAACTTAATTACAGTTTGAATAAGCAAACAGGAAGTCCTGATTTTAACCTTGTTGTACATTTGTACACTTCAGCTCTTACAGAGATTTGTTTTCATTGGTTGGATTAATTCTGTGTTATCATGAAGATGGGCTCAATTTATATATTTCTCTATAATGAGTTACATAGCTTTTTTTTTAGGTGGAAAGTCAGTGGGCTTTTTGAGTGTATTTTGATACTTATGTCAAACAGCATTTGAGTAAAATAGAGATACAGTTACAAATATTTATGGCATTTGGAACTGTATTTAATGTAAATTGGCAATAACTTTGGCTATACAGCACAAATGTTTTAGAAAGCATGTTTCGTTGTTTGGTTTGCCTTTAAAATCCTGCCTTTCCAACAAACCAGAGAACCCAAGAAAATGAGTTGATGAAATTAAGAAAACAGAACTTCAGGATGGATTTCATCCTTCTGCATACCTGACTTCTATTTGTGCTTTGGGTTATGATGTGAGAGACAGACCAAAGCAAGAAAGTTTGTTTTTCCTCTTTCAATTGGTTTTTCAAGTGCAAACAGACTAATTGAATGGACTGTTTTAAAAGGAAGAAAGTGTTCTTTGTGCTGCTGGAAGATGAAGCAGAGCTGCAGCATATGGGATCAAAGCTTGCTAAGCCTGCAGTCCATGCATGGGTGGCTTTTCCTTTAGCTCCATCACAGTTTGTGATGTTTAGAAATGCCCCTTTTTGAGTAAATGCAAAATAATATTTAGCATTTTAGCACAAAAGGTCATGCAGTGGTTTGAGATTTTTTTTAACCTTAGTATAGATTATCTTTATTTTCTAAAGCATATCTGGGGTTTGAAAACCTGTGGTTTGGGTTTCCATAGTTAAGGTAAAATATTTCTGTGATGTGGACAGTGGCATTACAATTTCCATGTCCTCCATGAGTAATTAATGATATCAAGTGCATCATAATTCACCTATAAAATATTGCACAGCTTTACTGAGGGTCATTTCTTCTCATCCCGCTGAAGAGGAGGAAGAGGTTGAGCAGTGGGTCCAGACCCCTTCAGCTTAGATGGTCCTTTGGTCACTGTCCTGGTAACAGAACCCCTTTCTCCAGCCTAGGAGGGATCAGTGCTTGGATTTATTCCTGCAGGTCTTTGGACTCAGGAGCAGCAGGAGTTGGACTCAATCCTCTGGGCCTCTTCCAACTCAGAGTGTTCTATAATTGAATATTTTTTTCTTTATTGTCTTTTGCTAATCCATCTTTATTTAATCTGCTTCTCTTTCCATGCTTTTTGTCAAATGTGGAGGTGAGTTAGGATTGTGTTCCTGCCAATTCATGGGGAAGATTGTCAGGATGGGTGAACATGGTCCAACATCTGCTGTCTGTACTTTGCACTGCTGGGATTGTGGGGAACTACAGCTTAGGGGGTCAGAGAACATAAAGGGACTCTAAATGCATAAATAATTTTGGTTTTTTAAACTAATGAAGGCCCATCAGTGGCTCAGTGTCTAGCCTGGATTTAAGGCAAGTACCCAAGAGCAGTTGATGCTGGAAACCAAGTGTTAGATAATGCAAAACAGAGCTGGCTGTGGTTTTGCTCTCAACTTGAATCCTCGGTCTGCTGCTAAAGGGCTACAAACAATTCTGTCAGCAGTATGTAAACAACCCCCTGCGTTCTTTTAGGGTATGAAAACGATTCTGTGGAGGATTTGAAAGAAATGACTGCGATCTCCTCTCGGAAGAGAGGCAAGCGAAGATACTTCTGGGAGTACAGCGAGCAGCTGACACCATCCCAGCAGGAGAGGATGCTGAGGCCCTCTGAGTGGGACAGGGACACCCTGCCCAGCAACATGTACCAGAAGAATGGGCTCCACCATGGTAAGAAATCCTCATTCTGGTCACAGATGACTGTCTTCTCCTTGTGACACTGTCAACAGCCAAATTCCCCTCCTTGGGAGTGCTGGGAAGTTCTGGCCATGAAAGTTCAAGCACTGTAAATCTGTTACTCTGCAGTGCCCAGGGAAGGCACAGTGAGCACACAGTAGGGACTTTCAGTGTGGTTTCTTCCAGAGGAGTGTGGATGAATTGAGAACTGTGACTTCCAAGGGCTCTCAGTGGAAACCCCGAGAGTTCAAAGCTTTCTCAGTGTGATACTGTAAATATTGGATGGGAGCTTGACTGATGTTTGCTGCTCATGGCTGTTCCTGTCAGTGCTGCCTGTGTTAGCAGGAGGCTGGGAGGGCTCTGGGCTGCCAAGTTCAGGGGACTGGTATGAGCTGAGGACAAGCACTAAGGCACAACTGTCTCTCTCTGCTCCTCCCTCCTTGTTTTCCCCCTGTGAATGCAGCACAGTGAAGCAGTTACTCCTCTGGGAATAAACTATTTCCTTAAGATGCCCTCTTAGAAACTTAAACCAGTTGCTCTAATAACTGATTTATTCCCAGTGAGCAATTACTGCACCACAAACATGATTAACATCACCCAAAACAAACCACTCTTAGGGGTATTTTTGTTTTCTTCTCACAGGACCTCTTTTAGGCTGCTCCATTTGATTTTGGCTTTGAAGGAGCAATTTAAACCAACTTCCCTGGTTGTAAGGTTAATGTTCCCTTAGAGTTGAAAATTACTGCCTTTAACATGGCAATTGGCCTTCTCTTAAATCAGAAGGTTTTGTTGTTGTTGTTGCTGTTACCTGTAGATTTATTCAGGGAAGAAAACATTTTTTCTTTGAATGTCCTTAATTTTTAAAAGCTTCTTTATCCTGTAGTGAAATAGCAGTACCTAAAGTCCCTATCACTGCTCTTTCTCATGATGGAGCTCTGAGCAACCTGGTCTAGTGGAAGGTGTCCCTGCCCATGGCAAGGGAGAGAAAAAGATGAGTTTAAGGTCCCTTCCAACCCAAACCATTCTGTGATTCCATTATTTGATATTTGTTATCCAACACCAAATAACCAACCATGCTCTAAGGACTCAAACCCACAGACACTTGGCCGCTTGACCTTTAAGTCAAGTGCAAAACCAGGCCTTAAATACCTTCAAATACATATAATAAAAAGGGTTAACTGGCATTTATCTGGATTATTTCATTTCAGCATTGCTGAAGATTTTTTCAGCATCAGGCCTCAGCACTCTTTCTTAGTACAGGACTTTGGCAATAAGATTATTTAGGAGTTTAGTCCACTGGAGTGTGCAGGAGGATATTTTGGCTGCATATGAGTTAACAAGTTTACAGCTGCAGCAAAACAACAGGGTTTGAACTTGTGACATACATTTTTCAGCAGGGTTGTGTGTATGCTCTCTGTCACATCCAGTGGCCTTGCCAGTGGTATTTGCTCTTATCTGATCTGGATAGAATATGAATTGTACAAAGCTCTTTGTGTGGAAATGCTTTTTCTATTGTGAGAGGCCGTGGGGATCACCTGATTCCGGCCCATTCTTCTGCAGTGAACAAAGGAACTTAAACTGCACCCAAAAATGCCTATTTTAGAGTGTTTTGTCACAGGTTTGTGTATGTATTATGTCACTTCCCTACCCATTTTTCTTCATCTTTAAAACAGGAAAATATGCAGCAAAGAAGTCACGGAGGACTGATGTAGAAGACCTGACTCCCAACCCCAGAAAACTCCTCCAGATTGGTAACGAGCTGAGGAAGCTGAATAAGGTGATCAGTGACCTGACACCCGTCAGTGAACTTCCCTTAACTGCCAGACCCAGGTCAAGGAAAGAAAAGAACAAGTTGGCTTCCAGGTATGCATTGGGTAAAGCTGCAGGGATGAGAAGATTTGGATTGCTACAAGTGAGTGATAAAGATCTAAATAATTCTTGCCTAAAGAAATTCTGCTTCACGTGGCAGCTCCTGCAATGGGAATTACCAGTTTATCAAATGGGAATTACCAGTTTATCAAATGGGAATTTCCAGTTTATCAAAAAGCAGAGCAGCTGGCACCTTGGGAGCTGTGGTTTGTCTCTCCTCTAGATAAGGATGTGTTTCCACTGGAATTGGCTTCGTTAGCTGTGGGGCAAACAGCTGGGACAGTGGCAAATTCCACAAGTGTCAAATGTGAGCAGATGCAGGTAGCTGAGTGTTTTCAGAGCAGCTGAGTGAGGATGGATGAGTTTGTGCATCACAGCTCTGGGAGGGTTGGTTGATGAGTTCATGTGGCTCTTACTACTCTGGAATTTCTGGTAGTGCTCTAATTCTTCCCCTCTTCTTGCCATAGGGCTTGTAGACTAAAAAAGAAAGCCCAGTATGAAGCCAATAAAGTTAAACTCTGGGGTCTCAACACGGAATATGGTAAATACAACTCTTCACATCTTCATTTTCCTTCTGTTTGGGCAAGTCTGTGTTTTGCACCATGATGTAACCTGGCTCATAGAGAAAAGAGTTGGTACAAACCCAGCTCATTGAATGAAATGAATGTAACTTGGGTTACCTGCAATGTTGAGCTACTTTGCAGGTGTAAATTATGTAGATGTATGCATGTTCTGTAAATATTTTTGAAAATATTGATAATATTTGATGTAAACTATAACATTTAATTTTACAGTAAGTGTGATGTGGCACCTCTGACACAGATAGCTGTGTGTGGGTAACTGTGACTCCCTTCCAGGGGAATGTGATGTAAAGCTAATCCTTTTTTTTTCTTTGCAGATAATTTACTCTTTGTCATCAACTCCATCAAACAAGAAATAGTTAATCGGGTGCAGGTACCTAAAGATGACAGAGGAATCAACATGGAACAAAAGTTGAATATACTTATTAAAGACACTCTTGGTAAGCAGTGAACTTTGTGTATTTACCTGGGTATGAAGATATAGAATCATAAATGCCCTGAGGAACCCCAAAGCTCATCCCATTCCACCAGAGACACCTCCTACCATCCAGCCTGGCCTTGGACACTTCCAGGAAACCAGGGGCAGCCACAGCTGCTCTGGGCCCCCTGTGCCAGGGCCTCCCCACCCTCACAGAGAGCAGTTCCTTCCCAATATCCAATGTAACCCTGCTCTCTGGCAGTGTGAAGCCATTCCCTGTGTCCTGTCCCTCCATCCCTTGTAAAAAGTCTCTTTCCATCCTGCTGTCCTACTCAGGCACTGTGAGGCCACAGTGAGGTCACTCCAAAGCTTCTCCTGTCCAGGCTGAACAACCCTGATTCTCTCAGTCTTTCCTTCCAGCTCTCTGATTGTCCTGATGCCTCCTCTGGGCTTGCTGTATTTGATTGCAGAGAATTTCTGATACAGAGGAACAAATGAACCCTTTCCTGATTGCATTTGTCCCAACCAAAGTGTCCCCTGGCTTTGGTGACCTGTAGTGATGCCTTGTGAAGGCTGAGCTAGAGCAGAGGCTGGACAGAGCTAAAGAATAAAGCAGGGATTTATTGAAAGGATCTCCTCCATGGATCCACCTTGGGCAGCACAAGAGCCCAGCCAGGGCTGCACCCAAGATGAACCAAAATGGTCGCAAAATGCACAACCAGTCATGGGGTCTCTCACTTTGATCAGTTCTGCTCCATTTGCACCTTGCAGTTCAGTGTCCCATTCCAGCTTTAGCCCCTGCAGTCCCATCCTGCTTGTTTTTCTCTCTCCAGCCCACGGGGTTTGTGCTCTTGGACTGAGATTTGGATCATTTGTCCTTGGTCCCCAGCTGGAGCAGGAATTGTTTTGTCTCCCTGCTCTGTGCACAGAGCTCACCATCCCCTGATATGGAGCCCAGACCCACACACTAAAGCAGCACAGAATCTGAAAAATAGAAAAGCTAAACCCTGAGGCATCAGCAGGAATGTGCCATGAGCAGTGACCTGAGAGCAGCTTCTCTTCCCTCCCTTTCAGGACTCCCTGTAGCTGGACAGACGTCGGAGTTTGTGAACCAGGTGCTGGAGAAGACGGCAGAGGGAGACCCCACGGGCGGCCTGGTGGGGCTCAGGATACCCATGGCCAAGGTGTAGGGCAGGACTGAGCTGCTCCTGGGGCAGGTTCTGCCTGTGCTGCCGAGTTCCTCGCTGTAAATGGCATTCTGGTCTGCATGTCAGCTTAGCATTCTGTAAACACTCACCTGTAGGTTCCATTGGTTTCAAGTAACAGTGTAGGAAAACAAATCACGGCGTGGTAGAAAATGCTGCAGAGCATTTCTGGGCCATAAACCAGATAGTTTCAAAGCTGCTTCAAGTTCAAGGGCAGAAATGAGAGTTCTCTTTCAAATGATCTAGGACCAGAATATATCACTTTTGTTTTAGAAGCAGAAACATGGATTTGCTAGAGAAAATGTTTTAGCATTTGCCAGACATTGTGACAGGTTTATGGTCCAAGTGAAGTAAGAGGAAGCATTTTTTTGGTGAAGCTGTCAATGTAGGGAGTTTTTTGTTCTTTTGGTTTCTATTTTATTTTTAAATAATTGGATTTTCTTTCCTTGTTCTTAAAAAAACCAGTAAGCTTTCTTTGCAACCATTAACTTGTACATAGCACACACAGCATTAGAGCTAGTGTGCCATATAAGACTTTAATTTTCTGAGCTTAATAGAGTATTTAAATGTCCGTGCAAGCAAGAGAAAAAAAAGTATATTCTTTGTGCCTTGTATTTTGTGGGGAGAGCTATCAGTATAAGCTGGTAAAGTTTTGTATGAAGAAAACCCTGAGGGGCAAAACCGAGCTGTATAGATGGTGAGATTTTAGGTTTTAATGTATTTGTTCCAGCTCTTAAAAATTTTTGAATGTATATAGGAATATGTTGAAAATGTAGATATATGCCACAGAGTCTATGTATTGTATAAAAGATGGCTCTAGAAAACTCAATTTCGGTACTTTGGCCGGAAGAAAACAAATACTTGCACATTAATGCGATTGTTTATTTTTGTACCAAAGACAAATGCAACTGATATGGCGAACTGCCAGTCTAAGTAAAGTTTTGCACAGCTTATATGATACTGTACTGAATGTAAAAACAAAAGAAAAAAAGAAAAAAAAATTAAAGGTCAGGGTTAGGGATCTTACTGAACTGTGAATTTTTTTGTTTGGGTCCAATTATCTACAGAAGGAGCATTCATACATAACAATATTATTTTGCTGTTCTTGTAGTTCGCTTCCATGGTAGATAAGTTGGTGGCCGTCTTGGAGTCTTTAAATCTTTTTTCTCTGCACTTACTGTAGGAGATTTTAATATATTTGGATTTTAGTAAGCTATTGGTAAAATAGTTTTCGACTTTGAGAATTTAAAAAAAAAGTATTTAGCTTGTTGTAGTATACTTCCACCAAACAACCAAAATAAAATTATTTTTATTGTAACGTGTATATATGTAAAGAGGAAAAAAAAAAAGAGCTACAAATATCTAATTCCTTAGTTGCCACTTTTCCAGTTGATGTATTATTATGCATGTGATGTTTCCAAGGATCAACACAGGCTTCAAACAAAACAAAAAAAAAATTTATAGACTTTTATATTTTTGTACAGGTATTTCGAAACTAGCTTCTTCAGACTTATATGTGACTTATTCTTGTTAATTCAGTAGTTTCTATGATTGAAGAATATTAACACAAAGTTCTTATTTGCTCTTCTGCTAATAAGAGTTGGCTTTGTAGTCAGTGTTAACGTACAGATAAAAGCTTTAGCCTTTGATGAGAAAGTCCTTTATCTCAAGGCAAGATCATTCTCTGGTTTCATGGACCCCCCCCTCCTTTTCCTCCCTGTTCTTTCTCTCCCTATTTAAAGATGACAAAACACTGTTTACTGAAAATAGAAATACCAAATATTTTCAAATGTAGCTGCTGAAAAAAAAATGCAAAAGTCCATGAAGGCTTTCTCCCCACTCCCTTTGGGGAACTTCTCCACTTCGTTTCTAGTTTGTCTGAGTTTGTTTGTTCTGTGATTCCTTTTTGTTTATAAATAGATTATTTTTATATCCAAGCTTGTACTATAAGAGAAAAAAGCCTGAATCGGTAACAGTGCAGGAAGAGTGGCCGGTGAAAGTGGTGGCCCTGCCACGCTCACAGCTTCCTTTGTACCTAAACATTTGGGAAGACTCAAAAGGGAGGAGGAGGCCAAAATACCACTACTGAGCTGTACAGAAAGTCTTTCCTACAAGAGACTGAACAAATACCCAGGGCAATTTAGGCAAAACTTTATAAATCCACTTAAGGCTTGCAAAATCTGAGTGGAATGTGGGTGTTTTCCTTTGAGGTGTTTGTGGTGGTGGTGGTGTTGTTCAGGTGAGGTGAGAGTTGGCTGCTGCTTTCCACAGTGGGTCTGGTGTGTTCCTCTTGTTCTTGTGGAGCTGCCCAGGGCCCCCAAAACCCCGACAGAGAATGTGTCCTGTGAGGTGCAGGCTGTGCCTGAGCAGGGCTGGCACATGGAGCTTGTCCCTGTGCTCCAGCCAAACCCTGCAGGCCAGGCAGCGTCTGAACATGGAGAGAGAGCAGTTTGAAATCAGGTAAAAACTTCTGGGACAAATTCAACTGACAAGGTGTTTAAAAGCCCCCCCCCTTTTCTTACTGCCTGGGAATCCTGGGCAACACACAACTTTATAGCTTTTTATTTTTGTCTGAAAACCAGACTATGATTTTGGTCTCGCATTTCAAAGTAGACTTTGAATCTTTAGTGAGTTCCATACCCTCGCATTTCAGTGTTTCCTATGTATTATTTTAAGTTAAAGCTTTGAAATAGTTGAGCTTTTTAATGTTGACACTTTATTTTGTAACTATTTATATGTATGTATATCTTAGAAAAGCACTTTGTTTAAAAAAAAAAAGAGGAAAAAGAAAAAAAAAAAAGAAACTGCGTTTTATATGATTCCTGCCACTTGCTGCTAACTCTGGGCTGGTCAGAATGCTGCAGCGATACTTGAGATAAATAAAACCTGGCAGTAAAATGTAGAGTAAAGATAAGACCTTTTGCTGATTTAACTTTATCATAAAGGTGACATAGGCAAGCTGTGCAGCTTTACATTTTAACCAGGGGACTCTGTGGCATTTAAACCGTCTAGAAATGGTTGTACTTTAATGCCAGTAACAATCTGCTTCCTCTAGTGTCATTAAAATATATACATTTAGTGTATACTTATCACAAACAAAAATCTTATAGGGTATAAAAACCAACAAATGTACATGTTCTGTTTTTTGGCAATTGTGGCATGCGTTTTGGGGTGATCTTTAGAGAAGACCATTTTCTAAAGATTTTCAGTGTTCATACATAGTATGTGGATCTTTACGAAGTCCTGGGGTTTTGGTTTTTTTTGTTTGTTTTTGAGTGTAGGCATTGTGAATATTCACTTTTAATCCTATATCCAAAAACAATGATCTATTTTTTGATTTAATACAACCAGAAAGCTCTTCCTTTTTCTGATACACTGGATTCTCTAGGATTTGTTTCCATATTAAAAGCATGCTGTCATAACTGCTCTTGTCGAGATCTCGTCAGTCTGAACGTAGGTGCCACACTTGGAATCGATGGGCTGCTTGTTCTGCTGTACCATGTATGACCCTCGTCCTTCCCTTCCCTTCATGACAGATGATGATGTGGCTTTATATTGTGCCTTACTTGTACATCTAGAACTAAGTGTTTTTCATTCCCTCTGAACTCGTCAAAGCTTCTGAGGTGGAATCAGAGCTGATTTAAGCGTGCTGGAGCGAGTGCGGACAGGGCTGATTTCAGTTTCTCTCAGTAGTCCTTTTGTATTTCTATGGAAGACCAGTTTTTGAATGGCCTTGCAAAACGTGGGGGTGCTCCTGAAGGGTGTTTTTGAACCCAAACCCCCTTTTGCTAACGCTTCCTTTTATGGTTTATTGAACACATTTACTGATATTTGGTGAGTACTTTTTGTTTTTTGGGATGAGAGAGACTTACTACTAAAGCTATGTTTACGTGTGGATGGGCTGGATTTTCTTATCATACCAGTTGAAATCATTGTGATTTAATAAAGTTGTATTGCTGTAAAGCTGATGTGAGAGTCAGGCTCAGCTGTGTTCAGTTCCTAATTTATAGACTGACATTTTTCCATACTAAGAGGGCCAGGGAAAAGTTGAGGTTTTTTAAAAAAAGCAAACAAACAAAAAACCAACCTAAAATGGATGAAATGTCTTTTAACTAACCTAAAAACAAACAGACACTTTGGAAATGTAAAGGTGTCAGCTTAAAGTTTATTTTTAAAAGACACCCCCCCCAATATTTATCTAATATTTGCCTTCATTAATGAAACAGCTTATTCACAGCTATAACGACTGGATGTGCTTTTCCATAAATCATTTAAACATAGCTTGTTTTGTTTTGTTTTGTTTTTTAAGAAGCTCTAAAAGGTTTTATCAGGAGAATTTCCAAGGGTTGTATCCAAGCTGCCTCCAGCAGAAATAGCAAATGCAGTTCTGCTCCTCAAACGTGCTTGCTCGTCTTCCTGAAATTCTGCTGAGGCACAACCCAGTTCTGGACCGTGAATGTCAGGATCTGTATTTGGCCTTGAGACCCGAGTTTCAAGAGTGCATCTAAGCATGATTTGAGTTTCTTTTGAAGTTGGAGGCTTCAGTTGGAATCACCTAGTGGAGTGTGCTGCTAGATGTGGTCTTGGCTTGTTGACACAGCCTTGCACACAGCTGAGGTTTATTTTGTTTACCCCAGGGATCGTGTGAAGTACATTTCAAACAGTTGCTGCTTCAGTGACTGATCCTTCTTGTAACTGTATTAAGGGCATTAGTCTGTTGAGAAAACACCACTCTTGAATATCTCCCAGTGTAAATTGGGATTCTTCAATGTCATTAATCAAAGATGGCACTTTCAGGCTGTATCTTCTTTGCAGCAAACAAAAATCTCTGTCTTTCTACTCCTTGCATTTCACAATATGCCATGTTTTCCCTCCAGTGCTTCGAGAAGGTGTCTTTGCACTCTGAATATAATCCTCAGCCTCTTAGACATCCATGGACTTCCACGGGAGCAAATACTGACTCTGAATTTATTGTCTTTCTAACAAGCTGTGGAGCTAAAAGTGGAATCAGAGCTCTTTTAAGTCACACTTGCATTTTTTTTTTGTTTCCCCCATTAAAACAAAAACCACCAAAATTCCAAACCTTTTAGATCATTGTCAAGAGTTTTTCTGGAGTTTAAAGTCATTTTTAGTTGGGTATATTTCAAGTCAAATTTGTATGACTTAACTAGCTCCTGTAAGGAAAACTACTGGAATTGGCTTTTCTGGTGTTGGAAAAAGCACATCCCACCTTATCAAAATCTGATTAGGAAACAAAACCTAGTAAGAAAACTTAATCTCTCTTATAATGATGGATATTCATACATTCTGATTGGAATAATCTGTCTTCCTGGAGTATTATATATCCAAGGAAAACTTCTTGCTCAGTATTTGTTGGTTGGGTGAACTCTTAAGGCTGATGGCACATGCAGATGCAAAAAAAAAAAAAGGTATTTTAAACAAAACATGAAACATGGCATCCTGTTCTGCCTATGCTTGGGGTCATGATTGTAATGCTGTCCTTGATATTCTATAATCAACTTCCAACTGGAGCTCAGAAAAACTTACTGAAAGTCTTGTCTCTGTTAGAAAATAAATTTACCTTGTTCAAAGCATGATCTGTTAAGAGTTGCAATGTTAAATGTTGGTTAATAGTTGTGCAGTTTTATTTTTTTGAAAAGAGGCACAATTAAACTATTGACTTTGTTTACTCTGTCACCCTTGATCCCTAGCACTTCTATTCAGATACAAATTCATCAATGTATGCAACATCCTTTGTAATTTAAAATAAAAATTGTGGAGGAAATATTGTCTCGAGTCATCGTGTGGAATGATAGTGAATGGCTTCTGCTGCCTTGAACTAAGTCCCAGACATCTTGATATTTCCAGGAACTTTCCTTTGGAAGGGATGACAGCTAGGTAAGGAAATATCTGATTTTTCCTTCCTCATGCTCAGAGCTGCCTGCTGGGTCGGTGTGGGACCATGTGGAGAAGCTGGGTTGGTGCCTGGAGAAACTGCTCCCTGCAGCTCCTGTGGAAATGGCCTGAGGGCAGAGGGGAGAACACAGCACCAGGGGTGAGGTTGTGAGAAAAGCAAAGAGCATTGCCTGCTTCTCATTTCGGGGGTGCAGAAGTGACCCCGTGTTCCCCCACCCTGCTCCTGACCGGTGTCAGCCTTGGCCAGGAGCCCAAGGAGGCTCTTGGATGTAAACCTGGAACTTCTCCAGGGGAATCTTCTGGCTCTGCACAACTCCTGACAAAGGGAACAGCCAGGGGAACAGGGACAGGAGGAGAGGGAATGGCCTCAGGCTGGGCCAGGGCAGGCTCAGGGTGGGCACAGCAGGAATTTCCCCATGGAAGGGGTGCTCAGGGCAGGCTCAGGGTGGGCACAGCAGGAATTTCCCCATGGAAAGGGTGCTCAGGGCAGGCTCAGGGTGGGCACAGCAGGAATTTCCCCATGGAAAGGGTGCTCAGGGCAGGCTCAGGGTGGGCACAGCAGGAATTTCCTCATGGAAAGGGTGCTCAGGCACTGGAACTGCCCAGGGGTGTCCAAGGAAGGGCTGGCGGTGGCACTCGGTGCTCTGGGCTTGTGACAAGGTGAGGATTGCACACAGCTTGGGTTCGATGGGTTTCGGAGGTGTTTTTTAACCTCAGCGATCCTGGAATTCTGTTGTTTCTCCCTTTGGAGCGGCACATTCCCCGCCTTGGGCCCCGGCCCCGCCACGTCCCCTCAGCCCCGCGCGTCCCCGCCCGCCGCCCGCAGGGGGCGCCCGCGCGCGCCCGGCCCTGCCCCGGCCCTGCCCGGCCAAGATGGCGGCGGCGGCCGCGGCGGTGCCGCTGCGCGTTTGCCACCAGGAGATCGTCAAGTTCGACCTGGAGATCAAGGCGGCCGTGCAGGTACCGCCGCCAGCCCCGGGACACCCCGGCACGGCCTCTGGGAGAGCCGGGCTCGCGCTGACCGCCCCGTTGTGTTCCAGGACATCCGGGACTGCCCGGGGCCGCTCAGCGCCCTCACGGAGCTCAATGCCGCCGTCAAGGAGAAGTTCCGACACCTCCGCGGCCGCATCCAGGTGAGGGGCCCGGCCGGGGCTGCTGAGGGCACCGAGCTGTGCTCCGGGCCCACCGGCTGTGGTTTAGGGCTGGAGGATCCCGGCTGTGGGTTCCGGCCGGGTTTTGGGGCTGTTCTCCGCGTGTTTTGGGGAGTCCCGGCCTCGGGTTTAGTGAGATTTGGGGAGTCGCAGTCCCGGATTGGGGTTTATCGGATAAATCTCCTCCGAATCCATATCCCGGCCGGGGCTGGGCTGTGCGAGCTGCGGGTGGCTGGTGAGGTTCTGGTGTTTGTGCTCTCCGCCGAAGGAGCTGGAGCAGATGGCCAAGGAGCAGGACAAGGAGTCGGAGAAACAAGCCTTGCTGCGGGAGGTGGAGAACCACAAGAAGCAAATGCTCAGGTGGGTCTGGCAGCTGGGGCTGTTCCCCAGCTCGCTGCAAGCAGAGATTGGCTGGGTTTGGTGCAGCCTCTCTCAGAGCCTGGTTTGGAAGCACAGCCCCTGACACGTGTTTTGTGCCAGACCAAGAGGTCAGGGACAGAATGGGTTCAGCTCCCTTCTCCTGTCCTGACTTCCTGACTCTGGTCTGTCCCTTTGAGCTCAAAGAAGGTGGCTTAGGAGTCTGGCTCAGTTTTCTTCTTCCCTTGGTTCTTAAATGCTGCACTGAGGAGTGGGAATGTCAGGATAGAATGTTTTTGTTGTGTGTAGGAATACAGAGAAAGTGAGGGGCTGAGGGAGCTGGAAAGGGGCTCAGCCTGGAGAAAAGGAGGCTTGGGGGGGGGGGGCCTTGTGGCTCTGCACAGCTCCTGACAGGAGGGGACAGCCAGGTGGGCATCCAGGATGAGAGGGAACAGCCTCAGGGTAGACTCAGGGTGGGCACAGCAGGAATTTCCCCATGGAAAGGGTGCTCAGGGCAGGCTCAGGTTGGGCACAGCAGGAATTTCCCCATGGAAAGGGTGCTCAGGGCAGGCTCAGGATGGGCACAGCAGGAATTTCCCCATGGAAAGGGTGCTCAGGGCAGGCTCAGGGTGGGCACAGCAGGAATTTCCCCATGGAAAGGGTGCTCAGGGCAGGCTCAGGGTGGGCACAGCAGGAATTTCCCCATGGAAAGGGTGCTCAGGGCAGGCTCAGGGTGGGCACAGCAGGAATTTCCCCATGGAAAGGGTGCTCAGGGCAGGCTCAGGGTGGGCACAGCAGGAATTTCCCCATGGAAAGGGTGCTCAGGCACTGGAACTGCCCAGGGAGGGTTGGATCCCCATCCCTGGAGTGTCCAGGGAAGGGCTGGAGGTGGCACTTGGGGCTCTGGGCTGGGGACAAGGTGGGGATTGGGCACAACTGGGACTTGATGATCTTGGAAGTATTTTCCAGCCAATGTATTTCTTGGGTTCTGAGGGTCCTTGCACGTATCAGGGGTGCCCAGTTACGGCGATGGTTGCTTTGTGAAAATTGCCTGTGCTTGCAAGGTGCTGCCATCACGTTACAACACCCTGCTCTTGTGATTTCAGCAACCAGGCAGCCTGGAGAAAGGCAAATCTGGCCTGCAAAATTGCTATTGACAACTCTGAGAAAGATCAGCTGCTGCAGGGAAGAGACATCTTGAGACAAAGGTATTGCACTGTCCCACTGTACTGTGGGATTTAAGCAGTGGCTCCTATTTTCACTCATTTTAAATGGAAGTGACATCATATTTTTGATTTATTTAATTATATCAAGTGTAGCTTTTCTTTTATGAGTGCATTTCCCTTTTGTGGAGATTTGGGCTGTTAAGGACTGTGATGAATTCAGGTTTTCTTGGCATGTCCAAGCAGAAAAGGGGATAAATTAACCTTCATAACTTTACATATTGTCTTTTACATTAATTCCAGATAGATAATGACCTGGGTCGTTATCCAAGCTGTTTTCACATTCAGAACTGGATGTGAGGTTGTGCAGGCTGTGTATTGAAAGCAACAGCTGGGATACTCAGGATGATAAAATGGGTTTGTGTGGGTGCTCCCATAGCAGCTCATGGACTTACACAGTCCTGGGTGAACAAGTGATGAAATACAGGGCCCTGTGAAATTCTGAGCTGTTGTTTGGAATCAGGACTTTCTTATTTTGTGATTATTTTATTGTTTAATGAAAATAATCTGAATTTCTCATGCATTGAAAACCACACTGCAGAGATGTTGCCAAGTATTGGTCTCATCTCCCTATCAACAGCATTTTCCCAGAGTATAAAAAAAAAAATTACCTCTCCCTGTTCTGCTTTTTTTCTCTTTTCAGGAAGACCCAAAGGAAAGTCTGGCAGAGAGTGCAAGCAACATCACAGAGAGTCTGATGGGCATCAGCAGGATGATGTCCCAGCAGGTGCAGCAGAGCGAGGAGACTGTGCAGACCTTAGGTACAGCTGGAATTTGGGCTGGAATGGAGGGGTGATGGAAGCACCTTTGCTCAGCTCTGTCAGCCTGGGGAGAGGAGCAGAGCAGGAGAATGTGCTACAATGATGATTAAAGACTGGCCAGCAGAGCTCCTCTAACAGCTGGGCATAAACAGGAAATATCAGTGTACTTTGTGTGGAGTTTCTGTTTCGTGATCATGAGAAGGAAAAGGGGTCAGGATGAGGTTGAGTTTCTTGTAAAAGCAATGTGAGCTCACACAGTGCCCAGAGTGAGCTTGGTGTTACTCTGTGCCACTGTCCTGGCACAGAGTTGGGGACAGCAGAGGAAACAAAAGGATTCAAGTCCCTGCACAGAGGAAGGAGTGTCTGCAGGGCTGTTCCAGCCAGGCTCCAGCTGGGATGGCTGAGACACTGGGATCAAGTGCCTTGAACCCGAGGTCACTTGCTCTGTCAGCAGTGCATCAGGGACTGTGAAACCAAGATTTCACCCAGTTCCTTGGCTTCAACTCCTAAACCATAAATCAAGTGACCTGTCAGAACTGGTGATTCATGGAGCATTCAGAAGTTGCTGCCTGGGCCTCTTCCTTGCTGTGCTTTTGGGCAGGAGGGAACTTTAAAGACAAGGATAAGTAACTCAAGTTTGCCCTCTCTGCTTTCTGCCCCATGTGAGGGTGGCAGCTGGGCACAGTTTGTTGCTGCAGGAGTAGCGTGTTCCTTCTCCCATTAAAAGGACAGTTTGGCAGGCACTTTTTTACCCTGTTTCTGAATGAACAGCACTTGGAATTCATCAAGGGAAAAACTACCAAAGGTTGTTTACAAAACCCAGCTGCAAATTCTGAGTTAGCAGTGGGAATTCCTGTTTCTTGAGCATTCCCTAGGATGCAGTGAGTGTTTGAGGCTGTGGAGCAGGGAAGCTCTGCTTTGTCATAAACTCTGGGAAACAAGTTTTCTGGTTTCACTTGGATCAAAATGCCTCTTGAAATGGGATAGGACAAAGTGTTTTGCAAAACATTACAGACCTATTTCTGCTCTGGTTTTGTGAACCAGACAATGCTGGATTTGACCTTTCTGTGAGCAGCCAGGGCAGTGTAGGGTAATGCACTGTCCTGCAGGCTGTGCTTTCTGTAAAGCAGAAAAAAGGGCATCCCAGGGCTTTTGCTTTTGTTTAGCAATTTGAAAGGAGCAAGGCTGAGGAGTTTGGGGCATGTGTTTGTTTTCTCACACACTTCTTGTTGACCCTTCTCATTTTTATTAGACAAAATATTGCTGTGTATGTCAGAAATTACTAATAAAAACTGTTTGAGCTGAATAATTCTGCGAGCCCACACTGATTTACTGCTGAGGCTTGGGGAAACACTTTCCGTGGTGCAATTAATATATTCAATTATTATTGTGACCACCCTGTCCTGCTGCTGCTGGTGATTTCTCTCTCTAGCACTGTTCCTATTTCACTCTGCTTCCAGCAGTGCTGACTAAAAAACCTGAACTAGATTTGACCTGCTAACCCAAAAATTCAAAATTCAGGAACTTCAGTAGTATCTTTAATCTTTTCAGTGCTCTTATTTCACTTTGCACCCCTGAGCTGTGAGAACTCTGTGTCAGTCTCACCCACCAGTCAGCCTGACCCAGCAGGATCCCTCAGGCACTCTCTGTGTTACCAAATACCTCATCCTTACAGACTTTGCTGGCTGTTTTTAAAGCACAACCTGCTGATTTAAATTTTTTTTCTGTTCCCCTTTAATTTCAGCCAATTCTTCCCGGACCATCCTGGAAGCAAATGAGGAATTCAAGTCCATGTCTGGCACCATCCAGCTGGGGAGGAAGCTGATCACCAAGTACAACCGCCGGGAGCTGACGGACAAGCTGCTCATCTTCCTGGCCCTCGCCCTCTTCTTGGCCACAGTGCTCTACATCCTCAAAAAGAGACTCTTCCCGTTTTTGTAAAATCCCAACAATCACTGAATTATTAAAAAAAATAATCAGAAGGAGATGGTTGATAGCAGTGGGGGTTTTAAATGAAATAATAAAGGGATATTGCAATAGCTGGAGGAGCGTTAGAGTAGGCGGGAATTTGTGCCGTCCCCATGGAGCTGGTGAGCTGCCTCAGAAGAGACTGATAGATCATGCTTGGAAAGAAGAAATGCCAATTTACTTATGGGTTTGGGGAATCCAGCACTTGAGGGACTGGGCACTTCTAGGTGCCAGTCTGAACTTTCAACCTCTCACTGTTCTCTGCCTTGAAATGAAGTTTTGTCCTTGGCTTGGGCTGGAAGCTGCTCTGACATCTGTGTGTAAAGTGCTGAGAGTAAGAGGAAGGATGGAAGAGAAAAACTCAACATTCCATTAATAAAATTATTTATTGTATTCATGTCAAGAGTTTTGTTTAAAAACAGGCTGTTGAAAGAGCCTTTCAGTGTAAAAATTCTGATTTTTCCTTAGCAGCAGTGGTTGCTTATGGATTGTTTTTCTGGGAGCATAACACAGCCTGGCTCTGTCCCTCTGGTTTTGGGAGGGCTCTGAGCAAAGCAAAAATGGGAACCCCATTTGTTACTCTGAATTCACACAATAGTTAAGAGAATTAGATTGGGAATCTACTAAAATCAAAAATCCTTTTCCTCCTTTTCTTTATATAACTTCACTTCATCCTTTATCTTTGCAGTATTACTGCCAAGGTGTGCATTTGGAACTTGGAGGGTTTTATTCCTGTTTTGTGGCCCTGGAACAGGCAGACTGGACAGAGTGGATGTGGTTTCCATATTGTTCATTCCTTGTGTTTCAGGGCAGTTCCTCCCAGCCTTCCCTGAGATACAGACTTGCACCAAGAACAAATTAAATTGGTGATGTGCACATTGGGGGTTTGAATAAGAGAAATTACTCAGCTTCAAAAATCTAATCTTTCTTAGTAAGCCTGCCTGCATAAAGTGTCAATTTACAAAGAGACAATTGGAGACAAAGGGACTGGGGGGGAAATAGCAAGGACTACTGGATTTTTTGTGAGAGGGGAAGGGGAGAAATTCCAAGATGCAACAGCTTGCTCTGCAGTACTTGGTTCTGGAATCATTTCCTTCCACAGGCAGCCTGATGGGCCACAGACCTGGCAGGGAATAATCAGTGGAGACAGCAAGATAAGTGTTATTTGTCTTTGGGGTGAGAAGGGTGATTTGGTGCAGCAGCTTGAGAGGTGCCTCAGCAGCCACCCTGGAGCAGAGCACAGCTCGTGGTGATTGCCTGGCACAGCTCCAGTGATTGCCCAGGTCCCACCTGGCACAGCTCGTGGTGATTGCCCAGGTCCCACATGGCACAGCTCCTGGTGATTGCCCAGGTCCCACCTGGCACAGCTCCTGGTGATTGCCTGGCACAGCTCCAGTGATTGCCCAGGTCCCACCTGGCACAGCTCATGGTGATTGCCCAGGTCCCTCCTGGCACAGCTCCTGCTGATTGCCCAGGTCCCTCCTGGCACACCTGGTGCTGATGGCCTGGCTCCCACCTGGCACAGTGGGGTGCCCCAATCAGCCCTAACAATGTCCAGCTGGGGCTGGGCAGGTGGTGCTCAAATACCCTCCCTACAGACTCACTCTGGTGTTTGCCTTGCTCCTGGTCACAGACTCAGCTCCTGCAGCAAAGGTAGGACTTGGTTTCTCTTTTTTTTCTGGCAAAGAGAGGAAATTTTTTTGGGAAGAGGAAGTGGTTGTTCCTGGCTTTTTGTTGTCTGATCCAGGGAATGCGGAAAGTTGTGCCTGGGCAGTTTTTCTGTGTCTGCAGAGGTTTTATATTTGCACTCAGGATGTTGTGCCTCAGGGTCTTGCTGCTGTGTGCCTGAGGTTGTGTTGTGAAGGGTAAAAAATGGCATTGTGTTGGTTTTCTGAAAGGGAGTAGCATTTTCTTGGATGTCTGCGTTACCAAATGCAGCAGAGCCATCAGGGATGGTGAGAAGGGAATGGCCTCTGCATTTTTGGTCTTGGGCATGGCTTGGAGGCCAAGGGCTGGAGCCCTTTGGAGACCAGGGACTCCAGGACTGCAGGAGTAGAGAGAGTTTGGGAAGGAAGGAAGAAACAGGCCTCTGGAGAAGTGTTCAGGGCTGTGCTGGAGGGCTCATACACAAGTGAAAGCAAACAGGAGTGCTCCTCTTTCTCCTTGGCCATTCCCCTCCAAAAGGTACCAGGAACCCTCCCTGCAAGTGGAGGGTGGGATTTACTGTCACAAAGCTGTTGTAATAAAAGTATTTTTCATTTGAAGAGCAACACTTCTTTAAAACAAGGACTAAGGAACCACTAGGAGCTTTAAAAGGGCTGAAATCTCGCTGTGGAGTTGTGGGGCTGAGACACAGCTGGCAGCAATCAAGTAGCTGTGGGTTAATGAACTCCTGCTCATTAACTGTGTCCTGCAGCCCCTGAAGGGGCTGGGGGGGTTTGGCTGGGCAGCTGGAGCCACTTAGGGATGAGGACGAGGCAGCTCTGATGCCTCAGCACATTTAGAGGTTTGGAACTTGGAGGTTTGTGGTGAATTTAAGGTCCTGCTGTGGAGTCCAACCCACTGGGAGCAATTTGCTTTGTCTGAGCACCTGTGGAAAGAAGGGAAAATGCCTGGAAGTTGTCCCTTGGAGTGTCAGGAGCCAGGCAGTGCTGTTGGATATTTGTCTGTGGGTGTAGATCCAATCCTGGTCTCTATTCCCACGTGGCCATGGTGGGAAGGCTGTGGGCAGGAGCAGGTGCCATTACATCCCTGAAATCTGCAGCATGAAGGTCACTTCCAGAGCATTCAGTTAGGTTTGTAGTTCCTTGGAAAGTTGCCTTTTAAGAGTTGCAATTAACGTGGGCCTGAGGAACATTGGCAATTTAACATACACTGTAAATGTGCTGAGGGAGACTGACTTGATTTGGCTCGTAATTATTTTATTATTGATTGTGGTGTTATGAAATACAGAACTATTGCAGAACAATGCTAGGAAAACAAATGAAGAGGCTAATACTATTTATTCCCTGCTCTTTCCAAGAATCAAGGGGAAATGAAGTTTGTATTTGAACTTGTGCTTTTGAAATGCTTTCCACATAACTGACTTTACCAAAATGGAAAGGTGAATTCATAGCTTGGAGGTTTCTAAAAATGTCTCTGCCAAATGTGCGTGGCTGCTATCACATGCCAAGTGGCCCAGAGCAAGCCGGGCTGGAATCTTTGGGGGCTGAGAATATCCAGGGGACATGTGCATGCTTGTCTGCAAATATGTGGGGCTCTCCCTTAGAAAAAGGGGAGGATGGAAATCAGCTTTAACACTGCTTTGCCACCCTGTTTGTAATGGTTTATAATCAGCTTTAATATTGCTCTGCCACGCTGGTTATAATGGTGTAATTCTCACAGAAGAGAATCTGAAGCAAATCTTTTCCCCAGATGTGGTGTCTTGGTGATTGTACATTGCTGCAAAGCCCTTTGAGTGAACGCTTGTTGAGTTTCCTTCCCACAAAGGTGAGAATTGTTCTCCAAACAGGCTGCAGGTGCTTTGTACCATCATCCAGGCTCTCAAATCCTCCTGCTGCTATCCAAAGCTGGTTGTGGACTTGTTCAGAGAGAAGCTGTTGAAAAAAACCACAATTTTATTATTATCTGCTAGCCTATATAAAATGGTACAGACTCTGTGCACAAAGGGAATGACAGCTCCACTGAGCTGAGGTTTGGTTTTCTCACAGGAACCTGTGATGGAGACCCTGTGCCAGTTCCTTTGGTGATGGATTGTGAGAGGTGGTGGTTCTCTGTACCTCTGCCTTGAAGTTTTAGTCCTCTCCCACCTAAAGAAAACTGCAGTCTAAGGAAGGGACTGGGATCTTTATTAACTTAATTGGGTTTAGACCCAGGCCCTTCCTGTGTTCACTGAGATCTCCACTTGGTTTAGCACCTCCAAGTCTTGCCTTGGGCACTGAAATGCTGAGTGGGTCATGAGGCTCCTGCAGCCTTGCAAAGCCACTAAAAATAATTGGGCTGAAGTTGGGGGGCTCAGTTGGTATGGGGTTGGTGGTCAGAGGGTTGAGGGGCTTGGCTGGTCAGGGGTTGGTGGTCAGAGGGTTGGGGGCTTGGCAGGTCAGGGTTTGGTGGTCAGAGGGTTGGGGGGCTTGGCAGGTCAGGGGTTGGTGGTCAGAGGGTTGGGGGGCTCAGTTGGTCAGGGGTTGGTGGTCAGAGGGTTGGGGGGCTCAGTTGGTCAGGGGTTGGTGGTCAGAGGGTTGGGGGGCTCAGTTGGTATGGGGTTGGTGGTCAGAGAGTTGGGGGGCTTGGCTGGTCAGGGGTTGGTGGTCAGAGGGTTGGGGGGCTCAGTTGGTATGGGGTTGGTGGTCAGAGAGTTGGGGGCTTGGCTGGTCAGGGGTTGGTGGTCAGAGGGTTGGGGGCTTGGCTGGTCAGGGGTTGGTGGTCAGAGGGTTGGGGGCTTGGCTGGTCAGGGTTGGGGGGCTCAGCTGGTGCTGATGCCTGGGCTGTTTACTCAAGAATTGGACTCGATGATCTGTGTTTGTCCCTTCCATCCCTGAATATTCGGTGACTCTGAGTTGAGAAGCAAATCTGGTGAGGATCTCCAGACGCACCCAGCCCTGCCTGGGCTCTGCCCTCTCTGCTCCGGGGCTGGCAGTGACCCTGGCCAGCTGGGGGACGGTGACCCTGCTCCCGCGAGTGCACAGCCCGCTGTGACACCTTGCCGAGCCTCAGACCGCTTCCACTTGTGCTTCCTTTTATTTTTATCCCGCACGGCGAGGCCGATCAGACGCGATCGCTGCCGCATCAGCGCCGGCTCCCGCATCCCGCTTATCGTGCGGGGCCGGGGCTGTGCCGGGCGGGCTCTGCCCCGCTCGGGGTGTCGGGGATGGCATGAAAGGAAAATGCCACTCGGCTGCTCCGAGCCTGGCCCGCCGATAAGGCCGCGTGTGTCCCCGGGGGCCGCGATAAGCGCGCAAAGGGCAGGCGGGGAGAGCGGCTCCGCGGGCATCAGCGCACACCAGCGCCGAGAGATAGAGCCAGTATATATAGAACCACATGAAAGCTTCTCGCTTTCTTCTTTTCAACAGCGGCAGGGCCGAGTGTCACATCCAGGGACGCTTTGGGAGCTGACCCCGCGGGGCTCTGGGCTCGCTGTCCCCGCGGGGATGGAGCTGCGAGCCCGGAGCGATGCTCTGCCCTCTGATAACGCCCAGAGAGCGCCCAGCGCGCCTCGCTGCCCTTTATCTCCCAAATGGACAGCGGGACTCAACTCTCCTGCCCGGGTTATTGGCTTTTCCTAGGTGTCACCCAAGCTCTGAGCGGGTTTTGCCGCTGCTGATGGGAGATAACTCTGTCAGAGGCATCTGGGTGCTGACATTATGGCCAGCCAGCCTGAAAGCCAGATAAGATTTTTCTATATTGAGTAAGTCTATTGATCCGGTCAGCCTTCTGTCCTGTGTCTGATGATAACTTGATGTTTCCAAGAGAAACAAGGCTCCCCTTGCTCAGTATATTCACAGAAATATAGTGTATCTATATTAGAAATGAATAACTTGCCGATTGAAATCTAAGCAAGCCTTCCCTTGTTCTGTATGCTGATATACATATAACACATTATCTGGAAATATATCTGGAAATATATCTGGAAATATATCTGGAAATATATCTGGAAATATATCTGGAAATATATCTGGAAATATATCTGGAAATATATCTGGAAATATATCTATCTATCTACCAGGACAGTGCTTGGATTAAATAATGGATTCCTTTCTCAGGTCTGTTTTTTTAAAGGATGCTGCTTTTGCTGCTTCTCATTTGGGTATTCTTAGCAGCATTTGCAATTTCTTCATTGTATTATTTCCATTTGTTTAAATGACAGAGATGGTGTTTGAAAGTAGCTACAGCAAAAAGGAAAATGGTTTAATGTCAGTGGTTCCCGGCTTTCCACTGACTGGCTTGTGCTTATTCAAAGCAAACCAATAAAAATCTTTTTTTTTTTAATTGAGGAAAAAACCCCCAAAGAACCATTCTCTTTACCTGAAGATGTGTTTAAAATAGTTTTGTTTTTGGTAATTGCAGCCTTAGACTCAAACTTTGCTCCTAATCTTTCACAGACTTCGTGATAAATAACTTTGTAAGCAATCATTAAGGTAATGTTCCTGCTGAGAGACAGCAAGTGGGAAATTACCTTCTCATTACTGAAAATGAATTAATTTTTGTGAAGATGGTTTATATTTAGGTTTTGCAGATCTCAACGAGAGCTTCCTGGTCTTATCACCTTGTCAAAAAAAGTGTCTGTCAGAGGATTCCAGACGAGATAGTGAGGAAATGCCAGTGGAGAAAGCCTCACTCCAGCAACAACAAACAGTAAATATAGAAGGAGAAAAACCTTTTATGTTCAGTACTTAGCTGCAGATGAAAACTTTGCTTCTGCCCCTGCGAGAGGGGAATGGCAGCAGAGCTATTTTGGTGGATTAAAGCCAAAAGATAGCAGCAGCTCTTTGTGCCCTCGCCGGGGCACTGGACTCAGCGAATCGTAGCAGGGAGCACCATGTGTCAATTCGGGTGTCAGTGAATTGTAGCAATGCTTGCAGTTAATTCAGGTGTCTCAGAGAATTGTAGCAGTGAGCACCCTGTGTTAATTCGGGTGTTGGCGAGTTGTAGCAATGAGCCCTGTGTGCTGTTAATTCGGGTGTCTCAATTAATTGGAGCAATGAGCCTTGTGCACTGTTAATTCGTGTATTTCAGTGAATTGGAGCAATGAACACCCTGTGTTGTTCATTTGTCCAGCTCAGTAAATTGTAGCAATGAGCACCGCGTGTTGTTAATTGGGGAATCTCAACTAATTGTAGCAATGAGAGCTCTGTGCTATTAATTCGTGTATCTCAGTGAATTGTAGCAATGACTGTAGTTAATTCGTGTATCTCAGTGAATTGTAGCAATGACTGTAGTTAATTCGGGTATCTCAGTGAATTGTAGCAATAACCGCCCCTATGCTGTAAATTCGGGTGTCTCAGTGAATTGTAGCAATGACTGTAGTTAATTCGGGTATCTCAATTAATTGTAGCAATGACTGTAGTTAATTCGGGTATCTCAATTAATTGTAGCAATAACCATCCTTATGCTGTTAATTTGGGTATCTCAGTGAATTGTAGCGATGATTGTAGTTAATTCGGGTATCTCAATTAATTGTAGCAATGACTGTAGTTAATTCGGGTATCTCAGTTAATTGTAGCAAAAACCATCCCTCTGCTGTTAATTCGGGTATCTCAGTGAATTGTAGCGATGATTGTAGTTAATTCGGGTATCTCAATTAATTGTAGCAATAACCACCCCTATGCTGTTAATTCGGGTATCTCAGTTAATTGTAGCAATGAGCACCCCTGTGTTGTTGATTCGGGTATCTCAATTAATTGTAGCAATGACCATCCCCATGCTGTTAATTCGGGTATCTCAGTGAATTGTAGTGATGATTGTAGTTAATTTGGCTGTCTCAGCCTCCTTCCTGGGAGTTCCTCATCCCTGACCCCACAGCAGAAGTTCCCGGGGCCAGCAGAGCCCGGGGTTCCTCAGAACGTGTCCGTCAGCCCCGGGCACTGCTGGTGACAAATGACATTTTCTGTGCCTTTGTACCGCGGGGCACAAGATGTGACGTTTACATCCCAAGATCAATTATTTTTAACTGAAGAATGATAGCCCTGCGTCGGAATTATCTCGGGGCTTAATTCACATCAGTTAAAGCTTTTCAAAGGCTTATTAAAATTCCTTAAGTGTGTCCAGCTTATCAGCAGTTGAGTGTCGATGGCATTATACAAATGCTGCTATTGGAAATAACTGTTAAGTATTGTTTGGCCATATTATTCTCATATATATATTTTGTGCCTGGGGCTATTAATACTACTTAGTACTTACATGATTCCTTTCATCTGGTGATCCCAGGGAAGCAAGGATTTCTCTCCTCCTTTTAAATAGAGAGAAACTGTCAGGTCCAGCAGCTGTGCCTCAGGCTTGGATTTAACATCTTCCACTGGATCCTGTCAGATTTGAACAGGGTTTTACTCATTTGTGCTGCTGCACCTTGCCTGGTGTGGGCCAACACAGGGCAGCAGAGCTGCTCCTCTGTGGAGCTGGAAAATGTGTGGATCGGTGTGAAAATCAATCTAATCAGGCAGCAGGAAGGTGAGGTGATCCTGAGCAGAAATTGGTGCAGCTGCCCCTGCTATGGGGCAAAGAAAAGGTTGGGAGGGGCATGGAAGGGTTTTTGGAGGAGGATTTGTCACTCTGAGCATCCCCGTGCTGGCAGAAATTCTGAGCACAGGGCTGGATCCCAGTGCTGCTGGGAGAGGGGAAAGGGGCAGGGACAGGCTCTGAAAAGCTGTGGGTGCCACTTGCCCTGTGTCTGAGGGAGGAAAAATCCTGGTGTAAATATAATAAATGTAATAATTCCTTTCCTGGCACCTGATAGAGCTGTGGGAGGTTGGGATGGGGTTGTTGATGTGCATGAATATCCATTCAGAGACCCTTGGGATTAGTCTGCAAGTGTGTTTCCCTTTTTTCCCTTTTTCTTTCCCCCTCCTGCAATTTAACCCATTTCAGGCAGTGATGAAAGTTTAGATTTTATTGTCATCTGTATTTGCTGCACACCGAGGTTCTGTCTGGAGGAGCATTTTGAGGAGCTGATCATTTATTGCAGAAACCACTAGGTAGCACTGTGAAATAAAGTTCTGCTCCCTGAACAAAGACCTGCCAATTCCAGCGTGGCTGGGCTCAAAATGGAACAGAGGCAGCAAGGGTGGCTTTAAAACTTTCTCCAGTCTTGGGTTCACAGTCAGGTGTGGGAGAAATGAAGCTGTCAGGGGAGGTTTAGACTGGATTTTAGGATGAGGTTCTGCCTGACCACCCTCTGGGGAAGAACCTTTTCCTAAAATCCAGCCTAACCCTCCCCTGGCACAGCTCCAGACATTCCCTTGGGTCCTGTCACTGCTCACCAGAGAGGAAATGCAAGGCTCTGACCTTATCTTGATTTAATATGTTAAGGATTATTTTTCCAAAGGAATAGAGTCAGGTAAAAACTTGGTTTTGATCGTTAACTGATTTTCATTGGAACTGTTTCAGTCTTTGATTTACTATTCATCCAAAATTACTCAAATAAGGTAACTTGTCAGGTTTATTTTGTAACTTTTAAGCTCCACCAAGCTAGCAGGTTATCCTTCTGCATTTTACCTCCACAGGGTCAGGGTACAACACAGAGCAGAGCAGCCTGTGCCCGTTTCTGTTCCAATTCCCAGCAGCCAAGTGCAACGTGTGTTCCTGCAGCAGCCCCATATCGCTGCTTTTTAAAATTAGCCCTGGCTTTGGCTGCTGCAGGGAGAGGAGACATGATAAAGGGATTGAGCATCACGCTCTGCCAGAGCTGCTGGGCTTAAATCCTCCAGTTACAGGAACCCTGAGCTGGATCTGCCTGGTCCTGGCCCCAGG